>CM044307.1:104329460-105529460 GCA_024291935.2 Okapia johnstoni | reverse complement strand
AAACACAAAAGTCTAACATTTTCACTGACATGATATAAGTCTACAAAAGAAAAAACAAACACTTTAAATCTTTACACTACCTGTTATGTTTCCACTGAAAAGAAATTTTAAAAGAACACAGACAGTTCTGTTTACTTAATGTCTGCAATATTTGTTTAATGCGTGTATGTCTTTATTTTCTCTCTCTGATTTTAAGGGAGTAATTCTTCAGGGACATGAGAGCCCCAGGGAAGAAGAAAACACAAAAGTCTAACATTTTCACTGACATGATATAAGACTACAAAAGAAAAAACAAACACTTTAAATCTTTACACTACCTGTTATGTTTCATTGTTTAACCTCCTTTATTTATTTTTCTTATCTATTCCTTTTTCTTTTGAAGTTACCCATTAAATGAAAGAGGATAATGGCATATTTCCAGTAAATCTATTAATATTCATTGAATGAAAATGGGCTTTAGTATCATATAAATGATAAAACCAGAAGCAGCAGAAGCTATTCCTTGACAAATCAAATTATCTTAAGATGAAGCTTTTGCTAGTATTCTGAATATTTGGAGCAAAGTAAAAGGAAACATTTTTTTTACAAGAGCATTTGTAATTTGAAAACAAAAGTGTGTAATAATCATTGTGGAAAATTATTAAAGGTTATTACTAATTGCATTCGAGTACAGCAGACATTCTCCTGAATGTCTGAAAAGGTTTATGAAATTAAACATTCAGAACTGCGAAATTTTTTAATTAATAAATTTTCACATTGTATTTCAGAGAAAAAGTATAAAAGATACTAGATCAGAGAATATGTTTGTAAGAATCTCTATAGTTTTTTTTTAAATTAGAAAACTGGTTTACCATGTCTGTAAATGTATATGTATAAATAGCATTTAAATTATTATATGCAGTAGAATTAGAAAGAAGATACTATATGAAAAAAATCAGTCATTTCATGATAATATTCTATGGTATAGAAAATTTACCCACACATAGTGTGGGTAAATCAGATTTTATAACTGATATTCTAATGTAAGTTGTTTACTATTAATTCATTTATTTCATTTCACTCCAGAAGATATGCTATTTTTTTCATTTTGAAATGTATTTCATTATTATTGAAAAATCATCAAACTCAAAGTATTGGGAAAGAGTTAAAAAACAAAATCAAATTTAACAACCAAATCAACTTTCACATTGTACTAAGTATATCACTGGGGTTCCCTGGTGGCTCAGATGGTAAAGAATCCGCCTGCAATGAGGGAGAGCTGGGTTTGATCCCTGAGTTGGGAAGATCCCTGGGGGAGGAAACGGCTACCCACTCCAGTATTCTTGCTTGGAGAATCCCCAGGGGCGGAGGAGCCTGGTGGGCTAAGGTCAACGAGGTCACAAAGAGTCAAACTCGACTGAGCAATTAAGCACACAGCATATCACCATCTTGTTGTTGTTTAGTTGCTAAGTCATGTCCAGCTCTTTTTCGACTCATGGACTGTAGCCCACCAGGATCCTCTGTCCATGGGATTTCCCAGGCAAAAATACTAGAGTGGGTTGCCATTTCCTTCTTCAGGGGATCTTCCCAACCCAGGGATCACACTCTCATCTCCTGAATTGGTAGGTGGACTCTTTACCATTGAGTCACCAGGGACGACCATATCACTATCTAATGTTTCTAAATACCACTGAATGAAAAATGGCCAGCATGTCATGGGGCCACAAATTTAAATCTATTGAGATTATAATAATTTCTTCTGTGTTAAAAAAATACAACATGTTTTGAAAGGTCTGGAGTACTTATACAAGAAAATTTGGTAAACATTACCAACAACCTCAAAATGAGTTACAAACAAAATGGTCCCAACATTGAGAGTGTTATTTTCAAGTCTCTATGATATAAAGATACTGAGTTTTAGTGTATAGTTTTACATCTATTGATGTTTGAGTTTCTGGTGTAAAGACATTTTTCTTTCAAACCCAACCTGCCGACTATTCCTGGATAGAACTATGCATTAGTAATACTTACTAAACAAAAGAAACAGATAAACTTGCATCCCATCATACCAATTTATTACACATATTATTATATGATATTTATCGTATCACATATTCATCCACATTCATTAAAATATTGTCCACATCATTCTTCCATGTTTCAGTTTTGATCTATTTTAAAGCCAATCCATCCTTTTTTCTATACTGTTTCTGATTTTTCCATTTAGTCTATAGACACTGTTTCAGAAGTGAACTTTTCATCAGCAAATTCAACTCTTTCAGAAATATCACCTATCTTTATTTTCTCTAAATTAAAATCTACAAGCCCCAACGTTACAACCATAGCTGGTGGGCCTTCTCTTTCCCTAGGTTTCCATATGGAAACTCATGTGTTACCATGAGGATGAAAGCAAGAGTCCTCTCATTTTTCTGAGCGTATGGGTTTTCTTAAGCCCTCTACCGTCACTGTCCTGTAAACTCTTAAAGTAAGGTGTAGGCTAAGGTTTGCCCAATTTACTTGCACCACTCTCTTTGCAAGACATGCAAAATGGCTTACTTTATACTTTTGAATGTGACGGAGTTTTGCATCTATTTATTCTCAGCCGGAGGCCTCAACAACTGTCTACAGATAGACCACTTTGAGTACTATGATTTAGTGCCTCCATCATATCACAAGTATATATCAAATAAATTAACTTACATACTTGGAATAAAAGGCAATATCCTATACCTTATAAATTCTCTGGAGACCTTCTGTGCAGGAAAGAGTATAGCAGGCCTGAGACTGTCTAGTTACAGAAAATCCTGCTTGCAAGTTGACTCTAGCTTGCACCTGGGAACTTGGCTGGTAAACAGTTCCCAACAGTGATGTGAAACTTCCTTAAGTGACAAGAGTGTCTCATTGTACCCCAACAGTTTGTACAAACAATGTGGTTCATGCTGAAACCCTACTCTCTTTTGAGGATTCTAGAATTTGGAAATGTGCTAGACAGAGTTCCTACATAACCGGTCCTTAGTAAGACTCTTGGACACTGAACCTCTGCTGGATAAGGTGTGTATTGTGTGACTCCATGGGCAAAAGATTCTCCAAACTTGGTTCCTGGTTTCCCCTACATTTTGTATATTTTCCCTTTCTGATTTTGCTTTGTATCCTTTTACTGCAAAAAAGTCTTAGCCAGGAGTAAAATTACATGCTGAGTCATGGGAGTCCTTCTAGTGAATGGCTGAACTTGGACTCGTCTTGGAGACCCTCAACACACTCTCTGGAAAGGGGAATTTCATTTCTAGCCAAGGGCTTGAGTTTCAGGAAGGATGCTGTCAATCACCCAAAATATTTGTTTTGCATGTTATTAGAGTAATTTATATCATTATTTTCAATTTCTACTCTTATTCCATTCCATCATCAAATAAGCCTGAGCACACTGAAATTTTCAAATAATATCTATTCCTCTCCATATGTCTGCCCATTCTGTTCTCATTTCCTTGAGTACCTCTTCCAACTCTCCCACTGGCAGAAGCCTAATTTTTTTAAGGGCCACTGAGAGACAGAAAAGGGTTAGTGCATGGTCTTGGAGCCAGATGATATGGGCTTAAATCATGCCACTTACTAGCTATAACCTTGAGCAAGGCTCAGTTCTATAGTAAATTCTATAGTTCAATTTACTTGAAAAATGTGTGTAATGAAAAGTGAACCTACAGAGTAGGTACTACTAATTTAGAATTAAATGATTCAATATTTAAAACTGTATGTAGCACACTGTAAAAGAACATTATTCATAGATTTATCAAACAAATTACACTGGCTTCATAATAGAGCTAAAGAATATACTATACTGGCTTCCAATTTGCTTTTTGGAATGTCCATGGTGTGCCATTGGCTGAGGCCATCAAGTGGGGTGACAGAACAGACTGAGAGAGGAGAGGGTTTGCATGTCTTGCTAAGTGACTGAACTGACCTCCAGTCTCCTGGAGCAACAGGTAGAATGGGGTAAGTTGTTCTGTGCCTGATTTGAGGAATGCCTTGGGGAGCACTGTTTTAAAAGGTCTAGTATACTGTTTCATGGGGTTTCGAGGTAGCTCAGTGGTGAAGAATCCCCCTGCCAATGTAGGAGACTCAGTAGACACAGGTTCAGTCCCTGGGTCTGGAATATCATCTGGAGGAGGAAATGGCAACCCACTCCAGTATTCTTGTCGAAAATTCCATGGACCGAGGAGCCCTGCAGGCTGCAGTCTATGGGGTTGCAAAGAGTCTGGCATGACTGAGCGTACAGCATATATTGTTACATGAAAATTTGTCTAATACTACCAATAACTTCAAAATAAATCATGAACAAAATAGTCACAGCAGTAAATAGTTTACATTTCAGTCTGTAGGATTTTAAAATGTACTGAGGCTTAGTGTTTAGTTCTGAGTCTACCAGTGTTTGAGTTATAAATCTTTTCTTCTAAATCCAACCAAGTAAGCTGGCTGAGCTTCTATGCCTTCGGGATTCAGAAGACTTAAGACGAGACCAGCACAATATCTTGGCATCCACTTTGCCCTTATAAGTGCCCCATAAAAACATTTCTTTTACTCTTGTACTCTTGTAGTCCTTCTGTCCATTGACCCCTCCACACCCTCACTATTCACACCTACCACCTTTCTTCCCTTTTTAAACCTTAATTAGATTCATGATTCAAAAGTAACTTCTTTACAACCACACTTATCTCTCACTCACTCTCAGCATCCAAATCTGTGCTGTCTCTGGTGTGGCTGAAGTTTGCTGGAGAAAATATTACGACTGTGCAGGACACTATACATCATAATCACTGACATTAAATCAGCACTCTCTACTTCCTGGCAATGCTGTTGGTTTTCTGGTAAAGTCCTTTTCTCATGGGGAATAAGACTGTTTGCAAAATATTATAGACTGGAGGAGAAATGAGAAAGTACTCTTTCAGGCACCATAAAAATGATCATAAATAATGAATAAGTAAATAAATGTTCCCTGTTTATGGATTTAGCGAAAGCTCACGTTAGACCAATATACTATGGCACAAAAAATAAGAAGTGGGAATTAAATACCCTGAAGATAAACTCTGGATCCACTTCTTACAGACTCTGGAGCCACATAATCCCTTGAGCCTCAGAAGCTCCTTCCTGTCACTTACCTCAGCTGATTGTGACAGCAAGCAAAATATCTGGAAAGCACTCTCTCCCTATTACAAAACCAGGAGCAGAAGGAAAGTCATATCTGGCTGACTTCATGTGAAGCCAAATTTCATGTTTGTTTTCATTCTCAAATCATGAGCTGTGAACAAAGTAGCTCTAATTTAGAAGCTGTAGAAAACCCTTTTCCCAAGTCTCTCAGCAAACTGTTCCCTAAAAGTTCCAGCCACTCCCTAAAACTCTTCAGGTATGCCTTACTGGAGAAAGCCCAGGTATGCCTTACTGGAGAAAAGGCCAAGGAGACATTTATATTTTTCCTTAAACACCATTGTGTACGTGCATGCTAACTTGCTTCAGTCATTTCTGACTTTTTGTGAACCTATGGACCCTAGCCTGCCAGTCTCTTCTGTCCCTGGGATTCTCTAGGCAAGAATACTGGAGTGGGTTGCCATGATCTCCTCCAGGGAATCTTCCTGACCCAGGAGTCAAACACAGGACTGTTCCATCTCCTGCATTGGCAGGCAGATTCTTTACAACTAGCACCACCTTGGAAGCAATACTACGGTATTTTCCTTAAACACCCCTTGGATTTGAGGTACAGTGTTTTTTCTTAGCTTTAGTAAAGGCCCAGAAGTTTCATTATGGTATTATGTCATTGTTTCATTTCACACCCAAACCCAAATCGCAGTACTGGGTGTACTGGGTGTACTGCGATTCAATTCTAGCACCAACTACCTGAAGTTAGCAAAGACTCCATAAGGTGAAGGGCACAGTCCCCAAAAGATTGATCTTACTTCAGATACCAGCCGAAATGAAGCAGTCATTGGAGCCATGTGCACTTCTGACTGGCTGGCTATAAATTTGGAGGTTCTCACAATCTTCTCAGGCTTGATAATTTTCAAGAATAACTCAGAGAACTCAGAAAAATGCTGTTGATATGATTATGGTATTATTATGAAGATTACAAAGAAAGAGGACGACTCAAGTGAAGAGGCATGGAGGGTGAGTTCTGGGAAGGAACAGTGAGCATTCAGGTCCTCTCTCCATGGAATCGGGGGATCTCAACCTCCCATCATATCAGTGTATTCATGTACCAGGACGCTTCACTGAGTTTCCAGTCTCAGAACTTTCACTGCAGTTTCATTACACAGATGCAATTGACTGACTACTTGAATGAGCTCATTCTCCAACTTTGCCTGATATCATGTGGCTCCAAGCTCCAACCCTTTGATCACATGATTGGTCTTTCTACAGTGGCTTATGCCATTCTAAATCATCTTTTAGTATAAGTTCACTAGGAGTCCACCTTAAGTCATTAGTATAAACTATCAGGGCCCAGCATCAGTAACAAGAAACTTCTATCACTGAGAAAAAACAAGGGATTTAGTTTCCTAGGAAACAGAGACAAAATATAATCTAATTCTTTCTTTAATTGGAGTATAACTGCTTCAAATGTTGCGTTAGTTTTCATTATACAACATGAATCAGCTATATGTACACATTTATCCCCTCCCTCTAAGACCTCCACCCACCCCACACCCCATCACATCCCTCTAGGTCATCACAGAGCACTGAGTTGAGCTCTGTGTGCTATACAGCAGCTTCCCATTATCTATTTTACACATGGTAGTGTATAATATGTATGTCAATCCTAATCTCTCAATTCATCACACTTTCCTCTTCCCCCATGTGTCCACATGTCATCCTCTATGTCTGCATCTCTATTTTTAATGGTAACAACAGTTACACTGTTTGTATTACTAACAGACATAACAATTAACAGACGGCATATATGGCATATGAATTTAATAATGCAGCACATAGTACTTAATACTAATTATTGGGATTCCTGCTCCTTCCTGTGTCTTGCTTCACAGCTCTATCCTGCATCCCTTCTGGCACCTCTTGAGGCAGTTTCTTAGATTCAGTGCCTCAGTTTTCTCATTTGTAAATCGTGAAAATATCTAACTCATTGCTAATTATCTGTTAACTAGTCTAGTCTCCTGCTGATTTCTGTACATTTAATGTAACAGACTTCATCTTGTTCATGTTCATATCCTTTCTAGTGCCTTGCATATGGGAGGCTGCAAAAGCACGTTCCAGGGATGTTCATGGATTCTGAATTCAAGAATACAATCGTTACTTTGTGCTTCACTTACTTCAGTTACCTTTCTTTGGCTCTGGAGAGGGGGAAGTTTTGAGAAGTAAGCGGAATTTTATCAGGATTCTTCCCCAAATCAAGAAATGGAAAACTCAACTCAAATTGTCTTAGGAAAATCAAGAATATGATGGTCACTGAGACTAAACAGTCCATGGGAGGCTCTGCATTTTGCTGTGATTTGCTCTGAGGCTGAAATGTCACAATTCATATCTTGGTTCATCTTTCTCTGGGTTATCTCTATCCCCAATCTAAACTGATGGCTTCTACTACCTTTAAGCTTTTTCCTAGTGGCCCTAATATGGCTACAGAGACCTCAAATCTTCATACTGCCACTCCAGGAGAATATTGAAAGAGTTCTTTCTTAGAAATTCTAAAGAACATGTAAGTACTGACTCAGATTGGATCATCTGCCCATCTCTTAATTAATCACTTTGTTCAGTAAAGAATGAGATCTATTACTAGTTTAAGCCTACTAGATACTACCCTTGGAACTAGACATCCAGTTAACCTCAACCAAAACAAAGTTAATAAAACTACAAAGTGTGAATTCTCCAGATAAGAAAAGTTAGATTTGTCTGATGGCTTGGGGACTGATGGATGTGGTGAAGGCAAACTACAAATTTTCGTTTCATCCTCTGTCTTGCAAATGCTACCTTCATTCTTCATTGGAGAGACTATTACGTCCTGATATATTTCTTTTCTCCCTCCCTCCCTTCCTTACTTCCCTTTTTTTCTTTTCCCTTCCATCTTTCCTTCCTTTCTTTTGCACTTTGGTTATTTCTTTCTTTTATTCTTTCTAAATCTGGGATTTGGCTAATTTTACTCCATCTGTTTCTTCATTTCTCACCCTTATATTCTCCTTTCCTTTAGTTATAGCTGAATTCAATTGCATTTCAGAAATTTTGGACATTAATGAGGGTGCAGAATTAATAAGGCCCAGATATTTATTGAGCATAGAGTTGATTCTTCTTATCCTGGAGTAATTTGTTGTGAAATGAATTGCCTTCTGGGAGAATTCTTCAGTTGAATATATCTCTATTTCAAGGAATTCAGATGAAACCCATAGGAAAAAGTTTTATCATGACGCCATTGTTTAAAATCGAACTGCCAATATGCAAGGAAGAGAGTACTCCTGACCTCGAATGTCCTGTGTCTCACTGTGTAGCTTGCTACATCACCCTGAAGATGTCTGTTTTTAATAGCCTGAAACTAGGACTCACAATTCTCCTTTGGTATATGACATGTACAAAAGAGTTTGATTTTAATATGCAGTTGTTTTGTCAGTGTAAATGCTTTCTGACCTATATCCTTTCTTGTATATAGCTTCCTCAGCTGGGAAGGAAATGCTACCATGGCAACATGTCAGCTGTTGCCATCTCTTCATGGCTTCAATTGTCTATTCAGAAGCAAATATAATTTTCAGACCAACTCACAGTGAATCTCAGTGGCAGTACTAGTGACTTCAGCATCATGTTGCCTCAAGAAATTATTTGTAGAAACTCTTGAATTTCTTTTAAACTTACTACTCATTGTAGCCTCATGTGGAAAGCTAACCACATCTTCAGTTTCACTCAAGTTCTTTCTCTTGTGTGATAACTATCTTTTGTCAGAAAAGAAACCCTCTCTGAAACAGTGTCATAAATCTTGTCCAAATCTTGTCCAAGTGTCATTTGATGTCATTCTTTAAACATATTTTTCTGGCTAAAAATACCCATTTCGTTGATCTCTTGACTTTTGTTTTATGTTTAAAAATAATCTTAGAAATCACCTTCTTTCCTGTCCCCTTTTTTTTCCATAAAAAATAAACACAGCTTTATACTTTCATGACTTATACATTTAGATGTGCTTGGCTTACTTGCTTACAGTTAAATAATACATCCGTACTAAGAACCCCAATGCACTTCTATTTCTATCCTATATGTCTTTTAGGTTCTTTATTATTTAAAAAATACGACATTATTGTATATTGATACCTTCTGAAATAATTCTTCAATCTGACATTCCAACTCACTAATACCTTCTTGAACTGTATCTAATCTCTTATTTTTCACACTGATGGTATTTTTATTTTAATTACAAGTTCTGCTCTTCCCTGTGCCCACATGTTTTACTGGTAGGAGGAAGCCCATTGTTTCTGCAGCATGTGATGTTACCTCCTCAGAACCCAAGAGAAAGATGCATTTGGGAGCAGACACACAGATGCTCATTCTTCAGATAGTGCAGCCAGAGCTTAGCCTGGCTGTCAGGCACTTAATTTTTCTTTTAAATCAAAGTTTAAGAAATTAAAATGAGTTAAAAAGAAATTATAATTAAGATCAGCTATACAATCATTTATAACATCTCAATCCTAAGCAAACATGACACCTTTTGGAAAAAACGTACTAGACTTTCAAAAGTTTAATCATATTTTGTTTTGTTCTATCAAATATTAGAGCCTCAGGGTCTGGATTAATGCTAGAAACTCTATTAATCAAAAGTCACATGCTTCTGAAAAGCACCACAGACATGTTTTTCTAAGTAGAAAAAAAAATGGCTTGCATTTTCCTCAACAGAAAAAAAAAATCACGTTATCTACTATGTTTTTATCTGTCCACATTCTTTTGCATCTTATTATTTGTTTTAGTTTTTGCTATGTTTAAATTTGGGGTATAGTCTTAGTAAAGGAAAGAGAGCAAGAGGTCATAAACAACACATCCTTGGTAGCTTGTTATCACTACTGAAAAGATATTCAGTATTATTTTCTATGTCCTCTTCCTGAAGCCCACAGTAACATTTTGCTGTCCCTACCCAGGGAACTTCCCACCCTGAACCCCAAAACTGAGCACTGGGATTAGGGGTTTTCCTCTATTTCTTCGCACTGATCCCTGAGGAAGGCTTTCTTATCTCTCCTTGTATTCTTTGGAACTCTGCATTCAAATGGGTATATCTTTCTTTTTCTCCTTTGCTTTCACTTCTCTTCTTTTAACAAGTATTTGTAAGGCCTCCTCAGACAGCCATTTTGCTTTTTGCATTTCTTTTTCTTGGGGATGGTCTTGATTCCTGTCTCCTGTACGAAGTCATGAACCTCCATCCATAGTTTATCAGGCACTCACTCTGTCTATCAGATCTTCACTTCTATATAAGTCTTAACTGGACTCACTCATGTCTACCCAGCTAAGATTAAATTTCCTCACCTCTCTTGCAGCTAAGGTGGTGATGTAACTAGTTTCTGGTCAATGAAAATGAATTGAAATAACAATTCCAACAATTAGGCAATGCTCATAAAGCTGAAAAGTTCATGCCTTCCCAATCTGTCATTTCCCCTCTCCAGGGATGGAATGTAGATGAAGAGGTGAGCTACCTTTTGCTCTGTGCATGTGTGTGCATGCTAAGTCTCTTCAGTCCTGTCCAACTTTTGGCAACCCTATGGACTGTAGCCCACCAGATTCAAAAAGTTCTGGGTATTTTACCAATCTATATCCTTAATATTCTTCAATGAAATAACTTGCAAAACAACCTGAATTTAGGAAATAAAATGATCTGGGATTTAAACAAGGAATCTTGCTACAGAGTAAGCTTTGCTTCTTCTACCATCTTAAGGTTGCATTCAACAAGCCGTTTGTCATGGGACTTTTTGCCAAATAAGATTTGAGAAACACGAGAGTGAACCATCAAATGTACAAAATATCCTCTTTTCATGAACAAAGCAAATTATAAAAGGCTAAATCTAAATTTTATATGCTTATATATAAATGTATACCTACATTTTATATGTTTATAATGCCATAGCAACACTGTACTAGTAAAAGTTAGTGCCACTTACTGGGGACAGGCAGAGGTGAACATATCTTTGTTCTGAAAAATCTGTTCAAATCTAGGAGAGTCTGCAAGTTGGAGAAGTTTGTATCAGGAGACATAATCAGAACTCTCTGATTAAGTATATTAAATATTTGAGTTGGATAGATGCTTAAGTAGATATATATTTTGAAATTAAAAGATGCTTACTCCTTGGAAGGAAGGTTATGACCAACCTAGATAACATATTTAAAAGCAGAGACATTACTTTGCCAACAAAGGTCCATATAGTCAAGGCTATGGTTTTTCCAGTGGTCATGTATGGATGTGAGAGTTGGACAGTGAAGAAAGCTGAGTTCCACAGAACTGATGCTTTTGAACTGTGATGTTGGAGAAGACTCTTGAGAGCTGCTTGGACTGCAAGAGATCCAACCAGTCCATCCTAAAGGAGATCAATCCTGGGTGTTCATTGGAAGGACTGATGTTGAAGCTGAAACTCCAATACTTTGGCCACCTCATGCGAAGAGTTGACTCATTGGAAAAGACCCTAATGCTGGGAAGGATTGTGGGCAGGAGAAGAAGGGGACGACAGAGGATGAGATGGTTGGATGGCATCACCGAGTCAATGGACATGGGTTTGGGTGGACTCCAGGAGTTGGTGATGGGCAGGGAGGCCTGGCGTGCTGCAATCCATGGGGTAGCAAAGAGTCGGACATGACTGAGCGACTGAACTGAACTGAACTGATATTTAAATTAGTATTCAAATGATTTAATCATGATAGTAATAAAATGTGCAAAGAATTAGGAATTGGACACTTTATCTTTGGATCTCAAATAAGTCACTTAATAGGTGTGAGAATGGACAAAATAAAGACCTTTTGCTCTCTCTGCTTCTAAAAACTTGATTTAATAATACCTACCTTTTAGGATCATTATCAATATTAAATGAGATAAAATTATGTAAAAATGACACAGCTAGAGCACAGTTACACGGGTCATTTTAGGAATTCCACTAGGGGATTATAAATGGAGAGGGAGCTTTAGGGAACTTTGGGAGATCACTATAAGTTAATGATTACTCAGGAAAACTATCAGAACTTCAGGAAATGAAGTTGGCTAGCCTAACAATAAAACCATAAATAAAAGCACAAGATTTGCCCTAAGACATTAAGTGAAAAAATGAGGCTTGCATCCTGGTGGTGATGAGCAATGTAATGATCCTTTGGTCATGCACTTCTACATATATCAAGGATAGGAATAGAAGGAAAAGTCACCTTTTCAAAGTAGAAAGTAATCCCTCAGTTGTGTCCAACTCTGCGACTCCATGGACTGTAGCCTACCGGGCTCTCTATACATAGGATTTTCCAGGTAAGAATACTGGAGTGGGTAGCCATTCCATTCTCCAGGGATCTTTCTGACCCAGGGATGGAACCATTCTTTATCTTCTGAGACACCAAGGAAGCCTCTCCAAAGTAGAAGATCCACATTAAATGGAAACTTGAGATGATTAATTAACATATTTGAGTAAAAGTTCCTACCCTACTACTGATTTGAAAAGCTCTGTGACAGTCCTGGTTTGACCATATAGGGTAAGCACTCTTTCACCTAATGTGAAGGCTCATGATGTGAGCCTGATGTCTACTCAGAGAATGAGGAAGAAGGTGGTGTTCTCTCCCTGTGCACTTTTCCTTTGGTTATAAAAATGTAGCCCAATTAGTTCTCAGGGCAGAGCCCTCTTGCTTGCCCACTTGTGTTCTTCACAAGCATCCTGTATTAATAAATCTACTTCCTGTTGTAGTTCAGTCACCCACTTTTGTCTGACTCATTGCAACCCCATGGACTGCAGCACGCCAGGCCTCCCTGTCCCTCACCATCTCCAGAAGTTTCCCCCAGTTCATGTCCATTGCATTGTTGATGCCATCCAACCATCTCATCCTCTGATGCCCTCTTCTCCTTCTACCCTCAATCTTTCCCAGCATCAAGGACTTTTCCAATGAGTCAGCTGTTTGCATCAGATGACCAAAATATTGGAGCTTCAGCTTCAACATCAGTCCTTCCAATGAGTATTCAGGGTTAATTTCCCTTAAGATTGACTGGTTTGATCTCCTTACAGTCCAAGGGACTTTCAGGAGTCTTCTCCAGCACCACAGTTTGAAGGCATCAATTCTTTGGCATTCTGCCTTCTTTATGCTCCAGCTCTCACAACAATATGTGACCATTGGGAAGATCATAGCCTTGACTATATGGATCTTTGTCGGCAGAGTAATGTGTCTGCTTTTCAACACATTGTCTCAGTTTGTCACAGCTTTCCTGCCAAGAAGCAATCACCTTCTGATTTCGTAGCTGCAGTCACCATCTACAGTGAGTTTAGAGCCCAGAAGAGGAAATCTGTTCCTACTTCCACCCTTTCCCCTTCTATTTGCCATGAAGTAATGGGGCCAGATGCCATGATCTTAGTTTTTTTTTAATATTTAGTTTCAAGCTGGCTCTTTAATTCTCCTCCTTACTCTCATCAAGAGGCTCTTTAGTTCCTCTTCAACTTCTTGCCTATCACTTTACCTCTCACTAAATTCCTTCTGTGAGGAGACATAAAGAACCTGAACTTCACTAAATCTTTAGACAAGTTGTGCAGTTTCAGTTGGAAGATTGTGGGTTCAAGTTCCATATGAGGTGTGGTTTCAAAAGCACCTCACACTGTGCGAGATCCATAATAATACTTAAGAAATCTTTACCCTTGCAACTTCCTGCATTATCATTTTTGGTTATTTTTTATATATATATATATATATATATATACACACATATATATATATATTCTTAATTCTAAATTCTTAATTCCTACAGCTTCTAATGAATCTTACCTATTTCTTTTTATTGTGGAAAATTTGAATTATCTGGTCAGTGTAAAACTGATGTATTTCTTCCTTCCTATGATAGTAAACATAAAATAGTAAAAGTGAAGATATTTTTCCTTTTGAGATTTGTTCTCTTCACAATAGACTATCAAATGCATCATGATTTACATGGAACAATGATATGACCCAGAAGCATGTTTGTATACATGATAGAGTTGTAACACTGGTTCTTAGGCTGTCACGTCTGCATTTTTTTCTTTCTGATTGAAGATATATGGATAGCCAGAGTTCTTAATGTGTTTTTTTTTTTAAATGCATGTGTGCTCAGTCATATCCCAATTCTTTTGCCATCCCAGGGCAGAGTTCTTAATATACTGAGTAAACTGGGTTTGTTTCTAATAGGAATCACAGAATCTTCACTCTCCTAGTTTTATTGTTTCCCAAACTCAAAAACACTGTATGTAAACAAATATATGGCTTATAGTAGACATGATTATGTCATGTTATTTCATACACGTCCAGTGGTTAAGAATCCCCCTGCCAATGTAGAGAACACAGGTGCGATTCCCGGCCAGGGAAGATTCCACGTGCTACGGAACAACTAAGCCCCTGCACCTCAACTCCTGAGCCCATGCGCTCTAGAGCCTGTGCTCCCCAACTAGAGAAGAGCTCTGCTCGCCACAACTAGAGGAAGCCCGCACCCAGCAACAGCCCCAGCACAGCCAAAACAAACACATACACATTTAAGAAAAGAACCTCTGAAAATGTATGGTTTAAGCTGTCTTTAAATGGGCTTGGTGATATCTAACTAAATTCTCAATCTTGTTCTTAATTGTGATGGTGACAGAGGAAGGTGCTTGTGATTCTAGAATTACCCCTTTTCACATCACATGGCAGAACAGGATTTAGCCATAAACTATAAAATGACAGAGACAAAGGAATAGAATGATCATATCTGTTCTACACGTACATTTTAAAATTCAATTTCACAACAACCTCTGGAAAACATACTCCTCTGTGATACCACATGCCCCTCTTTGTTACTTCACTCTAATTTTCTGTTTGTTTTCTTTGCTTCTTTCTTTTCTTCCCTTAACAATCTGCATGATCATTACAATGCACTTGAAAACTCCAGTTGCCTGGATCAATATTTCTGTCTGTTTCATTTTGCTTAAATCCTTCTACACACTGTTGCAGGCCAGCAGAGTCACATAAGCACTGTCACATGTTTTTCTGTTGCTAAGGGCAACACTACAGATGGCAAAAACTGGCTATTGTACATCACATGTTACACACACAGACGCATGATGGTTTGAAACAGCTTAAACCATTCAAGGGCAGTTTGCCTCTAATAAGTGTTAGGATTTTATATTCCATGTGATCACATGACCTTTAAATACTATGTGGAATCCAGTTAACTAAAATGACTTTCTCTCTGTTATTGTGACAGCAATTAATTGCATTTTTGACTTGGCTAAACTTCATTTCAAAGACAATAAGAAACATATAGAATATGAAATATACAAGATGATGTGTAAAAATTTATATTACTTTTGAATTTCTAATGTCCATATCTCTGCTAAGTCCATTGTATTGTGTATGTTGTCTTTTGATTTTACTTTGAATAAAATGATTCAGATTTGAGGATCCCATATTCTTGTAAAAATACTTACTACTGGAAATCCATATATATGTGTGTGTGTGTCTGTGTGTATAAGCAGATGACATTTATTACATAAATATATACATATATAAAATCATATAAACATTATTAAATTATAAACTTTTTTATTTTGACAGAGTGAAAAACTATTCCTTCATGGATCAGAGTTTCTCGGTGCTTGGCTTTGTCTAGATTTTGTTCTTTCTGAACAGTGGTCAATCATTTTGGTGAACAAAATTGAACAGGTTTTCTTGGAAAAATTTGAATGTGATTTTCATGCAATGAAAGTTGAATCTCAAGTTAAGTCTCTATGGATAAAGACAATTGCAAAGCAGAAGCAATTATTCAGCTAATTCAAAAGAGAAGATGAAGCACATCACCTAATCTAACTCACAGAGACATTACCTGGTTTCACATCACTACTGCAGATATGAATTCTTAATATTACTAAAGAACAGAATCATCTGAAACCTCTAATTATCTGGGAACACAAAATGAATTTGGCTAGGGTACCATTTATCTCTATCTGTATCATGTCTGTGTTCTCCATTTGTTTTTTTTTTTTTGTGAAGTCAAAAGAAAATGGATTTAAATCAGAAATTCAGGTTTGAATTTCTCCTCTCCCACTGACTGAGACTCTAAAACGATATTGCAGTTTGTCTAACTGCTCTGAGTCTCAGTTTCTTCATATGCTGACAACATAAAACAATAACAGAGGGGTTTGGAACATTTACATGTAAATATAATTTTAAATGATACATTTTTATATAAACATGTTGTTGTTAGGTGCTGGTTTATTGTTTTAGGACTTCACCAGCCGTAGTATCCTTTTTAAAAAAAATCAGATCAGAGTAAAACGGAAAAAAAACAAAGAAAAAGCCACAAATTAACAACATTTCAGTTTTGAAATGAAAATATTGCCTAACAGCATAATTTGAAATTTTATCTAAAAGATAAATATTCACATTTGTTTTTACACATAGTTGAAGCTATCTCATAATGTAACAAATAACAATAATAAAACTAGGTGATCATTCAGAATCAAGGTTATTTTTTCTCTACTTGATCACATTTTATAAGGACTACCTAAATTTAAAATTGGGAATAATAGTTTCATTGTTTTTAACCTTGCTGAGACAATCATCTCAGGAGATCATCCAGCTCTGTCATATACTGCAAATATTATCAGTCACATTTATAAATGAGATAGGTTGAATAAAATTGTGAAATAACTCGGAAGAAATAGGATTATAATTCATATTTCTGCAATTTTCTTAATTTTTCAATGGAGCATGAACATACTTTATAGAAAAATTTCTCTTGAAAATAATTTAGATGATTCTATTTTGCTTCTTTTATATAGGCCCTTTGTAAATGCTCTAACTTTCTCTCAAAGGAGATGAGACACAGATTTTAGTTGGGGATGTTAATTATAGATACCTGGTCCCTGTGCAGCCACCTAAACTTAGTGTAAAGTTCAGAAGTTCAAAGATCTTACAACACTTTATTCTTTGGGAAGCACTCTTTAGAGTCTTGCTTCTAGCAGGGATCCTGTCTCTTTTGCCTTCCCTATTTGATATCAGGTTACTTTAGACATGAGTCTTGGCCCCTTCAATAGTTTGCACAAGCAGTCCACTTGGTCTGCAGATTTTATGGGCTGCAGGGCATTCAACTGGAGACTTGTGAGAAAAGGACATCTTTGGAACAGGTGACAATCTTCCAAGCTGCTCCACCAAATCCCCCTCTCTTTCCTCTCTTCCTAGCTTGGCTCTACTTCTTATCCTTAAAGTTACCTCCTAAAATGTGTGATTCCTTTTCAACCACAAAGAGCGAATTTGGTTCCCTTTGGCCCTAAACTCAAATTTGCATTTCAAAACTCGCCAAGGAACTCAGTGCCCCTATGCAGGTGTACAACTACAGTGTTTCAAAAGAATTTGCACTGTATCCATATATTAAAAATATAAAATAAAAACTTTCGCTCATACCTTGATGTGGAGAGCAAGAAGAAAGGATGAGCTACAATCTGAGACACAGCAGACCCTGGGAGAAGCACATCTCCAGAGACACTGAACAATCCGTCTGTGGTTAACTGATGCTGATGGCTCCCCTCACAGTCTGAGGAAAGAAGGCTAGCCCCTGGCATTTCTGTTTGAGATGAAGCTTACACTTCACATCTTGGGATTCCTCTCACTATTCACATCTTCACTTGATTCCCAAAGTGAGATGTTACTCTCCAGTCTGGGTTGTTCAGTGTTGTCCATCAACACACATCAGCTGTTGCCTGTTCTTAATTATGGCAGTGAGATGGTACTTGATCTTCCCTGTGCCCTAACCGTGTTTAGCTTTAGCTGCCACTAAATAATTAAGATTTAACTAATTTTTGTTTTTAAATTTGATATTTTTTAACTGAGGTACAACTGAAATATATTTGTTTAGATGTACAGCATAATGCTTCCCTGGTGGCTCAGATGGTAAAGAATCTGCCCAAATTGCAGGAAACTTGGGTTCCATCCCTGGATTGGGAAAATACCCTGGAGAAGGGAATGACAACCCACTTCAGTATTCTTGCCTGGAGAATTCCATGGACAGAGGAGCCTTGCGGGCTCTAGTCCATGGGGTCACCAAGGGTCAGCGCAACTGAATGACTAACACTTTCACAGCATAATGATTGAATATTCATAAACACTGTGAAATGATCACCATAATAAGTCTAGTTATCATCCATTACCATACAAAGTCATCAGTTCTTTTTCTTGTGAAGAGAACTTCTAAGATTTATTCTCTTAGCAAGTTTCAAACATGCAATAAAATATTATTATTTCTTTGACCTTATCACCCACTGCTTAATGGATTTGAGTGAACTGATTTACCAGACTGAATTGATCCTTAAAAGAATCATCTGATAGGATAATACTTTAAAAATAAAAGATACTAATACTTATTATTACATATAAGAAAAAGGCAATATTTGAAATGGATTCAACCTCTTATTTAAATTACATTCAAGAAAATTTAATTTTTCTGTATTAATAGATTTCCATACAATAACTTGAGAACTGAGAACATCCTCAATTTAATAATTTGATTATTAATCAACCTTCAGTGATGATGTTTTATCCCCCTCTTCTGTTTTCTCTCAGTACCAAATATTGTTTTGACCATCTGTCCCTCAATTTCTTTTCAAAAGGTCAGTATTGTAACTATTCAACTGCACATTTATCTCAACTTGTGTATATTTAATGTCTGCTATTTTCCAGACCTGTTCTTTGCTATTGGAATTATGGAGAAGTATACAGCAGGCTTTTTACTTGAAACAGATAAAATATGTTTAGGGAAATAAAATTTAACCACAAGAACAATTTGGGGGGACTTCCCTTGTGGTCCAGTAGTTAAGACTGTGAGCTCCCAACGTGGGAGGAGGGTATGGGTTCAATCCCTGTTTGGGGAAATAAGATCTCACATGCTTCGGCCAAAAAAAATTAAAACCTAAAATACAACCAAACAAACAAACGAAAAGGAACAGTTTGGAAAACAACAAATAAGTACTGTATGCATAAGATCAATCAGACTTTCATTTTTTTTTCCAGGCCACAAAACATTATTGAGTCTCTTGTTTTTGCAAGGCATTGTGCTTGATGCTTGGGATACAAAGCTGGAACCTACAGACATGGCACTTGCCCTTGTGAAAAGGAACAAACATTAGACAAATAACTGCAAGAATTAGGCAGTGATTAAAATTATCATAAACGCTGCAAAGTCTCATATGCTGTGAGCCTCAGCAATAAAGCAACCTAGTTTGGAGAAGTTGAGAAAGTTACATAAAAGTTGGTAGGTACAGAGAAGAGAAGAGAGTAAGTAAATAAGACAAGAACATGGGAAAAGAGACACTGAAGACAAACATACAGATTGTAAAACTATTGTGAAATGAATAGGCCAAAGGCAAAGTGTCTAATAAGAAATGGGCTAAATAGTATGGTAGATTAACTATACTTCGATATAAAAAGAGAGGAAAAGAAAGAAAATTGACTAACAACATGAATCAGTAATACACAAGGAGGAGTATCAATGGCCAGTAAATATTAAAAAATGATTATCAGTATTCAAATGGCTGAGAATTAAAACAAGCTTTGAGAAAATGTAAGGTGGATAAATTCACAGAAGAATAAAGAGAAGGAAGAGAAGACTGAAGACTGAAATTAAGGTCTTACTGGTCCAAAACTGGCTTTTAGCATTTTCTATAATAGAGATAATAGGATTTGTATTTAAAATCAGTAACTAGAAAGCTAATTTTTTTAACAGCTGCATATACACTCACTAGATGAGATTATAAATTAACTTGCTTAAAGCTATTTACTTGAGTTATTTTTGGGCATTGTGCCTTTAGTGAGGAGACATGCCAGATATAATTTATATTATGTAGGTATTAAGGACAAATCTTGTGATGCTGTTGGCCTGTGTTTCAAAAAAATTTTTTTTATTTTAGAAAACATTTCCAAAATTATGCTTCTTAATGATTACTTGGTCAAGTGGTTTTTACTTTGGATTAATTAATTTCAGAACCTAGTATCTTATGACTCTACACAAAGACTGTTAATTGGAGATAATTTGCTAACTATTGGTTCAGTAGGGGAGGTACCATAAAACCTATTCTAGAACTTGTCTTCTAGGAATTTATAATTCTTTTTTGAAAATATTTCAAATAAAAATACATAATCAGTGTTTGGAATTTTAAAGGAAAATTATTTTGCTTAACATAATTGTTACCAATGTAAGTGACATATTATTTGTTAACATAAAACTTATAAATATCTTACCTTCCTCCATTAGAATATAAGAGTGGGAAAGACTATTGTGCCTGAGTTTACTAAAGACTAATAATGAGTTGCTTATAAAGCAATAATTGAGTGTATGAATGCATATTTTATCATCTCTGTCATCTCAGAAAGAGATTCATAACAAAGATATGTGATACTAATTTTTTTAATTTATAGTATGTAAACCATGGTAATAACAGATCATATTTCCATCTCAAACTAGGCTGCTTTCCCTGAAACTTTATTTTGAAAATTATCAAACTTACAAAAAAGTATTGTATAGTAAATAAACATGTATCCACCACCCAGATTCTATGATTAACTTTTTACTGTTCTTTCTTGATCACATAATTATATAACCATCCCACTATCCACCTCTTCAGCATCTTATTTTTTGATGGTTTTTCAAACAAATTGCAGACATCAGTACGTTTCCCAAATATTTAAGCATGCATGGTTCAGACGGTAAAGAATCTGCCTGCAATTCAGGAGACCTGGGTTTGTTCCCTGGGTTGGGAAGGTCCCCTGGAGGAAGGCATGGCAACCCACTCCAATATTCTTGTCTGGAGAATCCCTATGGACAGAGGAGCCTGGTGGGCTACAGTCCATGGGGTTGCAAAGAGTCGGACATGACTGAGCAACTAAGCACATCACAGCATTAAATAAAGTTTACAGAGTATTTTTTTTTCTTTTGAGGTAAAATTTATATACAAAGAAATGCAAAAACCTTAAATGTACAGTTCAGTAAACTCATGTACTATTCACAGTACATACTCTTGTGCAATCCCAAGTTCCTCTCAAGATATAGAAGATGACCAAAACCTCAGAAACATCTCTCATTTTCCTCAGGCAATCCTTGCTCCCACCATCCCAGAAACAATCATTATTTTTTCATTGCCCATAGATTAGTTTTTCTTCTTCCAGAACTTCATATAGATCATGCGATATGGACTCTTTTGTGTACGATTTCTTTCACTTGGCAGGACGTGTTTGAAAGTCCTTCATGTTGCTGATGCATCTTTTACTGCTGAGTAGTATTCCACTCATAGATAAGCCCCAGTTTATTTATTTATTGTACTATTGGTGAGCATTTAGGCTGTCTCTAGTTCTGTGCTATTACAAATAAGTTGCTGTAAATATTCTTGTATATTTTTCTGTGTGTGAGAACATATGTTTTCATTTCTCTTGACTAAATTCAGGGCCACAGGGTAGGTATACACTTAATTTTATAAATATTACCAGAGCTTTTTGAACATGATTGTACCACTCTCCACACCCACCAACAATGTATGAGGGCTGAGTTCGGTCTACATTCTCACCCGCATTTGATTTTGCCGCCGTTTTTTTTAAATAAATGTTAGACATTCTGATAGTTGCAATATATTAAAAATGACTCCTGTATTCCTAGGTTATTCTTTTACAGGTCACAGAAAGTTTTCATTCTAGTTAAAATAAATTCCAAGACACAAATAATCCTATGAAACCAATGATTCTTTTTCCTCTTCTTTTATGTCCCCATCTGCATGATACCACAGTCTTAGAGGTTTTTTGCACTAAAAATAACAAAGGAACAAGGCAATAAAGAATGTTAAGTAAGACTGCCCCCTCAGCCTCCAGACTCCATCAGAATTCAAGAGGGAGCCCAGAAGAACATGTGCTCCATGTGAGACCACCACTTGCTGACATCAGAGAACTTTTTAGCCAACTCTGCCAACATCCGCTGGATCATCGAAAAAGCAAGAGGTCCAGAAAAACATCTATTTCTGCTTTATTGACTATGCCAAAGCCTTTGACTGTGTGGATCACAATAAAATGTGGAAAATTCTGAAAGAGATGTGAATACCATACCACTGGACCTGCCTCTTGAGAAACCTACATGCAGGTCAGGAAGCAACAGTTAGAACTGGACATGGAACAATAGACTGGTTCCAAATAGGAAAAGGAGTACGTCAAGGCTGTATATTGTCACTCTGCTTATTTAACTTATATGCAGAGTACATCATGAGAAACGCTGGGCTGGAATCAAGATTGCCAGGAGAAATATCAATCACCTCAGATATGCAGATGACACCACCCTTATGGCAGAAAGTGAGGAAGAACTAAAGAGCCTCTTGATGAAAGTGAAAGAGGAGAGTGAAAAAGTTGGCTTAAAGCTCAACGTTCAGAAAACTAAGATCATGGCATCTGGTCCCATCACTTCATGGGAAATAGATGGGGAAACAGTGGAAACAGTGTCAGACTTTATTTTTTTGGCCTCCAAAATCACTGCTGATGGTGACTGCAGCCATGAAATTAAAAGACGCTTACTCCTTGGAAGGAAAGTTATGACCAACCTAGATAGCATATTTAAAAGCAGAGACATTACTTTGCCAACAAAGGTCCGTCTAGTCAAGGCCATGGTTTTTCCAGTGGTCATGTATGGATGTGAGAGTTGGACGGTGAAGAAAGCTGAGCGCCGCAGAATTGATGCTTTTTGAACTGTGGTGTTGGAGAAGACACTTGAGAGTCCCTTGGACTGCAAGAAGATCCAATCAGTCCATCCTAAAGGACATCAGTCCTGGGTGTTCATTGGAAGGACTGATGTTGAAGCTGAAACTCCAATACTTTGGCCACCTCATGCGAAGAGTTGACTCATTGGAAAAGACCCTAATGCTGGGAAGGATTGTGGGCAGGAGGAGAAGGGGACGACAGAGGATGAGATGGTTGGATGGCATCACCGACTCGATGGACGTGGGTTTGGGTAGACTCCGGGAGTTGGTGATGGACAGGGAAGCCTGGCGTGCTGCGATTCATGGGGCCGCAAAGAGTCGGACACGACTGAGTGACTGAACGGAACTGAACTGAATATTATGCATACTTCTGTCAGAACAAGGAGGTGAGGCCATCTTGTCTATTCTCCTCCTCTCATTTCAAGTTCCCCTGTGGTTTTAAGGGCACTGGGACAACTCTAACATATAACACATACTTTGTACTTTTTTTTTTTTTGTACGTTTTTTTGGATCTTGCCACATACAACCTCTGTGACAGCTAAGATTTTTTTTTTTTTTTAGTTTTTGTTCACTGGTGTATCCTCAGTGCCTTGAGTATCTAGCACATAGTATATGTTTAATAAGTAAGTATTTGTTGAATGAATAAATTGCCCTCGACAAAGAAGTCTCATGTCCTAGAATGGGAAAAATTCTTATATACAGATGAGAAAACCAAACATACAGGTTACTTAAGGATTTTCTGTGGCTAGTACTAGTTACTGGGCTTTCCTGTGACTCAGAGGACAAAGAACCTGTCTGCAATGTGGCAGAGCCAGGTTTGATCCTGGGTCAGGAAGATCCTCTGGAGAAGGGAACAGCAACCCACTCCAGTATTCTTGCCTGGAGAATTCCTTGGACAGAGAAGCTTGGTGGCTACAGTCCATAGGGTCGCAAAGAGTTGGACACAACTAAGCAACTAATACCTTTTCACATACATACTAGTTACTCAGTGGAAGTGTTAAACCTTTGATCAGGTGTCCTGGCTAATTGAACCTTGGGTCAAAGTTGAAGTATCCTTAGTATTCACCCTCCTCCAGTATCCTTGACTGGAGAATCCCATGGATAGAGGATCCTGGCAGGCTACAGTCCATGGGGTTGCAAAGAGTCAGACACAACTGAGTGACTAAGAACACACCTTCTGTAGAGATAAATTCTCTTATGTTTTTGATATTCTAGTTTTTGGTTGACATTTCCAGGGATAATGAGAATGTCAACAGGATGTTAAAACAAGATTCTTCTTGTCTGGACTTTTGGGCCACTCTTTTCAGTGTCCTATACAATTAAATTAATTAATCATCACAATGAACTTACAAAGCAGGCAGCGTTAATACCAGTTGGGAAGGAACATTTTATAGAAGAGGAATCAAGCTAGTAAAGTTAAGTAAGTTGGAACTTCAAGGTGAAGAATCCAGCTCCAGAGTCTGAGCGGGGAGAGGCTTTGATGAGTCTCTCAGAAAATATGAAATCTGTCTCCTAAGATTAGGAAGTATATTAGATTTGTTCTAGGCTCTCAGCTGTGAATCTAAATGGAGGAGATGGGCTGGGAAGCTGTTGAACAGGCAAGGATTGACTTTCCCTCTCAGTAATTATAAGAGCAAAGGATGTCTCAGTGTTTCTTGAGGGCCATGTGTGGATCGCATGTAAAAGAGAGCTAACATTTTCTGATTCCTTTTCATGGCACCCACTTGTTCGACCTTATAGGAAGGACCTAGAACATCCAGGGATTACCAAGGTCGTGATCCAGTTCTTTAATCCTCATTATGTGTTGGAGATCTAGTTACTCATGTTATTATCAAACAAGGCCATATACAAAGCCAGTGGCCAGATGAGAGAGCCGAGATAGCCTTATCCCACTTGCTTTGAAATTCTGTCCCAGAATTACAATGCCAAAACTGTGTGGCTGCATTCTGTACAGATCTGAATCATACAGATTTGAGCTCTTGTGATAGGAAATCACAAGTCTCACTTTCTGATACAAATCCCACAAACAAAAATGACTCTTCAGTTATGAATCACATAACTTCAGAGTATTATTTCTAAACTGAGTTTATATCACAGCCACATGATGGGGCTACAAAGATCTACTATAACCAGAAAAAAATAATCTAAAATTTTCTGGGTTTTCAATTAGATAGGCTATGAGGAGCAAGATTTCTTATGTATAATTTACTACCCTGAGTATTTCAAGTTATGTTGTCTAAGGTGGGAGTGGAGATGAGTGCCGAGAAGCAAGAGGCAGTTTTCAGCCCATTTTGTGAAAGCTTAAGAGCTCTCTGTCTACAGAATCACAGTGTGTCAGTTGTGTCTGACTCTTTTGTGACCATATGGAACTATAACGCATCGGGCTCCTCCATCTCTGGGATTCTCCAGGCAAGAATTCTCCAGGGTTGCCATGCCCTCCTCCAGGGGATCTTCCCGACCTAGGTATCGAACACACATGTTTTACACCTCCTGCACTGACAGGTGGATTCTTTATCACTAGAACCACTTGGGAAGTGCTACATAACTGGAGCACAAATTTTTAAAGGCCTCTCTTGGGACTCAGGAGATATGCATAAATTCTACACCTAGTTCTGCTTCTTAACAAGTAAGTGACATCAGGTACCTTACTTGTTTCTCTGTAACTACGTACATCAATAAGTGGGATTCATTCATTCTATTCCATTCATTTATTCACTCATTCGCTAGTGAACATTTTTGAGTGTCTACAGTGAGTCAGTGCAATAAGAATGCAAACATGAATGTATCCTGATTACTGGTAGAACAGGACTCATAACACCTTATAGGGAATGGAAATGTCTGTAATAATATCTAGAATCTCCGTTATGCTAAAACTTTGTAATTTTGTTTCCTCTTGATGTCCCAACACAAACTGAAATTCAAAATGAAAAAGACAAGCTGCATATTGATTTCATTTTGGTTATAATCTTGAAGTTATTTAGAGATCAGCACACTTTCAAAATTGCTTGCTTTGCTAGTGTAATAGCATCCCTGTATAGTTTTGTAATATTTAACGGAATGCTCCCTAAGTGACAATACGATCACTGTGCAGAGGTAGTTTTCACTTGCAATGCTCTGCTGACTTGTAGAACGACCTCTCTATAGGTTTTAATACCTCCACGTGGGTGTTAAAAATTTGAATGATGAATTGGAATGCTTTAATGATGACAAAATTCTATTTTGCTTTTGTAAGCCAGAAAGTCAGTTTTTATTCTTTCTGTGGAATCTAAAGGAAACGACGTTTGGGGGATTGATGAGAGGAGAGAAGAGACTTAGAAAGAAACTGTCGTATGTTCAGATTTCACAGTGGGGTCTGAAGACAAGCTGCTCCAAAAATCTTGAAGAGCTTGCTTGAAAAAAAGCAAATTCAAAGGTTTACCCAGTCTGAGAGAATGAGAATTTTTGAGGCAGATGTGGGGACTCCTTAACGTGCTTCCTGTTGTAGCTCTTACTTACCCCGAACTTCGTGGATCACATCTTCTAATCCTGCTCCCTTATTTTGTAGATGATAAACTTGAGGCACTGAGAGGTTAAGTGATCTGTTCTTTCTAAAAACCAAAGGAGAAAAGCAAGAATGGTATTTTTGAATAGATTTCAAAGTGGAAAAGAAGAGGGACTTCCTTAGCAGTCCAATGGAAGACTCGGTCTACCAGTGCAGATACATACCTGGTCAGGAACCTAAGATCCCACACGCCTCGTGACCAAAACAAAGCAAGATGTAAAACGAGAGCAATATTATAACAAATCCAGTAAAGACTTTACAAAATGGTTCACATCAAAAAAAACATATAAAATGGAAAAGAAGAAAAAGAAAAAGGTATGAGGAAGATAGGGACATTTTCCATAGCGTGTCCCCCTCCCCCCCGCCGTGGATCTAGGATGAGTATATTCATTTCTTTCCATTCTTCTTGAAAAATTCCTTCAGTTGTTCACAATTCAATTGGAATTTTAAATGCTGCTAACCTAAAATCAGCTTCAAATCATTTGACAAGTACGACAAATAAAGTCACAATAACTATTTTCTCAGTATGTGTCATCTTAAGCTGAATCACAATCAAAGCAGAAACAGAAGAGGGAAAAACACTTTGGTATAAACAACTGAATATATTTAAAATCTCCTTTCTCATGGATTATCTAGGTGACACAGTATGAACTTATTAAACTAAAACAGTATGCACTTATGAAGTAAAACATAGTTTAGTTCATAACTTCAGTTCAGTTCAGTCGCTCAGTCATGTCTGATTCTGCGATCCCATGAATCACAGCACGCCAGGCCTTCCTGTCCATCACCAACTCCTGGAGTTTACGCAAACCCACGTCCATCGAGTCGGTGATGACATCCAACCATCTCATCCTCTGTCGTCCCCTTCGCCTCCTGCCCCCAATCCTTCCCAGCATTAGGGTCTTTTCCAATGAGTCAACTCTTAGCATGAGGTGGCCAAAGTATTGGAGTTTCAGCTTCAACATCAGTCCTTCCAATGAACACCCAGGACTGATCTCCCTTAGGATGGACTGGTTGGATCTCCTTGCAGTCTAAGGGAATCTCAAGAGTCTTCTCCAACACCACAGTTCAAAATCATCAATTCTGCGGCGCTCAGCTTTCTTCACCGTCCAACTCTCACATCCATATACGACCACTGGAAAAACCAAAGCCTTGACTAGACGGACCTTTGTTGGCAAAGTAATGTCTCTGCTTTTAAATATGCTATCTAGGTTGGTCATAAACTTCCTTCCAAGGAGTAAGCGTCTTTTAATTTCATGGCTGCAATCACCATCTGCAATGATTATGGAGCCCCCCAAAATAAAGTCTGACACTGTTTCCACTGTTCCTCATCTATTTCCCATGAAGTGATGGGACCAGATGCCATGATCTTAGTTTTCTGAACGTTGAGCTTTAAGCCAACTTTTAACTCTCCTCTTTCACTTTCATCAAGAGGCTCTTTAGTTCTTCTTCACTTTCTGCCATAAGGGTGGAGTCATCTGCATATCTGAAGTTATTGATATTTCTCCTGGCAATCTTGATTCCAGCTTGTGTTTCTTCCAGCCCAGCGTTTCTCATGATGTACTCTGCATAGAAGTTAAATAAGCAGGGTGACAATATACAGCCTTGATGTACTCCTTTTCCTATTTGGAACCAGTCTGTTGTTCCATGTCCATTTCTAACTGTTGCTTCCTGACCTGCATACAGGTTTCTCAAGAGGCAGGTCCGGTGTTATGGTATTACCATCTCTTTCAGAATTTTCCACAGTTTATTGTGATCCACACAGTCAAAGGCTTTGGCATAGTCAATAAAACAGAAATAGATGTTTTTCTGGAACTCTCTTGTTTTTCGATGATCCAGCGGATGTTGGCAATTTGATCTCTGGTTCCTCTGCCTTTTCTAAAACCAGCTTGAACATCTGGAAGTGCCACTGCTGAGTTTTCCAGATTTGCTGGCATATCGAGTGCAGCACTTTCACAGCATCATCTTTTAGGATTTGAAATGGCTCAACTGGAATTCCATCACCTCCACTAGCTTTGTTCGTAATGATGCTTTCTAAGGCCCACTTGACTTCACATTCCAGGATGTCTGGCTCTAGGTGAGTGATCACACCTTCGTGATTATCTGGGTCATGAAGATCTTTTTTGTCCAGTTCTTCTGTGTATTCTTGCCACCTCTTCTTAATATCTTCTGCTTCTGTTAGGTCCATACCATTTCTGTGCTTTATCGAACCCATCTTTGCATGAAATATTACCTTGGTATCTCTAATTTTCTTGAAGAGATCTCTAATCTTTCCCATTCTGTTGTTTTCCTCTATTTCTTTGCATTGATTGCTGAGGAAGGCTTTCTTATCTATCCTTGCTCTTCTTTGGAACTCTGCCTTCAGATGGGAATATCTTTCCTTTTCTCCTTTGCTTTTCGCTTCTCTTCTTTTCCCAGCTTTTGTAAGGCCTCCTCAGACAGCCATTTTGCTTTTTTGCATTTCTTTTCCATGGGGATGGTCTTGATCCCTGTCTCCTGTACAATGTCAGGAACCTCTGTCCATAGTTCATCAAGCACTCTGTCTATCAGATCTAGTCCCTTAAATCTATTTGTCACTTCCACTGTATAATCATAAGGGATTTGACTTACTACCCATCTTAAAATAGCTTTATATTTTTTTGGAACTAATCATAAAAAATGAGTAAAATATCTTAGTCTCTAAAACCTTAATCTATAAAATTATCATCTATAATGAACACAATACGTTCTGCTTTAATCCATCTTCTCCTTATGTCTGATAAATAAGAGAGCACCATGCACTTCACATAATAGGTACACAGTTGATGTTTAATGATTATCTAAGCCACAAGCTATGCTTTGTTAAAGGAGATTTTGAAACATCACTGAATTTATATAAATAAAAATATTTCTAATATTGCTAGTACAAAAAAGATATTCATGACCCAGATAATCATGATGGTGTGATCACTCCACTACAGCCAGACATCCTGGAATGTGAAGTCAAGTGGGCCTTAGGAAACACCACTACGAACAAAGCTAGTGTAGGTGATGGAATTCCAGTTGAGCTATTTCAAATACTGAAAGATGATTATGTGGAAGTGCTGCACTCAATATGTCAGCAAATTTGGAAAACTCGGCAGTGGCCACAGGACTGGAAAAGGTCAGTTTTCATTCTGTTCCCAAAGAAAGGCAATGCCAAAAAATGCTCAAACTACCGCACAATTGTATTCATCTCACATGCGAGTAAAGTAATGCTCAAAATTCTCCAAGCCAGGTTTCAGCAATATGTGAACCATGAACTTCCAGATGTTTGAGCTGGTTTTAGAAAAAGCAGAGGAACCAGAGATCACATTGCCAACATCCGCTGGATCATCAAAAAAGCAAGAGATTTCCAGAAAAACATCTATTTCTGCTTTATTGACTATGCCAAAGCCTTTGACTGTGTGGATCACAATAAACTGTGGAAAATTCTGAAAGAGATGGGAATACCATACCACCAGACCTGCCTCTTGAGAAACCTGTATGCAGGTCAGGAAGCAACAGTTAGAAATGGACATGGAACAACAGACTGGTTCCAAATAGGAAAAGGAGTACATCAAGGCTGTATATTGTCACCCTGCTTATTTAACTTATATGCAGAGTACGTCATGAGAAATGCTGGGCTGGAAGAAGCACAAGCTGTAATCAAGATTGCCGGGAGAAATATCAATAGCCTCAGATATGCAGATGACACCACTCTTATGGCAGAAAGTGAAGAAGAACTAAAGTGCCTCTTGGTGAAAGTGAAAGAGGAGAGTGAAAAAGTTGGCTTAAAGCTCAACGTTCAGAAAACTAAGATCATGGCATCTGGGCCCGTCACTTCATGGCAAACAGATGGGGAAACAGTGGCTGACTTTATTTTGAGGGGCTCCAAAATCACTGAAGATGGTGACTGCACCCATGAAACTAAAAGATGCTTACTCTTTGGAATAAAAGTTATGACCAACCTAGACAGCATATTAAAAAGCAGAGACATTAGTTTGCCACCAAAGTTTTGTCTAGTCAAGGCTATGGTTTTTCCAGTGGTCCTGATGGATGTGAGAGTTGGACTATAAAGAAAGCTGAGCACCGAAGAATTGATGCTTTTGAACTCTGGTATTGGAGAAGACTCTTGAGAGTCCCATGGACTGCAAGGAGATCTAACCAGCCCATCCTAAAGGAGATCAGTCCTGGGTGTTCATTGGAAGGACTGATGCTGAAGCTGAAACTCCAATACTTTGGCCACCTGATGCGAAGAGCTGACTCATTTGAAAAGACCCTGATTCTGGGAAAGATTAAGGGCGGGAGGAGAAGGGGACGACAGAGGATGAGATGGTTGGATGGCATCACTGACTCAATGGACATGAGTTTGGGTAAACTCCGCGAGTTGGTGATGGACAGGGAGGCCTGGTGTGCTGCCGTTCATGGGTTGCAAAGAGTCGAACACGACTGAGTGACTGAAATGAACTGAGTTGAACTGAGTATACTTATTCTTATATTCCCCTTGCTGTTTAGTCACTAATTCGTGTCCAACTCTTTGCAACTCCATGGACTGTAATCCTTCAGACTCCTCTGTTCATGGAATTTTCCAGGAAAGAATACTGGAGTGGGTTGCCATTTCCTCCTCCAAGGGATCTTCCAGACCCAGGGATTGTACCTGTGTCTGCTGTATTGGCAGGCAGATTCTTTACCACTGAGCCACCAGTAAAGTCCCTTACGTTCCTACTGCTAATTTATGAGACTCTAAGAATATTTTGCAGCTATGTATGTATGTTTTACTATTTTAGATTAAGATAAGTTTCCTTCCAGGGAATAGAATTTCAAAAGTCTTATCCTTTGGAAAACAATGTCTTGAGAATGTGATGCCAGTTATTTATGACACTTCCTTTAGGGAGAAAGAAGGAAACAGAAACACATTTTTAAATTGACTTAGGGCAACTGTGACTTGGACAAGGAATGTAGATGTTAGTAATATCATCCTATCTTGATTAGGGTTTCACACAACACTGCTGGTAGAAATTAATTTTTATTTGATGTTGAATTCTTGATGAAGCTTTAACTTGTTAAGAGTTGTAAGCTTATAAATGTGTGTATATGGTGAAATTTTATTCAATTAAGCCTCATAATGCTCTAGGTATTTTATTGCTCTGAAAAGGAGATCTCTTGAACATGTTGTTTCCTGTACCCACAGACTAATCCTCAAAGTGTACATTCATAACAGAATATTAGTCTATAATTTTGAAGTAAATCCCATGGCATTTATTAGTTAAACATGTCTTATTTCCAGTACAACACAGATTTTTTTGTTGACATTTTTTGGAGTATAAAATGGAATTAAGGCCTTTGATGCCCTTTTTCTTAATTTAAAAATATGTAGAACTGTGACATTAAATAACATTACCAATGGAAATAAAACCAGACATGCACTGTTGATGCATGTGTACTTTTAAGGAGCCAGTGCAATGACCCAGTATACTCAATATTATGTATTCATGTAAAAATTTCATATCTAAAGACAAACTTACTTGGAGATCTTTTATTCACCTTCCTTGAAATAAAAATGTACCACTCCAATTAAATAATAGAACAATAGGTAATCCTATTATGCTACCCATTTATTTAACCATAAAATTTAACAATAGACTACTCAGGATACTGAACCATAAAACTTAACTAAAAATGGGAAGATAATTGCAGAAAGAATTACTATGTTATAATCCTTTTGGGAATGGATATTTTATCATTCTGAGCAGCACTTCCCCTACCTACTATTGTGAAACCAAAACCTACTGATGAAATCCTAAAGAACTATTATTACTACTTACATTTGCTGAAAGGCTGCTATACTTTTAGCATTGTGCTAATATTTTAAAACATTTTTTATTTGTCTTATTCAACATCACAGCAGCCCTACAAACTAGGTATGTCATAGTATAAAACTTGAACTATCAGTAGTAAAAATAAGTAACTTATTGAAAAAGGCATGTTTCCTATGAGGCAAATCTAAAATTTGCCTGAAATCAAATTTCATATTGTATATTAATGCATTTATGTGGAATCTAGAAAAATGTTGATATTTTTTCTAGATGCAAAAACAGATGATCTTATTTGTAAAAGAGAAATAGAACACTCATAAAAAATCATAAAGCTGACTGTGGTGTTCATATTTAATCTAGCAAAAGTTCGTTTATTCAATAAGCATTTACAGAATGAGTTTTGCTTGGTAGGCATTATGTTAGATGTAAGAAACTTTAGGGCAAAAGAAAGAGGAACAATCCCTAGAAAATAGGAAAATCTTGCCATATACAACAGTATGTGTGAATCTGGAAGACATTATAACTAAGTAAAATAAGGCAGACACAGAAGGCTATATCTGGCATGATTCCACTTATGGTATGTATCTAGAATAGTCAAATTCACAGAAGCAAAATGTAGCATGGTGGTTGCCAGGGGCTGGGGAGAAGGGGAAGCTGGGAATTGTTCAAATTTTCATTTATATAATATGAGTGACATTTTTATACATAGCTAATGATACTGTCTTATGTGGTCGTATTTGTTAAAAATGCATATCTCATGTTGTATTCTTACCATGACTGGAAAAATAAAAAACTTAAAATAGATACTATCATTGTCCTTTCAAGGCTTACAATTCAGTTTTGTATCAGTACTAAAACCAGACTCAATACAAAACACTCTTCTTTTTTATGGCCACCCCGCACAGCTTGCAGGACAAGACTGAGTACACAAATACAGAACTTACTTTCCATAAACTTTTCTTATAGAGTAAAACTGGACATGGATTTCTGATCATTGCCATTGTATATATATATATAATCAGTTCAGTTCAGTCGCTCAGTCGTGTCCGACTCTTTGGGACCCATATCTACTTAGCTTAAGTAGACATTTTTAAAGTTTTAGTAGTTCCTAAATGAGAGGAGAAAGCTTCCAGAAACTGCCCCTAACTGCTAGAAATGGCATAGTGGAATTTGGGACTATCAAACTAGATCAGGAACACAATAGAAGAATTCCTTTCACAGTTGGTTTTTCTTTGGCTTTTAGGTTGTAAGAGTCTAGGAGAGATTGCTAGCATTCATCAGATACCCATGTGTTCCCTTATACTTCAGAGCCCTCATATGTCTAACTGGGTAAAGATGGTGATTTATCACCAGTTTACTGGAAGAAGAAGTGAAGTGATGAGTCACTGTAGTTTGGTGGTGGTTGTCTAGTCACTAAGTCGTGTCCGACTCTTGTGACTCCATGGACTGTAGCCTTCCAGGCTCCTCTGTCCATGGGATTCTCCAGGCAAGAACATTGGAGTGGGTTGCCATTTCCTTCTCCAGGGGATCTTCCCGACCCAGGAATCGAACTTGGGTCTTCTGCACTGCAGGCAGAGTCTTTACCAACTAAACTATGAGGGAAGGCCGCAAAAGGAAAGAAAGTGGAATCACTCGGTTGTGTCCAACTCTACCAGGCTTCTCCGCCCATGGAATTTTCCAGGCAAGAGTACTGGAGTGGGTTGCCATTTCCTTCTCCAGGGGATCTTCCTGACCACATTGTAGGCCGACGCTTTACCGTCTGAGCCACTAGGGAACTTTGGTTTATGGCAGCCAAAGATGAGTAGATGTCTTCACTTCATTCTCTTTTCTCCTCTTAGAGCTGGAAACAATTTGAAGAAGATAGAGTTGTAAGATGGAAACAACCTGGGTTCTTCAGTCATTACTTAGAACAGAGTTCTTTTTTAAAATTTTTATTTCATATTGGAGTAGAGTTGATTAACAATGCTGTGTGTTTCAGTGTACAGCAAAGTGATTCATATAAAGTTATACATATACACATATCCACTCTTTTCCAAACTCTATCCCCATATTGAGCAGAGTTCCCTGTGCTCTACAGAAGGTCCTTCTTGGTTATCTATTTTAAATATAGCAGTGGGTACATATCATGTAAATGTATCACCTGAGTCACACTGGATGTGATGTGAATGAGAAATTGTAAGCCTGCAAGACCATTTATGGTAAGCCTGTAAAACTGGAGGGCTGTCTACAGCAGAAACTGGCATTATTATTCTGTTAATATATACGGCTATTATTTACTTTACTCCAAATCTCAGGATTGATTTCCAGGTGGCACTAGTGATAAAGAATCTGAGTGCCAATGCAGGTAGACGTAAAAGATACAGGTTCGATCCCTGGGTTGAGATGATCCCCTGGAAGGGGGCATGGCAACCCACTACAGTATTCTTGCCTGGAGAATCCCATGGACAGAGGAGCCTGGCAGGCTGCAGTCCATAGGGTTGCACAGAGTCAGACACAACCGAAGCAAAGCACACCCTGGGGAAAGCTTTTATAGTGTTTTATTATAACTGCCTTCCTAGCCTGTATGTTATTACAGCTGTATGATTGCTTTTTGGCATTTGTGTTAACTAGTTGGTAGACTCTGACTAACTATTGTAGATGATGGATATAGAGTGGCTCTCTCCCTTCACAAATTTATTTTTTTGCTTATCTTCACTAAGATTGGAAGAAATGAAGCTTTGATGACATCATATGGGGTTTTATTTTACTCTTTAGCATTTGAGTTCAGCATCCTGTCATTTAAAATTCTTGATTTATGTACGTTCTCTGACAAATAACATTTCCCTTTTATCTCAGTTCCTTCTTCCCCTAAATATCAGAAGACAAGAAATGAATTCTCTGCCAATGAAATCTTAAATAATATATAGTCTAGCATGTTTAGTGCCATAATCTCTAATATATTCTTTGTAACTGACCCCAGCAGCTATATAAAGATCTTTCATCTTGACCCAGTTGTGACCACAGGAAAGGCTCCAACCACTTAAGAGTAAGGGGATAGAATCTGTGTTACTATAAAATTTCCATTGGAGGCAAAGTCAATAAAAAGAGTATAAACCTGGCCTTCAGATGGGTGGAACGTAGTATTTCTGGAATGATGCAGTAAGGACAATAGAAATCCATTTCTCTATAAGAGCTATGAGAAAAACATTGATTGTTAAAAATCACCTGGTCAGAATTTGGGAAATTATCCAAAGAATTGCAAGACTTAGAGAAAAATGGCAGAATATTGATTAAAGACAGTATGTTTTGATACACCACATTAACAAACTGAAGAATATAAACAATACGATCATCTCAATAAAGCAGAATGTTTTTGCCAAAATTCAATGTCCATCATACTCAACTAAAAAAAAAAACAAATAGTAATTTTTACAACTTGCCCTTTTTTACTGCAATAAGAGAATAATGCTTATTTCTATTGTAATGTATATCATTTTTATCTTAAGTCTCCAGAGAAAATTTCCAGTTCAAACTTGAAAAAACTGCTTTATCTTATGGCTAAACAGAGAACGTAAAGTGGGATTAACATCTGTTAAAATAATATTGTGCAAACTCTATGTTAAATAAAAAGAATAAATGCAAAGTTTTCATTTTACTATCCTAATTTAATTTAGGTAATTTAATTAATTAGACTAACATATAAACTTTATTTTTCAATTTTAATAGAGGCAAAATTATGAAATGCTTATTTTAAGGGTACAGCTTATAATAGTAGAAAAATACTTTTGGCCACAGCCCAACATTAAATTGTTAAAACAACAAAGTAAAGCACATTGAACAGAAATAACTTTGAATCTCAAATCTTAATGCTAGTCTCCATTATGTTTTAATGCTATTAACCTAACATTTTTAATTAACTGTCAGCAGTATTTTCTGGCTATAAAATTTAAGCAGTTCCAAAGGTGGCTATATAAAACAAAATTACACTGTTTTGAAGAAGTCTTGTTTTAAAAAATAAATCTAATTTCTCAGAATCATTAAAATTATTTGAAATTGAAATTTTGTCACATTAAGGTGAAATTGTCCTTTTAACAAGTAAGAACACTTTTGCTGTGTGTTTTTATGAGGCCGGGGCGGGGGGGGGGGGCGGCTGAGAGGAGCTACCCCAGGTCCAAGGAGCAGAGGCTGCGTGGGCACAGGAGAGCCGAGAGGAGTTACGCCCCATTCAAGGTCAGGAGGAGCATTCGTGAGTAGATACCCCTTGTCCAAGGTAAGGAGCAACAGCTGCACTTTGCTGGAGCAGCCGTGAAGAGATACCCCACATCCAAGGTAAGAGAAACCCAAGTAAGACAGTAGGTGTTGCGAAGGGCATCAGAGGGCAGACACACTGAAACTATAATCACAGAGAACTAGCTAATCTTATCACATGGACCACAGCCTTGTCTATCTCAATGAAACTAAGCCATGCCATGTGGGGCCACCCAAGGCGGATGGGTCATGGTGGAGAGGTCTGACAGAATGTGGTCCACTGGAGAAGGGAATGGCAAACCAGTTCAGTATTCTTGCCTTGAGAACCCCTGACCAGCATGAAAAGGCAAAAAGATAGGACACTGAAAGATGAACTCCCCAGGTTGGTAGGTGCCCGATATGCTACTGGAGATCAGTGGAGAAATAACTCCAGAAAGAATGATGGGATAGAGCCAAAGCAAAAACAATACCCTGCTGTGGATGTGATTGGTGATAGAAGCAAAGCCCGATGCTGTAAAGAGCAATATAGCATAGGAACCTGGAATGTTAGGTCCATGAATCAAGGCAAATTGGAAGTGGTCAAACAGGAGATGGCAAGAGTGAACATCGACATTCTAGGAATCGGTGAACTAAGATGGACTAGAATGGGTGAATTTAACTCAAGTGACCATTGTATCTACTACTGTGGGCAGGAATCCCTTAGGAGAAATGGAGTAGCCATCATGGTCAACAAAAGAGTCCGAAATGCAGTACTTGGATGCAATCGCAAAAACGACAGAATGATCTCTGTTCATTTCCAAGGCAAACCATTCAATAGCACGGTAATCCAAGTCTATGCCCCGACCAGTAATGCTGAAGAAGCTGAGGTTGAACGGTTCTATGAAGACCTGCAAGACCTTTTAGCACTAACACCCAAAAAAGTTGTCCTTTTCATTATAGGGGACTGGAATGCAAAAGTAGGAAGTCAGAAAACATATGGCGTAACAGGTAAATTTGGCCTTGATGTACAGAATGAAGCAGGGCAAAAGAAAATAGAGTTCTGCCAAGAGAATGCACTGGTCATAGCAAACACCCTCTTCCAACAACACAAGAGAAGACTCTACACATGGACATCACCAGGAGGTCAACACCGAAATCAGATTGATTATATTTCTGCAGCCAAAGATGGAGAAGCTCTATACATTCAGCAAAATCAAGACCAGGAGCAGACTGTGGCTCAGATCATGAACTCCTTATTGTCAAATTCAGACTTAAATTAAAGAAAGGGGGGAAAACCACTAGACTATTAGGTATGACCTAAATCAAATCCCTTATGATTATACAGTGGAAGTGACAAATAGATTTAAGGGACTAGATCTGATAGACAAAGTGCCTGATGAACTATGGACAGAGGTTTGTGACATTGTACAGGAGACAGGGATCATCCCCATGGAAAAGAAATGCAAAAAAGCAAAATGGCTGTCTGAGGAGGCCTTACAAATAACTGTGAAAAAGAAGAGAAGCAAAAAGCAAAGGAGAAAAGGAAAGATATTCCCATCTGAATGCAGAGTTCCAAAGAATCACAAGGAGAGATAAGAAAGCCTTTCTCAGTGATCAATGCAAAGAAAGAGAGGAAAACAACAGAATGGGAAAGATTAGAGATCTCTTCAAGAAAATTAGAGATACCAAGGGAACATTTCATGCAAAGATGGGCTCAATAAAGCACAGAAATGGTATGGACCTAACAGAAGCAGAAGATATTAAGAAGAGGTGGCAAGAATACACAGAAGAACTGTACAAAAAAGATCTTCATGACCCAGATAATCATGATGGTGTGATCACTCACCTAGAGCCAGACATCCTGGAATGTGAAGTCAAGTGGGCCTTAGAAAGCATCATTACGAACAAAGCTAGTGGAGGTGATGGAATTCCAGTTGATCTATTTCAAATCCTGAAAGATGATGCTGTGAAAGTGCTGCACTCAATATGCCAGCAAATCTGGAAAACTCAGCAGTGGCCACAGGACTAGAAAAGGTCAGTTTTCATTTCAATCCCAAAGAAAGGCAATGCCAAAGAATGCTCAAACTACTGCACAATTGCACTCATCTCAAGTGCTAGTGAAGTAATGCTCAAAATTCTCTAAGCCAGGCTTCAGCAATACGTGAACCGTGAACTTCCAGATGTTCAAGCTGGTTTTACAAAAGGCAGAGGAACTAGAGATCAAATGGCCAACATCTGCTGGATCATCGAAAAAGCAAGAGAGTTCCAGAAAAACATCTATTTCTGCTTTATTGACTATGCCAAAGCCTTTGACTGTGTGGATCACAATAAACTGTGGAAAATTCTGAAAGAGATGGGAATAACAGACCATCTGACCTGTCTTTTGAGAAACCTATATGCAGGTTAGGAAGCAACAGTTAGAACTGGACATGGAATAACAGACTGGTTCTAAATAGGAAAATGAGTATGTCAAGGCTGTATATTGTCACCCTGCTTATTTAACTTCTATGCATAGTACATCATGAGAAACGCTGGGCTGTCAGAAACACAAGCTGGAATCAAGATTGCCGGGAGAAATATCAATAACCTCAGATATGCAGATGACACCACTCTTATGGTAGAAAGTGAAGAAGAACTAAAGAGCCTCTTGATGAAAGTGAGAGAGGAGAGTGAAAAAGTTGGCTTAAAGCTCAACATTCAGAAAGCTAAGATCATGGCATCTGGTCCCATCGCTTAATGGGAAACAGATGGGGAAACAGTGGAAACAGTGTCAGACTTTATTTTCTGGGGCTCCAAAATCACTGCTGATGGTGATTGCAGCCATGAAATTAAAAGACGCTCACTCCTTGGAAGGACGTTTATGACCAACATAGATAGGATATTTAAAAGCAGAGACATTACTTTGCCAACAAAGGTCTGTCTAGTCAAGGCTATGGTTTTTCCTGTGGTCCTGATGGATGTGAGAGTTGGATGGTGAAGGAAGCTGAGCGCCGAAGAATTGATGCTTTTGAACTCTGGTGTTGGAGAAGAGTCTTGAGAGTCCCATGGACTGCAAGAAGATCCAACCAGTCCATCCTAAAGGAGATCAGTCCTGGGTGTTCATTGGAAGGATTTATGTTGAAGCTGAAATTGCAATACTTTGGCCACCTCATGCGAAGAGTTGACTCATTGGAAAAGACTCTAATTTTGGAAAGGATTAGGGGCAGGAGCAGAAGGGGACGACAGAGGATGAGATGGTTGGATGGCATCACCGACTCGATGGACATGGGTTTGGGTAAACTCCGCGAGTTGGTGATGGACAGGGAGGCCTGGCGTGCTGCGATTCATGGGGTCGCAAAGAGTCGGACACAACTGAGTGACTGAACTGGACTGAACTGTATAATTTTTAAATTTATTTATAGATTATCCCTCTGTCCCTAAAAAAATATTATTTATTTTTTGGAAACAGAATGCCTTTCTATTTGATTTTGTACTCACAAATTTTGTTTGATAATTATGAGCTATATGGAAAATAATCAGCAACACAATTTTTTAATAAAGTTCTAAAACCATTATTATCAAGAATCATATCAAATAGCACAGCAGCGGAATCAGACTGTATTTATTAATTGTATCATACAGTTACAAACAAATTTATATATTTTCTGTAAAAAACAACTTATTTTTCTTCTACTTTTTATCTAAGTTATTATGTTCAAATAAAGTTAGGGCAATTTATAATTTATGCTCTCTTGACATACTTCAAGGATTTAAAACCACCTTCTATAAAGTGTATTCTTTTAAAAACATATATATTTCTAGAATTACTTTATTATCTGAATTATTAGAAGGACAGAAAAGTGTTGGGTTTTTTTTTTAAATAATTTTCAGTTCCATAAAAGAAATGTAAACGTATCACATTTTGACCCTCTGTTCCTAGAGGATAGGGAGTCTTCATCTTTATTCTCAATATCCATTATAGTTTACTGTTGTTGTTTCAAAAATGCTTAATGTAGAAAGAAAGAGAGAGAGAAAGAAAGGAAATGGAGAAAGGAAAGGAAAAAGAATAGAGAGAAGGAAGGAAAGATGGAGGGAAGGAAGAGGGAAATGTAAGAAGGAAGGAAAAAGCTGGCTTAAAACTCAACATTCAAAAATCTAAGTGCCATCCCGTCCCATCACTTCATAGCAAATAGACAGGGAAAAAATGCAAACAGTGACAGACTTTTTTTTCTTGGGCTCAAAATCATTGCAGATGGTGACTGCAGCCATGAAATTAAAAGACGCTTTCTCCTTGGAAGGAAAGCTAGGAGCAACCTAGACAGCATATTAAAAAGCAGAGACATTACTTTGCCAACAAAGGTCTGTATAGTCAAAACTATATTTTTCCAGTAGTCATGTACAGATGTGAGTTGGACCGTAAAGAAGGCTGAGCACCGAAGAATTGATGCTTTTGAACTCTGGTGTTGGAGAAGACTTTTGAGGGCCCCTTGGACAGCAAGGAGATCACACTAGTCATTTCTAAAGGAAATCAGTCCTGAATATTCTTCGGAAGGACTGATGCTAAAGCTGAAGCTACAATACTCTGAGCACTTGATGTGAAGAGCCAACTCACTAGAAAAGACATCGATGCTGGGAATGATTGAGGGCAGGAGGAGAAGGTGATGACGGACCATGAGATGGTTGGATGGCATCACTGACTCAATGGACATGAATTTGAGCAAACTTTAGGAGCTAATGAAGGATAGTGAAGCCTGGTGTGCTGCAGTCCATGGGGTCACAAAGAGTTGGACATGACTGAGCAACTGAACAACAACAGGCCTGAAATATAATTCTCGTTCATCTATAGCTATTGATATTCCATTTTTTGCTCAAGATCAGGTTCAATTTGACTACATTCTATATATTGTCTGATTTCCAGTGGATGTAACTGCTTTGTGCACATCTTTTCTAAACTTACCCCTGTGTAGGTAGACTTCATTCTGAAGCAGGCTTTCTCAGTTATTAAAGACAGCAATTTCAAGTTTACAACATCAATGAAGAAAGAGAGATTAAAGGGTAGGTGGAAGGGAGGCGAAAAGAGAGAGAGAGAGATGTATTCTGCACTCCCTCTCAGAATCTGTATCAAACCCTAAAAGCAAAATCAGCTAGTTAAAGGAATGAAGTATTTTTGTTGTTGTTAACCTGATCTTGCACTCAAACTCTGTGGTACCAGAAACACATAGTATAAGAAATGTTCATTTTTCTTGAGGAAATTTATACTTTCTAGAGTAAAAGAGCCAGAATCCTACTATATATCACATTCCTAAAAACAATTCAGTGTAGGGCAAAAGAAGGCAATGAATAAATATGAGCTTAATAGATGAATAAATAAAAGAATGTATTTCCATTACTATAAATAACCACTTTATAATATCAAAATAGATGAATAAATAGAGGAGTGGATTTCTATTACTATAAATAAATGTTTCATAATATCAAGCATACATTGAGCTGAAAAGGACATATCTTAGAATTATACCAATCATGCCATAAGAATGTTTGAACATTTCAAACCATTTAGAAATCTTAACTTTGTTTCATATAAATGCCAAATAATAGGATATGAATACTAAACCAATTTTACTCAACTATGGTTTTCTTAATCCTTTCTAAAATTTGGTTGAACTTTTTGAACTTATACTAATTTGCCTGGAAGCATGACTTGTATTTTAAAATAAATGTGTATCAGATTTTTTAGGTTGGGTTTATGCCTTAATTTAAAAAAAATTAAAGATATTTCTAAACTGAAAAAAGTATCAGCACAATCTGACAAACAAAATATCATTCCATTTTAAGTCTATGTTATATATATTGCAGCAATATTTTTCACTTCCTTATGGTCAATCATTTCAAACTTAACATACAATATAAATGGTATAAACATGGAAAGTTACTGTATGGATAGATTATTTTATTTGGTTTTATGGTGTGCTCATTTGATCAGTTTGCATTTTTGATTACACCAAGTATTCTGTAAACCTTAACATTCTTAGCAATGGATTTTAAGTACATGATTAAAGAGTGGCCTGATTTTCAAAATTAAAATTACACCTGTATTTAGTTAATTTTTTGATGTTGTATCAGGAAGGATATCATACTTTCACCATGTTTATAAATGCTTTCCATATTGCCAGCATTGGTGTATAGAGAACACATTTGGCTACTTTAGTACAATACTGGATTAAGGCACCAACAGTAGGTCATGTAATATGTTTGGAGATCTTCGCTACAAATAACCATGGCAAAAGACACTAGGGTAGTATTGTTAATAAATCTATCTTTAAGGTGATACTGGACTTGACAACAAATTTATAACAACGTCTCTCTGCATCCCTTATCCTTGGGTAGTTATTAATCACCCAATTTGTTTTCATCAAATATCATTCACAAAGTCAGTGGCTCAACTGGTGAAGAAGCCTTATGCCAGCATAGGAGACGCAAAGACTTGGGTTTGATTCCTGGGTTTGTAAGATCCCCTAGAGAAGGGAATGACTACCCAATCCGGTATTCTTGCATGGAAAATTCCATGGATAGAGGAGACTGGTGAGCTTCAGTCCATGGGGTCACAAAGAGTCAGACATGACTGAACTCACATGCACGCATGCATACATTTCTAATGGACAATGCGTATTCCAACCAGAGTGACTCTGATGTATTTGCAGCAATGGATACAGAGACCTGCGTTTGTATATAAGAAGATGTGTATTTTCTAATACTGACTTAAAAGCTGATAAAAAGGTTGGATTTTATATCACTCTTTTACTGTTGTGTTTTCCAGATAAATAATATCTCCATGTTATACCATCTATAAACATCTGTGTATAAAATTGTCCAGTGTCCAGATTTAGGCAGTAACAGTGTTGAGGATGGGATCATAAAATCGCTCTAGCTTGGTGTTTAGAACATGAGGTTTGGAACACAGAGTATGCAAGAAGTCCTCTTGGAACTGAATGAAAAGGATGAGAATTGAAGATGCAAATGAAGGAAGCTTTAGAGGTCATGATATTAACATAGCACAGAATCACAGGATCCAGATGGTACTTAGTACTATTATCTTGATTAGTGAAACTGGCTTTTTAACACGGTCTTCTGTTTTCATTTCCAAACACATGTTCACTGTCACAAAACATTGCTTTCAATTCCAAGAACATAGGTGATGACTTTTAAGGGTAAAAGGTGTCCTAATATTTGCTATTCCTTTATCATAGATCCATGTGTGTCCTTTGGGGAATTAAAAGTATATTAAAAGTGATAATTTCTACCAACTTTATACATAAGTTTCCAAGCGAAACTAGTGCAGAATAAATCACCTCCAAGTTTATTCTAAAGCTGACTCCTCTATCTTTATGATTTGGTGCTGGTGACACTGCTATTCAACTACAGATTTTTTATGTTACTAGTATCCTAATCTTATTTATTTGTATTTTTAAAAATTAGCCTATGACTTAAGAACACTAGGATTTCTTTTTCCAAATTTTAAAATATGTGGACATTAAGGACATAATTCTTCCTTAAAATTTATCTTCCCCATTTCCACACAGACAAATCAGTGCAATGACTAGAAAAGCTTTCTGGCATAGAAATAAATATTCTAATTTAATTATTATTATTATTTTATTTTTTTGCCAGGATAACCTAATGAGAATAAAAACATTTCTCAATGACAGGTAAATTACCCAAATATTAATAAATAATTCAAATAATATCCAGCAATCAATATGGGACTATTTCTCAAATGTTAGATACACAAACCTGGACCAATGTGTTATTTCAGTGAGAGAGAAATGTAATACACTGAGATACACCAATAGACAGGGAGTTCTAGTATGAACTTTCATTGTAATATTACTGAATTCTTTACATTTCCCTTTCCAGCTGAAATAATTGGTACTTGACCTGAAATGGCATTTAAAGTATCCGTATCACTTTCTAATAAATAGAAACAGTTCCCTTTAAAAATAACAGATATTCTTTGTGAGACTGAGTCTCCATCATTTGAAAAATGCATATGTTTCATATAGTTATCTAGTAATTACTCTATTGGGAAAAAAGATACATAGTTTCCTGACCTGGAGGTGTGAAAGAAAGCTAGATAAATGTTGATAGTTTTAAAAAGTGAATCCAAGTGAAAATATGATAGAAGAGTCAACTGTCTATAACATATTTCAAGGTCAATGTTGTGAGCTTAAAAAATAAGTTAGCTATACTGAGAGCATATTCTTTGATGTGTGCTTCCTGTTTTGAAGAGTAATCTTAATGTATTAATGTAGTTTTAACACAAATCTAATGTAACATCATGGATTAGTTTGTGCTAGGAAAATCAACCAATTAGTTCTTACTGAGAGGCAAATGGTAGATTCTTAAAAAACATTTCCATTTGGCACAAAGCAAAAAAAAAAAAAAAAACCACCCAGTAATTTTTAAAATGGCCAATTTAAACTCATTTTAATTAATTAATATTTATTGAACAACTACTATCATCAATACTGTGAGAGATAAAACGGAAATATAAATGAATGTTATGTCTCTAATCTCAAAGTGCTCCAGTCAGGTAGAGACAGAATGAAATCAACAACATTTAACATATAATACCAAAGGAAATGCAAAAAGAAAACTTTATAAAATTTTATTTTGTATTGAGGAAACATTTTCTTGAAACATTATGTAAGTTTCACATGTACAATGTTCTATTTCTCCTTCTTTATACACTAGAGTGCTCACCACCAAAAAAGTAACAAAGGAAAACTTAAATGCAATTCTGAGGGTGCAATTAGGGGTGAGTCGGGCCTCAGGGAAGGCTTCCCAGAATGTGGATATAAGAAAGTTTTAAAGGACAGGTAGAGTTTAGCAGAGGGAAAAGTTGTGATGGTATTCTAGGCATGGAAAACAGCGCAAAAATATTCCAAAGCATAAAAAATCACAGTTTGATTTTGAGGACGATATAAGAAGCTCTGCATTGTTGAATCAAACAGTAGTGCAGTGCAAGGAAAAATGAGAAGGTTGATTTTAGAAAAGCAAAATGTGGAGGCAGAACATGAGAGGTAAAGGCTGGGCTTGAGTTATGAAAGGCTCTGTTTTCAGCAGCAAGGGGAGAGGGTACTGGAGGTCTTTAAGCACAGAGAAACATAATTAGTTGTATATTCCAGAAATGCCATGTTGATATCACCATAGGGGTTTCATTTATAAATGCATGTGCACATGTATGCTTAAGTTGCTCTGTCATAACCAACTCTGCGACCCCATGGACTATAACCTGCCAGGCTCATCTGTAGGATTTTTCAGGCAAGAATACTGGAGAGGGTTGTTATTTCCTTCTCCATATAAATGCACATTCTTGTGTAATTTTAAGGCAAAAGAAAATATTGCACAATCAAAATCATAGAATGCTCAAAATAGGGAACTGATGAAGGTAAGTTATACTGAATATGGGGCTTCCCTGGTAGCTCAGTTGGTAAAGAATCTGCCTGCAGTGCAGGAGACACAGGTTCCATCCCTGGGTTGGGAAGATCCTCTGGAGAAGGAAATGGCAAACCACTCCAGTATCCTTGCCTGGAAAATCTCATGGACAGAGAAGCCTGGTGGGCTGCAGTTCATGGGTCACAAAGAGTGGGGCATGACTGAGAGACTCAGTTCAGTTCAGTTCAGTTCAGTCGCTCATTCGTGTCTGACCCTTTGCAACCCCATGAACTGCAGCACGCCAGGCCTCCCTGTCCATCACCAACCCCCAGAGTTTACCCAAACTCATGTCCATCGAGTTGGTGATGCCATTGATGGTTGGTTGGACTGAGAGACTAACACAAGTGAATATTGGCTACTTAGTTTCAGAAGGAAGAAATTTTCATTCTATTTATTCTATGGAAGTTTTGCATATGTTTGTGTGTCCAGGGAAATTCATACATTGCACCCTATTTTCTAAAAATCTTTCCATCTCTTACTAGCTGATAATTGCATTCCATTTTTTAAGCAAAGACCAGGTCTTACCTTTGAACCCAGTTATGCGATACACTGTCTGGGGCACGGAGTTAGTAACTGTTGAACAAATGAATGAATTAATGAATGAGTGAATCAAGTTCAAGTCAGTTGCCAGTATGTAGCGACTGAATCCAACACCCTCCTATGTTCTTCGTTAGCAAATATTTATTCCATGTCAAAACTGAGTGCTGCTTTTTCATCTACTCTATACCACTACCTTGTAGTTACAGGTAGGCAAAGAACCAATGTTTGTGAATTTTAAAACATCTGTATGAAAAACAGCAAAATTAGATATAAAATTATTTACCACATTAGCATTCCAACATGTTCTCTTTTTCTGTAGACGATAAGTAGAGCTTTAGTTAACCTAAGGATGAATTTCACATAATTCTGTTTATACCTTTAAGCACATATCTATATATTCTGGCAGGGCAAAGAGTGTTAGCACCAATGAAAGGGAAATGGGAATAAAACAAGTGTGCAGAGGTCTGATTTCATCAAAGGGGAGAATCTAATCTTTTTTTTCCCCACCTACATATGGTATCCCCTTTCTGAAAGTGGCCCAAAGCTTAGACTTTGATCTGCCTGTTGAAAGATCTGACTAATAATTTCGCAGACAAGAGATATATCCCTTTGAATAGCAAGTGTCCCAAATAATTAGATTTTAACTTTGAACAACTATATTTGAACAATAACAATAAAGAGAAGATTCTTGATAATTTTTCTAATTTTTTTTTGCTTATTCTACATGCATTGGTGACAGTAATTCAGTCTTTCCAGAAAAAGCTCATGATTAGAAATAAGATAATAAAAAACAAGAATCTAAATACAATATAACTAGTTTTCATTTTAATAGAAATTGCACGTTTAGGAAAAATAAGACCCTAGCATTTGCTATTTGTTCCCATGATCATTTATTTACATCACACACTTTTATTAAGTGCCCACTTTGAGTCCTGCTCTACTTTTCATGCTTGAGATATACCAGTGGGCAATTGAAAGAACCTTTAGGTTCATAGGCATAAAAAGAAAAACGATAAGCATAATAAATAATGAAATAATTACAGTTTATTAGAATGCAATAACAATAACTAGAGCAGAGTAAAGAGACTTGAGAGTGCCAGAGCTGAAGAGTAAGGTGAAATTTAACAGAGAAGGGTCAAGGATACTTGAGCAGAGGCGGTGATGAGGCCATCTGACTTGCAGATATTGAAGTTAAGAGTGTTCCAGACAGAGGCAACAGCCATTGCTAAGTCCCTGTTAAAGAGCATGCCCAAGGTATTTGAGGCAAGAAGGAAGCCAACATGGCAGAATCTGAATGAACAAAGGGCACAGGCAAGGGAGAATTGCACATAAGCTTGTGCAGAGAGTTAAGGGGTGGACAGCAGATCATGGAAGACTTTGTAGGCTATTATATGGAATTTGACTCTACCATTAATGAAATGGGGAGCCATCTCAAGTGTTTTAAAGCATAGGAGTGACAGGATCTGACTTCCATTCTCAAAGTATTATTTCAACTACTATTAGAATGAAATATAGAGTAACAAGACTAGAATTAGGTCAACCAGTTAGGAGGCAATGGGAATAACACAGGTGAGAAGTAGATGGTGGTTTATTAACGCATCAGGGAGGTAAAAGGAGAGAAAATATGAGTAGTGAGTTTCTGTTAACAATGTTTTAATTTGTTTAATTTGTTCCTATATGAACTCAGCTAGAGATGGACAGTCAAAATAGTCACATAATGCTAAAACACTTACTCAAAACATTACTCAAAAGAATATTACTGCTCTTTTCAGGCATATTTGCATTATCTTGCACATGGATGGTGAATTGCTTGAGTATAGAGAGCAAATATCATATATTACTCTACCTTAACTGTACAAAGTACTCAGTAAACATTCTTTGATTAGTTTTCTAAATGGAGATTTGCTGAAGCTTTCTGAAAATTTCCAATTTTGTTCAGTTATCATGTTCATTCAGTCTTCTGTGATTAAAACTTATGAGATCTAAAATGTTTTATGACAATAAATGCTCCTGATTATTTTAATAAAATAGCATGATGGCAAATGTTAATTCACTGAAATGTTTTCATCAATTATACTATTATTGTGGTGAACAAACTAAACATTCTTTACATTCTTGATGCAAATATGCAATAAAAAGATACTACTGGTGAAAAAGAAATGTGAAAAAAGAATGAAAGACTGCATTATTAGTTTAAGCTTAAATGTGCCCCGTGAAAGAGATGTGAATTTAAGTGAATGAGATATTTTTAGGAACAGTGAACAGTATGCTTTGATACAGTTTTGTTTTTCACAAAGACTTGAAAATTAGTATAATAAATATAGTTACCTTTGTCTTTACAGTTTTTAAAATTTATCAATCTTTAGTAGAAAATAATGTCCAATAGATTCTATAATTTAAGCTATAATGAAATAAACCAATTATACAGCTTCCAAATCTGAAAACAAATTGAAAAATATGTGCCTTGTTTTCACTTTCTGTAGAGGGCAATATACACTTCAACACTGATCCAGTGGAATACACATTGTCCTAAACTAAAAACAAAATATTCAATACAAAACATGATTTGAATTTATAAAGTGAAAATTCATTTAATTGTGTTAAGCCTGATTTCTCTCTTTTATTCACTTCAGTTCAGTTCAGTCGCTCAGTCATGTTCAACTCTTTGCAACCCCATGGACTGCAGCATGCCAGGCTTCCCTGTCCATCACCAACTCCTGGAGCTTACTCAAACTCAAGTTCTTCGAGTCTGTGATGCCATCCAACCATCTCATACTCTGTCATGCCCTTCTCCTCCTGCCTTCACTCTTTCTGAGCATCAGGGTCTTTTCAAAGGAGTCTGTTCTTCGCATCAGGTGGCCAAAGTATTGGAGTTTCAGTTTCAACATCAGTCCTTCCAATGAATATTTTGGACTGATTTCTGTTAGGATGGACTTGTTGGATCTCCTTGCAGTCCAAGAGACTCTCAAGAGTCCTCTCCAACACTACAGTTCAAAAGCATCAATTCTTTGGCACTCAGCTTTCTTTATAGTCCAACTCTCACATCCATACATGACTACTGGAAAAACCATAGCTTTGACTAGATGGACCTCTGTTGGTAAAGTAATGTCTCTGCTTTTTAATATGCTGTCTAGGTTGGTCATAGCTTTTCTTCCAAGGAGCAAGCATCTTTTAATTTCATGGCTACAGTCATCATCTGCAGTGATTTGAAGACGCCCAAAATAAAGTCTGTCACTATTTCCAGTTTCCCCACTTATTTCCCATGAAGTGACAGGCCCGATGCCATGATCTTAGTTTTCTGAATGTTGACCTTTAAGCCAACTTTTTCACTCTCCTCTTTCACTTTCATCAAGAGGCTCTTTAGTTCTTCTTCACTTTCTGCCATAAGGGTGGTGTCATCTGCATATCTGAGGTGATTGATATTTCTCCCGGCAATCTTGATTCCAGCCTGTGCTTCATCCAACCTGGCATTTTGCATGATGTACTCTGCATAAAAGTTAAATAAGCAGGGTGACAATATACAGCTTTGACGTACTCCTTTCAGGATTTGGAACCAGTCTGTTGTTCCATGTCCAGTTCTAACTGATGCTTCCTGACCTGCATACAGGTTTCTCAAGAGGCAGGTCAGATGGTCTGGTATTCCCATCTCTCTATGAATTTTCCACAGTTTATTGTGATCCACACAAAGGCTTTGGCATAGTCAATAAAGCAGAAGTAGATGTTTTTTCTGGAATTCTCTTGCTTTTTCGATGATCCAACAGATGTTGGCAATTTGATCTCTGGTTCCTCTGTCTTTTCTAAATCCAGCTTGAACATCTGGAAGTTCATGATTCATGTTCTGTAGAAGCCTGGCTTGGAGAATTTTGAGCATTACTTTGGTAGTATGTGAGATGATCTTTTATTATTTTATTTTGATTTAAAAGTCTTTTACTATTTTGATCTAAAAGTCCATAATATTAGTGAAGGTACATAATCCAAGAAATCAAAAGGGGTAAGGAATTATGGAGAAAGTAATTTGACATGTCTAATTGATGTAAAAGTAAGAATATTGCTTGCATTATTAAGATAATCATACTTTGACTACCTAAAGGTCAGACTATAAACACTTTTACATCAATATTTAAATTTCAATGTAATTGAAACCAGAGTTTTTCTAGCTAAATAAATAATCACAACATTAGCAACTATACATCATAAATTGGAGACATTTAGGACACAGGACAGAATAATTAGTAATTTTTGTAGAACTTCATGTAACATAAGTAGTCCAGTTTAAAAGTACTTTTGAAGTGTATGTTCTTCCAAACTCTGAGTTTGTTGGATAATTTTATAATTTTTTTCTTCTAAGAAAATCACCTTTAGTATCTTCCATCAAATCGATAATAAGATGCAATCACAAAAATATTTCAGCAGCATACTTCTGGGTTTTCTCATTTGTTTGTTTTTGGCCTACCAAAATTTGCAAACAAAAATTAAAAAAAAAATTGGGTTGGTCAAAATGTTTGGAGTTTTCTGTCCACTGGTATGGAAAGATTCGAATGAATTTTTTTGCGAACCCAATAAATAATAATAAAAAATTTTAAAAACTGAGAAGTTTTGTAGATAAAAGTATTTTAATCTTTGACTATTTCACTATGTAGTGGAAAATAATTCAAGTGTAACCACATGGAGATTTCTCAAAATTCTGGACAATCTCAGAAATAAATAATATGAAGATACAGAAATAAATTCTGAGATACCCATTGATTTCAGTTTATTATGAAAACTGTTTAATGCAAATGTACATCTGAGAGCAAGCCAGCTCATTAAGCTTATATGATACTGTACCCTTAATAGTTTTATTTGAGAATAGGTCAGTTTAATTCCAGGATGTCCACCTTTGTCAGGCAACATTTCCTTATAACTTTCCATCTTCACTAAGAATGTAAATCATCTACAAAAGGAATCCTCAGAAATTTGGGTCTGTACTTTTCTTTAAATTGCATAGAACATCTTTCATGCCCACAGATATTTTTACATCTAAGACAGCCTGTAGTTCTGCTTGCCAACATGAAACTTGTTTCACAAATTTTTCAGCAGCTGGTATGATAATGAGCCAGTTTTTATGCAAATTAGTGATCATCCTAATCAATTTTTAACTACAAAATTAAAATTTAAAATTTTTTGAGTAAATTATTTCTAAACAGAGAAAAGCTCTATCAAATTTATTTATATAGCTCATGTCCCATTATAATAAAAAAGTATATTTAAGAACTATTTCTATGAAGCAGAGAAAAGCTTTCTGCTGGAAGTGTAGTTTTTAATTATGTGCTATATTGAAAAGTACATTTTATTTTTTAAACTAATATTATTACAAAATGATAAATTTTCATTAATATAGTGAGGTTGCCACATTTTTGTATTACCACTTTAAGTGCAATATATTTAATCATTTCTTTAGAAAGACAAAGAAGTACCATAAAATAAACTTGCTAATTTTGATGCTGAAGCTAATTATTCCTTCTAATGGACTGAGCCAACCTTTTGCACACCGCAAAGTAACCAACTATTAAATGTATCCTGTTATTTACAGAGTACAAGTTACTTTATTTTTATTCCATGAATGACTGTTCTTTTGAAAGTAAAGGATAGTTCTTATCATTGATGGGCTTATTGGTCTATGGCTGTATTCATATGTGTAAGGACCTACTTTCTGAATTTGATGCCCTGGAGTATAGTAACATACCCTTTAAGGTGAAGATAAAAATGGATTCAACTTTGGCATAAAGTTTAAAACAGGGAATAAAGTATATTGTTATATTTACTTTTTATCTGATCAGCATACATTTTTTCTGTAAGATATGGACTATACAGTCCATGGACTTCTCTAGGCCAGAATACTGGAGTGGGTAGCCTTTCCCTTCTTCAGCAGTTCTTCCCGACCCAGGAATCGAACTGGGGTCTCCTGCATTGCAGGTCAATTATTTACCAGCTGAGCTATCAGGGAAGCCTGTAAAATATTAGCATCATACAATTGGTTGTACCTTTGTATTCAGTCATTTCTAAAGCAATCAGAGATAAATTTTGAATTTAAAACTGGAAAGACAAAGCAAGATTTACCTATGATTTAATACCACAGACATTTCAAATATACATTGAGTATACTGTAAAACACCAATATTCCAAGTATATAGGAACTTTTCATTCTAATAAATTTAAATAATTAAATAAATCTTTAATATTCAAAGATGAACAGAATTTGATATTTTTGATAGACTTTATTTAAACCTGCACTTTCGGCACTGTAGACTAGGATATGGACTTGCTGCAGAGTAGCTATGTTAGAACTGAAAAATAAAAACATAATTATTTTATTACTGACATTATCATTTGTTTTTCCTTCTGTTCCCAAATTCAAAGTCAACTTATTGTCCAAATGTTTTTTTCTCAGTCCTCTGAAATCTAGAATTTAGAATAGTGCCTAGCACAAGTTAGAGTCTCGATATATATTTATTGCTTAAATAAATGATAATGAGAATGGTTTCTTTCCTTGTTATTATACTAACAATGCATCTTTGTTTTTCACTGACTTTTAAATTCATTTATGTTGCTCAGTTGTATAGAAATGTATATAAATATTTTTTTCAGGTTTCTTGAGACACTGATGAACATAGTTGCAAAACTTCTCAACAAAATACTAGCAAAATGAATCCTATCATACATTTAAAAAAACCATACCCCGTAATTAAGACTGACTTATCCCTGAGGAGCAATGATGTTTCAAAATACACAAATCAAAAAAATGGGACACACTACATTAACAGAATGAAGAATAAAAATCATAAGATTATCTTAATAGATGCTCAAAAAGCATTTGAAAAAACTCCACATCTATTCATGATAAAATTCTCAATAAATTAGGTATATGAGAAATATACCTCAACATAATAAAGGCCATATATGACAAACCAACAGCTAACACCATGTGCTGTGCTCAGTCACCTCAGTCATGTCTGACTCTTTGCTACCCTCTGAACTGTAACTCCCCAGGTCCCTCTGTCCAGGGGATTCTCTAGGAAAGAACACTGGAGTGGGTTGCCATGCTCTCATCCAGGGGATCTTCCTGACTTAGGGATCGAACCCACATCTCCTGCATCTCCAGCACTGCAGGCAGATTCTTTACTGCTGAGCCATCAGGGAAGCCCCAGCTAACATCATATTCAATGGTAAAAAGAAGAAATCTTTTTCTCTAAGATTAGAAACAAAGCAAAGATGCCTTCTTTTACCATTCCTATTCAATAAGGTACTGGAAGTTCAGGTCAAAGCAATCAGGCAAGAAAAAGAAATAACAAACATCCAAATAAGAAAGGAAGAAGCTCAATTGTCTCTGTTTGTAGACGACATGATCTCATATAGAAAACCCTAATGATTTTACTGGAAAAAAGAACATAGAAATTCATAAATCAATTTAGTAAAACTGCAGGATACAAAATTAATATACAAAATCAGTAGCATTTATACATATTATCAACAAACTTTCCAAAAAAAAATTTCAAAAAATCCCATTTACGACAGCATTGAAAAGAATAAAATACTTAAGAATAAATACAATCAAAGAAGTGAAGATCCATATACTGAAAACTATGAGACAGTGAAGAAACAAACTGAAGAAGGCATAAATAAATGAACAGGTACTCTAAGTTCATGGATTGGAATTCATTTTGTTAAAATGTCCATAATACACAATGCATTCTTTATATTAAAATTTAATGCTATCTCTTCTCTGGAACCTAGGAAAACTGATGCAGAATCCTAGTTTAAAAACTACCCATCTCCTGAAACATGTTTTGGAGAAAAATCAGTCAATGCTCAGCAACCCTATAGGTCCCAGCTCAGGCACAATGATAATTACTTTCTATAGCAAGACTTAACATAAATGGAATGACTAATAAATTGCCTTCATTATTAATGAGTCAGAGACTGGGTGAGTCTGTGTCTACAAATAAAAGATACTTAAAACATGCCATTGAGCAAGACTGGAATTGTCAAAGACTGAGAAGTTGAGACACCTGGGAACAACTAGGTATGTATATATATATATATATATATATATAATGTAGGTATGGAACTCAAAAAAGAGAAGTCTAGTTACAGAAAGTATTTTAGATTGCTTAAGTGGTTGGATTGTATTAGATTACTGTTCATGATACTTAGTCCTTCCCCCAATCTTACGTGGAAATAAACGTCCCTGCTTCATTATATGGGGCTTGGCCAAGTGTCTTGCTTTGATAGAATGTGGGCAGTTGTGATAGTGTGCCAGTTCTAATTCTGTCCTTAAGAGACATCAGGTTTCTATCGGCCCTTTTGCCATGAAAAGAACATGCCTTAGAAGATAATGGTCCCAGGTAGGTTAAGAGACATGTAGAACAGACCTGAATGAAGCTTACAACTGATAGAACCAGGCCAGTTTAGATAAGGGATGAGGAGGGTAATTGTAGTTCTAAGCCATTGAGCTTGGGAATGATTTAGGTTTATAGCATTGTAACAATAACTGGGTTATTCAGTGCTCCTCATTTTATTTTTAAATTAGCAGTATATTTTTAAATTAGCACTATCTTCCAGTCGAATCTCCTCAGGACCTCGCATTTATTCCTGCCTTGCTATAATTTCAAATTGCGACTTTTATTGTACTTTTCATAATCAGGAATTGACAGAGCTGTGCAGAGCGGTGGCGAGGGACCATTAAATGGTGGTCCCTAGTGTTATCAAATATAAAGAGAATCTAAATGATGAAAAAATAGAATTTAATATGAGAATCTACTTAGATGGGTTAGAAATATAATGCTCAAGTATTATAAGAAAAGTATGTGCAAATAACTAAGAGATTACAATGTGACAATTAGACTCAGGATAATGTTGTATGAAAATAATGGAAAAGAAAGATTGCTGGTAGTGCGGTTTTAAGACTACAGATTCTCTTCTGACTCACTCTGAATTCTCATGTTTTACACACAACCTTAAGTGCTTCATTGGCACAACATTAAAGTAACTTATATTATTAAATATGATTGCACCCTGCTTTTCTGTGAAAGATATGCTATTATATCTCTGTCTACCTTTAAGTTCTGCAAATTAGTTTGGCTTAAATCCAAGAAAGCACCAACATTTATACATTATTAAATTTAAAAAGCCCTGAAATCAGTGTTAAAATCATTAATTTTCATTAGTCTCAAAGGAAATATAAACTTCTTGGCTATATTTCCTACAACAAAGTTATTGTAAGAAATTATTTGATGGAATTTATAAAAATAATTGGAATATGGTATACCAACTTAGAATTAAAATAGTCCTATGCTTACTACATATCAGTTTAAGTAAGTTTTTTTTTTCCTATGTAAAAGTCAAGAACACTTAAATTCTGTTACATTTAGAATGCTAAACTTGGTATTAGGAATATAACAGAAGTACTGTGTTGCCTAAAAGTTGTAGCTTAGAAATCATTCTGCTTTCAGCTTTGTAGCACTAACTTGATTGTCTTTTTTTTTTTTTTTTTTTTTTTTCTTTCCAATATTCATGCTTTTTATTTTTCTTTCTCCCCTTATTGATCTGGTTTGGACCTCCAATAAAACACTGAAGTGATGAAATTGGCCATTATTTCTTGTTCCCAATTATGGGCTGTGGTAGGGGAGTATTTAATATTTTAACATTAAGTATGATGCTAGCTTGTAAGAGTCACAAAAATCATTTATCAGGTTGGGGGAATTATTTTCTATTCCTAGTTCATTGAGAGTTTTAATCATGAAAGAGTATTAGTTTTTGTACCAACTGAGATGACTTTTTGAGTTTTCCTTTATTTATGTGTTGAGTTACATTTATTGATTTTTCAAATGTTATTCATCCTTGAAATTCTGCAATAAACTATTAATTCATGATGTATTATCATTTTTCTATACTCCTGCATTAAATTTGGTAATATTCTGTAATGAATATTTACAACTACATTCATGAGAATAACTTGATTGTCTTTTAATTTCTCTATTGTGGTTAAAAACAACAGAAATTTTCCAATTATTCAGGCTTTGACTGCTGTTAAGCTCTTACTCCAGTACTCTTGCCTGGAAAATCCCATGGACTGAGGAGCCTGGTAGGCTGCAGTCCACGGGGTCGCTAAGAGTGGGACACAACTGAGCGACTTCACTTTCACTTTTCCCTTTCATGCATTGGAGAAGGAAATGGCAACCCACTCCAGTGTTCTTGCTGGAGAATCCCAGGGATGGGGGAGCCTGGTGGGCTGCCGCCTATGGGGTCGCACAGAGTCGGACACTACTGAAGCGACTTAGCAGCAGCAGCAGCTCTTTCAGGAAGCTAAGTTCAGTTAACGAAAAAGTCCGTTGGAATTGTCTTTTCAGTGTTTTATGAAGATGTTCTTTCCTTTCCTGACATCGTGCTGTTTAAAACCTTTAGCACATCTTCTTAGAACACTGCAAAGACCACTGAGGAGAATGAATCAGTGAATGAATGGATGCTTACTACCCCCTTCCAAAAAAAAGAGAAAACTCCTATGAGCTTCCATCTTTTATGGCATTAATTCATAAATCCTTATTATTGTGATCAAGCAGATCTCTAGGACATGACTTAATTACCTTTCCAATTTCATCTCTTAATATACCAAACACATGAGTAAAATTCACTTCATAGGTCTATGGTTTGCTCTCTTAATCAGAAATATCTTCCTTTAATTTTCTATTTGAAAAAATCCTATTTTTCCAGCAAGGCCCATTTCAACTCTTCAGCAGAGTAGTTAAGAACACAGACTTTGATGCCAGATCACTTTGGAAAATTTTATTCAGTTTCCTATAGAACTAAGCATATGCCTACTATGTGACACAGGAATTCTATTCCTAAAAATTTACCCAAGAGAAAAGAAAAGATATGTCAATAAAAATCAGTGTGAAAAATGATTATAGCAAATGTATTCATAATAGTCAAAACTAGAAATAGCCCAAGTATCTATCAACAGAAGTATGGATAATCATTACTCACTTATATTCATAAAATAGAATACTATTCATAAATAAAAAGAAATAAACTACTCCAATAACATGGATGAATTTTTAAAGTATTATTCTGAGTGAAAAAAGACAGTAAAAAGAGAACTATGGTATGATTTGGGCTTCCCAGGTGGTTCAGTGTCAAAGAATCTGCCTGCCAGTACAGGAGACTCAGGAGATAGGCATTTGATCCCTGGCTCTGGAAGATCCCCTGCAGGTGGAAATGGCAACCCAGTCCAGTATTCTTGCCTGGACACTCTCATGGATGGAGAAGCCTGCAGGCCCCCATCCATGGGACACAAAGGATTGGACACAACTGAGCACACAGCACAGTATGGTTTAATTTATATAAAGTTTTAGAGAGGTAAAAATTGATGTATGTTGGAAAAAATAAGAACAACTATCGCTTGGAGGGGTGATGTAGATATTACCTGAGAACGTGTAATTTTCTGCAGTGATATTTTCTGCAGTGTTTTATGTCTTGGCAAGTGGTTGTGTGACAACTCATCAAATGATATGTCTAATTCTTATTGATTTTCTTTTATGTAAGTTTTACCTCAAAAGAACAAAAAACAACTATAAATGTATATTGAATCCCAATGAATTACATCTATGCTGAAGTGCTTAGGGGGAAAATGTACTGATGTATACAATTTATTTTGAAATGCCTCAATAAAGTAAGACATACTTATGGACAAGTAAAATGGTGGAAATATAGATTTATCTGTGATAAAACAACCATAGTAAAATGTTAATGGTTGAATCTAAACGGTGAGTATATGAACATTCACTAGAAGTTTCCTCAGACTTTTTGTATATTTGCAAGTTTTCATAACAAGTATTGGAAAAAATTTAACTACTAGTTTTAGAAATTATCTTACTCTAGTTAATTATTACTCTGCTATTTGCAGGATGGTAATTTTCCAAGTCCCTATTCCATGTACATTCAGTATTTGGCCTTTTACTGTAAGAAAGAACTGTTTCTTCTTTCATATTATTGCTTTATTTATTATGAGCATGGATTTATGTATTCTTATTCTATTTACTGTTATACTACATGACTGTCAATATTAATTTTCAAGTTTGAAATTCCTCATATTTAACAAGTTGGAAGTTTTTTAAGATAGCTATTTCCTTTTGCTAGGTCCCTATCTCTTTTTGATCACTTATGACACAAGATACTTCCAAGCTCATCTTGTATTTTCTTTGTCTCAGACTTAGATTTAGCCATTTCAGAAACACTGATTCTTTTGAGTGCAGAATGACATTTAGAAACTGAGACCTTATTTCTAGATGTGTTCATTGTTACATGTGTCTTTGCTTCTAGGCCCTTTCAGTAGAATTTCATGAACTTAATATATTTAAATTATATATTTAAAAATGAGTTAATTCTGATACTACCAATTTCACTGCAACATTAGGGTGCTCTCTTTGCGTTTTTTGGTCTTCTTTGACTTCCAGCACTGCATATTTGTATCACCTTCCTCCACCAGTGAAGACTCTGCCTCTCGAAAACATTAATATATTACACACAGCTCAAATCCTACCACATACTATACATGTATAGTATCTTCAAGGGAGGATTCCTGGGTAGACAATGATGTTGTCATCCACAAATTGGCACTTGCCTGTCAACTACAAATTGATGCTTGCCTGTCAACTGCTAATTGCCACTTGCCAAGAGCATTTGCCAGCAACTGGACAACAACAAGAAGGGCATTTGCCACCTGCCTCTGCTGCTGCAGCTGCTGACCTTCAACACTCCCTGAAGGGAATTCAGGGTAGAGAGTGAGGCACTCTGTGCCCCAGGGAAACTGGTAGAATAGGTCTCTAGATAGTTAGGTATTTTCAGAAACTTATTTCAAGATCCCAATCCTTGTGTCTCCTCATATCTAGAAAAGCACTAAATCCCTTCCTGGTGACATTAGCTCCTCAGGACTGTCAAAAATCTTTTGTAAAACGAGTGCTTGATTGCATTGAAGTCTCCGTTCACCAAAATCTTATACACTGACCTTTGGAGCAGTCTCTCAGAGCTATCTGAGGTGCTGTCTCCCAGGCTGCAGTCCTCATTTTATCCCACATAAAACTTCACTCGCAGCTCTCATGTTGTGCATCTTTTTGGTCAACAATGTGAACACAGGTAACTATTCCTTTTTGAATCCCACTGCAATTATCAAAGGGAATCTCAAAGAGGGAGTTTCTGAATATGAGTTGAAAACTAAAGAAAGACACTTTTAAAAAACTTAAGAATTCTAACTGGGTATAATGAAGGAAGATACAGATGATACTCTTTTTCTCCTTAAAAATGTTGCATCATTTCAAAATAATAAAGCTATACATTTCAAAACTTCCTAAACGCACTCTAATTTGCAGAGCAAGGAGTGAAGTCCTCAATGAACAGGGATAGAGCTTATCACTTTCTTTTTTTTTTTTTTTTTTAACACTGTGAAAGAGTATAAATGTGAAAACAGCTGGACTGGAAGTCATACAGAAAACAGCAATTTCAGAAAGCAGAAGAGCAACTGGGAAAAATCTCTAACACTGAGGAGCAACACTAAGAAAGAGGCTGAAGACAGCTTCACTTTGTAACTAGTGAGATCCTTTTCTTATTCAAAAAAGGGCGGAATATTAATTGAGCATTAATTTAAAAATGAGAAATAGAAAAACAAAACAGATCAATAAATACAGGAGAATATAACAAAAGTATTAAAGCCAAAATTAGCAAGTTAAGAAATCGAAAAAAAATAATCAATAGAATCTGTCAATGAAAAACAAAACAAAACACCACCACCAACAAAAATTGACATATACAACATAGGTTTGGTTGGGATCAGATGGTGGATGAACAGTAGAACATTAGTAGAGATTGGAAAATGGTAACTGACAGTCTACAGTGGTGAAAAATTTGACAAAACTGTCACTTGCCATCATTTAATAAAGAAATAATATGATGAACTTGGGTTCTGGAAGAGGGTTTCTAAAAATAGAATGTATTGGTATGAGTTTGTTGGTTTAGCTGCATTTTATAAGGTGTCTGCCAAAGAAGAGTTGAGTTAGGAGAGAACTGGCTCATTTTCAAGAAGAGACAAAAAAAAATGCTCAAGAATTCTAGAACTTGCAGGGCTGAGAGATAAAGCACTATAGCACTTTCCCTTCTCTAACTGGTAAATGAAATAAAACAAAAAATGTTTTGAGCAACTTCAGTAAACAAAGTGAGGGAATGATCACCATACCTTTTGTTTTAAACTAGTGTGTGCTTAGTCGCTCAGTTGTGTCCGACTCTGTGACCCTTTGGACTGTAGCCTGCCAGGCTCCCCTGTGCATGGGATTTTTTAGGTAGGAATACTGAAGAGGGTTGCCATTTTCCTCCTCCAGGGGATCTTCCCGACCCCGGGATTGAACCCATGTCTCCTGTGTCTCCTGCACTGCAGGTGGATTCTTTTACTGCTAAGCCAACTCAGATATAATTAATTTGCCTTTCATCCATCAGATCCTCTAAGTTAGACAAAATATCTCTGGGAGAAGAGACCAAAGGCTCGATACAACAGGTATCTGATAAACTCAAAGTACCTATGATTAAATCTAAAGAGAAAGGTATGTCTTGAAAAGAACTGTGTGTTTGACTATTAAGACACAGAGTGGCTTAGAAGCAAATAACTTTTAAACTGTTTTGAGAACTATACTTCTAGAACTACCATCAGTCTGATTAAGTTGACAGACTATATTAGGTACCAACATTTCCATTTCATATGTGACCAAGGATGATATTGAAAAAGGAAACAATTAAAGAGTGGGGCACTCAGAAGCCATGGAGAACCAATGACAAGGACATTACTTTTAAGGAGGAGGACCATGACCTCTAACTAACGTTTCCTCAGTGAGCCCAGGAACACTTTACAAAGTTATCCCAGTGAGATTTCAGAATTTCTCTGGACTACTGACTACTCGGAATGGCAGTGTTTATCATAGTTGTCTTGCTCCTGTTCCACCATTACATGTTGGATTTGTGTTGAGTCACACAGGGAAGGCTGGATTACCATTTCCCCTCCTCTGCATCTCCAGAGCAAGAAGAGCCACACCTGATTTGTTTTGGACAATGAAAAGTAAGTGATGTGACACACACCACATCTAAACAGAAGTTCTATTTGCAATTGCATTGGCCTCTTGTCTTCCCTTTATCTAAGAGAATAGGTGTATTCCATATAAGGTTTGCTTCTTCGGGCAAGGTCCTAGAATGAAAAGACACAGTGAGCAAAACTGAACAGAGTTAAGTAGACTGGAGCAAACTGCAATTGCTGAAGTGTAATACGAGTGAGAAATAAACACGTGTTGTGTCATTACTGAATGACTAGTTGTGCAGCAGACTCTTTATTACAAACATAGCTAGAAAACAGATTTTAAAGTATTCCATAAATACTGCTTTAGTATGCACAACTCTCGTTTAAAATTTAGTTAAAATAAAGAAGAGTATCTATTTTTTTTTCCCCAAAGTAAATAAAGATGAAGAAGAAAACCTACATAGGAAGATTTTTTTAGAAGCTCTAGGAAATAATGTGAAAGAATTACCTCTGAAAGATAATTGGGCCCAGATGGCTTTACAAGCTGATTCATTTCAACCTTTCAAAGAAGAGACATACAAGGAGATATATTCATACTAGTCAACAATTTAGCAAACATAAAATCTTCCCAATTCATTTTGTAAAATCAGCATAGCCATAATAATAACACCTAACAAAAATATCACACATAGAGAAAGAAACTCATAAAAAATTCAATTTGGATAGGAATGCTATGTGCTGGATTGGCTGTTTTCAATATGATACCACTATTACTTCCACAAAAAGGTGAGCACTGCATTTCTAAGAATCACCTTCCTTGTGCTGAAAGATTCTTATGGTTTGCCAATGATAGAGTAAGGTGAAGTCACCACACTCAGTTCACACAGCCAATGCAGTGGCTTCTTGAAATTCTCTGTGAATTTGGGAATCTGCATGTGCTATACTGCTTGAGACTCAAGTTGTTAGTAGCTTGCAACTAAAGCTGTACTTACAGAGTAAATTATAATCTTGAAGCAATTTACAAACTAAAATATAACCACAGTTGTTGAAATCCAAAAGCAAGCAAGAGACACACGTAAGAAATATGTCAATAATGTGGGAAAAGAAAAATCACAAAAAAGCAACAACAAAAAAGATACATTGCCAACAATATCAAAATTTGACTCTTTGAAAGAACTAGCAGACAAATGTTTAGAAAAACTGATTAGAAAAAAGAAAAGGCTGAAATAAACAATACTAAGGGGAAGTATATATATATATATATCTACAAGTATAATCTAGAATTTAAAATTAACAAATACTAACAAACACCACAACACACTAAAAATTAAAAAAAAAAAACTTAAAAGAATGAGTCACCAAAATGTACTCAGTAAGAAATAGGTAACTTAGGAGAGTGATGACAACGAGATGGCAACATAAATCATTCCTGATTTCATTCACCCTAAGAAAACAGCTAACATCTGCTTAAGAATGAGACACCAATGAGAGAATCCTAGAACAAGAGGCTGTGGCAGAAGTAACCCCCTCCCCCAGAGACCAAAACACATTGGATCAAAAAGGTAACAGAGAAGACAGACTGCATTTAAAAAGCTAACAAAAGCAGCTACATGCTGGCTGCATTTTCCCTCCACTAGGACAGCACAGCATTACAGGGCTCTCCCCAAAGTCCCCTAAGTGCCTCCTTTCTGCTACGTCCATCACCCTTGCTCCTTTCATGGAACCCTGGCTCTCTCTATGATCAATCTCCTTTGGTTACTGCCAATTATAGATGATTACTCATAGAGAATTAAATATTTTAATATCACCATTATTTAAGTCAAAGATGAAAGAAAATGTAGCAAGTGAAATCATCCAGGGAGAGCATGGAAAGAAAAAAAGATATAAGGACCAAGGACAGAGCCCTAACCATTAACATTTATAAAGAAAATGGATAAGGGTCTGTTAAAAAGAAAACTGTAAGCATTTAGTTTTATAAAAGAGAACCACTGATTTCAGCATAGGTGACCTAAGTACTTAACTGTCATATAAGTTGTCGTGTCCAACTCTTGGCAACTCTATGGACTGTAGCCCACCAGGCTCCTCTGTCCATGGGATTCTCCAGGCAAGAATACTGGAGTGGGTTGCCATGCCCTTCTCCAGGAGATCTTCCAGAACCAGGGATCGAACCCATGTCTCTTATGTCTCCTGCATTGGCAGGCAGGTTCTTTACCATTAGTGTCACCTGGGAAGCCCTAACTGTCATCTTCAGTTCATTCAGTTCAGTTCAGTTGCTCAGTTGTGTCCGAGTCTTTGTGACCCCATGAATCGCAGCACGCCAGGCCTCCCTGTCCATCACCAACTCCTGGAGTTTACCCAAACCCATGTCCATCGAGTAAGTGATGCCATCCAACCATCTCATCCTCTGTCATCCCCTTCTCCTCCTGCCCTCAATCTTTCCCAGCATCAGGGTCTTTTCAAATGAGTCAACTCTTCGCATGAGGTGGCCAAAGTATTGGAGTTTCAGCTTCAACATCAGTCCTTCCAATGAACACCCAGGACTGATCTCCTTTAGGATGGACTGGCTGGATCTCCTTGCAGTCCAAGGGACTCGCAAGAGTCTTCGTCAACACCACAGTTCAAAAGCATCGATTCTTCGGTGCTCAGCTTTCTTCACAGTCCAACGCTCACATCCATACATGACTACTGGAAAAACCATACCCTTGACTAGACGGACCTTTATTCACAAAGTAATGTCTCTGCTTTTTAATATGCTATCTAGTTTGGTCATAACTTTCCTTCCAAGGAGTAAGTGTCTTTTAATTTCATGGCTGCAGTGATTTTGGAGCCCAAGAAAATAAAGTCTGACACTGTTTTCACTGTTTCCCCATCTATTCCCCATGAAGTGGTAGGACCAGATGCCATGATCTTAGTTTTCTGAATGTTGAGCTTTAAGCCAACTTTTTCACTCTCCTCTCTCACTTTCATCAAGAGGCTCTTTAGTTCCTCCTCACTTTCTTCCATAAGGGTGGTATCATCTGCATATCTGAGGTTATTGATATTTCTCCTGGCAATCATGATTTCAACTTGTGCTTCTTCCAGCACAGCGTTTCTCATGATGTACTCTGCATATAAGTTAAATAAGAAGGGTGACAATATACAGCTTTGGTGTACTCCTTTTCCTATCTGGAACCAGTCTGTTATTCCATGTCCAGTTCTAACTGTTGCTTCCTGACCTGCATACAGGTTTCTCAAGGGGAAGGTCAGGTGGTCTGGTATTTCCGTTTCTTTCAGAATTTTCCAGTTTATTGTGATCCATAAGGAGGTTGCCATCTGGGCACCTGCCGCGCCCGGCCCCAGGTGACCAGGGACAGGTGGGGGGGGGGCAAGCACCGACCGCTGCACCCTGCAATAACCCGCGGCCGCTCTGCGTGCTGCTACCAGGAAGTCTGAACTGAATTGATTGTGATCCACACAGTCAAAGGCTTTGGCATAGTCAATAAAGCAGAAATAGATGTTTTTCTGGAACTCTCTTGCTTTTTCGATGATCCAGAGGATGTTGGCAATTTGATCTCTGGATCCTCTGCCTTTTCTAAAACCAGCTTGAACATCTGGAAGTTCACGGTTCACGTATTGCGGAAGCCTGGCTTGGAGAATTTTGAGCATTACTTTACTAGCGTATGAGATGAGTGCAATTGTGCAGTAGTTTGAGCATTCTTTGGCATTGCCTTTCTTTGGGATTGGAATGAAAACTGACCTTTTCCAGTCCTGTGGCCAGTGCTTAGTTTTCCAAATTTGCTGGCATATTGAGTGCATCACTTTCACAGCATCATCTTTCAGGATTTGAAATAGCTCAACTGGAATTCCATCACCTCCACTAGCTTTATTCATAGTGATGCTTTCTTTCTTTTTTTTTTTTAATATATTTATTTATTTTAGTTGGGGGCTAATTACTTTACAATACTGTAGTGGTTTCTGCCATACATTGACATGAATCAGCCATGGGTTTACATGTGTTCCCTATCCTGAACCCCCCTCCCACCTCCCGCCTCATCCCATCCCTCTGGGTCATCCCATTGCCCCAGCCCTGAGCATTTGTCTCATGCATCGAACCTGGAATGGTGTTCTGTTTCACATATGATAATATACATGTTTCAATGCTATTCTCTCAGGACGTCCCACCCTCACCTTCTCCCTCAGAGTCCATAAGACTTTCTAAGGCCCACTTGACTTCACATTCCAGGATGTCTGGCTCTTGGTGAGTGATCACACCATCATGATTATCTGGGTCATGAAAAATTTTTTGTACAGTTCTTCTGTGTATTCTCACCACCTCTTCTTAATATCTCCTGCTTCTGTTAGGTCCATACCATTTCTGTCCTTTATCGAGCCCATCTTTGCATGAAATGTTCCCTTGGTATCTCTAATTTGCTTGAAGAGATCTCTAGTCTTTCCCATTCTGTTGTTTTTCTCTATCTCTTTGCATTGATCACCGAGGAACGCTTTCTTATCTCTCCTTGCTATTCTTTGGAACTTGGCATTCAAATGGGAATATCTTTCCTTTTCTTCTTTGCTTTTCACTTCTCTTCTTTTCCCAGCTATTTGTAAGGCCTCCTCAGACAGCCATTTTGTTTTTTTGTATTTCTTTTCCATGAGGATGGTCTTGATTCCTGTCTCTTGTACAATGTCACGAACCTCTGTCCATAGTTCATCAAGCACTCTATCAGATCTAGTTCCTTAAATCTATTTCTCACTTCCACTGTATAATCATAAGGGATTTGATTTAGGTCATACCTGAATAGTCTAGTGGTTTTCCCTACTTTCTTCATTTTAAGTCTGAATTTAGCAATAAGGAGTTCATTATCTGAGCCACAGTCATCTTAATTTAATAGAATTTCAGTACCAAGAATTCCAGCACCAACCTAGTCTTCTTGAGTTGTTCTGGGTATGTTTCAATGAGAAAAGCAGTCATTTGTCATATTTTATAAAATAACAACGCTAATAAAAATAAACAAAACTATATATTTGCATATCATATGTATATATAGACATGTGTATAGACAGAGAGAAAGAGAGGAAGACATGGGAGTGAAGGAAAGGATATTTTGTAAGAACCATGTCAAATAGGTAACAATATTTACTACTAGCTTGTAGAATTGATGGAAAGGAAAATAAACACAGGGGCTTTAACTTTTTAACGTCTTACCATTTACGTGTTCATATTTCGACACTTATTCAATGAGCAGGTATCATTATTGTATGAAAATAACAATTTAGAATTTAGATTAGATGATAAGCGTTGAATAAATCTGTAGTGAGATTCTGAAATGAATCAAAGAAAAAGCAGAAAAGACATGACATGCAAATTGAATACTATAAAATATTTTGTTTTTAGATCACTACTTAGCTGTAAACCCAAATTAATGCCTGGGCACAGTACCTGACATATATGTCAACTGAAGAAAAATGTACAACCTAAAATTGTCAGTTATGTTTTTCCAGGGACTTCACAGAGCACTATAGCCTGGGATACAACCTTTCAGATATTGTGAAGAACTGTTTCAAAAGGATAAAAAGCCAGCATATATAGGAGTTTTTGCTGAAAAAATCATCTTGTAGTCAAACATCAAAAGATTATTTCTAATCACAAAAGACAGACTTCTCAAGTTAGTGATTTTTAGTGCTTTTCCATGTATGAGAAAGGGAGCTCCCTGGTGGTTCAGAGGGTAAAGAATCTCCCTGCAATGCAGGAGACATGGGTTTGATCCCTGGGTCTGATCCCTGGGTCAGGAAGATTCCCTGGAAAAACGAATGGTCTTTCCAGTAGTCATGTACATGGACCATAAAGAAGGCTGAGTGCCAAAGAATTGATGATTTTGAATTGTGATGCAGGAGAAGACTCTTGAGAGTCCCTTGGGACAACAAGGAGATCAAACCAATCAATCCTAAAGGATAAATCAACCTTGAATACTCATTGGAAGAACTGATGCTGAAGCTGAAGCTCCAATACTTTGGCCACCTGATGCGAAGAGCTGACTCACTGGAAAAGACCCTAAAGATGGGAAAGATTGAAGGCAGGAGGAGAAGGTGACAACAGAGGATGAGATGGTTGGACAGCATCACCAACTCAAGGGACATGAGTTTGAACAAACTCTGGGAGATAGTGAAGTACGGGAAAGCCTTGTGTGTTGCAGTCCATGGAGCTGCAAAAAGTCAGACAGGACCTAGCGACTGAAAAACAACAATGTATAGGAAGACACAAGAGCCCGGGGTCACTGGAATTTTTCCTTAGATATGCATCTTAAGTATACAGAGCCACTATCATGCACAGAAGGTTTCCTGATTTTCGTCCATCCTGAATTGCCCCCAGGGGCACCACTGAAGGGCTGCTGCAAAGACTGATAGATTGATGGTGGACAACATATATTGTTTATTGGATTAGCAGGCAATAATTCAATCTATGTTTTGGGTTTCCTAGGTGGCACAGTGGTAAAGAATCCATCTGCCAAGCAGGAGATGTGGGTTTTATTCCTGGGTTGGGGAGATCCCGTGGAGAAGAAAATGGCAACCCACTCCAATATTCTTGCCTGGAGAATCCCTTGGATTCTGAGGAGCCTGGTGGGCTAGAGTCCATGGGGGTGCAAAGAAGTGGACGATTTATCGACTGGGCAGGCACACATTCTTTGTTTACTAAAATGGCAGGTGACACTCTTTGTTCATATATATATATAAAGTATATTATGTAAAAGAAGTTTATGATAAAAAGTAACTTCAGGGACTTCCCTGGTGGTCTAGTGGTTAAGGATCCATACTTCCACTGATGTGGGATCAACCTCTGGTGGGGGAACTAAGATTCCACATTCCATATAGTACGGAAAAGAAAAATATTAAAAAGTGATAATGTTTGTTGGTATTTTCAGGTGTCAGAGTCATTATGGCTTTATCTACAAAATGTAGAAATATTAGCAATTTGATCCTTGTCTACTGTTTTGAATGCTTCACTATCTTAAGTAATTGTTTGAAAAATTTGATTTGATTACTTTGACATTTATGAATTCAGTTAACCTCTCCTCTACTCATATAGAGATCAGATAACCTGGTTAATTGCCTTGCTTTTTACCTCTCAGTCCCTCATCAGTCATGAATACTTAGGATCAACAGAATTTCCAATAGGCATTTTGGGATTGTGCAGACTTTATTTTATAAACATTTTGAGACTATAGACTATATATCAAATAACATTCGGTATGGAGGGTAAAGAATAAAATTTTTGTTACAATGAAAAATAGAATTTCCACGAAATGCTAAAGAACCTAGAAGGGTAGAAAAATGTCTTCCTCCCCAACAATAGGAGATGGATTAATATAATCTCATGATGTGAATTAATTTCAATATTTTCCTTTGAATTGTTTCCCCTTATAAAGTGAAAATCTTTAATTTCTCAGACTATCCTTGGGAATGAATGGATGAATCTTGTAAGAACTTCATCCTTTGCACTGTCTTGTGGGACACCATTTACATCCTTACTTAAGCCATTAAAAGGCTTATTGGTTCGAGTTGCTATTAAGATTCTACTCTTCAATAGCCAGACAGTGCATGGATCTTTGAATTATAAAGAATTCTAAATTATTAAAATTTTAATTAAACAATTAAACAATTGTTCCTACGTTAACTGGCATTGTGTCATGCCAAAAGGCAGAATTTTGAAAATGAATATACTCTCATGATGTGAAATGATTTCAATATTTTCCTTTAGTATTGAACTTTTAAAACTTCTAAAAATAATCTTTGAATTGTTTTTCTGAACTCTTGGGAGTTTTTGCATAATATTGTCATTTGGAGAGATTTGGCTTTAAAATACTATGAAAGAAAGTTGTGGCAAGTCAAGATTCCTCTTCCCACATATATCCCACACATGCTTAAGAGAATATTCACTTATTTTCTCTTTCAGACCTTTTATTACTTTTTAAAATGAGAAGTATCATATTAATTGCTTAAAAGTAGGTGTCAGATTCAGAAGTTGACTTGGATACAGGCAGGTATTTATTTACTGTATCTAGCAGATGCCTCCTGACTATGTGCATTTAGACAATCTAAGTCTCAGGTTTTTCTTCTGCAGTGTATCTACAACATAAGGTTGGTGTAAGGGTTAAAAAAAATAGGCATATTAATTATTCCACACATTCCAAAGGCACAACTCAACATCAAATCAATACTTACTAATATATAAGAATACAGCATGGTGGGCTTCCCTGGTGGCTCAGTGGTAAAGAATCTGCCTGCCAATGCAGTGGTATGAGTTTGATCCCCAATCTAGGAAGATCCCACCTGCCTGGGAGCAAGTTAGCCTGGGTACCACAATCCTTGAGTCTGTGCTCTAGAGCCTGGGAGCCAAAACTCCTCGGCCCACATGCTGCAGTTACAGAAGCCTGCAGGCCCTACAGCCTGCGCTCCACAACAAGAGACTTCATGGCCATGAGAAGCACAGGTTCCACAGCTAGAGAAGAGCCCCTGCTTGCTGCAGCTAGAGAAAAGCCCTTGCAGCAACAAGGACCCAGGACAGTTCAGTTCAGTTCAGTCGCTCAGTCGTGTCCGACTCTTTGCGAGCCCAAGAACCGCAGCACGCCAGGCCTCTCTGTCCATCACCAACTCCCGGAGTCTACCCAAACCCATGTCCATCAAGTCGGTGATGCCATCCAACCATCTCATCCTCTGTCATCCCCTTCTTCTCCCACCCCCAATCCTTCCCAGCATTAGTGTCTTTTCCAATGAGTCAACTCTTCGCATGAGGTGGCCAAAGTATTAGAGTTTCAGCTTCAACATCAGTCCTTCCAATGAACACCCAGGATTTATCTCTTTTAGGATGGATTAATTGGATCTCCTTGCAGTCCAAGGGCTTCTCAAGAGTCTTCTCCAACACCACAGTTCAAAAGCATCAATTCTGCGGCGCTCAGCTTTCTTCACCGTCCAACTCTCACATCCATATATGACCATTGGAAAAACTATAGCCTTGAGTAGACGGACTTTTGTTGGCAAAGTAATGTCTCTGCTTTTAAATATGCTATCTAGGTTGGCCATAACCTTCCTTCCAAGGAGTAAGCGTCTTTTAATTTCATGGCTGCAATCACCATCAGCAGTGATTTTGGAGCCCCAAAAAATAAAGTCTGACACTGTTTCCACTGTTTCCCCATCTATTTCCCATGAAGTGATGGAACCAGATGCCATGATCTTAGTTTTCTGAATGTTGAGCTTTAAGCCAACTTCTTCACTTTCCTCTTTCACTTTCATCAAGAGGCTCTTTAGTTCTTCTTCACTTTCTGCCATAAGGGTGGTGTCATCCGCATATCTGAGGTTATTGATATTTCTCCCAGGACAGCCAGCAATAAATAAATAAATAAAATGATTAAAAACATACAGTGTGGCCATAAACATGAGTCTTCCTTTACCTGTAGGTTGAAATCTTCTTCCATGTTCCGCTTATCCCCTTTGGTGTGCTGCCTCTTCCTCCCACACCAATCCCATGGTGTCGGGAGCCGCCATAGGCATTACTGACAAAATGGAGGCACAGCCCCAACCCCCTCTCCTCATCCCGCAGGCACGGTCCCGGGATGAAGGAGTTAGGTCTTGTGATTCTGACTTGTCCTTTCCTTCCTCCGGTTGAGTTGGCTGGAAAGTATGTTATAATCCATAACGTTAACTATTGACATTTGTTCAAGGATCTTTACAAAGAATGCTCCAGGATGAGCATATAGGCTGCAGCTTGAGACCATGGGAAACATTGTTATCTGAAACCTGCCTGTAAGGGGAATGTTTATGGCAAAAGAAGTTTGCTGAGTTTAGGGGTTAGGAATAATTAAGAATAACTAGAAGCTAAAAGTTTAAGGTATGTTGTAGTGTTGGCATATTTTACTATAGCTTATAGAAACTAGGTATTTTAGAGATACTAACAGCTAAAAGCCTTTTTAGGAGATGATGAGCTTAAGTTACTAGGGGATAACGGGATTTAAAGAGATAAGAAATAAACTGAGGAATGTAATATACAGCCCAGAGACAAACTTGAGTTACAATGTTATCACAAGGACACTTAAGAGGGAACTCTGAAGGACAACAATGATTTATGGAGACAGTAAATATGGGTGAGGGGAAACTGAAGATGTCATACCTCTGACCTAATGCTTTTGTAAAAGTATAAAAGAAAACCTGATGCTTAAGATAAACATGCAGCCCAGTGCTTTGAGCGAGAGACTGCATCATTTTCGTTCGCCGACCCCGTTCATCCCTTCAGGGCGATTCCCTGGCTGCCGGAGCTGGACTCCGGCAAGTGGCGCCCGAAGAGAGAACACCTGAAGGGTAAGTAATTAATCAAATAGGTAATTAAGTAATTTCATAAATGCAAATCGGGACGGGTAGGATTGTGTTCGTGGGTGACCGGGACCCCTCTGCAGTTTAGGCAGGGTGAGGAGAACACAGAATCAGTAAGAATATTCTCTAGGAAAATAGGACTCTCTGCATCCAAGAATAGACAAATGTTTATTGAAACGTTACTCACATGTTAGCCCATAGAGGCGTTAAACTTCTAATTTTTGTATTATCTAAATGTTTATTGAAATATTACTTCACATGTTAGCCCATAGAGGCATTAAACTTCTAATTTCTGTCCAAGAACAATGCTCATGGTTTCCTGAGGAGGACACCATAAATCTGAAAACCTGGGCTAAAGTTGGAGATCAGTTACAGTTTGTTTTTTACTTTGCATGGGCCAAAAAAGATTCCGGTAGATGCTTTTGCTCTGTGGAATATGATTAGGGACGTACTGGGCCCTTGGCATGAGGCTGTTAGACAACCTATGGGAGAGGCTGCAACGGTGGATGGTGGGCTTCCACCTTCCGTGCATATTATGTTTTCTGCCATTGGCAAAGAAAAGGAGGGAGACTGTGCTCAACCTCCCGAGGAAGGAAAGGACTTGCAGGACGCTGCGGCCAAGCGCCCTAGCAAGGCCCCTCCTCCTCTACGCAAACCTTTAAAAATTTATCCATCACTTTCTGATTTAAGGCGCTCGCCCCAGCCTCCGTTTGCGCCTCCCAGGGCCCAGGAGTTCCCCACTTTGCCCCCAAAGCCTCCCAGAGCATTGCCTGAGGCTGAGAAAGGTAAGGAGTTTTCTGAAACAAAGAAGCTTCTGAAGCAGACGCTTGCACAATATACAGAACATGCTCCTTGGAAAAAGCCCCTTCAGGGGGGCCTCACCCAGGCTAAAAAAAAAAAAAAAAAAAGAGTAAAACAACAGGGAGACTTAGAATTCTCTATGGCCTTTCCAGTAGTTTTTACCAAAACAAAAAGGGAAGGCGAAGAAGCTCCTATTCCAACGGGAGTGGCTGGTCCCCTGCCTGAGGGCATTTTAAGACTTGTGCTCAGGCTTGACCCCGTTCATCCCTTCAGGGTGATTCCCTGGCTGCTGGAGCTGGACTCCAGCACCATGGGGTAGTCACATTCCTACTGTATGACAAGAGAAAGCACTCAGTAACTGTAACTTAAAAGATATTAGTAATTGGACAGCAAATGTTTGAAGGATTTTGTTGTTAAAATTTTTTAATGATACTGTTCACATCCATGACTGGAGTTCCCAGGATTTCCTTCTGCAATCTTTACATCCCTGCTCTACTTGTTCTTTCTATGGTGCCTAACCCTGTGGTAATTCTACACTTTCTTTTAAAATCTATACATTCATCAAGGGCTTACATAAATGAATGAAAAAAAAAAAGCCACCTCAGTTCAGTTCAGTTGCTCAGTCGTGTCCCAGTCTTTGCGACCCCATGGACTGTAGCACGCCAGGCCTCCCTGACCATCACCAACTCCCAGAGTTTACCCAAACTCATATCCATTCAGTCAGTGATGCCATCCAACCATCTCATCCTCTGTCGCCTCTTCTCCTCCTGCCCTCAATCTTTGCCAGCATCAGGGTCTTTTCAAATGAGTCAGCTCTTCACATCAGGTGGCCAAAGTATTGGAGTTTCAGCTTCAACATCAGTCCTTCCAATGAATACCCAGGACTGGTCTCCTTAAGGATGGACTGGTTAGATCTCCTTGCAGTCCAAGGGCCTCTCAAGAGTCTTCGCCAACACCACAGTTCAAAAGCATCAATTCTTTGGTGCTCAGGTTTCTTTATAGTCCGACTCTGACATCCATACGTGACTACTGGAAAAACCATAACCTTGAATAGATGGACCTTTGTTCACAAAGTAACGTCTCTGCTTTTTAATATGCTGTCTAACTTGGTCATAGTTTTTCTTCCAAGGAGGAAGTGTCCTTTAATTTCATGGCTGCAGTCACCATCTGCAGTGATTTTGGAGCCCCCCAAAATAAAGTCTGTAACTATTTCCACTGTTTCCCCACTTATTTGCCATGAAGTGATGGGACTAGATGCCGTGTTGTTAGTTTTCTGAATGTTGAGCTTTAAGCCAACTTTTTCACTCTCCTCTTTCACTTTCATCAAAAGGCTCTTGAGTTTTTCTTCACTTTTTGCCATATGGGTGGTGTCATCTGCGTATCTGAGGTTATTGTTATTTCTCCCGGCAATCTTTATTCCAACTTGTGCTTCATCCAGCCCAGCATTTCTCATGATGTACTCTGCTTATAAGTTAAATAAGCACCGTGACAATATACAGCCTTCACATAATCCTTTTCCTATTTGGAACCAGTCTGTTGTTCCATGTCCAGTTCTAACTGTTGCTTCCTGACCTGCATACAGATTTCTCAGGAGGCAGGTCAGGTGGTCTGGTATTTCCATCTCTTTCAGAATTTTCCCCAGTTTATTGTGATCCACACAGTCAAAGGCTTTGGCACACTAAATAAAGCAGAAATAGATGTTTTTTCTGGAACTCTCTGCTTTTTCAATGATCCAGCGGATGTTGGCAATTTGGTCTCTGGTCCCTCTGCCTTTTCTAAAACCAGCTTGAAGATCTGGAAGTTCATGGTTCATGTATTACTGAAGCCTGTTTTGGAGAATTTTGAGCGTTACTTTACTAGCGCGTGAGATGAGTACAATTGTCTGGTAGTTGGAGCATTCTTTGGCATTACCTTACGGACTGGAATGAAAACTGACCTTTTCCAGTCCTGTGGCCACTGCTGAGTTTTCCAAATTTGCTGGCATACTGAGTACAGCACTTTCACAGCATCATCTTTTAGTATCTGAAATAGCTCAACTGAATTCCATCACCTCCACTAGCTTTGTCCGTAGTGATGCTTCCTAAGGCCCATTTGACTTCACATTCCAGGATGTCTGGCTCTAGGTGAGTGATCATACCATCGTGATTTTCTGGGTTGTGAAGATCTTTTTTGTACAGTTCTTCTGTGTATTCTTGCCACCTCTTCTTAATATCTTCTGCTTGTGTGAGGTCCATAACATTTCTCTTTTATTGAGCCCACCTTTGCAAGAAATATTCCCTTGGTATCTCTAATTTCCTTGAAGAATTCTCTAGTCTTTCCTATTACATTGTTTGGGAAAAAAAGAAAAAGCCAGCTAGATCTGGGTTTAAATATCTATTCTGCCATTGAACTAACTGCGTGACTTTTTGCAATACATTTTTTTCTTTGGGTACATACTGTGTCTAATTGATAAATTAGGAAAATCACCGCATTAACTAATTGAGAAGATTAAATAAGCTATTTTAAAGCCCTCCAGTGCTTAGTGGGAAACTCAGTACCAACTTTCTCTTCTTTCTCATTGGCTTCAAGACATAAATTAGTACCAATCATTTTTGAGGATATTATTCCACAAATAATTTGTGACTTGTAACTTTGTACATGCATTTGTGATAGGTGTCACACATCAGTGTAAACGTGTGAGGAGGGGAATGCTGGTAGAATAAAAGAGGTTTTCTTGGTACTACTATAAACTATACCTGGAAGCATACAGAAAACTTTGTTTCCCATAAATATGCCTAATCCTGATTATGGAGAACATAGCTCTACTTATTTTCTTAAATTCTTCTCTGTTGTTATTTGTATTATTTGCACTACATTTCAATTTTAAAAATATATATATATATGATATATATCAACATAAATATTTGCCTGCCACCAACATGTGAAGTAAAAGCAAATTATGCAAGATGTTTTGTAAGCTTTTTATTGTAACTCTTTTTAGCTTTTCCTGTGAGGCATCTATCAGAGTGTTTCTTTATTCATGTCAGAGGAAGGGCATCCAGAAAATCAAATCTAATTTAAATTTACTTTAAAAAATAAAAGTGGGTTTGGAAGAGACTGAGAAACAGCTGTCTTGGCTGCATTAAAAGCTGAGGATTAGTAGCAATGTTCTGACTTGAAATTTAGGTCTTGTGATTTCTTTCCAGGAGATTTTTCACTGCATGAGAAACCTGTCTGCAATGGCCTTATTTAATTCAATCTTAACTGGATACAAACCGTCAAAATCTGAGGGATTGTTGGAAGGCCTAAAAGTGCACAAAGTTTTCTTTTCTTTCTTTCTTTTTTTTTTTTTCACTGATAATATCAATCACCTAGAAGAGGGAAATGTCCTTCGCCAAGACACTAAACCTTTGCAGCATATTTTACGTTCATTTTGCATTTCTTTCAAATTTTAAAGTTTCAGGGACACAAAACTTAATCTCTAGAGTATATGCCCTGCCTAGGGGAAGATTCAGCCATTTTCAAAAGTAGGCTAGGCTTTTGTGTTCAGTGATGTATATTTTAGGAATTCTCCACGTGGCTTTATTAGTATGTCTTTATTGCTACGAGAGATGATTCAGGCTTCATCTCATAATAAGACCCCTTGGAGACAAATAGGATGCTAAGGAACTTACCTAGGGTGAACACCGACTCCCTTAAAGAGCTGTAATTTGGACAGAATCCCTGAGCGCTATCAAGCCACCGTCTGATGGAGAAGCAAATGCCCCGAGTATTTTCCTGTGCGAAAGATGTAAATAACCGGCTTGGAGATAAAGCTAGGGAGAAGGGTTTTTTGGGTCACTCACTGCTTCTAGTCCGGTCGCCGACGTTCGGAGAACATTCAAAGGGTGTGAGGTAGGACCATTTCTATTGTTATCCCGTTTGAGACAAAGGCGGGGTGGTGGTGGGGGGAGAGGGGACGGGCAAGTGCTGCCCATTCTCTCGGTTGCGTGGGTTGGGCAAGGACGGGAGGGATGGCAGGGAGGGATTTGTTTTGTTTTGCTTTTCAGCCGGCTTCCCCGAGTCCATCCCGCCCCCGCCGGGAGCGCAGCGAGGACGCGGCGAGGCAGCCGCAGCGGCCTCTGCGTCAGGAGGCGGCGGGGCGGGGAGGTGCGGCGCCCGACCGGGCGACCTGGCTCGTGTCCCCTGGCGCCCGCAGCCTCCTCCTCCCCGGCAGCCTGTCGGCGGCCGCAGCTCGGGCGGGCCGGGCACGTGGGCGCCTCCGTCACACCCTCACTCACACACACACACACACACACACACACACACACCCGCGCGCACGCACCCGCGCGCCTGCATCCCGTGCTCTCTCCCTGGCCGACACACAGGCGCTCACGAGACGCTCCTGGCCCCGGCCCGCAGGGCAGCGACCCCCTCCACGCAGACTCGGGGCCCGCCCTCGGCCAGCAGCGCCTGCTCTCCAGACGGCTCCTCGCGCCCGCGGGTCACAGCCACCTGGCCCGACTCTCTGGCCACTGCTGCTACTGTCGGCACTTGGAAACTGCCCAGAGGCGCCCGGCCAAGGCACCCTGACGGTGAGGACACGCTCCTACCGCTGAAGGCACGGTTTAGGTAGGGTGGGGCTCACCACTAGGCACCCTGGAGCCCGGGACCCGGGAAGGGAGCGGAATTGATGCCTGGATGCCGGGAAGGACTCAGGATGTGTCCGGGGGGTGAGGGGAGGGCAGGGCGGCTCCAAAGCCCCGGGATGGCGAAGCTGGGCTCTGCGTCCTGCACCTGTGCATAGTCAGGGTGGGGAGTGGGGGCTAGGAGCGGCGCGTAACGGGGAAGCACATGGGTCGAAACGTGCCGCCATCCTTCCTTCCTTCTTGTGACTGCAGCATCCCCGAAAGACTAGTTGCTTCCTAGTCAAATTAGGGCTGGCCGCAGGGTGGGGTCCGGCTGGGCCAGTCAGAAAGTTGCGAGGGTCGGCCGGAGCAAGGCGCTTCCAAGGTTCTAGGTGAGTTGGAAGCCGATCCTCGTGCGGATGGGCGGTGGGGCGGGGAGAGGAGCCAACCTCATTCCTCATTCGCTCCTGCTGGCTTTTGCAACTGCCGAAGGCGACTACCTAAGGCGGGGTGGTTTCACGTGACCCCGGTTCCCTTTTGCCCGAGGTATCCTGCGTTAAATGGTCCCAAAGTGGGGCCTTTCTCCCGCACCAGGCACGCGGCTCCCTCAAGAAAGCACAGTTTGTGGGTTTCTGCGCATCCAGGAACTGGAGAGGGTGTTGGTGAAGGTGTCGGTGCTGGGATTTAAAGGAGAGGATGGGAGAGATTGGAAACCTAGACCGTTTCTACGTTTCACGAACTCAGCGGGTTTGTGCGTGGCCTGGGCAAAGAGGACCGTTTTGAGACTTTCAGTCAGAACGCGCCTTGTAAATATAAATGGATCAAAAACGTCCGACCTGTCCTGGGGACAGGTGTGACCCACCCGCTCTCAGAAGCCCCAGCGGCGGGAATCCTTTTCGGTTGAACAGAGAAGCGGCGCGCGTCTCGCGTTGACAGCGAGCGCGGACGCCGGGCCCGCGCTCTCCGGCGCCGAGCTCTCACGGTTCCATTCTCTCACCCCGGGGAGAAACAGTGGAGTAGGACGAGGCGGGGTCCGCACTCGGCGCGGTGACGTCAGCAGTGTTTGGGTGCTTATGCAAATGAGGTTGCGACAGTTTTCCGCGGACCGGCCGTTTCCCCTCCAGGTCTTAAAGGTACACCCAGGCTCAGGCGGCGCCCTTTGTTTGGTTCACTGCCCCGCAACACGAGAGGACCGGAGCGGTTGCGTTCTGTCCTACGTTTGGGCTTTTTGTCCCCCAGTTTTTAAAGCAGTCTCATACCTGTCATTGCCTGGTTGTCGTCCCGGAACACAGGGAACAATGTGTTTGCTTTAAGAAGTATCATTTTCTGATGAATAACCCAATGGTTATTATCAGTTCTGCAAGAACCACACTCTAGCTTAAGTCTTCAACGCCTAGTATTGGGTTGGACTTGTAGTAGGTGTTAATAAATACTTGTTGATGGACTCGAGGGTGTGTGGATTTCTCTCATTAAATTTGGAATATTCATTCAACCATCAATTTTTTTTGCGAATTTGCGTGACTTTTCGTCTTAGATGATCAATGATCCATCTATATTGGTTAGCGTAAAATATATTATCAATATATTGTTGAATGACTTTGCCAACAAGTGAAAAGAACACTGTGTGTTCTTTTTTTTTTCCCCAGAAAGACAGAAATTAAGTGTTTTAAAAGAAAGACAACCTCATCATTTGTTGACAAGTTTTCTTTTTCTGATTGCACGTTATATACTTGATTTGAGAATTACTTTGGTGACTCAGAGGGTAAAGAATCTGCCTACAATGCAGGAGACCCGGGTTCAATCCCTGGATTGGAAGAGCCCTTGGAGAAGGGAATGAAAATACACTCCAGTATTCTTGCCTGGAGGATTCCATGGACAGAGGAGCCAGGGGGCTACAGTCGATGGAGTGGCAAACAGTCTAACACGACTGAGCGACTTTCACTTTATATTTCAATATATGTAACTCGATAATGTATTTTAATGGTATTAAGAAAGGTGTTTATGTTTTTAGGAAATAAGTGCTATGTCATCCAATGAATAAAGTAAATCAGAAATACTGTCAGTCTAGTTCAAGTTGCTATAACAAATTACCATAAACTGGATGGCTTATAAAGAAACTTATTTATCACAGTTCTAGAGGCTGGTTCAAGATCAAGGTGCATCAGATTCCATGTCTGGTGGGAGCCTGCTTCCTGGTACATAGAGGATGCTTTCTCCTTGTGTTCTCACATGGTAGAAGGGGCTATTTAGTTCTCTCGAGCCTGATATTAACCCCTAAAGGCTTCACCTCTTAATACCATCACATTGAGGTTAGAATTTCAGCATATATGGGATGGGGGGAGGATACAAACATTCAAACCATAGCAAATAGTAAAGAATTTTTAAATTGGATGATAGCTATTTGTAATACCAGTAATCAGATGAGATGCCTTAGTTGTTATTGAAATTTTAAATTAAGTTAAAATAATTATTAAAACCTAAACTTCATAAGCATTAGTTTACCCAGTGATCACAGTTCAAATTTTACTGTGTACATGTTAGAAAATAGGCTTCCCCTGTCATAACATAAGATTTTTGTTTGAAATGACAATGAGTTTGCATTCCTTTGAACTCTGCGGTTATCATACAGGTAATTAAAAAATCATTGAGTTAGCATGATAGACCTGAGACTTTTGGTGCTGAAAAGCACCACAAGCTTTCACTTCTTAATTTACTTCTCAACTTCTTTTGAAGAGTTCATTAACCCCTTTATTACTACATACATATACATGATGGGCTGTGTATATACATATGTATATACATATACATATTCCTATGCAAAGTTGATTTTAAAATAGTTTCTGAGCAGATGGCATTATTAACAAAATCCATGAGCATAGTCTCATGTGTGCAAACATTCAAGGTTACATAGCAGGAATCCTTAGATTTATTTCCGGTTTTGCCTGTAACTTAAAACAAGTCCTAAGTACTCTTGTGGATATACTGAGTAAATAATTTTTAATAAACAAATTTGTCTGCTTATACATTAACTTTGGCCAATAATAATTGTCTCATATTTCTTGCTGAACAGCAAGCCCTAGAGACTGTGGTACATGGTAGTTTTGAATGAACATTACCACTTGATATACTGGGCTTTCCAAGTGGCTCAGTGGTAAAGAATCCACCTGCCATTACAGGAGACACAGGAGACAGAGTTTCAATCCCTGGGTTGGGAAGATCCCCTGAAGGAGGGCGTGGCAACCCACTTCAGTATTCTTGCCTAGAAAATCCCTGTGGATAGAGGAGCCTGTCAGTCTAAAACCCATGGGGTAACAAAGAATCGGACACAGTTTAGCAACTGAGCACCCACACAAGCATACTACTTGATATAGGATAGAACTGTTTTCAGTTTTGAAGGTCAGTTTGTTTACTTGTGGTTAATGTGCTAATATATCCTTTCACATAAGATTAATTGATGGCCATCTTTGAATAGAATGTTTAACTTGGAAGCTTTTTCACCTATCAGATTGGCAAAGATCAAAATGATTACTTACTCGACTGAAGAAGAGAGAGGGAACCAGGCACTATGATACTTTTCTTGTGGTAGTGCGAATCGAGACAGCTTTTACAAAGGGTAGATTGTCAATTTTTACCAAAATGATAAAAGCACATACCTTTTGATCAAGCAGTTCCACTTCTAGGAATGTATTCTACAGATACCTAAATATCAGATACATAAAGTGAGTTGCTTGACCATTTGAAGCAAACTTTCAGAAATAATCTGTATATGACATTATCATCCCATGAGCTATCATATAATCATTAAAAAACACACACACAATAAGCTATTGTATTGAGAGCAAAAGTTTTAAAAGGCTTTAAAGTGGAAAATGAAGATGCAGAATAATACATATACTATACAGTAATGGTGATGTTAAAAGGAAAACATGGGTAGATGGAAAGAAAACACATAGTAGCTTGAATATACATATTAACTTGATTATATACCAAATCCTGTGGAGGAATTTGGTGACATGGAAAGATAGGGGTGGGGTTAGACGTGCTGGGAAAAAAGAGTGGGAAGACATTTTTCACTCTATGCCTACCATTTTACTGTGTTCAGTCAGTTCATTTCAGTTCAGTCGCTCAGTCATGTTCAACTCTTTGTAACCCCATGGACAGGCTTCCCTGTCCATCACCAACTCCCGGAGCTTACTCTAAGTCATGTCCATTGAGTAGGTGATGCCATCCAACCATCTCATCCTCTGTCATCCCCTTCTCCTGCCTTCAATCATTCCCAGCATCAGGGTCTTTTCAAATGTGTTGGCTCTTCACATCAGGTGGTCAAAGTATTGGAGTTTCAGCTTCAGCATCAGTCCTTCCAATGAATATTCAGGACTGATTCCCTTTAAGATGGACTGGTTGGACCTCCTTGCAGTCCAAGGGACTCTCAAGAATCTTTTCCAACACCACAGTTCAAAAGCATCAATTCTTCGGCACTCAGCTCTTTATAGTCCAACTCTCACATCCATATATGACTACTGGAAAAACCAAAGCTTTGTCTAGACGAACATTTGTTGGCAAAGTAGTGTTTCTGCTTTTTAATATGCTGTCTAGGTTGCTCATAACTTTTCTTCCAAGGAGCAAGTGTCTTTTAATTTCATGGCTGCAATCGCCATCCGCAATGATTTTCGAGCTCCCCAAAAATAAAGTCTCTCACTGTTTCCATTGCTTCCCCATCTATTTGCCATGAAGTGATGGGACCAGATGCCATGATCTTAGTTTTCTGAATGTTGAGTTTCAAGCCAACTTTTTCACTCTCCTCTTTCACTTTCATCAAAAGGCTCTTGAGTTCTTTGCTTTCTGCCATAAGTGTGGTGTCATCTGTATATCTGTGGTTATTGATATTTTTCCTGGCAATCTTGATTCCAGCTTGTGCTTCATCCAGCCCAGTATTTCTTATGATATACTCTGCATATAAGTTAAATAAGCAGGGTGACAATATATAGTCTTGATGTACTCCTTTCGGGATTTGGAACCAGTCTGTTGTTCCATGTCCAGTTCTAACTGTTGCTTCTTGACCTGCATACAGATTTCTCAGGAGGCAGGTCAGATGGCCTGCTATTCCCATCTTTTTCAGAATTTTCCACAGTTTGTTGTGATCCACACAGTCAGGCTTTAGCATAGTCAATAGGATTATACAGTGAAAGTGACAAATAGATTCAAGGGACTAGATCTGATAGAGTGCCTGAAGAAGTATGAACGGAGGTTCGGAGGTTCGTGACATTGTACAGGAGGCAGTGATCAAGACCATCGCCAAGAAAAAGAAATGCAAAAAGGCAAAATGGTTTACTGTGTTACTTATTCTAAATATAGATTTTAAAATATTCTTAAGTGAAGCCAATAACAAATAAAAGATACTCTTGGGAAAACAGTATCTAGGCATCAGATGCCATCAAATGAGTAAGGTATAAAAGTCAATGGGCATTTTGACTCTGATTTTTGTAGTTTCTAAATATAAAGAAGTTTCCTATATTCAGTATCCTTAGTAATAAAATTGTATTAAGGCAGCACATGGGATTAAATTGATTCACTAAAATTAACCAGTTACATCAGCATAAAAATGCATATTTTAGTGAGTTGACAGATATTTTTAAGGAAGAAATTGAGATGTTATAGATTCATATGTAGCTGTTAAGAAATAATTATATAATATAATATATGATTTTAAGAAATAATACAGAGTTCTTGTGTGCCCTTTACACAGTTTTATGCAAGTGTAACATTTTACAAAACTATACTACAACATCATAATTAGAATATTGACATTGATAAAGCAGCATACAGAATAGTTCCATCACTGTAAGGATCCCCATGTGGCCCTTTCATAAGCACAATGACTTCTTTCCTGTCCCCAACCTCTCCTTAAATTGTGGTAATTACTAATCTATTATTCATGTTTGTTGTCTTGTCTTTTCAAGAATGTTGTGTAAGTAGAATCATATACTCTGCAACCTTTTGGGATTGGCTTCTTCCACTCAGCATAATTGTATGTAGATTCATCTAAGCTGTTGTGTGTATTGGTAGTTTTTTTTTTTCTGAGTAGTATTCCGTGGTATGGATTTACCAGAGTTTCCTTAATCATTCACTCTTGAATGACATCTGAGTTGTTGCAGTTTAGGGCTGTTATGAATAAAGCTGCTATAGACAGTTGGTTATAGATTTTATGGAACCTAACTTTTCCTTTCTGCAGGATAAATGCCCAGGAGGGCAACTGCTGGATTATATGGTAGTTGCATACATTTTTTTCTGGAAAGCTGCACCATGTTACATTCTCACAACCCAGGTATGAATGATCCATTTGCTCTGTATCCTTGTCAGAATTTGGTTGTCACTCTGTTTTAGCCATCCTGATCTGTGCAGTGACATTGCATTGTAGTTTTAGTTACCATTTCCTAATGGTAACTGATAATGACAAACCATTTCATGTGTTCATTTGCCATCCATGTATCATATTCAGTGAAATGTCCCTTCTTTTTATTTTTTGTTTTTTTTTTTGAAATGTCCCTTCATACATCATATTCAGTGAAATGTCCCTTCATACATCATATTTAGTGAAATGTTCCTTCATGTTCCTTGTCCATTTTCTGAATAATTTTTAATTGATGAGTTTTATGAGTTATTATAGATCCTAAATACTGTTTTTTAACCCTTGGGGTCATGGTTTGCAAACATTTTAGCTTTGCAAAATAAGTCTTTAGCTTATTTTTTCATCCAACTAATAGGTTCTTTAATTGAGCATGGTAAAATTTTTGAAGTCCATTTTACTAAAATTTTTGCTTTGATGGAGTCTCCTTTTGGTGTCATGTCTAAGAACTCTTTGCTTAGCTCTATACTTCAAACATTTTCTCTGATGATATTTTTTTAAAAAGTGTTATAGTTTGATGTTTTACATTTAAGTCCATGATTCACTTTGAGCTAGTTTTTGTATTAGGGTATTATGGTAACTGAAACGTGTCTTTCAAGGCTAATATTTAAATTGTGGTTAAAAGAAAATCACTACATGGGTTTAAAAACCTAAACCTCACCCTTTTTACCCAGGTGTAACCCCGTCGTGAATAGTTCTTTGGAAAATATTTTAAATTTAGTTAAGTATTTTTACTTTCAGTTAAATTCATTGACTGCTCAGTTATCACCCCCATTCGGCAGTTATCAATTGCTACGTGTGCTACATAGCTAACTATGCTTCTTTTTTTTTAAGTAGGTTTGAAACAATATTTTATGGAAGCATTCCCCTTCTGTTACCTTCCTGGGATTGTAGTGACTTGAAACAATAATGATTTATCTTTTCTCATTATTCTCTGTGTTGGTTGGGCTCAGCTAGCTGCTTCATCTGTCCTAGTTGATATTAACTGGCAATTTAACTTTGACTAGAATGTCAAAATCTTTGTTCTCGTGCCTGCGGGTTTAGCTCAGATGGCTGATACAATCGGTGACTGATTGAATTTATCTTTCTCTCTCTCTCCATGTGGGATTTCTAACAGGGCAGATGGACATTTTAGTATTGAGTCTGGCTTCCAAGAAGTCAAAGCAGAAATTGCCAGGTTTCTTTAGGCCTAGCTTTGTGACTTGCATAGGGTCACTTCTGCATTCTAATGGTCAAAGTAAGTTCAAGCCCAGCCCAGAATTAAAAGAAGGAAATAGACTCCGTTTTTTAACAAAATGAGTAACAGGGATAAAACAGCATTTGGAGGAGTTGTTAATGTTTGTTTTTATTTTCTGTTATAGGAAATATCTAAGATCATACTTGACATTCTAGGATGATGACAATAAAACATGTCAAATGCTTTCAAATTCATTTTTTCCATAAAGCACGAACATACAAATATATAAATAAACGTAGTACAATAATATATGCCTATTGTTTTTGTTAAGTTGCCAAGTCATGTCCGACTCTTTGCAACCCCTCTTTACAGCATGCCAGTTTCCCCTGTCCTTCACTGTTTCCCACAGTTGGCTCAGATTCATGTCCATTGAGTCAGTGATGCTATTTAACCATCTTATCTTCTCCTGCCCCTTTCTCCTATTGCCTTCAGTCTTTCCCAGCATCAGGGTCTTCCAATGAGTCAGCTGTTTGCATCAGGTAGTCAAATTATTGGAGCTTCAGCTTCAGCATCAGTCCTTCCATTGAATATTCAGGGTTGATTTCCTTTAGGATTGGCTGTATGAAAGTTGCCCAGTCGTGTCCAGCTTTTTACGATCCCATGGACTGTAGCCCGCCAAGCACCTCTGTCCCTGGGATTCTCCAAGCAAGAATACTGGAGTGGGTTGCCATTTCCTTCTCCAGTTAGGGTTGACTGGTATATGCCTATAATAGGTTACTAATAACTCCTAAAAATATGTCTACCTCTTAATTCCTGGCTCTTGTGAATGTTACTGTAACTGGAAAAAGAGTCATTGCAGAAATTATCTTCAGATGAAAAGATTATCCCCAGATGTCTAGATGGGCCCTACATGCCTTACCATTACAAATGTCCTTATATGAAAGGAGCAGAAGGGGATTGCTGCTGCTGCTGCTAAGTCGCTTCAGTCGTGTCCGACTCTGTGCGACCCCATAGGCTCTACTGTCCCTGGGATTCTCCAGGCAAGAATACTGGAGTGGGTTGCCATTTCCTTCTCCAGTGTGTGAAAGGGAAAAGTGAAAGTGAAGCCTCTCAGTCGTGTCTGACTCTTAGCGACCCCATGGACTGCAGCCTACCAGGCTCCTCCGTCCATGGGATTTTCTAGGCAAGAGTACTGGAGTGGGGTGCCATTGCCTTCTCATTAGACACACACAGAAGAGGAGGAGACACTGTGAACATGAAGGTATAGATTGGAGTGGTGTGGCTGTGAGTGAAGGGACACTGGCAGCCCCAGAAGTTAGAAGAGGCCAGGAACAGATTTTCCCCCTAGAGCCTCCTGAGGGAGCGCAGACCTGCCAACACCTTGATTTGGTTCATGGAAACTGATTTTGAATCTCTGGCTTCCAGAGCTTTGAAAAATTAGGTTTCTGTTGTTTCAAGCCACGAAATTTGAATTTGTTACAGAAGCCTCAGGAAATGAATACACTATCTAAATCCGAGGTGTCCTGAATATATTAATAAAAGTTTACATGTTCAAAAGACTTTTGTATATTTTTTAAAATGTTTAAAAGACTTTTTGAAAGAGTTAAGTAAGGTATACGATCTGTCCTTGGTTCATGGAAGTCAACAGAAATACATTTCAGTTTCTAGAAATTACTTTACAGTTAACTTTGAAATAATTGCAGACTCACGGGAAGGTGCAAAGGGAAGTCCTATGTATCCTTGTCCTGGCCTCCCCACTTTATAATCTTATATAAAAGTAGAGTACAATATAAAAATAGCATATTGATACTGGTATAATTCACAGAGATTTTCCAGATTACACAATCATTTTTTCTATATGTGTGTGTATGTATGTGTAGTTCTTTGCAATTTTATCACATGTATATCCTCATGGAACCCTTATCACAATGAAGACACTAAATGGTACCATCTTATAAGATTCCCTTGTGCTACTCTTTTATAGCACACCCACCTGTCCTTCCCTACTGTAATTCCTAGGAACCACTGTGGTTCATCTCTATCATTATCTAATTTTACAAATGCTTTATAAATTGAATCATGAAATATGCATCCTTTTCAAATTGGCTCCCCCCACCATTTTACCCACTCCAGTATTCTTGCCTGGAGAATTCCATGGACAGAGGAGCCTGGCAGACTATAGTCCATGGGGTCACAAAGAATCAGACATAACTGAGAGAATAATACTTTCATCACGCCCCTCATTAAGCATCGTTTGCTGGAAGTTCATCCCGGGTTTTGCATGTATCAATAGTTCTTTCCTTTTTATGGCTGATATTTCATGATGTGGATGTACTCTGGTTTGTTTAAGCACTCACCATTGAAGGACACTGGGGTAGTTTTCAGTTTGGGCAATTACGAGTAAAGATTTTTATGAACATTTATGTATAAGTTTCTGCTTGAAAATAAATTTTTATTTCTCTGGGATATATGCCTAAGAATACAAAATGGTAGTCACCCCGGTAATGCTATTATTAGTGCTAAAAGGAACTGGCAACTATTTTTTTAGAGTAGCTATACTATTTTACATTTCTATTAGCAACATATGATTGACCCAGTTTCTTTACATCCTCACCAATTGTTGGTATCATCATGTATTTATTTATTTATGCCATTCTGATAGATATGTGATAGCCCACCTTTTTGGGTAAAGCAAGTTTAAGTTGTTACTTTGTATTTCACTTGTAAAAATATTCTCCTCCTTTTGATTGGTTCTGTGATTCTTTTGTCAACTTTTTGTTTAATGCATATCTCAGATGCAAGTGCCTTCCTCCTACTTTAGGATTTTGCATATTTTCAATGGAAATATTAATTAGTGTCTACTATAATTTCAAAAGATTTTGTAACAACAGTAGTTAAAAAGTCTTAAAAGATGAAGCAAGAATTGTGTTGATTTTATAGTGAATTATATCTATTTTGAGTTAATTCTACAGTGAAATTTTTAGCAAGACTAATAAAGACAAAGGCAGAGAAAATACCTATTACCGATAACAGGGATGCAAATGATATAAGACTACAAATCCTATAGATGTTAAATAATTCTAGGGAATATTTGAATCACTCTGTGCTGCCGATAAATTTGACAATTTAGATAATATAAATTCTTTGAAAAACACAACTAACTGAGACTAGAACAGTGAAAAAAAAAAGAAAAGAAAACCTAAGTACCCGTATATCAATAAAATAAATTGAATTTTTGATTTAAAATATTGCAAAAAAGAAAACTCCAGGCCTAGATGGTTTTATTGGTGAGTGCTGCAAACGTTTTAGGAAGAAGTAAAACTAATCCTACATATATTCTCTCAGCAAATAAAAACTCTATTTCAAAAGTCTTATTTAGGGGTCCACGAAAACCAGAGAAGGAAAATATATTGCATAAGGAAAAAAATTTTACAGATCCACTTTCCCATGAATATAGTTGAAAAATATCCTTACCAAAACATTAGCAATTTAATTCAATAATATATTAAAAAGGGTAATAAATCTAGACCAAGTGTGGTTTATCCCATAATGAAAGGTATTAAATCAATCAATATAATACTTTACATGAACAGATTAAGAAGTTATGTGATTGTCTTAATAAAAGCAGGAAATTATATAACAAAAGTCAACAGTTATGCATGATTCAAAAAAAAATCACTGAACTATGAATAAAAGAAACTTCCGAACAGGTAAAAGGACGCAATGAAAAAAAAAAAGAAATCCATCACTAACAGTTTACCTAACAGTAAAATATTGAGTACTTCCCCACTAACATCAGGGCATAGATGAAGTCTGCTCTTAACACTTCTGTTCAAAATTGTGGTAGATGTCCTAGCCAGAAAATATGTCAAGACAAAGAAATTAAGATAAGCAATGAGATAAAAACTGTCTTTATTTATCAATGACATGTATATAAAAATCCTAAATAATCTTTAAAAAGTAACAACTTGATTAGCATTATTGCAGGAAAGAAAGGGCTTCCCAGGTGACTCAGCAGCAAAGAATTTGCCTGCAATGCAGGAGCTGCAGGAAATGTGGGTTCTCTCCCTGGGTGGGAAGTTCCCCTGGAGGAGGGCATGGCAACCCACTCCAGTATTCTTGCCTAGAGAATCCCATGGACAGAGGAACTGGTGGGCTACAGTCCATAGGGTCGAAAAGAGTCAGACACGACTGAAGTGACTTAGTAGCAGCAGCAGCAGTAGGATAGAAACCTTGTACTAAAAAATCATTTTTTTTTTCAGATAGAAATTAAAGCAGATGCAAATAAATGGAATGATATACTGGGTTCATAGATTGGAAAACTCAATTTTTTAAGATGTCACTGTTCCCCAAATGGATCTATAAACTCAGTCAATGTAAACCCATTCAAAATTCCAGCAGACTGTTTTTTGGGGTAGAAATTGACAAGCTGATTTCAGAATTTATGTGGAGGGGCAATGAAGCAATCTTAAAAAAGGGAAAACATATTTAAAATGATTAGGGTTGAGAACCCCAAATTAAACATTTACTATGTTGATTTTAAAAGGTTTTGAATCTTGTTTTAAGTGTTTAAAATAGATTTTTTTCCTGAAAAGTTACACATGAAGATATTAAACAATACAAAAACAGGGGAATGAGAAAAATGTAAAGATAAGTCCAAATTAAATACTGTAACATTTCAGACATTTTAATGTATAAGTCTTTACATAGAATAGATAAATGGTAATGACACACCCATTAATTTATAATGGGTGTATTATTTTAATAGGTATATTATTTAGATTTATAATAGGTGATTTATAATAGTGTCTAATGAGGTTTTTTGTTTGCAAGCTGCAGAAACTGATGCTGGCTAAGTAGAAAAACAGAAATATTGACAGGGTCACAGGGGCTCAAAGAAACAATAGGGTGCTTGGCAATAAGAAGGGAAAGGGCAAGAATGAAACAGCACTGAAAACCAGGAAGCAGCATCCATGACTACTGTAGTAGTTACAGCCTGGGCATAATGCCTTTGGATTTAAGTGAGATGCCAACTTTTTGATCTCTTTGTTCCTGTCCTCAAGATTCAAAATCCAGGGAAGGGAAATCTAAGTGGGTAAATGCAGATTATTTTCCAAGTGATAGCAGTCTTTTGTCTTCCCTATACTCATACCTACTTTAGCGAATTCACTTTATTGCTCCTTTCATCAAAACCTGGAGTTGATTTACTCTCAAGTCATCCAGACTTAGCTGGGTAACTTGCTTTGGGCAGTGAGACATCAGCAATTATGACTCAAACAGGCTTTACTAGTGCTTGCGTGTTGAGCTTACCCCTTTTGGCTAGAGTTGGAATTCTGAGTTTGTCATGGGAACATGTTGAAGCTCCACACATTGGAGAGACTCTGTGTAGGAGGACCAAAGTGCTCTGACTTACAGGCTGTGCTTAGTGGCTGTCATGTCTGACTCTTTGTGACCCCATGGACGGTAGCCCTCCAGGCTCCTCTGTCTATGGGGATTCTCCAGTCAAGAATGCTGGAGTGGGTTGCTATGCCCTTCTTCAGGGGATCTTCCCAACCCAGGGATCAAACCCAGGTCTCCCGCATTGCAGGCGGATTCTTTACCATCTGAGTCACCAGGGAAGCTGGACTTAATAGGCTACTTCCTGCCTCCTGCCAGAATGTGATTTTGACCCTCTTAGACGATCCTCCTCCACTTGAGTTGAGAGGTGACTACAGTGCAGAAGTGACCCAAGTCAGGTGAAGCAAAGCAACTGATCATCTAAGCCTAGTGTAAATTGCTAACCCACAAAATCATGAGCAAACACAGTTTTTGTTTGTTAAGCTATTAAATTTTGAGGTAACTGACTATGCAGAGAGAGAAAACTGTTTGTTTTTTTTTTTTAAAGGGGGTGTAAAAAGACCCGAAACATGTTGCATTTGCTTTGAACTCACATTAGCCTTAATAGAATAAACTTGTAATATAATACAAACATAAGAGGGACTATTATCATAGTAATAGAAGAAAACATACTGAGTACTCTCAATGTGTTGGCATTTATCCAAGCTCTTTATTATTAGCTAACTCAATATTTCAGCCAAGGTCATAAAAGCATTAGTAATAGAGTTTGGATTTAAACTCAGTCTATTCTATATCCTAGATGTAAATATTTGGCACCAATACATGTCTTTTCATACAAGTAAAAATTAATTCCTACAAGATCCCATTAAAAGTAGTAAATAAGGATTATATGAAGAGGTGTGGTCAATCCAACATGAATTTTATATTTAAGAGGTGTGGGTCAGTTTGGAATCCACTGCATTTGGACCATGAATTTTATATTTACATTTTTCTTTCTTTTTTTCCCTGGCTGCTGTGCTATGTTTGAACCTTATTTCCTTGTTTAAATTAATGTAAGTCCTATTCAGTCGTGGTCTCTGACTCGTTGTTGGCTAACCCTTCATAGACATGCAGCCCACCTCCCTGTAGGGCTCATCAGATCTCTCATGGATTAGACAGACGATTTGCCTGTCTCCAGGAAATACTCTAGTAGTGAAAACTGGAGATTGTATTTTTTTCTCTTCCATTTCCTGAGAAGTCTTTTATTTCTCCTTTCTACTTCTGCTTGCAGGAATGGGAAAATGTGAAAGTGAAAAGTCGCTCAGTTTCGTGTTTCCGTACTCTTAGCTCAACTATTACCCCTGTAACCCTACATCATGTAAAAGATTCTGTAATCTCATAATTACTTAGTAAATAATCTTACCAGGGAGATTTCTATCTTGCTGCTGCTGCTGCTAAGTCCATCGTGGGACTTTTAGACAGCAGCCCACCAGGCTCTGTCATCCCTGGGAGTCTCCAGGCAAGAATACTGGAGTGGGTTGCCATTTCCTTCTCCAGTGCAGGAATGGGAAAAATGAAAGTGAAGTCGCTCAGTCGTGTCCGACTCTTAGCGACCCCATGGACTGTAGCCTACCAGGCTCCTCCGTCCATGGGATTTTCCAGGCAAGAGTACTGGAGTGGGGTGCCATTGCCTTCTCCGCTATCTTGTGATACTATGTGATAAAAAACTTAGTGTCATGAAAATGGAGCATATATGGACTGACCTGGAGCACTCTGCATCTTCAATTCAGATTTAATCTCTGTAAGAGTGGTTGTCAGGCTTCCCAGGTGGCACTAGTGGTAAAGAGCCAATGCAGGAGATGCAAGGGACTTGAGATCCATCCCTGGGTTGGGAAGATCCCTTGGAGTAGGACATGGGAACCCACTCTGGTAATATTGCCTGGAAACTTCCATGGACACAGGAGCCTGGTGGGTTACAGTCCATGGGGCTGCAAAGAATTGGACACAACTGAGCATACACACAGTGGTTGTTAAATTTTTTCAGTAGTAAATATTTCAAGCTTTGCAATGCATTCAAAGTGATTCAGCTGTTGTAGCACAAAATTAGCCATAGGAGATATGTAAATTTGTGGGCATGACGATGTGCCAATAAAATTCTCTTTACGAAATCAGACAGTGGACTGTATTGGACCCACGGGCCATATTTTTGACCCAGCTCTTGACTATCTGTTGCTTCATTGTAGATAGGAGGCTCTTACCAGTTAATGATGACAGCTAGTGCAGCTCCTTGGTACAGACAAAGAGCAGTCATGACAGCTTGTTGCCCAGTTGACTCTCACAGGAGTGGATGATGCTAACTTGGTAGGGACTGTGCAGTTACTTGATTCTGATTATCCTACTGCTCATGTGACCTGTAGGATACCAATAGTTTATCACTCAGTGCTTCATGTTTTTCCTGGATATTCCTGTTTTGAAGCAACAGTAATACACTTTTGGAGATAGTCAATTATATTTTCAAACCTTCATCTGTGCCATACTTTTATCAACTAAGTTCTTCAGGCAAGCTTTTGGCATCCATAAAAATTTTCTCTTTCAAAAAAGTTGGGTCTTAAAATTTTGAAATTTATTTGACTTACAAATTGTTGTCTCATATATTAAGTTTTTATAACTCCACTCAGAAACTCAATTTATATTTTTTGGCTATATGCAGCCTCTATATAAGAAAGGAATGCCTCTGACTCAGTAAATATAGGGCCTTGAGGTGAAAGGCAAAAATGCAAAAAACAAACCAAACCGAACATATAGTAATGCAAAATACTTATAATTATTATACAATGTAATTCGCTATACTTTCAATTCATATAGTTGACAGTTAAACACTGAGAATGTGAGATTGGTAAGATAAAATCATTCTCCAAGGAGAGATTATGGCTTATTGAAGAAGAGATACTTTTCCCCCCCAAAAACTCATTTGTTACTGTGGAAGTTTCAGTGTTAACTGCAACCCCTCCCCATATTATCCTATAGTGATCCCCATCCCATATTATCCTGTAGCAATCCCTAAGAGGAGGAGGTGGGTGAGAAACAGAGTGAGAAAAGAGAGTATAAATTATTTTACTTGTGACATTATTAATGTACTATCACTTATGTTTTTGCTTAGAAAAGGAACTGTAAGTGCATGCAAATAGATATATAATATTCCTTTTTACGTTTTAAATTTTATAAAGTTTGCCTAAGATTATTGCATTATAAATCTGTATATGTAGTTAAGTATATTTTAGGAATTTAAAATATAAAATTGCATTTAAATTTTGTTTCCATTAGACATTTATTTTTTTCATAGAAAATATGAACTTTGGGTTGTTGTATAGGAATTGTCAAACTAAACTTTGCCAAAAGATATACTATATAAGCTGGTATGATTATCTGTTGGATATGTAAAAAACATGCAATAGTGTCTAAATATGTTATTTTTATTTTTTTTCCTGCAAAGATGAGAAATATATAGAAGAAATACAATTCTGAGATAACTAATTTGGGAGAGACTCATGAGTAACACTGTTTTTTAATTTTTTTCTTTATGAAGAAGAGTTTTAGTGTAATAGTACTTTAAACTTCAATACATTCCTTTCCTTTCTATTTTATGGAAAAAAGCAAAAGGCAAAACAGATAAATGTTTATTGAGAAAACTAAGTTGAGTCAGATAGCAGTGAGAAGTTATACAACTAAGTAAAAAGGTTAGGACACAACTCCAAACTTGTCAAATTAAAACAAATGCCCTTATCCTTGTATCACTAAAGTTATTATGCCAACGGTTTATCATTAGATGATCCAAAAAATGTAGACCGTTAGATAATTTATGTCTCACAAATCTCACTTTCTTATATGTCAGGTTGTTTTCTTCCAGCAAAAATTATTTGGAAACAGCTTTATTCAGCTTTTCAATGATTATATGTTTTCATTTTTTGAACTAATACTTACTGAGCTTTAGGGGGAAATAATGCAAATTAAACAGGCATAATCCCTAACTTCATGAAACTATTTCCTTATTCAAACCTTGTTGGCCTCTTTAAAATAGTTACCTTTAGAAGTTTTTCACTTATTCTAGAGATGTTTCTATTATTCAGAATATTTTGGGAATGCTTCTTCTTCAAGAATTTTCTTCACAGTCTTTCTCTTAATCTTCACCAAATCCTAAGTTAATGTTTTTCCTTGGGGTACACATTTTAATTTCATAATCAATGAAACAGAATCCAAATCTTAAAATGACAAATAGATGATCAAGTTAAAGAATTTTTTTTCCATTTGTTACCCAGTACTCTTTTTATTAAGGTTGTAAGATAAAGTATGACAGAGTGTTTCTCTGACTTTTTTAATGTAAACCTAACAGCAGTTACATTAAAGAATTCCATTCTTTTTCTAGCAGTGAATGGCAGAATTCTTTTGGATATCATTTTTCAAGCTTCCTGATCTAGCTTTGAGGAGGAGCTCTCATACATTTAGTTACTTTTGAAAACAGATAATTTCACACTGGTCAGAATGGCTACCATCAAAAAGTCTATAAATAAGTTCTGGAGAGGGTATGAGAAAATGGGAACCTTTGTACACTGTTGGTGGGAATGCAAATTGGTACAGCCACTATGGAAAACATTCCTTTAAAAAACTAAAAAAGAGAACTACCATATGATCCAGCAATTCCACTTGTAGGTATATATTTGGAAAAATGGAAAACCCTACTTCAAAAGTATGCATAAACCCCACTGTTCAATGCAGTACTGTCTACAATAGCTAAGACATGGAGGCAGCCCAAACACCCATCACCAAGCAGTTGGCTTATGAGGATGTGGGGTACACACACACACACACACACACACACACACACACACACACACACACACACACACACACAATGGAATATTACTCAGCCATTAAAAGAATGAAATATTGCCATTTGTAGCAAGATGAATGGGCCTAGAGAATATTTTGCTTAGTGAAGTAAGACAAAGACAAATACCAAATGATATCACTTAAATGTGGAATCTGAAAAATGACACAGATGAATACAAACAGAAACAGGCTCACAAACATAGAAAACAAACTTATTCGCTACCAAAGGGTTTAAGAGAGGAAAGGAGAAATTTCCCTTCCTGCAGTATATCCTTTAACGGCTTTCCCCTTAATAGCAAATGAATGAGTAGATGGATATGCCAACAGCAGGAATTCTATACGAGATGAATTTACAGGGATGGCGTGCAGTTGTTTGTGTAATTTTAAGTGATAAAATTAGAATGTACTTTAGTCAGAGAGGGAAGAAGGAAGGATTAAGAAAAGGTTTCAAAATTCTACTTACAAATGAACTGAGTATACATTATGCAATGGGGTATATCTGAGGCTGAAGTAGATTTTTGCAAGAAGGAATAAGTTAGCTAAAAGAAGATGTGTGTGAAGCTCTTGTGTACTTTACAATTCTTCTACTTCTGTGGATATTAAACCCTGAAAGGTCAAGGACAAGCATATATTTTATATTATGCAGAAAAGACTTTGCATCGCAAAAATTAAGAAGACAGAGTCTTTGGTATTTTAAATATTTTTCCTCGTTAAATATTATTGTTTTTCAACTTAAAATTTTACAGATACCTACAGAATACTGAACAAACAGATCCAGGATCCATAAGACTATCATCTTGAATCAAGGATTTTTTTGATATCCTCCTCTATCTTTTATTCATATTAACTAGCATATTTTTAAAAAGAATTAAGAAGTTTGCCAAAAGGAAAGTAAAAAAAAAAAAAAAATACTACTACCCATACTTTCCAATGCCGAAGAATAGCAAGGTGGTAAAAAGAGAATTAGACGATGAGGTTATTGAGTCTGTCAAAGACCTTCTTTCCAATGAAGACTCAGCTGATGATGCTTTTAAGAAGAGTGAACTAATTGTTGATGTCCAGGAAGAGAAAGACACAGATGTTGAAGAAAGATCTGAAGTCAAAGATGAAAGACCAGCTTGGAACAGCAAGCTACAATACATCCTGGCCCAGGTTGGATTTTCTGTAGGATTAGGGAACGTGTGGCGGTTCCCATATCTCTGTCAGAAGAACGGGGGCGGTAAGTTTCTGTTTTCTGCCCTTTTTGGGTTTTTTTTTTTTTTTTTTTGAGTGATACATTGCTGAGTAAATTGGAGTTGATTATGTCAAATAGCAATCATTGTTGCTGCAGTCTCAGTATTTTAGAAACTATGAATTCCATTGTAAAACCAGGGAGACGCCTTTGTTGAAAGTGAGTTGAACTCTGTTTTCAGATTAGGTTTCCATAGGAGCCGATGACTTGCTGTGAACACACAAGGATTGCTTAAGGTCATAGTCTTAAATTCCTTCTGTGGATCCTGTTAACATCTCTAAATTACTGCCTTTTCTAACCAAGGCTCCATTCCTTGTTCCTGTCAGTTATTCACTTTGGAGAAAATCCTCAAGTTTCTGATAAAAAAGATACTGGTGAACAAGAGAGAGAATTTTCTATCCACAATGTATTAACGCTGAATTTTAAGTTGTTTCATTCTTCAATGAAACAGAGTTACTTATAATTTAGAACGATTATAGTCTTTAGTTGCCAACCAGAACTTTGTAGATCCCAGTAGAAGGAATTTAACCAGATAATTAATCTAATACCAGATAGTCTTCATCCTTAGTATCAGCACCCTTAAGATGCTGTAAAGAAATTAGCATTTTTGATTTCAAAAAAATTATCTCCATCAGCATATTTAGCTATTTGTATTTGTGCATATAATTGCAAGGGTTATTTAGTGAAAACTGTCTTAAAATCAAGAAAATAAAAACATATACAAAAGAATAGATAGTTCCTATAGGATACAGACTCAATAGTACACTTGAGTAAAACTGAACATTACCTAACATTAGGGTTATTAAATAAAATAACTTTAATATTTGCTTTACTTTCTTTACCTTTACTATCTTTACTATATACATATATGGAAGCTGTTAAAACAAGTGTGTTTAAATACTAAATGTTCTGTTATGTGGCATTTCAGCACATAAAGAAAAGAATGACTATTTTGGTATTTGATTGCCAGTTTGTGATAGGTTTGGTGACAGGACAAAAACATGGTTTTATTTTATTTTTGATTTAAGTACCAACTTATAAATCAGTTGAGGTAATAAAAGCATTCACATGTGAAATGGTTTCTTTTAGTCACTAAGATAAAAAGCTAAAGTGTCAGGTGACATTAAAATATGTTTAATGTCTTGCTTAGTTAATTCAACCAGGCGAAGACCAACAGGTTTGGGGAAAAGTAGCATGTGTGATGGGCTTCCCAGGTGGCACTAGTGGTAAAGAACCTGCCTGCCAATGCAGGAGACATAAGAGATGGGGGTTCAATCCCTGGCTTGGGAAGATCCCTGGAGAAGTAAATGGCAACCTACTCCAGTATTCTTGCTTGGAGAATCCCATGGACAGGAGTCTGGCAGGTTATAGTCCATGGGGTTACCAAGAGTAGGACATGACTGAAGCGACTTAGCCCAGCACACGCAGCCTGTGTGATAAATCTGCCTGAGAGGTAAGAATCAATACATGGAGTTGATGGTACACTACCCATCACTCCACTGAACCTGCAAGCTCCTTAGCTAGTCTTTAACATCACAGATGAATTATTTACCAAATCAGCCACAAGCAGCTAAGTACTACCCTGCTTTATATTTCACAACAAATTTATCCCATTTGCAAGATGGGCAGAAGATGAATTCTGATTTTCAGACCTTTTGCCTTATGTGCTTTATTAACCATACTATTAAGGAAGAGGCTATCTTGGCTGAAAACTCAGATTGCTTTCTGTTTAATACAGTATTAGTCTTGGTGGAAAACTCTAAAGGATTTCATAGTTAGTTATCGGTTAGCAAAAATGGCTCTTGCTCCTTACTTTTTTTATATGTAAAGAAAATCAAGATGCCCTTCCAAGAATTGTCCCCTCTCTTCTAATTTTATGTGCTAGAGAGTGATATTATAAAACACCAATGGACTTCATCATTTTGAGATGGCTGTTGGAGTTCAAAAGGTGGTACTAAGCATGCAGTATAGCTTTGAGCATCTAGGTATTTGACTAGTTAAACAGTCTCAACTTATGTAAATCTTATTCATCATTTGAGGTACTTTATGAATAATAGAATAAAAAGTAATAGACCAATATAAGTTGATCTGTCTGAAGATATTACTTAAAGCACAATGATTAAGCTTGAGAGTGAAAGGGAAAATGTTAGTTGCTCAGTCATGTCTGACTCTTTGCCGCCCCATGGACTGTAGCCTGTCAGGCTCCTCTGTCCATGGGATCTCCCAGGCAAGAATTCTGAAGTGGGTAGCCATTCCCTTCTCCAGAGGATCTTCCTGACTCAGGGATCAGACCCAGCTCTCCCGCATTGCAAGCAGATTCTTTACCATCTGAGTGACCAGGGTAGCTCTGATTAAGTTTAGTAGGTGTTATAATATAGAAACTACCAGCTCAGGCTTTGAAGCCAATTTGACTGTGAAGCCTGGCTCTTTCCCTCACTATACAGGTCACCTTTCACAAGTTAACTTAATTTCTGGCTTCATTTCCGCATCTGTAAAAGGAGGATAATAATTGTGCTTACCACACTGGATTCTTGTAAGGAATAAATGAGTGACTACATATAACATGGATAGAAGTATGCCCGGCAAGTAGTAAATGCTCAGTTGTATTTTAACTATGACTATTTTTATTTCCGGGACTGTAGAGTAATTTGAGTCAGAAGAAATGGCTAGGTATCTAATAACATGTCATGGGCACGTAACTGAGAAAATGTTCCCAATGAGTCCAGTCTATTCATTCTCTCTTTTTTTTTTCTTCTAGTTGATCACACACACATAAACCTATTCACACCCCAGGATTTCATGCAGGTGTAAAAGTACATTTTCAGTCTTTCAGGAAACATTCTCAGGTCATTAGTGCCTGAATACTATCAGTCATCTTAGAGTTTGAATTTTGATAATTCTGTCTTATAATCTCATGCATCAATGCTTTACATTACATACTCCTTTGTAGAATCAACTCATGTCTCCAAGTCTGAAAATCAGCTGTAAGAGAGTAGAGATTTTCTACCAACCACATTAAGGGAAATCAGTATACATGGAAATTATTTAAGAGATGTATAGACATAAATGACTTGAAAAAAATCATTAATATTTACTTCTTCAACAGAAAAGGTACCAGAACAATTTGAACAGCTTCCAAAATCTATTCAATACCATTAAACATTTTCTTTTTAATGAGAGAAATATAATGAATGGCCTCCTCTTTAAAAAGGGCATTAGTCCCCACTTGGTAGTATCTGGTTGGACAAAACTCCAGATATGAAATTTGAATGTAGCGAGTCCATTTTAAAGGTTATCTAATGAATAATTTGCATATGTATCCTCATTTAGAAATTAGTACAGTTTTCATATTTGACTTTATCAATAATAGAGTCTAATATTAACATTGTCAAACAATTTAGTACATTTTTAAGTCACTAGGCATATGTCTTAGGTTGAGATTTAGCTGTAAAATAATATATATAAATATTTAAGTATCAAAACTTTACTATGAAGAAATAGCACATATATTTTACAATCGCTATGAATTATCTTTTTTTTTAAATTAGTGTTACCTACCCCTTAACAGAATTTTGGAAAACAAAAAATTGCTTATTTCCTGAAGTGAACTTTTTCTATAACATATATATGGGAAAAAAATGCCATTTGTCTGTGGTAGACGTTCTATGTCTTTTTTCTTCTCTTTCAGTCTAAGCAGGCATTTCTTCTTCCCTGTTGTTACTTAGGGAAAAAGTCAGTTTAATATCATAACATCTTACTCATTTTGGTTTATCAGATTTGAAATGCATGATTTAGATGAGTTTGAGTAAAATTTAATACATGACTTCATTAGAATTTTGTGAATAAGACTTCCAGGAGCTTTTGAAACCTATTTGAGAAAATATTTTAAGGAATCAATTATTTTTACAAAAAGTAAAGTTGTTTTACCTTTTCAGCAAAATGAAACTAAAGCTATTCATTGATATCCTTACTTTTTTCATAATTATTGTTTATCAGAAACTCTTGGTAGTGATCAAATTCAGGTTTCAAATACCAGAAAGCTTAAAGTAATGAAACTGCATTTTCTTTAAAGTCTTTTATAATTATACTTATGGAAATTTAAATGTCATCTTTCATGAGATAATCAGAATTAGTGTATTCTCTACTGTGGCTGTTGAAAATATAATCTATTTTATTTGTTCTTCTCTCTATAGGTGCCTATCTTTTGCCATATTTAATACTACTTCTGGTAATAGGTATTCCCCTTTTTTTCCTGGAACTTTCTGTGGGTCAGAGAATTCGGCGAGGAAGCATTGGTGTGTGGAATTACATAAGCCCTCAACTGGGAGGGATTGGATTTGCAAGTTGTGTTGTAAGTTTCCTGGTATGGTATATGCCATATAATTTTTTACAGAGTTTGTAATTATATAGTCTGAAGTTAAATGCAACCTTGGAGTGTGTATTTCTACTCAACTCTTTAATCATGTGTTAAAAAAACCACTACTGGAGCTTGCACTAATACCCAAAATACGCTGTAATATGAATGTAGTACAATCTTGTTAATGCGTTTTCTTAAGGCCTATGAGAGTCATCATTTTAGAAAATATAATGTGTTTCAAGTAAAAATAAAAAATGTTTTTTTAAGTATTAAATGGGCTTTGATGCATTTCATCTCATTGTTTCAAAGGTAGGGGCAGGAGAATTTTAATGTAATCACACTATTTTATTTTGCAGGTATGCTTTTTTGTGGCTCTCTACTACAATGTCATCATTGGCTGGAGTCTGTTTTATTTTTCTCAATCTTTTCAGCAACCTCTGCCTTGGGATCAGTGTCCTTTGGTGAAAAATGCTTCACACACTTGTAAGATATCTACAATGTAGAGTTTTTATATCTAAAGATCATAAAGTTAGTAAAGCCGGGAGCTTTCAAGATATTTTTTCTAAAATCTTTCAAAGTTATTATAACAAACTTTCTTTGACATACTCAGAAAGAAAGATGTTTGGCATCATTTATCTAGCTGTTTATTTTATTGTGTTATTTTATGTTATTTTATTGTGCCCCAAGATGTTAGGATAAAAAATTATTAGCCTTCAGTTACAAACTTAGACAATATTTTATTTTGTTCATTTTTATTGATGTCTTACATTTGCATTAAAATAAAAAAGAGAAGAAAAAGAATAATTTAGATTGAAGAAATTGTTTTTATGTCTTGGGTTCTGTTGTCCTGTTTTTCTTATCTTTTAATTTTATATCCTAGAATATAAAGAATGATTCCCTAGCACTGTCCAGTAAATATTGAATGTAACATACATACGTAGTCTAAAATGTCCTAGTAGCCATATTTACAAAAAGTAAAAAGGGACAGGTGGAATATTTTATTTAATCCAATATATCCAATATATTAACATTCTAACATAAAATTAATATAAAATAGTAATGTAATAATTTGCATTGTTTTTCTCATACTAAGTCTCCAAAACCCCCTTTGTATTTTATGTTTACAGCACAAGTCACTTGAGACTAGCTCCATTTCTAAGGTCACATATGCCAAGCAGCTAGCATTTTTGATGGCTCTGCCCCCAGGAGGTCAATCAGATCATTTTGGGGGCAAAAGGGGCTATAAAACTGATATGTTTTAATCAGCTTGATAAAAACTTGTGCTTTCATGCTCAGTCTTGTCTGACTTTTTGTGACACTTTGGACTATATAGCCCGCCAGGTTCCTCTGTCCGTGGGATCTTCCAGGCAAGAATACTGGGGTGGGTTGCCATTTCCTCCTTCAGGGGTCTAACCCAGGAATGGAACCCCATGTCCTGTGTCTCCTGCATTGCAGGCAGATTCTTTACCTCCTGAACCATCAGGAAAGCCCCTGATAAAAGCCTCACACATTCCTATTTTAGAAGTGTGTAACAAGATAATCATCAAAGAGGATTTGTGTTTATTGATTTTTTTTCATATTTTTGCACACGAGATTTCATTGTGGATTTAAATGCTTCTGTAGAATAGTAGTACTTTTCTAGGAAATGTTAGGAATTGATTTACAGGCTTACTGGGGAAAAAAATAGCCTCATTACTCTTTCTAGTCTGAAATGATTGTGTTACCTTTCTTTCTACAGTTGTAGAGCCAGAATGTGAAAAAAGTTCTGCCACTACCTATTATTGGTACAGAGAAGCCCTGAATATTTCCAGTTCCATTTCTGAAAGTGGTGGCTTAAACTGGAAGATGACCATCTGCTTGCTGGCTGCCTGGGTTGTGGTGTGCTTGGCTATGATCAAAGGCATTCAGTCTTCTGGAAAAGTTAGTATGTCAGAGCCCCTCCTGCTTCTGCTAAACATCTAATCGCCATTCCTGGGAACTATTCCCACCCCTGGCCCCTCTCAACCGCATATAAAAAAATCTGTCTGAGCAAGCTGCCAGTAACACTTCAATCTAGGCAGTTAATTAAAGACTGGTAAAAAGTGGTGTTTTTTTTTAAAAAAAAATGTGTTTAGACCAAGGAAAGGACACAAATAAAGATATAAGTTTTTTTATAATGAAATCTAAAGTTGTTTATAATCTTTCACTATTCTATCAAGATCTGTTTTGAACTTTTTTGTCAACACTTAAAAGTACTTTCTTTTTGCTGGTATTCAGCTGAACCTAATGTTTTAGTTGTCTGATTAGTTCCAATCATGGAAATTGGAAAATGTAGTAGAATAAAGAATTTGTGTATGTTATTTGTGTTACATCATTTTTTTTCTCGCTATAGGTGCTCTAGGGAATAGTTGCTTACAAGATTTTAAAAGTCCGTTGTGGAGTGTTTCTTAAAAATCTGAACATTAGGTAGTTTTAATAATCTCAACAAGAAACTTAGAGTAATATAAAAGACTAAAGGGCATGTGGCCAGGGCAAATGGAAAATTTTATGAGACTGTGGTTGAGAAAGACATTAAGTGAATTCTAGATACCCTAGGAAGTCAATCAGATAATTTTTTAAAAGGATGTATTAGGAAAGTAATTGTTATTCACTGTTTTGCTTTCATAGTACATTCCCCCCTCCCCATTGACATTGTTTTAAAGCTCTCTATTTCTTTTGTCTGGATCACAGCAAGAATTAATTTTAGTTCTTCTCTCTGCCCTGTAACAATCCTTATCTCTATTGTTTTCTTCTTTCCCAAGTATAGATCTGATCATATATCTTTTCAGGCTAATATATTGCCACTTACCATCATATACTGACTAGTAAGAGTGGGGAAAATTATATTAATATAGCAACAGCAGTAATAGTGGTAATAAATGATGATGAAGATGATTCTGACAATGATCAGAGCAAGAACAATAAGAGAAGCCAATATTTATTACATGTTTACTTTGCAGTAGGCACTGCAAAAAGTGCTTCATATACTTTATCCCATTTGAATCTAAAAAAAAAAACTCTAAGAAGTAATTGCTACTCTCAGACCTGCGTTACAGATAAAAAAACAAGTTTGTGGAAACAGGTAACTAGCCCAAAGAATAATGGTTAGTAAATGTTGGTACCTGGAGTCAAACCTAGCTCTGTCTGAAGCTAACAGCCGCGTTATTGAACTGCAGTGCTATAACCTCTCTCGCTGTGACAGCTTTCCCCCACTAAATAGTGAACTCTTTTAGGCAAAGTGTGTGTACTTCATCTTTGCTTCCTGTTGGTTCATATTTAATTAGAAAAGTTTGACAGTTTTTACAGCTTGTAAATAACAGCTGATTTTACATTTAGCTTCCTAATGGAACTTCTTTACCATTTTCCTTTGCAGAAATGAATATGGTAGATAACACACCTGAGTATTTTTTGGTCTTGTGCAAATGTTAGTGTATTCTGTGATTAAATAAGTTCACTTAGTTGGTTCCACTTGGTGTGTCTTCTATAATGTCACAGCCCCAACATAGTCAGGTTTTAAATAAAGGAATAGATTCCTAAGCCAAATCTAACCACATTTATAGGCTTCCTAAGATAATGTCATTTGATAGAATAAGAACCAACTGTGGCCAGCCAGGGAAGTCCAAAAATCCCTCTGCTCAAGTCTTAACACCACATTTTATTTTTTCTTTGTCTGAGTATGTGTCTTATCATTTAAAGAAAATACTCATGCTTTTCTTATCACATATTTGGGATGTTTTTCTTATGTAATATAGCTTTTCTAGAAAATTTAATACGATTTCTAGACTATATGTGATTTATTATTTCAATGAGAAGGCTTAGGGAGAGGCTATTTTTCAGGAGATTTTGAAGAAAAAATTTAGTAGACACAGATAAGAGAGGCAGCTGTAAGTAAAATGAACAAAGTTATGAAAGTCTAAATGTATATTTGCTCATTCTGAACCAATGAGCTGAATACAATAAGAAATTTATTAGGAATTATATGTAAAGCTCTATTTGTCTGCCAAACAAAAAAGCCTCTGAATAAACACACCAATGCAGTATAAAGAAATATGGCTTAAAGATAATGAAGTTTAAGGTTAGTATGTGGGAAAAAAAAAAAAAAAACTAAGTGTATTTAGCAGCTAAAAGTCAGCTAGTGATATGCTTTGCCAACACACACACACACAAACAGAATGCTGATTTGAAACTGCATGAATTAAGACAGGAATATGACAGTCTCATTCTCCTTAAGGTCAGGTAGGCACAAGTCAATTGAATTACACCTGTAATACAGGATTTTTACCAAAATCCTTATTTTCTTCTTTGTTATGAACAAGAGCTATCTTAGCTTCATAATCACAATCTTCAAGTAGTTAAAGAAGAAGGAATAAGCCTTACTTATCCCGTGTGGTCACAGAGAGTAGAACCGTGGTCAAATACTGGGGATTATGGAGAGTGGTGGGGTGGTGGTGACTCTTCAAGGAAAGCAATATCTTTCAGCAATCAAGCCTGCTAACAATGAAATTAGTTGTCTGCAGTGGTAGAGACTTGGCACTAGCGGAGGTGGTCCAATGGAGGTTGTATGGCTGCATGGCCCTTTGTTGGATCCTCTGTGACGGGGATGGCTGCCCCCAGGGAGATGGATAGAAATGAGAAGCTCCAGGCTTTTTTTATCTCTAAAGGTAATATTTTCCACTGGTACTGCTTTGCTATCAATACTACTACTGTGCCAAGTAAACACTCTGCATACACTAGCTTGTTTAATCTTTCTATCAACCAGATGATTTACATGTTCATATCCCCATTTTACTGCAAAGTTAAGCTTAGGAATGGCACCCCACTCCAGTACTCTTGCCTGGAAAATCCCGTGGACGGAGGAGCCTGGTAGGCTACAGTCCATGGGGTCGCTAAGAGTCAGACACGACTGAGCGACTTCACTTTCACTTTTCCCTTTCATGCACTGGAGAAGGAAATGGCAACCCACTCCAGTATTCTTGCCTGGAGAATCCCAGGGATGGCGGAGCCTGGTGAGCTGCCGTCTATGGGGTCGCACAGAGTCGGACATGACTGAAGTGACTTAGTTTAGCTTAGCTTAAGCTTAGGAAGAATAAACATAATTAAACAACTGGTAAGTAGCAGAGCTAGAACTAGGCTATGAAATCCTCAGAGAGAATGACTGTCTGAAGGTGTGTTTAAACATTTTAAGATTAAAAAGAGAAAAACAACTTAATGATTTCATATGTTTACTGTTTTTCAATAGTTGAGTGGAACGAAAGTATTTTCATATAACATTTGGATTTGTAAACTTATCTCTTTTATTGAATGTCCTTGCTGTGAAAGGCAGTTCAGTTTTGGAATTCTCCAGGTCAGAATACTGAAGTGGGTAGCCTTTCCCTTCTCCAGGGGATCTTCCCAACCCAGGGATGATCAAACCCAGGTCTCCCACATTGCAGGCAGATTCTTTACTAGCTGAGCCACAAGGGAAGCACTTTTAAGGCCCAGGGAGTGTTAAAACCAGCCAAAGAAACATATTTCATTGTTTTAGTTCCCAGTTCTTAAAAAAAATACTTAAGAGTCATTCATGTTCTCACTGAACACATGTTTACTGAGCACCTACTAAGTGCTGGGCACTGATCTAACTCTGGAAGTGCAGCGGTGAACGAGGCAGACAAAATACCTGTCCTAATGTAATGTCCATTCTAGTGGAAGAGGCAGGCAATAAATCATAAAGTATTAACAGGTAACAATGCAAAAAATAAGGAGAAAGTGCTTCAGGGGTACCATTTTACATATAGTCAATTAGATAGAATTTAAACTATTTTCAATAATATTATGCAACTGACAATTTTAGTATTCCGAGACTCATTAAATGAGAAGAATTTGGGCTTAAAAACACAAAATGGATACCTCTGTAAGATACTGACTTAAGACTCATCTTTAAATCTCAGAATTAATAAGTAAATATTTTAATAAGTAAATATTTACTAATTAAATATTAATAAGTAAATATTTTATTTAATATTTAATAAGTAAATATTTAATAAGCAATAAGTAAATATGTAATAAGTAAATATTAAGTAAATAATAATAAGTAAATATTTTATTCTTTAGTAAAATGAAAGTAAATATAATAAGTAAATATTTAATAAGTAAATATTTTAAGTAAATCTTTTATTTAATAAAATTAATAATGTAATAAGTAAATTATTTAATAAGTAAATATTTTACTTATAAGTAAATAAGTAATAATAAGTAAATATTTAATTAGTAAATATTTTATTCTTTTACCTGCTCACAGAAGGAGAAATTTCAGGTGTGACCTACCTAATACTGCTTAAATGTTTTTATGTTTAAAATCTTGACCGTCACTTTTCTTCATGTTATATCCAACATGAAAGCTTTGTGTTCGTTTTTGGACAAAACTAAGCTAGAATCTTATCACTGAAGCCAGATGAGTGTCTTTAAAATCTCAAATACTTGCTGAATTAATAAATGAAGCTTGAATTGTCTGATCATATAATTAGTACATCATTTTTTGAAGTACTATAGAATAAAGGTGAGGGTTTTCTTTTTTTATTTTAGAGAATGTGTACAGAAAGGAAAATTTCCTATGAATTGGCTCTTAATGTACAATATTTTTGAGTATCAAAGAATGTGCAAAGGATAATAGGCCACCCCACCTTTATTCACATAGTACCTATAACTTGATGGGTGAGACAGATAATTACAGCAGAATACATGCAATAAAGAGGTGCAAATAATAAGTGTATGATAGCATAGAGGCAGCCACTGAAATTAACCTGGATTTGGGGGAGGGCTTCACAGAGGAGGTAAATTCAGGGCTAGAGTTTGATGGTTGAAGAAGAGTTCACCAGGAAGTTCAGAGAGAAGACACCAGAGGCGTCGAAAGCAGCATGTGCAAAGCCCAGAGACTGCTCAGTAACCCTGTGTGACTTTTACATCCAGTTTGTGCAGCTTGTGGGAGGCGAGGCCTGAAAGGTTAAGTTGACTGCAGGTATTAAAGTATTTATGGACGCTGCTAAAATGACTGGCTGTTACTTAACAAACATTGTGAAATATTTGAGGGTTTTTTAGCAGTTCATTAACACCATCAGATCTTTAGAAAGATCATTCTGGTAGTAGTGTGGGTGATGAATTTCCGAGATGGAGAGGAGAGCTGGCAGGGAGAATCTAGAGGCAAAATGAGCAAGTGACACGTCATTGAGGATGAAAGCAAAGGGGCTTGCATGAAATTTGGTCAGTTTAACTCGATCAGTTGGTTATGGGATGTGGAAAGAGAACCATATTCTGGTGATTTAGAGTTGTTTAGCATGGGCAAATATAGCTCCAGGAGGAATCATTTACTTTGTTAGCTTCTAATTTGAAATTATGTTAAAAATATACCGAGGTACATCATGTCAATTGGAAAAAAAATCATTACCAGACTATCCAAATTATTTTAGTGTGCAGCCTTCGATTTTCACTTTTAAAATAAATGGGTTAATGGAAGTCCTGTTGTCACTTCGTTGTTGTTTAGTCACTCATTCAGGTCCGACTCTTTTGGGACCCCATACACTACATGTAGCCCACCAGACTCCTCTGTTGATGGGATTTCCCAGGGAAGAATACTGGAGTGTGTTGCCAAAGGCACCAAATTTGAGTTCTGTTAAAAAAAAAAAAAGACAACAACAAAAAGATAAACTATTGTGCAGAAGTGAATCCACCCTTCTAGTTAGCTTCAAGATTTGAAAGAAAAATCATAAAAGGAATAGCTGCAATTCAAGTGAGACCAAGGCTACTTGAATAGATACTGTAGACCCACAAATTTAAAGGATCCTAAAAGTAGGCAGAAAGAATGAAAAGTACTCCATCTGAAAGCACTCTTGATTTTTAAAAAATCAAGAAATGTGGATGAATGGATGCAATTTAAAATTTAGACCATTCTGAATTGATTGAAAAATTATATTTCTTTATAATTAAATTAGCATATTATTACTTTTAGAGAAATATAGGTTCCTAATTATGCAGAGATTTTATTTGTAATATTTTTAATAATATTGAAATACAGTTACAAAGTATACAGAATAGAAGTGAAAATTATTGTGCTGACTTCTCTGTTGTCTGTCTGCAATTACTACAGGATTCAGTATCTCTGACCTGCCTGAGTCATCCTCTGCTATGGCAGTTTTTCAGTTTTTCCCTCCATTCTTCTCACCTTTTCTCTATTCCTTCCCCCACAGATACATATCAATACCTAATATGTGTTAACAACTCTGTTAGATGTTTGGGATTTGGTAGTGAGCAAGTGAGAAAAGGTCCTTGCCTTCACAGAGCTTATATTGCAGTAAGGGAGACTGAAAATTAACAAGTAAACACAGATGACAATTTCAGCAGTGTTAAGTGCTGTCAAACCAAATCAAAATAATATCATTGAAGGTTCATGGGACATAGGGAAGGGCATTTAGGGGCCTATTGGATGGGAAAAAAAGGCATAGTCTTATTCTGAGTGTTCTATGAAGATTTGAAAAGATGAAGATGAGAAGTAAATAATAAAGAGGAGCAAGGCATAGGCAGGTGAGGAAAGACAAGTGCCTCAGACTTAGGGCACAGTCTGCTCTGGCCCTTGAAGAGCTTGGTTTCCCTTAGGGCTGAAGCTCAGGGGAAGAGTGGGAGGGCAAGCAGGTAGGCAGCCCAGTGTAAGCCTTTGCAGGACAGAGCCATTTGCATTTTGTTCCTACTGTGTTAGAGACTCCTGGAGGGCATTTAAGCAGGGAATGAAATAGCCCGGGTGATAGTCTGGAAACCAGGAAATTATAAACCATGCAGTACTACTTCTGGATGTTGACTTTAATAACTGTTGGGTGGTGGGAGGTAAAGATCCGTGGGGACAGCTTTGGGGGAAATCCAGGATTTTAGAAACCACATGGACAAGATGTCAAGCAGGCAGTACATGTCTGGTTGGGACAATTGCTTTTCTATGATAAACATTTGTTTAATGATGACTTCTGAGGTAGAAAGTAAAACCTTTACTCTATTATTCAAGTTCTATAGGAGCCTTAACAGGGACCACTGTCTAGAAGGTTTACAGAATTATAATGAAACTTTGCTTAATTTTTTTTTAAAGGACTTTTGCTATCTAAAACTATAAAGTAGGTACTTGTTAAGGAGTTAGTGTCCTTTTGCTTCTCTTAAATACTGCTTGTTTGTGAACTGTGTGAACTGTGAGGAATCAACACTATTCAAGTTATATCACACTTATGGACTATTTTAAAGGAGATTAAATAAGGAAGGTTTCCCATTTTTCATTATATCCCAAATATATCTTAATGAATCACACCAAATCAAGACTAATAAGCCATTCTACTATGATGACTAAACAATGTACTAATAATATTAATTATTATGTTATAAAAGGGTCATTTTCACAGTATGAAGATATGAAGTGAAAGTGTTAGTCACTCAGTTGTGTTGAACTCTTTGCAACTCCATGGACTGCAGCCCACCAGACTCCTGTCCCTGGAGTTTCCCAGGCAAGAATACTGGAGTGGGTAGCCATTCCCTTCTTCAGGGAATCTTCCTGACCCAGGGATTGAACCCAGGTCTCCCGCATTGCAGGCAGATTCGTTACCATCCGAGCCACCAGGAAAGTCCAGTATAGAGCAGCACAAATAATCTTTAAGAATGAGAAAGTATATAGTTGTCAGTGTGTCTCACCTATTTTCATCTTTCTTTCTTTGCAGATCATGTATTTTAGTTCTCTGTTCCCATATGTGGTACTTATATGCTTCCTAATCAGAGCACTCCTTTTAAATGGTTCAGTTGATGGCATCCGTCACATGTTTACCCCTGAGGTATGTACTGTATTTCCAGTTAAGGCTTATGATCACAAAAGCTTTATGTTGTCAAAATGTTCCCACAGTTAAATTTAAGGGATAATTGTTCTAACCTACGTGCAACAATGTGCACTAAACTATTAAATTATAGCTGCTATGTTAACCAGCCTAGTAAAACCAAGGCTTTTAGATATCTATAATTATATCTAACTCTCTCCAATTTTAAATGTCCCACTTTATCTAGAGTAAGTTTCACTATTTAAACTTCAGAAGTTCCTCTTTTACATAAATTAACTTCTCATTTTTACACTGGTACAATTTAGAACTTATCAATCTTTACTCTTCCTCTTCTACTTCAGTGGTTTTTAACCTTTCGTGACATGGACTCCTTTGCAAAAGAAAAAAAACCAAAAAACAAAAAACTGATAATAGGCTCTTCTTACCAAAAAAAAATAATGAACATATTAATTGGTTTAGTGTCTTAGGCGGTTGACAGAATTCCTAAAGTCCATGGACCCATAGTAAGAATGCTATTGCACTTGAAATCAATCCTGTCTTAGAAAAAATTTAAGGTTTCTTGTTCTGTTTTGAGGTTTTGTATTTTCTAGAATAGTATTTATATTAGTGTGCTTGGGAAGTTCTGTAATTTTTATAAATGCATATGTATTTCAGGAAAATTCCATTAGGTTTCTTAAAAGGCTCAGAACTTAAACTCTGTCATTCAACTTAGAGCTGACCTCATTGTAGGGCTCATTGAACCTGATTAATCAATCCTTGTGGACTTGTCATATTGGTTTGATAGGAAAAAATCAAAAACATATTTGAGGTGCATATAGATTTTGGATGTTCACTGAAATGAAATCATACTTTGATTAGTGTGCTAACACTATCATAATCAGACAATGAGTTATAAAAACACAATCTCAATTTAGTTCAGAAATTGGAAGTTGTCTGAAGGATAACTGCACCAAGCATTGTTCTGAGAGACTTGGGGAGAAGATTTTAGCCTCCCTGGAATTGTCACTCCTGGCAGCTGCCATGGTACTGTGAAAAAGAGGCTGTGTTTTTTGAGTATCTGGTTCCAAGTTGGGTTCTGTTCATTCTCAAGTAGCAAAAATGTTGACATTGTGATCTGCTTCTCTTCTGTTGTTCAAAAGCCCTGAAGAGTTGTTGGAATTCCTCAGTGAATAATTAGTTCACATTTATGAATTTCAGCTATATTATCATTTAAATCAGCCACCAAATGGGCCATACTTAGTGACCACAAATATTACAAATATAAAAAAAAGTTTTCTGAGTTTAAAACAACTAGCTTTGGTGTGAATTCCTGGAATATCACCTTTCTCTAAGTTGGTAACTGTGATATGATTCTAAATATTTGATTTAAATAGATATTTTAGAATCTAGATAATTGAATATGACACTTTTACATGGTCCCCATGTTTAAAACTGCAATACTTGGTTAACATTTTAAACCAGAACTGGAAATAACTGTTAAAATATAGTGAATTACTTCTTCAGCTCACTTTGGACTATTGCTAAGATTGTTATTAGGCCATTTTAGGATGTGATAGTTAATATAATAACAATAAAAAGTTGTCAATTTCCTTTAAAGTTGTTTATGTAAGGGAGAAAGTATTCTCATTGAATATTCTCAGTCAATGCAGATTTAGTTTCTGAATTGGAAATAATCAGAATGTCTTTAGTAAATAGGTATTGTCTGCCATCTAGTGGAAAAGTAGAGAGAGACAGTTGAATGAGTTCGGTTTTCATTTGCTGATTGTGTCCAACTCTTTGAGACCTCATGGACTGCAGCATGCCAGGCTTCCCTGTCCTTCACTGTCTCCTGGAGTTTGCTCGTGACCGTTGAGTCAGTGATGCCATTCAGCCGTTTCATCTTCTGTCACCCACTTCTCCTCTTGCCCTCAGTCTTTCCCAGCATCAGGGGCTTTTCCAATGCTTATCAGCATAGCTGTTACTATAGTCCATATATTAGTAGTTATTGAGGACTCAGTGTGGTACGCAATCTGATGAGTAGTATTTACATGCTTTGTTACTCTCATCTTTTAGTTGAGAAAAGTTAAACTCAGAATGGACAGGCAACTTACCCTAGGATGCACTATTTTTAGATTATTAAATGACTGTCTATGGAAGTCATGTTCTTAACCACATCTGGCTTTGTTCCCAATAAAGGCAATTTCATTGCAAAGGTGAAAAGAGATAAAATACCAATTTAAGTACTACTACTACTACTGAAATCAAAGTTAACTGTTTATTGAGGTCTTTGCCCAATATGGCTAATATTAATTGTTCTATTTAAAAGGTTTAGTTACATACAGTGATAATTGTTTAAGAAGTAAAGCAGAGTTACTTGAAAAATATGTTCAGCAGAGATTCCAAACTTTAGAACTTTGGATCTGAAAGGGTCTTTATAGATTATATGGTTGAATTACTTCAATTTTCAAAGGAAAAGCTTTCAGGAAACTACTAAATGAAAGAATAATACCTATGTGAATATGCAAAGTACAAATAGTTCAACTCTACCCAGCTTATAATTATTACCTACTTTGGCTGTTAGACTTCACCAGAAAACACAAAACTTAGGGCATTAGTTAAATAAAATTTATAACTTTTATGGCTAACTGGTTTATGTTGCTTTGGAAAGAAAACAAAGACATAAATAGAAATAAGTGAAGATAGTTCATTTCTCTCTCAAATATTCTTTGATTTGTCCTAAAGATATTTAAAATTTCCCATATGATTTTTTTCTCCATGTAAGTAACATCTCCATCTAAAGGTTCAATAGTCTATGGTCTTTCTTATTCATTTTCCTTGTATAATTCCTCAATGAAAAATTTGTTCTTTCTCCCTAAGAACAGATAACCCTCGTTTTGTATTATCTTTGGGTGTGTGTCATTATGATATCGAAGAAGGCAATGGCAACCCACTCCAGTACTCTTGCCTGGAAAATCACATGGACAGAGGAAGCCTGGTGGGCTGCAGTCCATGGGGTCGCGAAGAGTCAGACACGACTGAGCGAGTTCACTTTCCCTTTCCACTTTCATGCATTGGAGAAGGAAATGGCAACCCACTCCAGTGTTCTTGCCTGGAGAATCCCAGGGACGGGGGAGCCTGGTGGGCTGCCGTCTATGGGGTCGCACAGAGTCAGACACGACTGAAGCGACTTCACTTTCACTTTTCCCTTTCATGCACTGGAGAAGGAAATGGCAACCCACTCCAGTACTCTTGCCTGGAAAATCCCATGGACGGAGAAGCCTGGTAGGCTGCAGTCCATGGGGTCGCTAAGAGTCGGACACGACTGAGTGACTTCACTTTCACTTTTCCCTTTCATGCATTGGAGAAGGAAACAGCAACCCACTCCTATGGCAACCCACTCTCTCTTACCTGGAGAATCCCAGGGATGGGGGAGCCTGGTGGGCTGCCATCTATGGGGTCACACAGAGTCGGAAGTGACTGAAGTGACTGAAGTGACTCAGCAGCAGCAGCAGCAGCTTTATGATATGTTTAAACAGAATCGATTCCTTGTAGATTGTTGAGAAATAATATTTTGCAGCTGACTTCTGTTCTGTTTAATTTTAAACAGCTTGAAATCATGCTGGAGCCGAAGGTGTGGAGAGAAGCTGCAGCTCAGGTGTTCTTTGCCTTAGGTCTGGGATTCGGTGGCGTCATCGCCTTTTCAAGCTACAACAAGAGAGACAACAACTGCCACTTTGATGCCGTTCTGGTGTCCTTCATCAATTTTTTTACTTCTATCCTGGCAACACTGGTGGTGTTTGCAGTTCTGGGCTTCAAAGCAAATGTCATAAATGAGAAATGCATTGCAGAGTATGATCATTAATTTCCTTTAGATTTGATGGCATAATTGTATTTGAAAAAAATCTCTTCCTCAAACCCACAAGTGTTTATTAATGCTGTTTTACTTTTCAGAAATTCGGAAATGATCATCAAACTTGTGAAAATGGGCAACATTAGTCAAGATATTATTCCCCATCATATCAACTTTTCAGCTATTACTGCAGAAGATTATGACTTAGTTTATGACATCATTCAAAAAGTGAAAGAAGAAGAGTTTCCTGAGCTTCATCTCAATGCCTGTCAAATTGAAGATGAGCTCAATAAAGTTAGTAGTCTATGTTTAAGCACTAAAACAATTCTCATTAACTTAAAATATGCCTTATGCAAAGACTTCTTTTAGGAAAAGGACCTTTAAAATGCCTGTGGAAGAGCATGCTGTTTCAAAATTCATCTTTATTTCAAAACACTCTCCGAGAGTGTATTTTCTTAAGTCAAAAAGGTTTGCTTTACTTTAAAAAGTAGTTTCACTGATGAAGCCATAATAATTTAAAATATGAATATAAATAAGGTGATTTTCACATAGAAAATGAAATTAGATATATTTGCTGGTATAATACTTAACATAAAACTTGAATTATGATGACTATTTACATATGGCATAATTGTTTGGACACATAAATAATATTTCCCATCTTAATAGTTGTGTTTTTTAAGTCATGATTAAGTCCTTTTTCTAGCCTCTGTCATATATTTGAATAAACACGATATAAGGGAATGTGAATAAATAGCCTTGCATAAATTGTCACCCTCTCTTTACTTTACCAAAAAGGAAAATATAATGAAGAAATTGGCCATTAATCACTTGCTTTAAGATAGCTAAATGTACCTGAGACTAAACATAAGGAATCGTGTGCAGGAAGTTACAGATGAAGCCATCATTAACACAACAATCTTAAATTCCATAAGGAAAGATTTAAATACTAACTTACTCTTAAATTTTTAAATGTTGGCTCTATTTATGGTCTTTATGAGATAACATGATCACCCTGAATTTTGTTTAGAGGCACATTTCTTAGGAGACAGCATGATGATATCAGTGTGCTTATTTCCAGTAACTGCCCCGCATTATTCAGAGTTTCCCTGCCTTTTCATATACATAGCCAGCATTGCACATGGGTCTGACTAACGTGGCTATTCTATATATCTTACAGGCTGTTCAGGGGACTGGTTTAGCTTTTATTGCCTTTACAGAAGCGATGACACATTTCCCCGCATCTCCCTTCTGGTCAGTGATGTTCTTCCTCATGCTGGTAAATCTAGGGCTTGGCAGCATGTTTGGAACCATTGAAGGGATCATCACACCCGTTGTGGACACTTTCAAAGTGAGGAAAGAAATCCTCACCGGTGAGCTTTTATGTTTTTGACTTTTCATTGAACTGATAGCGGGTCATTTTACTCTTGGTGACTGATCAGAGATGGAAATAGGAAAAGTGTTTATTTTTAAAGTCCACTTATTAATATGTCTCAGAAGTATTTGTTATTTAGGGATTAATTTATATAATATGCAAATGAAAATGTAGATCATATTATTATTAACTACTTATTAGTTATCATTTATTATATTGCTCTTTATTAGTAGTAATGTCATTATGAAGTGCTGGTACTAGAACAAAGTCAAAGAATGTTCATGTATAATTTTGTATTCAAGTCAATAATTATAAAAAAAAGTTCAGATCATTGGATTTTTCAAAAATGTATAGCTGACATTGACAAATCTAAATTTAGTTTTCATATGAAATAGCAATTGTAGCCTGATAGAAGCTAATATATCTAGGAAGGAAAGATAATAACATGATTTATCAATATTGACGGTTGTTAATAAGTCCAATCTGCAAGCAGTTATTAAAGTACTGGCTGTGTATTGCATCGTCCTTGCATTTGAGGGATTCCAAGGATGTAAGAGAAATTACAATAGAGATGCAGACATACAGGAGAACCTCTCCTCTAAACAGAATGCTTCTGCTGCTGCTGCTAAGTCGCTTCAGTTTTGTCTGACTCTGTGCGACCCCATAGACGGCAGCCCACCAGGCTCCGCCGTCCCTGAGATTCTCCAAGCAAGAATACTGGAGTGGGTTGCCATTTCCTTCTCCAGTGCATGAAAGGGAAAAGTGAAAGTGAAGTCACTCAGTCGTGTCCGACTCTTAACGACCCATGGACTGCAGCCTACCAGGCTCCTCAGTCCATGGGAATTTCCAGGCAAGAGGGCTGGAGTTGGGTGCCACTGCCTTCTCTGTCTAAACAGAATAGGACTGATAATTAAAATCAACATGGGTAGGTAAAACTTGTATTATGTAATATACTGACAGCATGGTAAAGACTTTACATGTTCTACGAATTAAGAAGCAGCAAAGATCATCTAAATATATGAGGGAACTATCAGCAGAAGGCATGGAAATTGAATGAGAAAGGTCAACGGTCTTCTCAGAGGTCAGAGGATAGTTTTAGTTAGTAAGCACACCCAAACAGAGACAAAGAAAGCAGCAAGGAAGGTGCCAGACCAGAGTACAGCAACAGTGTTGGTAAGTGATGCAAAATTTAATTGGAAAAAAATGTACGGATGATCTTGAATGCTGGCCAGTGGTGCACAAGCTCCTCCCCAGGCTCTGTTCTTAGCTCTGAAAGATTCAGTAGTCAGTTACGTGTCAATAACTCTCCAATGCATATGTACCCTTATCACTCATTGCTCTGCTTAGTGTGCATCTAAATAATTTCAGCAGTTTGTCAGATACTTACATCTAGATTTCTTTAATTCAGTTGGATACAAATGAGAAATGTCTCTTCCTTTTCCTGAAAGGCACACTCTGTTTCTGCAGTTTCTATTTATTTTAAGGCTATCAATATCCTCTGACATGCAGACTAAATAACTGTCATCTTTGCTGCTTTCCTCATCTTGCCCTGTATCTCAACCCTCCTGATATAAGAGGGCTTGCAAAATTAAGTGAACAGCAATAGTGTGTGTGTGGTGGGGAAACACACATGGGCGAATTTGCCAACTCCCAGTGGAAGACTTAGTAGATCAGAGTAAAGAGGAATATACTCTCTACTCCCTTTACCTGTATTTTGGGCTCATACTTTTACTTCAAGTCATTTACTTTGAGGAAATGTTCCCCCATCACCTTTGTCAAATGTTTTTGTCTCCTTTGATATGACAATAGGACTTAGATCTAAGTTGCTTATTATCTGTTCCTCTCACCTCATCAGCGAAGCTCTCAGTGTCTGTACCACCTAGAGTACACTTTCTTCCCACTTATACAATGATGCAATTAGGCGAGAGTGAGTGTGATACAGGAAATGGTTCAAATCTAAGTTCTGCTACTTCTATCCTGAGACTTTGAGTATGATTTGCTGTGACAAGCATTTAAATATTTCAATATGTGTTAGACTCCAAGTGAATGCTCTTAATGCTTTTCCTTTTCTACCTTATGTGTTTATATATAATATTTACTTATGGATGATGTAACTCATACCATTAGCTTAGCACTCACAAGATGAAGGAAATGGCTTAATTTAACCCATACTTATTGAGATTGCTAGGGAACCCCCATTGGATGGAACCCAGGGATGCCTGTTTTCTCTCTTTCTGAACTGCCTCCACCTGCCCCACTTCTGTCATTTTTACTCACTTCTGCTGATAGGGAGTTGAGAAAGACAGCCCAGTCATCTCTTGTATTTCAGGGCTTCTCTACTAACATGCATGAGAGAATAAAGAGTCTAGCAAAAATATGTTAATAGTAAATGGATTCCAGAATTCTCTCTAAATTTCTATAGTAATGGTATCTGGTTGGAAGTTTCTGCATCTTTCTGCAATACTCCTACAGAAACTCCTTTTAGACTATTCTTCTTAATTAATTGGAGAATCTTGTTGCCCAACCCTGTCATAACTGTATTTCCATCTGCCCAGGCAATATCAAGGTAGAGTATGGGTTACTGCTAAGGGATCAAACTTTTTTTTTCAGTTGTGCTTTAAGAATAATCATATTTAAATCAAATAAAACATATATGTTATCACAGTCTTATAAGGCACATTCATCTCATGATTAATTTGAAATTTCAATATTGCTTCCAAAACTAGAAAACATTATTAAAAGAAGAAATGACCTATGAACATTTGCTGCCTGAAAAGGGCACTTTTCTATTAATAATGAGACATGGGTTTGGAGATTTATGCTTTTATTATCTTCTCTGTTTTGCCTCGTTTGTTATTTGTACTTGGTACATACATTTCCACAGACTCAAGGAGATGAATTGAGTTACTGTCCAACAATGAATTCATATTAAATATAGGGCTAAATCAGGTAACTAATTCCCAATATATTCCATGGTATCAGGAAAAGTATCCTATTTATATTATTGACAACTTATAAAAAGTAGAAACAAAGTGCATATAATAATTTATAATGCAGTTTAAAAGACTTGATTCTGACAAGGTCTTATTTTTATAAATTTATTCCTTTTGTTCAGTTATCTGCTGTCTTCTGGCATTTTGTATTGGCCTGATATTTGTGCAGCGCTCTGGAAACTACTTTGTTACAATGTTTGATGACTATTCTGCAACCCTGCCTCTGCTAATTGTCGTCATTTTGGAGAATATTGCCGTATCCTTTGTTTATGGCATAGATAAGTAAGTATATTCTCTTATGCATCCATTTTACATCTCTGCTTTGGAAAGACTAATTGTTAATATGTATCTCACTTAGAAGAGGAGAGAAATGACTGGAAGAAAAAATTCCTTGCTACAAAAATCAAATCTTTTGCAGGCTCTTCTCCATTCAAGTCTTAACAAAGTACATCTCCTTATTAGGTGATGAGATAGAATGGTGTAGATGGTAATGAGGTTTAGGATTCTGGAGCTTTAATTCTGGTTATCAAATAGGAACTTCTAAGAGCTTGTGTATATTGGCTAAGTTCCAAGAATCTTGTTAAGTTGTTTTGAGCCACTGTTATCTCCATTTCACACATAAGAAAATGCAGGCTTAGTGAGACACCAAGTTACTTGCTCATCACACACCCGAACAGAGGCAGAGCTGGGATTTATAGCTGTTTTTGTGCTGTGCTGTGTTTAGTCACTCAGTTGTGTCTGCCTCTTTGTGACCCCATGGACTGTAGTCTGCCAAGCTCCTCTGTCCAGGGGTATTCTCCAGGCAAGAATACTGGAGTTGGTTGCCATGCCCTCCTCCAGGGGATCTTCCCAACCCAGGGATTGAACCCAGGTCTCCTGCGTTGCAGGCAGATTCTTTACCATTTGAGCTACCACAAAAGCCCATTTTTACTTAACTCTAAAGTCTATACTTCTAATTATGTTCCCAACCTGTTTTATAAGAGGGATTTTATTTTGTTATGCTATAAATGCCTTATTTTATCATGTTACACAATGTTTTGTGTAGCAGGACCATTTTGGGAAGATATATATATCACTGCTTCAGGATATTTATAGCATTCACTATACATAACATATTTATGGAGTCATGACTTGAATTCACTAGATGCTTAAATCTTTAAATTATATACCTGCTTGGTCTGAAAAGTATATAAACTTGTGTGAAATGATTTAATCTCAGCAGAAAAACATTTCTGGAGGCCTTGTCCAATATCCTTTAAATTTGTTGTCTTCAGTTAGCATGTATGGATTAAGGCAATAAGACCATCAAGCTTATTAGAGGTTTCTCTGATGCAGGAATAAGTTCACTGAATGAGGACCAGAGTCCTCTTCAACAACATAAAGAACATTATTGTACCGTGTGAGCTTTGTGACAAAACTTAGAGAGTATCTTATTACTGTTAAAAGCTCCAGGCAAGGAAAGGTAGGGAAACTTACATTTAATGATCATGTACTAAATAGCAATAGTAGTAATAGCTGTATATTGTTTAGTTGCTAAGCTGTGTCCGACTCTTGTGACTCCATCGAGTATTACTACAGTGTAGCCAAAGAAATGATCAAGAAAATAAAAAGGTAATCTATTGAATGAGAAAAATATTTGCAAATCAAATATCCAATAAGGGGTTAATATCCACAATGTATAAGGACTTATAACTCAGTAGCAAAAAAAATAAATAAATAAACAAGTCAATTAAACAATGGACAAAGGACCAAAATTTTTCCAAAGAATATATACAGATGATCAACAGATACGTGACAAGTTGTCGACATCACTAATCATCAGGGGAATACTGTATGCATTGTCTTAATCCTCATAACAGTATTCTGTGGTTACTAATATTACTCATATCACAGATGTAAAATTGGCCTGCCTTGTATAGGAGGACACAGTATCTTAGTTGTAGAGCCAGGGCTTTTAACTTTAATTTCAAAACTAGATATTTCTATAGTCTACTGAGCTACCCCCAACTCCTCACCCGCACTGTGTTGGAATTTGATATTATTGTTGGACTGATCTGTGGATCAGTAGGATCATAACTTAGTTTTCCATGTAGACTGTTCATCATTTACAATAGGCATAGTGGTAAATATTTCTTTTTAATAGTTCCTAAATGATAATCATTATTAACAAGAGGAATAATATTACTAATAATACTTACATCTATAAATTTCTGCTGTTTGTAAGATAGTGTGCTTTGCATATGTTGTCTATGAGCCTAACAATAACTCCCCAAGATGGGTATTATCTTTCTTAAGAATGCCAAAAATGAGTTCAGAAGGACTAAGATATACATTTAGAAATTATGGAGGCATGATTTAAAACCAGATCTGCTGGTCTCTAAAGCTCATATCTTTTCCAAGGAGCACAATTAGAATTCTTCTGTTTAAAATGCTCTTATTTAATTACTTTTCCTTGCTTTAAATGTCTGCAAGAATCTTCTGTTCTTCCTGTTCACCTTCAGTAGTGTCATGAGCTCAGTTCTGCTCTGTCATCTGCCATGCTTACCTAAATTTCTAGAGACAGGGTTGAGAGAAAGAACCCTTCCAAAACCTAAACGTTTGAGATAGCAAATTCAAATGAAGAAAAAGAAATATTGTATGAGCTTCCCTGTAGCTCAGTTGGTAAAGAATCTGCCTGCACTACAGGAGACCTGGATTTGATCCCTGGGTTAAAAGATTAGGAAGAAATGTGATTGAGAGAAAATGAGAAGAAAGATCCTGTGATGCTAAAAGTGATGGCTGCATAGATTGCATTTCCCCAAGTTTCCTTTTTAAAATGAAGGAGAAAAAGAATGACTAGAAAGCGAAACCAAATACCCATGGACACCGGAAAGAAGATATTCCCGTGAACCCTTAAATCTGAAAGGTTGGGACAAACCACTGGCAGCCACAGAACCTGTGCAGTATCACATCCATGTGGGTGATGGTAGAGGATACACAGCTGGGCCTCTGACCGCTCTCTACTCACCCCCAGGTCCTCCCTGCAATGTGCGGTAGGCTGATTAACCTGAAGATAGTGAGCTAAACCAGGAGAAATAGTATCTTTGCCCTCATTTAGCAGAATGCAGAGGGATCCAAACACAACAAGACCATCAGTGCTGGAACAATCTGGTCTCTAAAATCTTGAAATGAACAACCCAAAGTTCTCTTCCAAGATAAAGCTCTGCACTGAGATCAAAGTGGTGGGAGCAAAACCTGAGCAGGAGACAGGTAGTAGAGAGGTTGGAAAAGGAACTCCAAGTAAATATGAGAAAGAGAGCAGAGGTTGAAAAAAAACAACTGAGAAATTATGACGCTGCTTTTTTTTTTTTTCCTTGTATGTTTTTATTTTTTTTATTTTTTTAATTGATTTATTTATTTTAGTTGGAGGCTAATTACTTTACAATATTGTAGTGGTTTTTGCCATACATTGACATGAATCAGCCATGGGTTTATATGTGTTCCCCATCCTGAACCCCCTCCCACCTCCCTCCCCACCCCATCCCTCTGGGTCATCCCATTGCACCAGCCCTGAGCACTTGTCTCATGCATCAAACCTGGACTGGCATTCTGTTTCACATATGATAATATACATGTTTCAACACTATTCTCTCAGATCGTCCCACCCTCACCATCTCCCGCAGAGTCCATAAGACTGTTCTATGCACCTGTGTCTCTTTTTCTGTCTCACATATAGGGTTATTGTTACCATCTTTCAAATTCCATATATATGCATTAGTATACTGTATTGGTGTTTTTCTTTCTGACTTACTTCATCCATCTCAATAGAACTGATTCAAACGTATTCTTTTTTAATGGCCGAGTAATATTCCATTGTGTATATGTACCACAGCTTCCTTATCCATTGGCCTGATGATGGACATCTAGGTTGCTTCCATGTCCTGGCTATTATAAACAATGCTGTGATGAACACTGGGGTACACGTGTCTCTTTCAGTTCTGGTTTCCTCAGTGTGTATGCCCAGCAGTGGGATTGCTGGGTTATATGGCAGTTCTATTTCCAGTTTTTTAAGGAATCTCCACACTCTTCTCCATAACGGCTGTTCAGTTCAGTTCAGTTCAGTCGCTCAGTTGTGTCCGACTCTTTGCGACCCCATGAATTGCATCACGCCAGGCCTCTCTGCCTAATGGCTGTACTAGTTTGCATTCCCACCAACAGTGTAAGAGGGTTTACTTTTCTCCACACCCTCTCCAGCATTTATTGCTTGTAGACTTTTGGATAGCAGCCATTCTGACGGGCGTGAAATGGTACCTCATTGTGGTTTTGATTTGCATTTCTCTGATAATGTGTGATGTTGAGCATCTTTTCATGTGTTTGTTAGCCATCTGTATGTCTTCCTTGGAGAAATGTCTGTTTAGTTCTTTGGCCCATTTTTTGATTGGGTCGTTTATTTTTCTGGAATTCAGCTGGAGGAGTTGCTTGTATATTTTTGAGATTAATTGTTTGTCTGTTGCTTCGTTTGCTATTATTTTATCCCATTCTGAAGGCTGTCTTTTCACTTTGCTTATAGTTTCCTTTGTTGTGCAAAAGCTTTTAAGTTTAATTAGGTGCCATTTGTTTATTTTTGCTTTTACTTCCAATATTCTGGGAGGTGTGTCATAGAGGATCCTGCTGTGATTTATGTCGTAGAGTGTTTTGCCTATGTTTTCCTACAGGAGTTTTATAGATTCTGGCCTTATGTTTAGATCTTTAATCCATTTTGAGTTTATTTTTGTGTATGGTGTTAGAAAGTGTTCTACTTTCATTCTTTTACAAGTGGTTGACCAGTTTTCCCAGCACTACATGTTAAAGAGATTGTCTTTTCTCCATTGCATATTCTTGGAGGCTGCCTTTTTTGATTACTTTGCAAAAATAGAGAGGAGGGGCTTCCCTGGTTGATCCCGTGGTTGAGAGCCTGCCTGCCAATGCAGGGGACACAGTTTCAATCCCTGGTCTAGGAAGATCCCGCATGCCATGGGGCAGCTAAGCCTGTATGCCACAACTACTGAGCCCACACACTGTAGAGTCTGTGCTCCACAACAAGAAGGAGAAGCCCACACACTGCAACTAGTCGTCGCTGCTCGCCACAACTAGAGAAAGTCAGTGCAGCACTGAAGACCCAAATGCAGCCAAAAATAAGTAAATAAATTTTTTAAAAAATAATGAAGCAATGCCCATCTATCCTTCCCTCTCCAAAATTCAGGAAATTTGATTTCACTTAAATGTGGTTAAATCATAAAAAAAAAGCCATTGAAAAAAACAGAAAGGAGCAGAATAATATTCCTTCAGATAAATCCACACAAGCAAAACAGATGGAAAACTAATAATATTTCAAAATGAAGTTGAAATAAATGTTGAAAAATGATAGAAGCCACAAAAGAATAGCATATGTCAGTTATTTTAAAATTGAGAAATATAATAATTAGAGACAAGGGAGATTTGAAAACAGAGGTGATAGTGCTCAGGAAATAATTGTGGATAACAGAAAATCACTTAATAAATGAAGTCAAATTAAAACAAAAACAATAAGTACAATATATATCTCCTCAAGAATTAGAAGCTAGAAAGGAGGAATACTTTTTAAAATCAAAAAGAAATAACCGAGGATAAGAAGATGAATAGAAACAGCAGTTAAGCAAAGATGATTCAACATTTGTGCAGTGAGGACCTCTAAAAGCAGTGGCTGGAAAATAACTCAAAAACTATAATTAAGGAAACTTATCGAAGCAAATAACTTGAATGTTGAAAGGGAAAATGATATATAGTTGGAAAAAACAGACATAAAGCTGACACCAAGACAAAGCCTAGGATGTTACTTGGAGGAAAAAGAAAAAAAAAAAAGCATGCAGGTAAAAAAACAGTACAAAACAAATATTTACAATAGAAAAATCTAATAGTCAACAAAATTTTTGTAACAATCTTACATAGACATATTTATGATTTTTGAAGAAAGAAAATGTAAACTGCAGATTTTAAATTCAGCTGACCTGACATTCAAATATAGTGACCACAAATAATTTTAAACATGCAAGAAATTAGGGAATATATTTACTGTGATCCCTTTTCGAAGAATCTACTGGAAAACTAGCTTTAGACAACCAAAAAGTCTACAGAAACATTAGTACAAGACTGGTGGATGGGCAGTACATATTTTATCTCGAGTTAAATATTAAGGGATATAAACTAGAATGTAATGGAGACATGCACCTGACAGTGTTAACATCATACAACTGTAAGGTGTGAATCTGGGGAATTCCTTGGTGGTTAGGTGGTGAGGACTTAGTGCTCTTACTTCTGGGGCCTCAGGTTTGATCCCTGTTCTGGGAAATAAGATCCCACCAGCCATGCAGCCAAAAAAGAAAAAAAAAAAAAGCAAGTCTTATTTCAGGTAAATAATGTATCAATAACTTGACTTCAAAAATCAAACACATAAGTCTAATAAATACTCAGTCTAAGTAATAATTCACCAGAAATAGGAGGATCCGATGCACTTGCGAAGCCAACAGTGTAGGGATGCAATTATTAAAGCAAAATCTAAACTGGGAAACAACAGGACAGAGTGCCCAGCTCATTTAAAAAAGAATGATAGAAAAGATAGAGATGTAGGAGGCACTTAGCAGAGATGAAAAAAGGACTTGAGAAAAAAAAATCAAAGAATCATAATGTGTGGACCCTCTTTCAATTAAATGACACCAGACTGAAAACAGAAATGAGAGTTTGAACCAGTTGGATTGGATGATGTGAGGTAATTATCTCTAAATTACAAAAAAAAAAAAAAGAGAGAGAGAAACAAGGAAATTTTAATGTATTGCAAATATTGTGTTCATAGCATGGAAGGTCATCAGTTGGAGGAGACTTTCCAATAATTGACTTAAGGAGACTTCTTCCAAATGAAAAGTACAGTACACTGGTTCCATTTTACATTGTAAATGTTCTTAATTGATAAGTCATCTTCCAATGTCTTTTAGATTCAGTATAAAGTGTCATAGGGTATCATGTTTAACCCTGGTCAAACCATTGATATAATGCACATTTTAAAGGACATTTAATTTAACATATTTTAATATAGCTAACTTAACTCGAGGAATAATTAAATTCTTTCTTTCTATTTAGGTTTATGGAAGACCTAAAGGATATGCTGGGCTTTGCTCCCAATAGATATTACTACTATATGTGGAAATATATTTCTCCTCTAATGCTGTTATCACTGCTAATTGCTAGCATTGTGAATATGGGATTAAGTCCTCCTGGCTATAATGCATGGATGGAAGATAAGGTAAAATAAAAAGAAGAAAGTCAGATAAAAGAATACACAAAATGTCACTTTAGAGGTTTTTGGATTTCACTTTTTTCAATATAGTTTGCTGTTTAATGGGTGGTACTGCTTTTATGCAGGGATCTTAATATTTATGTTTTGTTTGGCCCCAAATATGTATGTTTTTTTATTTGTAGTGAATATTTTTAGTACATAAGAAACATTGACTTGGACCTCATTAAAGTAATTTTATCCACATCACCATAGATGGACTAATAATGATTTAGGCTTTTGATGCTAGAGAACATATTGATCAAACCACCAGAAATAATTTTTCCTGCTTAAATTTATGAAATCATATCTGAGACACTCTATACCAATGAAAATATGCATCAACCATGTAACATAATTTAAATAAATATTGAAGTAGAGTTTTGCTATAACTGCCTTCTAGTAGCCGTGAATATTCAGTTTCTGTTCTCAAGCTGCTACATCGTAATGCAATCACAAGATATATATTATCTATTAGAAAATCAGAATGCTTAATTTTTAGAGCTACTTCTGACTTTTATTCTATGGTCACTAATTCTATATAACAACAACTAAATTCATGCCCAAGTCTGCTATCCTTTATCAAAACCCTTGGGGACAAATGTAGTTCAAAATTTAATTTCAGATTCTAGAAAGGTAATGTGGAGAAGGAAATGGCAACCCACTCCAGTATTCTTGCCTAGAGAATCGTGTGGACGGAGGAGCCTGGTGGGCTGCTGTCCATGGAGTCGCACAGGGTCGGACACGACTGACGCGACTTAGCATGCATGCATGCATTGGAGGAAAAAATGGCAACCCACTCCATTGTTCTTGCCTGGAGGATCCCAGGGACGGTGGAGCCTGGTGGGCTGCCGTCTATGGAGTCGCACAGAGTCGGCCATGACTGAAGCGACTTAGCAGCAGGAGCAGCAGCAGCAGAAAGATAATGTGGCACATATAACACATATCCATTGCTTGGTAACAATGACCCACAATTTAATGACTGAAAGCAGTGCTGACTTATTATTTCTTAGGGTTATGTGGATAAGCTGGACGATTCTTCTCTGGGTCTTCCTTGAATCAACCCAGGCAGTTGACTAAACTCGGAGAGCTGGGCTCTCTCTGTGTGAGCTTTCATTCTTGACTTCTTCCAGGCATTATGGGCTCAGAGCAGCATCTAAGACACAGAGGCAGAAATCATCAGGCTTCTCCTTGGAAGTTGCTTACTGTCACTCCCACAGCAATGTATTAATCAGTCACAAGACTAGCCCAGATTCTTTGCTTATAAACTTGAGATAAATATAATTTTTTTAGTGATCCTGCAGAGAACGCTAGATGATTAATAATTATTTTTTGACTTTAACAGGCATCTGAGAAATTTCTGAGCTACCCAACGTGGGGGATGGTCATCTGTATCTCTCTGATGGTCCTGGCAATACTGCCAGTCCCGGTTGTCTTCATCATCCGCCGCTGCAACCTGATAGATGATAGTTCTGGTAATTTAGCATCTGTGACCTATAAGAGAGGAAGGGTCCTGAAGGAGCCTGTAAACTTAGAGGGAGATGATGCAAGCCTCATTCATGGCAAGATATCAAGCGAGATGTCCTCTCCAAATTTCGGTAAAAATATTTATCGAAAACAGAGTGGATCGCCAACTCTGGATACAGCTCCCAACGGACGCTATGGGATAGGGTACTTGATGGCAGACATGCCAGACATGCCGGAATCTGACTTGTAGCTGGAGGTGGGGGGGCGGGGGGACAGAAATCAGTGAGTGTTATTTGGTTCATTTTTATTAATGAACATTGGCTCTACTAAGAGAAGCGTCAGACTTCGCTTATCAGAGGGCGATCTCAGGTGTTCCATGGCTGTGATCTTTAATCCTAATGGTAAGGGTAAATTCAGTTTGACCATTTCTTTGGATTCTTCGCTTTACATTTGAGCAGAGTCACAGACAAAGCGTACAATAACTGACTGAGGTCCACATTGGTCGGAAGTTTTAAAAATACTTCTGGCATTTTTCTTTTCCAGGGATTCCTATCTCTAAAAAAAAACAGGTGTTACCTCAGTTTCTAACAATTTCTGGATGTCGTGCTATCGGCAACTCAAAAATGGTATACTTCAAAATTGATTGTTTGCCTTCAGGGTAACCCCTAGGATTAAAATGAACAGTTCTGTAAGCTGGTGCCACTGAGCACACTTCCATGAACATATCATGTAGATAGGCTGCACTTATTTTGGTAGCATTGATACCTTCTTAGGCTATTAGTTGAAGAAAACTGCAAAGTATTTTCTTATGTAATAGCTGTATAGAGCAATAGTATCAAAGAATAAGAAGGCACTGATGCTGGGATGAAAGGTGAAATTCAGAAGTGACTGGGGATCATGTGTGTGATGGGTGTATATTTTGTGTAAAATACATGTATGTGAAAATGATCTAAGAATGAGTCACTCAGCACTCTCAAGAATTATGCTGATTCTGCATTTTTTCTATGCCATGTGCCTAAAAACCTACTTGATATTTATTGTGGTTTCAAGATTACTCATAGTATATTTCTATAATATACTTGCAGTGTACATAGCTGTATATTAGTACTCTAAGTACTGATTTGAAAACTTGAAGAAAGATGGCATTTTATTTCATATCTTTCTGTTTTGCTTCTGTTTTATGCAAATATAAATCCTTTTTTAAGTGATTGTTAAAATTGTATGGCATTACATTTTAAGCAACAAATAAAGTTCAAAAATGATGTTTGTTTCCCTCACAGTTTTTCTTGTGCTACCTGAATGGGATAGTCTTGCACCTCTGTCAGCACTTAGGCATTTCGTAATAATTAATCATCACATTCCAAGTGGGATTAATAGATTGACTAACAGAGTTACCACCACGTTAGGGACAAAAGAAAAGGAGAGTATTATGGTTAAATGGTGTTCTAATATAGTCTCACGGGCTTCCCAGGAGGTTCAGTGGTAAGAATTGACCTACAATTCAGGAGATGTAGGTTCAATCCCTGGGTTGGGAAGATCCTCTGGAGAAGGAAATGACAATGCACTCCAGTATTCATTTCTGGGAAATCCCATGGACAGAAGAGTCTGGTGGGCTACAGTCCATGAGATCACAAAAGAGTCAGACAAGACTGAGCAGCTAAACAACAATAACAACGTAATCTCACAATTCTTGGAAAAATACTTATAGTGTCCCAGGAAATCACATGCAGAGGTGACTGCTTGCTGGATCGGTATTGTCTCTGAAGTGTAAAAAAGTTATGATGATTTCTATGAAACTGTTGTATATATGAGGTTGGATGAAGCAGAACTCCATTGAGTGTCATATAGTTAAAAAGATTTTATTTAACTGTCTTACCACTATATTGGAGAAGGCAATGGCACCCCACTCCAGTACCCTTGCCTGGAAAATCCTATGGATGGAAGAGCCTGATGGGCTACAGTACATGGAGTCGCTAAGAGTCGGACACAACTGAGCGACTTCACTTTCACTTTTCACTTTCATGCCCTGGAGAAGGAAATGGCAACCTACTCCTGTATTCTTGCCTGGAGAATCCCAGGGACGGTGGAGCCTGGTGGGCTGCCGTCTGTGGGGTCGCACAGAGTTGGACACGATTGAAGTGACTTAGCAGCAGCGGCAGCAGCAGCAACCACTATATTGGTCATATTTTAAAAATAATAATGGATAAAGCAGCAAAAGAGGTGAGGTAGTGTACACGCTGCATCCATTGATTTATTTTGGCCAAATATTCTTCATCGGCTATGGAATATATTCACAGACCACATCACTGCATTTAAAATATAATTCCACTGGTGACTAAAACTTAAGAGGTTTTTTTTGCATCTTCACTAATATGTTATTTTGTTTTACTTCAGTAATATTTTTTAGATAGGCAATATATGCACATTCAGTTCAGTTCAGTTCTGTCGCTCAGTTGCATCCGACTCGTTGCGACCCCATGAACCGCAGCATGCCAGGCCTCCCTGTCCATCACCAACTCCCGGAGTCCACCCAAACCCATGTCCATTGAGTTGGTGATGCCATCCAAACATCTCATCTTCTGTCGTCCCCTTCTCTTCCTGCCCCTAATCCTTCCCAGCATTAGTGTCTTTTCCAATGAGTCAACTCTTCACATGAGGTGGCCAAAGTATTGGAGTTTCAGCTTCAGCATCAGTCCTACCAATGGACACCCAGGACTGATCTCCATTGGGATGGACTGGTTGGATCTCCTTGCAGTCCAAGGGACTCTCAAGAGTCTTCTCCAACACCACAGTTCAAAAGCATCAATTCTTTGGCACTCAGCTTTCTTTATAGTCCGACTCTCAAATCCATACATGACCACTGGAAAAACCACAGCCTTGACTAGAAGGATCTTTGTTGACAAAGTAATGTCTTTGCTTTTTAATATGCTGTCTATGTTGGTCATAACTTTCCTTCCAAGGAGTAATTATATGGACTCAAAAATTGTCATAATTCAGTGTAAATTAAATTCCCCTTCAAAATTTCTCCTTGTCACCCATTTCCCATCCTTGAAGGCAACCACCATTTCCAGTTTCTTAGGTGTCTTTATGGAGATGCTCAACATATACTCTTTATATAATGACAGCATTCTGCATTCTTTCCTGTGAATCTTACTTATTTCAAGAAATAATTTATTTTCTACAGTGTTTCATGTGAAGGCACGTAAATCTGCCTCTTTATTTCAGAAGTTGAGGTAACATAAATTGTGTTTGTTTTCGTGTTGAAACAGTGTTTTCTTCCATAAGCTATCGCAATGTTAGAACTGCAGTAGCAAATGCTTACTTTACCTTCCAACTTGTAGCTTAACATGATAGTATACGGCCAAGTAGCACACATCCCTCTACACTCCCTCTCTTGCCAAGAGGGCTGCTGATCTATAATTTGGGTACGTGCCTTGCACTAGGGAATAGTGTCTTCTATTCTCAGAGTAATAGGAAAAATTGCAGGAATCCTTTCAGATGAAAGAGAATCTGAATGGCTTCTAATGCCTTCATATGACAGATGAGGAAACTAAGGCCATGGAAACAAAAGTAAAATGAATTCTGCTTTTTTCATTCAGTTAATTCTTCAGCTGTTCATTCATTTCTTCACCCTTTCTTTCATCAACTACTCACTAAGAATCTGCCTTATTCTTAGTACTAAGCTGAGAAACCATTGTGGTTAAGGTGTAAACAATTTATCTTTTCCCAACTTTCTCACCTTTACCTGGGAGCTCGCTTACCTGCTTTTTTTCTCAGCCGGTGTAGTATTTAATCAATAAATAGTAGTATGAAGGGTCCCAAAATTTGCCTTTGCATTACTTTCAACTCTTTCTATAAATTCTGGTCTTAAACTCACACCTAGATGTGACAGAGCCAAAGGTTATTCAAATGGAAAGCAGTCTGGGGAGTTTGACAGGAGGGATAGTAGAGTGTTCAGAGTGGATCAAAGGAGATGGAGAAAATGTATTCACTGTTAGGTGTTAAGAGTCACAATGAGGAAGCCTAATACCTTGGTGAAAGGACATCTTCTGGTATAATTTTATGAAAGTATATTTGCATTTTACATGTGTTTCTATTTATGTGCATTGTTTTAGGTAGATGTTATTTTTTAAATTGAATCTTCAAATGGGTGTGTGATTCCAGAATATTTCAGATAAGACATAGTGCTTCTTAACTATAATTATATTTTGAGTCACTTGTGACCTTTCTAAAGACATGGTTCTAATTTACTGAATTTGAATCCTTTTGGGATTGGATACAGGACATGAGTATTTTTTTAAACGTATTCTAATATTCATTCTTGGTTAGAAACCATAATGGTAACCCTATATGTGAGACAGAATAAGAGACACAGATGCATAGAACAGTCCTGTGGACTCTGAGGGAGAAGGTGAGGGTTGGACGTTCTGGGACAATAACATTGAAACGTGTATATTGTCATATGTGAAGCAGAACACCATTCCATGTTCTATGCATGGGACGGATGCTCAGGGATGGAGCGTTGGGATGACACTGAGGGATGGGAGGGGGAGGGAGGTGGGAGGAGGGTTTGGGAGGGGGAGCACATGTGAATCCATGGCTGATTCATGTCGATGTATGGCAAAAACTACTACAATATTGTAAAGTAATTAGCCCCCAACTAAAATAATAAATAAATAAATAAATAAATAAAAGAAATGCTCAAGGGAAAAAAAAAAAAAGAATGTCATTAATGATGCAATAAAATTTATTTAGTAAAGTCAAAAAAAAAAAAAAGAAAATCAAGTAGAATATGAATTCTGTCTTCAATTAAAATAAAAATGAAGATACAGTAACTGTAATATTTGGGGAGAACAATAATTCAGGTAGATAGAATTGGGAGTTCATAATTAAAAAGTACTTGAAAAGGAAAACATCTTTCTCCTTGTGCCTTTTTTTCTGGTCACTCCTCAAAGATAAACATGTCTATGCCAACTGAATATGAATAACATCACTATTAATTACAGCAATTACATAAATTTTCCCATAACTTTTAGTTGTAGATTTTTTGAGTCAAAAAGAGAAAAGATATAAAACTCTAGGTAACTACTAGAACTATTGAAGTTAACATTTCATATAAGCTATCCATTGATGCACTGGTTATAGCAAACACCCTCTTCCAACAACATACAGATGACTCTACATATGGACATCACCAGATGGTCAATATCGAATTCATATTGATAAAATTTATTGCAGCCGAAGATGGAGAAGCTGTATACAGTCAGCAAAAACAAGACATGGTGCTGAGAGTGGCACAAATCCTTATGGTAAATTTCAGGCTTAAATTGAAGAAAGTAGGGGAACCACTAGACCATTTAGGTGTGATCAAATCACTTATGATTACATAGGGGAGGTGACCAATGGATTCAAGGGGTTAGACCTGGTAGACAGAGTGCCTGAAGAACTATGGAAGGTGGTCCATAACATTGCACAGGAGGTGGTTATCAAAACCATCCCCCAAAAGGAGAAATGTGAAAAGCAAATTGGTTGTCTGAGGAGGCCTTACAAATGGCTGAGAAAAGAAGAGAAGTGAAAGGCAAGGGAGAAAGGGAAATATATACCCAACTGAATGCAGAGTTCCAGATAATAGCAAGGAGACATAAGAAAACCTTCTTAAGGGATCAATGCAGAGAAATAGAGCTAAACAATAGAATGGGAAAGACTAGTCAGTTCAATCGCTCAGTTTTGTCTGACTCCTTGCAACCCCATGGACTGCAGTACGTCAGGCTTCCCTGTCCATTACCAGCTCCCAAAGCTCGCTCAAACTCATGTCCATCGAGTCTGTGATGCTATTCAACCATCTCATCCTCTGTCGTCCCCTTCTCCTCCTGCCTTCAATCTTTCCCAGCTTCAAGGTCTTTTCCAATGAATCAGTTCTTTGCATCAGGTGGCCAAAATATTGGAGTTTCAGCTTCAGCATCAGTCCTTCCAATGCATATTCAGAACTGATTTCCTTTAGGATGGACTGGTTGGATCTCCTTGCAGTCCAAGGGACCCTCAAGAGTCTTCTCCAACACCACAGTTCAAAAGCATCAATTCTTTGGCGCTCAGCTTTCTTCACAGTCCAACTCTCACATCCATACATGACTACCAGAAAAACCATAGTTTTGACTAGACAGACCTTTGTTGGCAAAGTAATGTCTCTGCTTTTTAATATGCTGTCTAGGTTGGTCATAGTTTTTCGTCCAAGGAGCAAGTGTCTTTTAATTTCATGGCTGCAGTCACCATCTGCAGTGATTTTGGAGCCCCCCAAAATAAAGTCTCTCATCATTTCCATTGTTTCCCCATCTGTTTGCCTTGAAGTGATGGGGCCGGATGCCATGATCTTAGTTTTCTGAATGTTGAGCTTTAAGCCAACTTTTTCACTCTCCTCTTTCGCTTTCATCAAGAGGCTCTTTAGTTCTTCACTTTCTGCCACAAGGGTGGTGTCATCTGCATATCTGAGGTTATTGATATTTCTCCCAGCAATATTGATTCCAGAAGTAGATGTCAATAAAGTAGAAGTAGGGCAAGACAAGAGACCTCTTCAAAACAATCAGAGATACCAAGGACATATTTAATGCAAAGATGAACACAATAAAGGACAGAAACAGTAAGGACCTAACAGAAACAGAATATATTAAGAAGAGGTGGCGAGACTACAAAGAACTGTACGGAAAAGGTCTTAATGATTCAGATAACCATGAAGGCGTGATCACTCACCTAGAGCCAGACATCTGGAGTGTGAAGTCAAGTGGGCCTTAGGAAGCATCACTACAAACAAAGCTAGTGGAGGTGATGGAATTCCATCTGAGTTAGTTCAAATCCTCAGAGATGATGCTGTTATACTGCTGCACTCAATATGCCAGCACATTTGGAAAATGCAGCAGTGGCCATATATAAAATGTTAGTTTTCATTCCAATGCCAAAGAAGGGAAATACCAAAGATTATTCAAACTATCTCACAGTTGCTTTCGTTTCACCTGCTAGCTAAGTAATGCTCAAAATCTATCAAGCTAGGTTTCAACAATACATGAACTGAGAACTTCTAGATGTAAAAGCTGGATATAGAAAAGGCAGGGGAGCCAGAGATCACATTGCCAACATCCGTTGGATCACAGAAAAAACAAGTAAATTACAACTAACATACGATTCATTGACTACGCTAAAGCCTTTGACTGTGTGGAGCACAACAAACTGTGGAAAATTCTTAAAGAGATGGCAATACCAGACTACCTTACCTGTCTCCTGAGCAACCTGTATGTAGGACAAGAAGCAATAGTTAGACCTGAACATGGAACAACAGGCTGGTTCAAAACTGGGAAAGGAAAACAAAAAGGCTCTATACTGTCACCCTGCTTATTTAACTTATATGCAGAGAGCACAGCATGTGAAATGCTGTACTGGATGAATCACAAGCTGTAATCAAGATTGCTGGGAGAAATATCAACAACCTCAGATATGCAGGTGATACCACCCTGATGGTGGAAAGTGAAGAGGACTTAAAGAGCATCTTGATGAAAGTGAAAGAGGAGAGTGAAAAAGCTGGTTTAAATATCAACTTTCAAAAAACGAGGATCATGGCATCCGGCCTCATCATTTCATTGAAAATAGATGGGGAGAAATTGGAAGCAGTGACAAATTTTATTTTCTTGGACTCCAAAATCACTGTGGACAGTGGCTGCCCCAGGAAATTAAAAAATACTTTCTCCTTGGAAGAAAAGCTATAACATATCTAGATAGCATACTAAAAAGCAGAGACATCACTTTGCCAACAAAGATCCATATAGTGAGAGCTATGGTTTTTCTAATAGTCATATATGGATGTGAAAGCTGGCCCATGAAGAAAGTTGAGTGTTGAAGAATTGATGTTTTCGAATTGTGGTGTTGGAGAAGACTCTTGAGAGTCCCTTGGGCTGCAAGGAGATCAAACCTGTCAATCCTAAAGGAAATCAACCCTAATTCATTGGAAGGACTGATGCTGAAGCTGAAGCTCCAATACTTTGGCCACCTGATGCAAAGAACTGACTCATTGGAAAAGACCCTGATGTTGAGAAAGATTGAGGGCAAGAGGAGGAGGTAACAGAGGATGAGATGTTTGGATGGCATCACCAACTCAGTGGACATGAGCTTGAGCAAACTCCAGGAGATCGTGAACGACAGGGAACCCTGGCATGCTGCAGTTCATGGGGCTGCAAATGGTCAGACATGATATAGTGACTGAACAACAACAATAAACTATCCTTTACTGAGTATAGCATATTATTTCCTTCATAACTTAGGATTGATGTAAAATGTTTCATATGTTAATTTACTTCAAAAGACCAACTCCAAAACTGACTGATCTACTTATCCTACTATGATCCTCATCTAAATCTTTAAGAAAGCCCATCAAAAGAGGTTAAAATAGAAAAGGATCCAGGACAGTACCCTGTCCTAAATTCAAAACCTTTTGGATTCTACTATTACTTTAACATATCACAGTCCTCCCAGCACCACCATCAACACACACACATACAGACACACACACCACCATCACCATCACCACCACCACCACCACCACCAAAACACCTGATCTGTACAAACAACAAAGAAAAACCCTGTGATGCCTATGTAATCCTATATTTGGTTTCATGTAAATAGAAGAAACCATGCCTTGTAGACTAATGATGATATCTCAGCTGCTATTTCTTTTCTAATTTATTAACTTTTCAGTGGATATTCAGCTGCATAGAGGCTGTTTAGAAGATAGACATTTATATTTCTTAGAATACAATTTTCTCAGGAAAAAGCCACTAAAAGAGTTGCAACAATATGTCATTTCATTGTTCTTTAAAGAAATGCTTACAAAAAGCAAAAAAGAACATTATATAGCAATGTACCCCAATCTTAAAACACTTGGTAAACCTTAAAATTTGTAAGCATGGTAGCCAAGTGACATTCATTTGATCTACTCATCACTAGCATCTACCCATATTGTTGATGAGGTCAGCATAATTCATAGATGCAGATGCCTGGTTTATATTCAGTCCTCTAGAACACTCTATGTCTCATGTCTTTTTCCCTTTCATTTTGAAGCTTTGCTTTAATTTGAGTAAATATTGAAAGGATCAATATGGGATCATTTGAGATCAGTTATATTATTATCTGGTAGGATTGAATGAACAAGATATCTTCTCTGAGGAAGAGGGGGTCTGGATGGCCCAATCTCGCTGCCAAACAGAAGTTTATTTGCTATAAACTTTCTTAATACACTTTTGAGTAGAATTATTTCTATTCAGTCCTTTTGTAAACAATTTTATGAGACTTAATATCTCAATACTTTTTTTCCTAGTTACCCTATGAAGTAATACACTGTCGATGAAGACAGCTAAATGAAGAGCCAACCAGAAATTCTAAATAGAAATATCAACCTCTCATTTCTTCAGCCAAGTGAGGTCACTGATAAACTGGTTCTAGGACTTAGCTTCAGTGGAATAAACCTCACTATTTACATAGTATACATTTTATTATCATGATATAAAATGCATTACCTATTTTATTTTTACTTTTCAACTCATACTCAGAGCTCATATCCATTAAACAGAGAGCATTTGTTCATTCAAAGCTTCTTTCACTTTCATTTTTTTGCCACCTCTTCATAAAATATTTATATTCAAGCAAATCCCAACCCAAACAAGTAAACTGAGCTACGTTTCCTGTTGAAGTTTACAGATGAATTTCAATAGAAAAAGCAATATGCACATTTTGTCATCCCTTTTGTGGTATTCTTTTAGAATATCTTTCTGTGTTCTTTAAAAATACCATAGTTCATATCCTAACCTTGAATTTTTCAAAGTTTAAAATTTTTCACATTTTCAACTTTTTCAGCTAAAACTTTTAAGGGGACTTCCCTGGAGGTTCAGTGGTTAAGAATCTGCTTTGCAATGCAAGGAATATGGGTTCGATTCCTGGTCAGGGAATTAAGATCCCACATGCTGCAGAGCAACTAAACCCACATGTCACGACTACTGAGTGTGAGAGCCACAGCCATCCTGTTTTAAGAAGCACTGTATACTTTATATAATTTGGAGACTCAGCTACTGAAATTAGACTGCAAACTTTTGAAACGGTGAAATGTGATCATTTCTGTTAAGAGCTTCAGTACTGAGGTCTGGGAGGCTAGGTATAGAGGAGTTATCTATTGCATCCCTACTCTTTATCAATACTTTTTAAGCTAGGTGTATATAGGGTTTACCTGGGGATTCCTAAGCTTCGTGTCAACCAGGTTTCTCTCGACTTTCCCCTCCTTCCTTGTCCATTTCTGGCTGCAGTGTTCTGCTCTTTCCCTTGCTTTTCTCCTTAATTCACATCCATTAGTCAAGGAATGCATCTGTGTGTGCCCTGGGAAGTTCCAGTCAAGGAATAAATGACTAGTAAAAGTTTTAGGGTTTAGCTTCACTCTTTGTGGCAGCTACTATTTAATACAGAGTACAGTCTTAAATGTATTCCCCCTTTAATCCACAGAGCTCTAGTGTTCAGAGAGGCAGTGAATGAGGTTTTTACACTGACTCTACCTTCCTTTTTATTCAACTAAAGCAGCATCAGTTTTTTTCTGTTTTCAGGTTGAGTAACATTTCAGTAAAAAAAATTACTTCTAAATTTCTAAGAAACTGTATGCAAAATTCATACACACACACGTAATAAAACTTTGGTCCTGGGATGGAATTTTTTTTTCTTCATATGAGCTCTACCGTGTAATATTATGTGACTCTAGAAAATTTACCAAGCTAATCTGAATCTCAGTTTTCAAATCTGTAAAGTGGGATTAATAACAGTATCTACCAGTTAGAGCTATTATGAGAATTAGAGAAGATAATGGGATAAAGTGCTCAGCACAATTGCTGGCCCATATAAAGTGGCCATTATATTCAGGAATTTTCCAAAAGCTGAAGATGCTTCTTTACAAACTTGAGGCTTTCCAGAACCTATGAAAGTCAAACCACATACAGGTACTTCCTATTTTTCGTAAGTGTAAGACTAGCCTTGAGATGCCAAGATAAATTAGTCTCTTGATTTAGAAATGGCCAAGACATTATATTTCTGTTCTCTGTAAACAATATACACTGAGTCTATGTTGCATGCAAATTACAGTCAAATTAGAGAAGACAAATACAAGATCCACCCAATGAACGCAGGGCTGAAGATTAGACACTGAAGCCTTAAAGCCAAGAATCAGGAACCCAGGGTAAAAATGGGAACTAAGAATCATGGGAAAGAATGAAGCCTGAGAGGCCAGAATTTTGACTGTGAAAAGGGATACTCAAATCTCCTTCATATGAGGGTAGCAACAGTTTGTCCCATTGGCTTAGAGAAACCAGATCAGTGTAGACTCCTCTTGACCTCTATAAGCATAATGTAGCCAGATGACAGGTACAAATATTCAAAGCAAAGTGAACAGCGTATAGTGACAAACTCTGATCTTTCAAGTTAAATAAATGTGAAAATCAAAAGAGCTAGCAGGGAGGTTGGAAACTGGACTCCATATCTAAGTTCATTCAAAATGATTATTAGAAACAGTTAGGAAACACATATTGTGATGAAACAACACACTCTAGGGGCCAGATTCTGCCAACAGTTTACCACATTCATATGCAATATGTCACTTGTTCTTACTACCATCAAAGCATCTATATAAAATCTTGAGAATTATCTGGCTAGGAAGTAATTCTTCATGCACTATTATCTTGGTGGGCAAAAGACAAGACACTAGACTTAACTTAGGAAACTTCTTGGGTACTTAGACTGTTGCATTTACCTAAACACATATCCATATAGAAAATTCAGAGAGAGGAAAATATGGAAAAATGTCTTAGCATATATAACGATGGCCTTTTCTCATGAGCCAACTAACTGCCTATCACTTGCTGAATTCTGTAGTGTTCTGTAGTGACCTGGTATGAAGGTCTAAGGGCAGAACTAGGTAGGATGTTGTATTACTTTTCCAGGGCTGCCGTAACAGTACCCCATACTGGGTGGCTTAAAACATCAGAAATCTATTCTCTCACAGTTCTGAAGCTACAAGTCTGAAATCAAGCCATGCTCTCTCTGAAGGTTCTAGAGGAGTGTCTTTTTTTTTTTTTCCGTGCCTTTTTTCTTAGTTCCAGTGGTATTGGGCAATCCATGTTGTTGACATAAAGATGCTTCCCTCCAATCTCTACTTTTATCACCATATGGTGTTCTCCCTTCATCTATGTCTCTTCTCTTTTTGTAAGGACAGTTGTGTTATTGGCCTGGGGCCCATCTTGATCTAATATGACCTCCTCTTAGCTTAATTTGACCTGCAGTGTCCTATTTCCAGCAGAGGTCACATTGACAGGTACCTGGGGTTAGGACCTCAACATACCCTTTTGGAGACACACTTGAGCCCGCGAACAGAGGAGACTGAAGCTGTGTTCATTTTTATTTGTCTTCCCTGGTAGATATAAATCTTATGTTGATAAAAGTAAAAAAAAAATACAGACTTCCCTATTATCCTTTATTTCTAGAGAAAAAAGCAGATAAGTGGAGCACTTAAAAGTGTACTTCCGCTCTGATTCGTTTCTTAAAAATCCCTCAGGATAAAGTTCAAACTGCTTCTGATGTTAGACAGACTTGGCTGTTCTCAACATCTCTGCATCACCTCTGGTTCATCTCTTTCCTAGCACATTCTACATCCCGGTCACATGCTGTATTTGCACTTTGAATGTTCTGAATTCCTTCTAATCCATTTCTTTCCACATGCTGTTCTTTGTGTCCAGATTGCTTTCCACCCTTCCCATTTCTCCCTTAATCTTTGGCTAGAATCAACACATCTTTCAGGTTAGAAGGTATTTTCCTTTGTGGAATTGTTTGCCCTGCTATGTACTCTATCTTTGAAACTGCATAACCACACGATACTCACATTCTCGGTTTTCTGCTTTAGCTTGTATACCCCCAAATGTTAGATGTTTTGTTTTATTCAGAGCTGTATTTTCCAGGACTTAAACACAGTGCTTGGCACAGAACAGACATGCAATTTTTCCTTTATTCTCTCTCCCTTTTTTTAAAGGAAGTAGGAATAGGTGAGAAGGAGATAATGAACATGGAAGAAGCATTAAAGGAGAATAAACAAGGCCATTTCTAAACATCCACATTTTACTCTAGACCAAACTAATCTACCCACCTGTTTGCTAAAATGATCCAATTTATAATGAGCTGACAGTGTCTGGGATTTTTCAGGGGTTTTAGACAGATATATAAAATATTTTAAGAAATTATCTTGATCATAGAGAAACAGTAGAATTTTGGATTTAAAAACAGGAAACCAGTTTGCCTGTTTCAAATGCCAGCCCTGCTACTTTGTATCCAAGTGACTAATTCACATCCTTCTCTAGGCCTCCTTTGCCTCATCTGTAAATGAGGGATGGTAATAATACCTAACTCAAAAGGTTGATGTGAGAATACAATGAGTTAATATATGTAGAATGCTTTGTACCTAGAATACTGCATATCAAATACATTGTTACCTAAAGTTAGCTATTATTTTCAACATTTCCTTTTTATCCAGTTCTATCTGGATTAATCTGGAGAAGGCAATGGCACCCCACTCCAGTACTCTTGCCTGGAAAATCCCATGGACGGAGGAGCCTGGTATGCTGCAGTCCATGGGGGTTGCTGAGAGTCGGACACGACTGAGCGACTTCACTTTCACTTTTCACTTTCATGCATTGGAGAAGAAAATGGCAACCCACTCCAGTGTTCTTGCCTGGAGAGTCCCAGGGACGGAGGAGCCTGGTGGGCTGCCATCTATGGGGTTGCACAGAGTCGGACACGACTGAAGCGACTTAGCAGCAGCAGCAGCAGCATCTAGATTAATCAGACATATTAACCACCAATGGTTTAATATTAAAATGAATACTTTTACCCACCCTCAAAATTAAATGGTCAGTTATTATATTTCAGTTTTCCATTAGATATATTACTGTCTTTCTGACACAAATTCAAAGGATACTTTATGAGAAGGGAATTTGTAGAAATTCTGAATTGGTAATATTAAGGGGAAAATTACACAAATAAAAGAATTTAAGTGGTGCTTTTTTTGTTTTTAAAATCTAGTTAATATTTCTCTCCACTTCAAAAAAGATACATAAAACCACTGAGTGTCATTAAAGTATTTTCCATAAGGGGGCACTATTACATTTCCTTATCAATAGAAAATTTTCAAATATTTTTATTCACATATCCAAGTAAATTGACAGTAATAATTGGTGCGTTGAAGGTGTATATTTATGTTAAAATTTTGTTTTTATGGCTTAAGGCTTTCTTTTTGACATCTCTATTACCATGTAAATTTTAAAATTTTGATAGAATTAAAACCTTTATAAAAATATAAAAAAGAACCAACATAATTTATTGTTCAAAACAAAATACAGATAAACAACCACTAAAAATCTTGTTTTCCTAAATTAAAATAATTATCAAGAAAATTAATATATATTGATATTGCAGTAACAATTTTGGACATCAGTAAAATATTTTTCTTTTATTGAAATAAAACTAGCTAAAATATATTAGTCAATTTTTCCATCATTGTTTAGGCGTTTTTTATGTGTGTGTGTAGTAGTATGTGTAGAAATACATGAATTATTATATTTTACATGAATTATTTAAAAAATAAATAGAACCTTTTTGCAATAGTCTGGTAAAACAAATTTACTCACATTATCTTCTATAATCTACTCACAAGTATGCAATACTTTTCATCGCTGTAAGTTTACAATGTCTTAAAAAGTTGTTAAAAGGTAATGAATTGAGGGATACACAAATTCTTAAAAAAAACATGTCTGAAGAGTGCTAATGATAATATTAACAGGAACAATGTTAAAGTATATTTCCACAAAATACTTCCATTATCATTAATAAATGTGTTTAGTAGCTAACTCTGCAGTGAAGAAACCTTGTACCATCTTAACCAAATGATGAAAGTCAGTATCACAGTAATATGGAAATTATCCATGGTGTACTTTCTCATACAGTGTATTGAGCAGAACACAATCAATGTAAAACATTCTGTGTAAAACATTCTATGTAAAACAACTGTCCTCTATTCTTTAAACCTATTGAAGACAAGAAGAATCTGAGGGACTGTTTTAGGTTAAAAAAAGACTAATGAAACATATCAGTTAAGTGCATCATAAAGTTCTGTATTGGATCTCAGCACTTTACAGGATATTATTAGGTCAATCAGTGAAATCAAATTGAGGTTTATGGATTAGATAGTAATATTTAATCAGTATTTGATCAATGGGAATTTCCTGACTGTGATCATTTTACTGTGGTTATGACAGAAAATATCCTAGTTTGGAAAAAGGGTACATGGGAGCTCTAAATACTATTAAACAACTTTTATGTATATTTGAAATTATTTTAAAATCACAAGTTAAAAAAAATGAAAGAATTAGGGGAGAGGGGAGAGGATACTAGGGAGAGAAAACAGCAAAGGCTGAGGCACCAAAACAGAGAAGGCAGGCAGAGACAGAAGGCCTAGGCAGCTGAGCACAGCGAGGAAAGGGGCATGATATGCACCAGATGAGGTTTGACAAGGATGCAGGAACTGTATTTTGTAAGCTTCAGTGTCCAAAGGCCTTTGAAAGTTGTGCAACAGGTAATTGACATGACCTGATTTATGCTTTAAAACTACTCTGTGTGTGCTGAGTGTAGACTGGATTGTGGTGTGGAGCGGAGGGGAGGAAATGAAGAAGCAGGAGCAACGAGGCAGTTTCCTGGAAGATCATGATTGCTTAGCCAGTGTGACTATAATACAGATGAAAAGGAATAGATAGATAGGAGATGTATTCTGGAGTTAGAACATACAGTTACAGGCTGATGGATTGAATGAAGGGATTAAGGATGACTCAGGCTCTCTGTGAAATCAGCAAGCATGTAAATTATGACTTTGATATGTTCCAAAGTACATGCGTAACATAAGGTCTTGTATATAAGAAAGATGAAAAGGAATAGATAGATTTGGGATATATTTTGAAGTTAGAACATACAGCTACAAGCTGATAGATAGAATGAAGGGATTAAGGATGACTCAGATGCTCTGTAAAAGCAGGAAGCACATAAATTGTAACTTTGTTATGTCCCAAAGTACTGCTTAGCATAAGGTCGTGCATATAAGAAATATTCACTGTATATATGTTTATTTGAAAATAATTATAAAGGTGGACATAATTATAGAATAAAGCTTCAACAGTGAATATTTTATGAGGAAATAATGCAGGTTTGTAACTTGAAGCATTTTTAAGTGATAAATCAGGTATCAATGTGATTACTGCTAATATTCTATCACATTTTAGATAATATGGTAACAATTCCATAATAATTCAGAACTCCCATTCCTTGGTTGCTACCTCATGGCTCATAGAATTACAACATTGTAGCATTTAAAGTAATTTTAAAAGTGACTTCTAAAGCAATCCTTTATTTCAGTGCTTTCTAACAAACATTCATCTAATCAGTCTCTAAGGATGCCTGGGCCTAGAAAATCTCTGTGTTAGTTTCAAAGACAAATCAACAAACATTTATCTCTGCTGCCTTCTTTTTTGCTGGTTCTTTCTGCTTCGTCCATCTCCATCACGTCATTCGTAAAGGAAAAAGTATGGGATAGGACTGTATCATTCAGAGGTGATTCTACATTAGTGTGATAATAGGAAAGGCATTTACATGGGTAACTAGAGGCTTTCCAAACCATCGCAAGGGCAGAGGATGTGACCACTAGGAAAGACACTTTCAGGATATGGGAAAATGAAGGTAGAACTGGGAAATCAACACGAGTGAACTTAGCTGCCTGAAGTACCAGTAGGTTCTTTTCAGGATGACTTGGGAAAGTCTTGGGAAGCTTCCAGTATGATCTTAAAGGCATGGAGCAATGAAACGGGTACACTCAAGAGAAATTCCAGTGGATGCGGACAACACCCTTCATTTGCTGCTTACCTGCTCACGCGCACATACCTGTCTGCAGCTGCAGTAAGATACTCACTCCTCCTCTCCTCCTTTACTTCTCAGCTCTGAAGGGAGGCCTGGGGAAAATGGCTTTTAATTTTCTTCCTCCACATTCTTTGAGAGAAGTCTGAAGGTCAGGGATGGTACTGAGAACCAGCAAATGATATCGATCACAGGTGTGAGGTTTTCCTTTCTTTGAGCTCAGTATCCAAGTTAACGGTTTGTTATTTCCCTGTACCCACTACTAAAGTCAGCTGAAAGAGAATATTTTGCCTTTACTTCTCCAGAATTTTTTTTATGTCAATACAATGTAAAGCAAAATGAGGAATCTGGGAACTTCTAATCAGGATGACCCAGAAGATTTTTATTTGGATGGCAAATCTCATTTGGTCAACTTTGTTATACTTCGGCACACATACATGGGGAACAAGCAATAGAGCTGCAGACCCAAAGTCATTAATATATTTGATAATTTAGTTAATAGCAGAAACAACACTTGGCTTAAGGGCAATTTACATAATTAAAATTCAGTGGTGGTGGTGGTTTAGTCACTAAGTCATGTCCCACTCTTGGAACACCAAGGACTGTAGCCTGCGAGTCTCCTCTGTCCATGAGATTTTCCAGGCAAGAATACTGGAGTGAGTTAGTCATTTCCTTCTCAGGGTATCTTCCCAACCCAGGGATCGAACTCAGGTCTCTTGCATTGCTGGCAGATTCTTTACCAACTGAACCATTAGGGAAGCCCAACCAGGTATCAGTAGAGAAGTTTTACTCAGTTGCCAAATATGTGTGGAGCACATAAATGTGTCAGAAACTCTCTTAGGTTTGGGGGGAATTAATGACTAATGATCTTGATTGACTGCACATTCCATCTATCCTTTGCTTACTGTCAAGACATGAGCTGGCTGACGTTCCTCACCTGGTAGTGATCGGAAGGCTTGTTGAGGGGTCTGAGTCATTAGTGAACCTACCTCATCTATCTGTTTGCTAACTTGTTTGTTCATATGTTTGGTTTGCTCCAATTATCCATTACTGTTACTGCTTGGGATGGAAGTGATGAGAAAAGCTCTAGGAGAATTCTAGAGGTTCCTGACAGTTTTCCTTTCCTTGCCATGTAGCAACAACCACAGTTTCTCCTTGTTTATGAGGATCTATCCCCCCAGCCAGGATACTATATACTCTTTGCCTTTTGTTTGAATGACATGAGGAATGCGAAATGGCCAGTTGCCAACTAGCAAGGGACAGTTTCAACTTCCGGTACTACGAAAGGAGGAATGTGCAGGAGCAGGTACATATGGGCCCCTAAGAACTGACTATGAGCTACATTTCTCAGCTCTGCATCTGTGACATCACTTTGGAAGCTGGAAATCATAATTGGGAAGTAGGTACAGCACAAAAAGCAGCAAATGCTACAAGTCAGGGCCAGACATCAACTATGGCTTCATGACTGATAGACACAGTGCTATAGCAGTTATGCATGCTTTCCTAAGCATGATGTGTGTGTGTGTGTATGTGTGTGTCTACCAGTTACTCTCTTCCACTTCTAAAATAGACTCCAGGCTTCCCTGGTGGCTCAGCTGGTAAAGAACTGCCAATATAACTCCTGCCAATGCAGGAGATACAAGAGATGTGAGTTTGATCTCTGGGTTGGAAAGATCCCCTGGAGAAGGGAATGGCAATGCACTCAAATATTTCCGTCTGGAAAATCCCATGGACAGAGGAGCCTGGCTGAATACAGTCCAAGGTGTCGCAAAGAGTCAGACACAACTGAGTGAGCAGGCACACAACTTACTGAAACTTCTGATTACAGCCTAAAGCATCAGACCATTTCCTGTCCATGATAATGCTACAATATTTTCAACAGAAAAGTTAATATGCAAAAGGTCAAACTTTACTGTGCTGTATCTTTGTATTACATGTCAAAGGCTATAAGTTCATAAGGCTTTATTGAGAAATTGAGGTTAAATAGGGAATTTAACTCCAAAAGCATAAAAGAAAAATACAAAGCTACACACTGAATATAGCTGATTCTAGTTCAATGTGGAAAAATTAGAGAGGGTGCCATTTTCTTGGCTAAAACACAATTAATTTTTATCATAGAATTTTAAAACATTCACAAAAATGAGAGAAGGAGATAGTAAATCCTGGTGCATTTCATTGACCCAACTTGAATAATTTTAAAGGATTGGCTGATCTCGTTTAATCTATTTCACAACTATTTTTTTATGTAGTATTTTAAAGCAAATCTCAGGCAGCATATAATTTTAATTTGGTCCTTCTAAAATAAACAAAGTTTAAATGAAGGTAGAGACCAATCCACTGTGCCTCGTATTCTTTACCCTCAAATAGTATTAAACACATTTAGGTTCTGTCCTCATAGGTTTCATCCCTTAGTTCTAATTAAAATGAGGCTTTCTCTTCATACTCCTCTTCTAAAACTCTGAGCAGAGCTGAGCTTCCTCAGAAGGTTTAGTTTACAATGAGTCACTTGCAAAGTGGAGAGGGATTTTGGCCATTTTTATTACTTCTTCTTGGGTATAAACAATGGGTTGTGATAAAAGGCAATTATAATTATATCACTTCATTGAGATGGATTCAGGGAACAGGTGGTCCCTCTCTATTCTCTAAGAACAACATTAAAATAGTGAGGAATCATTGTATGTTGCTTGCATTATGTTTGTCTTTTTTGTTGAAGTTCATGCAGATATTGTCAATTGTTAACAATTAGATGTTCCTAATCACATATCTACCCTGTGAGAATAAGGAAAAAATGTCTTTTTATGATGCGTGTTAAGAAAACATTCATGCTATTATAAGCTATTTAACCAAAAGATTTTCAGAAGAATTCAGTTTCACACAGGCAGACTCCCAGAAACTAGTCATACTCCCTTATATCAAAACCTGTTCCTTTTTCCACATACTGGATATTGCCCTTTAGGCTGCATTTCCACACCCCTATCTTAGAAAACTCACTCAAAAATGTAGAGTCTATCACAGACACAGAGAACATGCCTGCATCAAGTTGGAGGCGGGTGGGGAAAGGATAGATTGGGAGTTTGCAGTTAGCAGATGCAAACTATTATATGCAGAATGCATAAATGAGGTCCTACTATGTAGCACAGGGAACTGTATTCAATATCCTGTGATAAACCAAATAGAAAAGAACACAAAAATAAAATGCCTATATATGTATAAATGAATCACTTTGCTGTACAGCAGAAATTTACACATGGTAAATCAACTATATTTAAAAAAAAAAAAAACTCCATAAAATCTAGTATACTTCTATAATCAGTTCTACCTCTCCACTAGTGCAATCAAGGGAATTCAATACAAGGATCTGAGTAAATATCACAGGTCTGTTTTTCTGTTTAAGACAAACTACAGATAGGGAGTGTGGAAGAAGCTTTAACAGAACTGTTGTAGATGAGACATGGGGATTTAGGTGTAGCTCACAGGTCTGGCTCAGTTTTGGGTACTCAAATTTTCAGTATCCTGGGACTCATCACTAGGATGGAATGGAAGTGGATGGTTGTTAGTGGAAAATTTGTGTATAATGTTTATATGCACATATACCACGAAAAATGATAATTCAGGGTGACTGTGGTCCAGATTCATACTAAATACACTTTATTCTCTCGAGGCTAACTTGCCAACCATGTAGATAACAACATTTTCACTCACACCTGTGATCCTCCTTCCAATTCCTAAACCACAACCAGGGGGCTGTGGGTCAATGAGAAAGAATGTCTGTTGCTGTGCATTTTCCAAGCATCTGTCTTTGTGGGTATCTTCTTCCACAAAAAATCTTTCTGGAAGAAAAAATACATTTACTTGGCTTTTATTAGACAGAAGCAAATGGATACCAGTGAACATGGTAAAATAAGGACTTACTAACCTCCTGTCCATTGCAGTCAATGCTCTGATGGGTCAGGAATGTGGAAAGGGAGGAGCACCGTCTTTCAGTTACATATTCACTGCTTGATTCTCATCGTCCCATCTTGCTGTGGACCAAAGGAGACTTTCCGCTTGGGGAAAGTATGAGAGATTTGTTCCCAGGGTTAACATTAATATGTGTAATGATATGATAAATGATAATTTCTAAATATAGCAGTCTTTAATAAATATTCATTTATGCCTTTATAATGATAGTATTCAAATTTTACTGTGATTAAAATGACTGGGGAAGCTTATTTAAATGACTGCTTTCTACTTAGAAATTCTGATTCAGTAAGTCTGGGAAGGACTCGTGATTGACATTATCTTTAATGGATATTTTGGGAATCTGAATACAAAAGATATGTGCCATTTACTGTGAGAAATATTCTTACACAGAGTGTAACTACAGGAAGCAAGCAGTTTTGTGAATATATGTCATATTCCACTCAGATGTACAAATTAGCCCAAATTTTACCAAATACCCTTAGCTTTAGCCTACTGTGAAACACCTGTGTAAAGAATCAGGCTTCCTTGAACACACCACACAGCCTTTCTTTTATTCTCTCTCGTTGCAAAGACATTTTCTTAGCCTCCTCCTTTCTCCCTCAAGCCCTCAGTCTCAACACTCACTATAAACTAAAATTTTTTATGAGACAAGGGTAGGATAGTTCAGTTCAGTTCAGTCGCTCAGTCAGGTTCAACTTTTTGCAACCCCATAAATAGCAGCACGTCAGGCCTCCCTGTCCATCACCAACTCCTGGAGTCTACCCAAACTCATGTCCATCGAGTCGGCGATGCCATCCAGCCATCTCATCCTCCTGTCGTCTCCTTCTCCTCCCGCCCCCAATCCTTCCCAGCAGTAGGGTCTTTTCCAGTGAGTCAACTCTTCGCATGAAGTGGTCAAAATATTGGAATTTCAGCTTCAACATCAGTCCTTCCAATGAACACCCAGGACTGATCTCCTCTAGGATGGACTGGTTGGATCTCCTTGCAGTCCAAGGGACTCTCAAGAGTCTTCTCCAATACCACAGTTCAAAAGCATCAGTTCTTCGGCGCTCAGCTATCTTCATAGTCCAACTCTCACATCCATACATGACCACTGGAAAAACCATAGCCTTGACTAGACAGACCTTTGTTGGCAGAGTAATGTCTCTGCTTTTCAATATGCTATCTAGGTTGGTCATAACTTCCCTTCCAAGGAGTAAGTGTCTTTTAATTTCATGGCTGCAATCACCATCTACAGTGATTTTCGAGCCTGAAAAAATAAAGTCTTTTACTGTTTCCACTGTTTTCCCATCTATTTCCCATGAAGTGATGGGACCAGATGCCATGATTTTAGTTTTCTGAATGTTGAGCTTTAAGCCCAATTTTTCACTCTCCTCTCTCACTTTCATCTAGAGGCTTTTTAGTTCTTCACTTTCTGCCATAAGGGTGGTGTCATCTGCATATCTGAGGTTATTGATATTTCTCCTGGCAATCTTGATTCCAGCTTGTGTTTCTTCCAGCCCAGTGTTTCTCATGATGTACTCTGCATATAAGTTAAATAAGCAGGGTGACAATATACAGCCTTGACATACTCCTTGTCTGTTGTTCCATGTCCAGTTCTAACTGTTGCTTCCTGACCTGCATACAGGTTTCTCAAGAGACAGGTCAGATGGTCTGGTATTCCCATCTCTTTAAGAATTTTCCACAGTTTATTGTGGTAGATATTAAATAGATTAACCAGTTTCTCGACTAGCTGCCAATACAGGGAGAAAAGAAAAAAAGAAAAACTATGAGTCATTGGGAATGGTTTTAATTCATTGTCAACCATAGCTAATATCACAGGCTCTACTTCTGCAATATATTCACTTTCAGCTGTGATTTTTGAATCTGAATTATAAATCTTCTTTGTCATGAACCTAAAGAGAAAGATATCTTCTGATATATTTATTTGTTCTTTGTTGGTAGTTTTGGAGTTTGTGAGATTATTACTCTGACAAGCTGTGGAAATTATATGGACTTAATTACATGTTTTTGAAGTTTATTATTTCTGTTAGATAAGTTATTACATTTAACGTAGATATATGTATACACATATATATGAAGAAGGGATCTTAAATACTTTCCTTTCCATTTTTTGATTAAAAATATTTTATTTCAATTATAGGCTAGTATTTAAGCTTAGAAACTTACATAAAGAAATTCTGAGCCCATAACTGTAAATATTTGTGTCTACTCATTAAAAACAAAGAGGGAAAATAAAACAAAATGTAAAAGAAAACTTATGACGTTGTTATCAGACCCTGAAAAGGCACCCCCTAAATTTTTTTGTATGAACCTGATCATTTTTTAAATTTTAAACATTCAGAAGAGCCTACTCATCCTTTTAAGCTGAGAGAAAAAAGTTTTCAATTTTAAGAATGCTTCAGAAAGAACTTTATAAAAACTGTTTCACCAATGAATTAATGAATAATTATATTATTATGATATCAAATAACATAGAATTAGCATGATGGATTTCTGACCACATACACTTTTTTACTAATTGTTTCCAGGTTATAAAAATACTGTGAGCAAGCAGAACAGATTTACACAGGAAGTCCCAGGAAGAATTTCTCTTGGGGGGAAAGATTATTTATTTCTTTGACCTACACTTATTTCCCTCTAAGAAATAGGTTTGAAGTGCTTGGGTATATCTACACAGATTAAGTGTAAAAGAGTAGGGAAGTAGGGCAATGATGTAGAGATGTATATCTCAATCTTGAACACGCTATACACCTCTCTTGAGTTTGTTAGAACATAGTCTGATTCGCAGTTCTCTGAAGAGGTCTGAGATTCTATGTTACTAACAAACTCCTAGATAACACCAGCTCAGACCACACTGAGGAGATTCAGAGCAGTGGATTCTATAACTGACTGCCTATCAAAGCAACCTCGGGGAGATTTTAAACCAAAAGAGAGGCTTATGTCATAATCCAGATCCAAATCCAAGTCACCAAGTGGGCCTCTGACATGTATGTAGTTAAATTAGCTGCACTGGTGATTCTGAGTCTCAGGCAGGGTGGTGAACCATGGGCTTAGACTAGTATTTCTCTCTACCAAGAATGCGCATAGGTATAGGTATGTAGGTGGGGCTTGGGGGTCAAGATTTTTACAGATCAAGAAAGAGAAGAAGAGTTTATTCTGAGCAGGTCCACCTCTTAATCACAAAGGTTCTTTCCTCTCAAATAGAAAAACACCCATTGGTGAGGTAAAAAACTGACTCATAGTTACAGCCTCATTATTTAGAACTAAACCCAGAAACCTCTGAAATCATTTCCTAATTCTCTTCCCCTCCCCAGCTCTGCTCTGGTTGTAACTGGCTTTCTTGCTTTTTTTCTGAAAATCCCTGAGCAAACCACCCCCAAATTTTGAATAGATATTTCTTCAGCCTGGAATACTCTTAGCCAAAATAATCCCTAGCAGGTATCTTCACCTTTTCAAATATTTGATCAAATACTGCCTCCTCAACAAGCTTCCCGACCACCTATTCAAATGACAACTTGCCACCAGCTCTTTCAAGCTTCCTTTCTCTGCATCATTTTTTCCCTAAGCACATGTCATGTTCTATCACATTATCTATTATGTTTGTTAATCAATTTTTGTTCTCAATCCCTCTTTGCCATCGACTGGAAGGTAGTGAGGTAGGGGATCTTTGTTCACAGATATTGCCAAACTGATAGAAAATTCCTGTACCACAGCACATATTTTGTAAATGAAAAGAGAAAAACTCAGATGTCATTTCAGAGAGGTCCTCTATGATTGCCCCAGTAAAAGAAGAACCCGTCTTCAAACTTCCTATCTTCATTTCTCTGTCACACTAGACTATTATACTAGCTTATTATATATTCCCTATGTTCTCTCCCCTTCTCTTTCTCTCTTTCCACACATACATAATTTTCATTTGTTTTTGAATTTATTATTAGAACATAAATTAAGGATAGTGGTAGTATTTCAGAGGTATGTACCAAGCAAACATAACACCTCCTCACACAAAGTATGTAGGTAATAAATATTTGTTGAGTCTTTTAAAAAAGGGGGTACTATAAAGATATGTTAGCCTCTCTGCATTGCTATAAGGTAATGGATAACTACTGTTTTACCTTTCTCTGGATAGAGAAACACTGTCTGGTATTGATGGCTGATTTAGTGCTCTATTATTCAAGCAAGCAAGGGCAGACAAATCAGTGAGACATTTATTCCCAACATTATTCTATGATCTTTTCATCTAGCAAAGTTTACCTTATGAGTGCATCCAGTTAGTTTGCTTGCCTAGAAGCACCCAGGTACTCAGATTCTCCCCCACTCCCACCACTGTCTCATTTTCTTGACTCCAAAAGATGCATACCCATAGTTATCCTAATGAAGAATCAGCAGAAGTTTGGTTTAGCCCAAGGCAAATTTACACAGCTGGCTAAAGTCATCACATGGTGGGATGCTGTTTTTAAATACACTTGTGGTTATCAAGAGCTCTCTATTTCATAGTTGTTTACTTTTGATCCAACAGAGTCCACACTTTGCATTGTACAGCGCTTCAGCAACCTTGCCATTGCAGAGGCTTCCTGCACTGACAGGGCGTATGAGACATTGAACCCCTACGTTGGCTAAACAGACTTGAAGCTGGCATCTGAGTGTTCTTTCCTGACCTAAGCCATCCAGTTGTGTCAATTTACTCATAGCTTGTGGCACAGGAGGCCACATTCAAAAGATGCAAGATAGTTGTGCATTTGTAGCTCTTGGTATAACTGCAAACACAAGTAGGCCTAGGAAAGAAAAAGAGGCTCGAATCTCAGCTTCAAAAAGAGGCTCGAATCTCAGCTTCAAAATCAATAATCATATTTCCTAAAATTACAAGAATGGTTAAAATTAAAGTAATCATTTTAGAGTTGACAAGATAGAAGCCAAATGCAGATCGTCTGGGATCTCTGGCTAAACCTCTTGCCTAACAATTAGTTATTCAGTCATTCACTTATTAATTCACTCAAGAAATTTTACTTAATCCTATAATGTACACAGTATTGTGCAAAGCACTTGGGGGCAACCTCAACAATTCTAATTATGCAAAATATTTAAAAAAGAAACAGGAAAAGGGTGATGCATGTAGTGATTGTAATTAATTTAAATCCATTTCAACAAATACTTATTAAGGTACTTATTTTGTGCTCCAAAGATAACACCCGCACATACACACAGTTGGTTTGACCAATTATTAGCTGCACACTGTATAACATAAATTTGAAAGCTATAAACAATTATCTAAAAATTAGGTGCTAGAGAACAGGAAGGAGTGAGTTTTTCAAACACTTTCCCATCCCTAAGAAATATTTTCATTTTATCTTGGATGGTGATGGTGTTGGATACCTCTTTCTGAGGAAAATTCATCTTAAATAGAGTATTTTAAAATTCACATGAACTCCTGAGAGCCAAGTAGGATTGTAACTTTGTGGAGCAGGTATTCGGTTGCCACTATCCTTTTGCACTGCAAGCATTCAGGGCTCTTAGTTACATCAGAGTGCTAGAAATCACAGAATGTGGGGAGAGTCCCACATACAACATAATTTTACTGTGTCCTAAAGACTTCTAAATATTTCAATCTTGCAAATGGAAAAACTCCCTTATAATTACTTGAGACTAGAACTTTCTTTCGTTTTACATATAAACACAAAGGATATTTTTGCATAACTTTTAAAAATTAGTTTGTTTATCTATTTTTTAACTTTTCAATGTTGTATTGGTTTTGCCATACACTGACATGAATCCACATAATTTTAATGGACACAATTTTGTAAGCATGCACTATAGGATAAATCAAGGGAAGATTAGCCATTATTCTGTTTGAGAATTTACTAACAGTGTTTCATATTGTAGGAAATAAAATAAATAACAGCAATCCCAATGATAATATTTAAGACAACAAATGTATACAGTATGGATCAGCTTCTATGGTTATGAACCTACTCTTATTCTACATAAAGCCATGACCCTCTGACTACCTCATCTCAATTAGTGTAGACCTGCTTGAGTATTGACAGAGGAAAGGAAAGCTGTGATTTATTACAAATTATTTTATTTAATATTGAAAATGCCAATTGGAGACATTATTTATAACTCTATATAGGTAAGTAATTTTATCTATGAATTTAATTTCAGGAAGTTAATGGAGAGTTTGAAAATTATAAAAAATGAGTGAAGATTTATATATCTGAAGAATTTGAAAACCACAGTATGATTTGATAAAAATGTTTTTGAAAGTTCAGTCGCTCAGTCATGTCCGACTCTTTGCGACCCCATGCACTGCAGCACACCAGGCTTCCCTGTCCATCACCAACTCCCGGAGCTTGCTCAAATTCATGTCCATTGAGTCAGTGATGCCATCCAATCATCTCATCCTCTGTCATCCCCTTCTCCTCCTGCCTTCAATCTTTCCCAGCATTGAGGTCTTTTCCAAGGAGTCTGTTCTTCACATCAGGTAGCCAAAGTATTGGAGTTTCAGCTTCAGCATCAGTCCTTCCAATGAACATTCAGAACTGATTTCCTTTAGAATGGACTGGTTGGATCTCCTTGCAGACCAAGGGACTCTCAAAAGTCTTCTCCAAAACCACAGTTCAAAAGCATCAATTCTTTCGGTGCTCAGCTTTCTTTATAGTCCAACACTCACATCCATTCATGACTACTGGAAAAACCATAGCTTTGACTAGACGGACCTTTGTTGGCAAAGTAATGTCTCTGATTTTTAATATGCTGTCTAGGTTGGTCGTAGCTTTCCTTCTAAAGAGTAAGCATCTTTTAATTTCATGGCTGCAGTCACCATCTGCAGTGATTTTGGAGTTATTTTAATTTTTTAAAACTTTTAAATAAGTAATTTTAGAAGTTATATCTCTATTGGACTCATTTCAAAGCTCATATTCTCCTAAACATAAAATCTGGTAGAGAATATATAAAAATGGAACAGGTAACAATAAATTATGACAAAATACAACATGAGGCATTATAAAGAAGCAACAAAGGGCTAGTGAGAGTACAGAGGAAGAAGAAACAGGCTTTTAAGGATGCGTAGGGTCAACCTGTGCGCTTCCCTGGTGGCTCAGATGGTAAAGAATCCACCTTCAATGCAGGCGACCTGGGTTTGATATCTGGGTTGGGAAAATACCCTGGAGAAGGGCATGACGACTCAATCAATTATTCTTGCCTGGAGAATCCTCATGAACAGAGGTGCCTGGTGGGCTATAGTCCTTGGGGTTGTAAAGAGTCAGACATGACTGAGAGACTGAGCATAGCACACAGGGTTATCCTGTAGGGCTGGGGGAAAAGGAACAGAGAGCAAGATATGGCTACACATTAGATCATGTAGAGGAGGCATTCAGAAAAATGGTAAATGGTTCCACTTTGGGAAGTAAATGAGCCTGGCAGGAACAGTGTTTGAAGCTTCTCATGTAGAATGAGAATGAATGAATTCAGGGAAAAGATTGAGAAGAAGCTACCGGCAACACGTTAGACTAATGTTAACAGGATTATGAAGTAAGTGGAAAAGTGAGTAAATTATTAGGTTCTTTTAAATTAAGAATATTTCTGCATTTTACAACATAGAGATAATGAAACATTTCTTTATCTTCCTCTTTACTCTGTTGAGATTCTCTTGACTGTTGCTTCTAAGATCTCTAAGAACCTGGGGAAAACATTCTCTCACAATGTTGGGCCTCTATTCATCTTAGATCTTAACCTGAAAGCCAGTTCCTAAGTAAACCTTTAAGAAAGTATAGCTGGAGAGTTGCCTTCTATTCTCTTTTGAAAGCTTAGACTTTCTTCCCAGTGAGTTTTAGGCTTTCTTCCCAGATTATTGGGAAGTTAGAAGCTGTACTTTCTTTTCTTTTTTTTTTTTTTTTTGCCAGGTACATAATGGACTTACAGATTATTTTGTTAACTGAAAAATAACCACGCAAATACAGAGAACCTAGAATAGTCATAACTTAATAAAAAATTGGAACTAACCTTTCAGAAAGTATTTTATATGTTTACAGAAGAGTCTAATGCTGTCATAGTTACAGTCAGTTCCAGGCAATGGCATTTGTTACAGGTTGGGAAAATCATAAATTACCTCTAAATATTAAGGATTTTTATTTAGTGATCAGCACAGGGATTGGATACTAAATGGATTTTCTGGATCCCTAATTAAGGTTAAAATTTCCATTCAATAAGACTTCTGAATGCAAAATAACCTGTTATATTTAATACATATACATACACATCTATATATACATTATATATGCAATAAAATGTTAGTCTACTTACTAATTTAAATGTAAACACTTATTTTATTATTTTAATTTTCTTAATATTTTCTATAATAGTGATAACTTCAGTTACTATAAGAATAAAAACATTTTGGGTAAATACAACTTTCTTTCTTTCTCTGAAAATTTCTACCTTACCATCTTTGCTACATTTTTCTTATCTAAAAATCATACCGAAAATGAAGCTAGCTCATTTATTACACAGTGTATCTGCTTTAGAAAATGGAATCTGAGGCAGGTCCATGAATCAGATGTAGACAGTGATAACTTGGAAATTTTAGGATATAAATGCCAATCATTTCTTTTGTGTGAGAACCAAAACCTCTCTAAAGTTCTTTCAAAATGGAACACATTTTGTTTTATCCTTTGACAATTCATTTCTACAAATTCAAGACAGAAAATTTCATTCAATTCTCTTAGGATTGGGAAGGGAAACTTTAACATCACAGGATAAAAAATCATGATATAACTCCATTCCAAATATATCTGAATCACAAGTTCTCACAGAGAATAAAAAAGTGAATATTTAAATAAAAAACACATTTATTTAAATTTTATACATGAGACTGGGGAAATAAATGTGTTGCAATAGGATGAACTTTGGAAAGCAACGAATGTCAAAGTGGTATTCTTTCATCTGTCTAGTAAAAACATATTTTTACATTGTCAGATCCCAAACTGTATTGTTTGGAATTGATACGTTTCAAGCATCATCTATTACAATTTGTTTTAGATCCTTTACTTTTGATTTTATTTGATGAGTATCTTTCAAACTTACATTCTAATGAAACTCAACCTTAATCATTTTTTTCAATTGTTACTACAGTTATCTGCCTACTAGGTCCTTATGTCAGCTGGATTTCACAGCCTTACGATGGGGTTTCAGTTTGTTATAAACATGTTCCATAATATTCTTCCCATTTCTAACTTGTATTTCATTCTGGCAAAGCTGGTTCTGATTTGGATTTAATTATGTTTACCTTTTAAACTTTTTAATCTCATAACTTCCTATTTTCAGTTTCTAATTCTTTCCAAATGCCAGTCTTAATCTTTTTTTAAATAATGCCATTTGTGTTTTTCTTTCTTATGGCTGCGCTCTGTTTCTTTGTGTGGATCATTCTTTAATTTTTTTTGTATAGGCCTGTATAGATAGATACACAAAAAATACTGACTATTGGATGGGATTGTTACAAAAACCAATCTTAAAAATTTTTATATGTTAAAAACATTCAGAAACTTAGGTAATTTGGATTATTTTTGGTAAATTATTGGCCACTGATACTTTTACATTTATTCCAATGATTTCATACAAGGTATTAAAATCAATAATGGTGGGGTAACTGGACAGATATTAAATGACTTCCCTGGTGGGTCAGACGGTAAAGCGTCTGCCTACAATGAGAGAGACCTGGGTTCGATCCCTGGGTCGGGAAGATCCCCTGGAGAAGGAAATGGCAACCTACTCAGCGTTCTTGCCTGGAAAATCCCAGGGACGGAGGAGCCTAGTAGACTACAGTCCATGGGGTCGCAAAGAGTTGGACACGACTTCACTTTCACTTTCACTTTAGAAGGTAAAAGAATATGAGTAAGTTCTGAAGATCTAATGCATAGCATAGCGACTGTGGTCAACAGTACTGTATTATATACTTCAAAATTGCTAAGAGGTTAGATCTGAAAATCAATAGTGGCATATTAGTAGGCTTTTGTATTATTTATTTATTTCATTATCATAATATACTATTATTTTCATATTTTTCTACTACATTTACAGAGAGTCACACACTTACGTATAAAGGGCTTAAAGGTATCTGCATTTGAACTGTAAATTTAGTCTTGGTTAAAAAAGGTTTGGAGGAATATGAAAGTTAGAACTTCTATATCATTTCATTTATAATGTTCAAGACACAATCTGAGAATATTTACCATATTATGAATCACAAAACACATGAGGAGGGAGACATTCTTCACAACTTATGGGTAAGCTAAGGTTTGCTAAGATATTAAAAAGAAATTACCATAAAAAGATGATAAATTAGACCTCATCAAGTAAAACTTTGGTTATTTAAAGATGTCATCAAGGAAATACAAATATAATATACAGATACGGTAAAAACCTATATCTGACAAAGAACTGGTAACCAGGAAATATTGCAAATCTTCTACAACTCAAAAAATAAAACGATAGAGGCAGAGCCAAGATGGCAGAGAGGGAAGACACAGAGTCCTTGTCTCTCCATTCCTAGGATACTCATCAAATGCTGATGAGGAACTTTTGACAACCAGGCAGACTGGAGGAACCCCCAAGCAACCAGAATGGCTAAAATGAAAAAGTCTGAATTCTGCAGCTAAACTTGTAGTTCATAAAAAGTAATATAGGTTGGTGGACAAATAATGAAATGAATTGATGATATATATGCGATAAAGCAAGTATAACAAAGTATTAATTGTATCTCCTATGTACTATGTCTATGGATATTTACTGCAAAAATCTTTCAAGTTTTCTCCACGTTAGAAAGTTTTTATTATAATATGCTAGAAAAAATAAATATAGGATATACATTTTCTTTCAGTTATTTTTTCATTTTTAATATGGTTCCTCCTAAAGCATGCACTGTCTTGATTATTCTTACTGGTGCTAAAACAAGACAACTGTAAACTATTGACATTTTCATCAGAAGGTACTTAAGTCCATCTGAGTACAGTTGAAGTGGAAAATGAGTCCTTGGGGTATTAATATCAAGGAAGCCCAGTATAAAAGCATGTCAGCACTTTGAAATAAAATTCTGAATAATTGTTGAGAACCCTTTAATGAAACACTGCATCATCGATGTTGACAATGGCACAGAGGCTGACGTGTGGAAAAAACTGAGTTGAAAAAGATTCCGAAATTCAGACTCAGGAAGTTTCAGGTCTATATGATAAAGCCTATTAGGAATTATAAAATAAAAACCCTATTGCTAAAGCAGTTATGTTCTTTCTTATTAGTATGTCCTGTGACAACGTATCTTACATCAGATGACATTTTAGATTTAATGAAATATGGTTATTTATGAGTTCCTTCTAGGTTCTAGACACTATGTTACAGTAGGTGCTAGAAAGAGACACAAATAAAACACAATCCTTGTCACTGAAAAATGCAAATTTGGGTAAAGAAATACACCAGGTACACAAATATAATTAATAATGTAATTACATCATATGACCCCGCTCTGTAGGAGCATATAAACTTACCTGAACTTCTTGTCCCGAGAAGTGATATGTATTTAGTTATGATGTTGTTGTTGCTGTTTAGTCACTCAGTCGTGTCCAACTCTTGTGATCCCATGGACTGTAGGCCACCAAGCTCCTCTGTCCATGGGCTTTTCCAGGCAGAATACTAGAGTGGGTTGCCATTTCCTTCTCCAGGGGATTGTTCCAACCCAGGGACTGTTCCAACCCATGCCTCTTACATTTCCTGCACTGGCAGGCAGGTTCTTTACCACTAGTGCCACCTGGGAAGCCCCATAGTTATGAAAGATGATTATCAATTCATCTGGTTGAGAAGACAGGTAGACAGGAAAGAGCAGTCTAAAAAAAAAAAGCAGAAAGCACAAAAACATAAAAGAATTGAAGGAACAGAGCATTTCAAAAGTGAGGACACGTTTCATATGTGAGAATGAGAGAACTGTGGGAGGCAGCAGTGAATGTAAGTTAGATTAGCTTTTGTAATATGTATATCATGGTAAATGTTTCAGTACTACAGGCCAGATGCTACCAAACTATGGAATTGGAATATCTGCCTTATGGGGGAAAAACTGAAAAAAATAAAATTATTTCCTTAATTAGTTCTTATAGTCAAATGATATATTATCCCATTGCCTTTTATTTTTAGATATAAGCAATATTTTTTTTTTTACTAGCAATCAGCTGAGTTATTAAGAGTTACACACACTGTTTCAGATGATGGAGTTACAATACTATTCGAGTTTTGGAGGAAAAAAATCCAATATAGGTGTACATATAAGGTGAGTTGTAATTCCTACAAACTGATAAAGGGCTGCATATATATGTATATTAGATATCTCATTTTTACCATTATTATTATTTCTTTTACCTTTTAGCTAAATAGCTTTCCAATTTTTCCACAGGAAATGAAACACATCTCAAGATCAGTTTATGATGACTTGGTTGTTCTAGCTCAGATTCTAGGTCCAGAATAGATATCTATATTAAGCCAAGCAGAACTTCACATCGCTCTTGTCACATTTATTGACTCAGGATGGTTTTATAATTCAGCAGAGATACAGGCTAGCACATCTGTGGAAGTATATCTCTCCCTTTTCCCTCTTTCCTTTCCTCTTTGGAATTTAACTTGGCAGATGTGGACTTATAACTGCTGAGAACCATCTTGATACCAAATGAAACCTAAATATAGAAGCCATGGAAAATCTAACTGCAAACGGAGAGAGATGGCATTGTGTATGCCCTTGAATCAAGCTGCTCTTGAAGTGATTTATACTCTTGGGCCTCTCAGATCTATTAACCCATAAATCTGCCTTGTGCCCATCCAGTTTGGATTTTTTTCTGATACTCACTATAGAAAGAATTATAATACAGATGATTGGTTTTCAGTGTATTTGTAGTATATGCTCTAGAAATCTTAGTTTCCAATTTCTCCTGTGTTGACCTTGGTGTCAAACTGCCTGGTTTAAGTCCAGATTCTGACACTCTGTTGTGTAATCCGATCACCAGCTGCAAAACTTCTTGGTGCCTCATTTTCCTTAGTAGTAAATTGGCAATAAAAACTCACCCTACTGATAGTGGTTTTGTGAGGAATAAATGAGATGATAAATGTAAACTGCTTACTAAGGTGTTTTCACATGTTAAATAAATGTTAGCTATTTTTACTGTTTAATGATGACATGTTGTTGCTTTTATTTTCTGTTTTGAATGCTGAGACTCACTTGGTGTCTTCTGCAGTGTATTTCATATCTTTCATATTCATATATTTTTGTGTAAACCATAAATTATTCTTTCCTTTTGTTTTAACAGATTCTAAAGGATGAAGATAAATACATTGCATTTCCATTATTATGACTGTGAGCTTTAGCACTGCAGATAACATCTGGTGGTATCTGGATTGCTCCTTGAAAGAGAATGTTCTTAGAGTCAAGGGGATTGTATTTTCCTACATCCCTCAGTCATTTAATTTGTGTCATATTTTAGTTGTGTCATATTTGGATTATTGTTTTTTGGACTCTTTTTCTTTCTGAAGTTTCTATTTGCAGCTTTTTTTTTTCCTTTCCCTCATCTTTCTATTCATCTTCTCTCTCTTGGTCTCTTCCTTTTTTTTTTTTCTTTGTCTGGAAGATGGAACATGGTATTTTTATCAAACAACTAATATACTTCTACTTATTCATTTTATTGTCAAGAAAAAAATGTGGAAGACTTTGAAATGGGCAAAAAAGATGCTTGGGAGTCTTGTTTAACTCAGCCTGCTGGGTTATCTGTGATTTTCTTTGTCAAACTTTTACAGCTCCAAGGTGTAGGAAATTGATAGAAAAGTAAATAACTCATATTCATAGAAATATATGAATTTTGTCAAGTGGAATGCAATAATTATTGCCCTGTGGACATTGAGTAGTTTTGCATTTTGAAAAAAAGTTCATTTTAGAATTTCTGATTACCTATCTAATAATCTAACTGAAGAATCTGTATTCTTACTTACCATTGTATACAGCTTCTCCTTGACAGGCAAAGGGGAAAAGAGTAGAACAGAAAAATGGTGAGTTTGCCTTAAATATTTCAGTTAAACAACCAACAGTTTTGTTTCACATGTATATTTGTTCAAATGAGTCACAAAGGAAGCTCTCTACTTTCCCTAACTGCTTGATTTAACTAGACTTGGTATCTTGAAAAATATACCCTAGATATTAATGTCTACAACCCAATCTAATAAAAAAACGAGTCAAAGTAGTGATGCATTCCATAACTGGAATGATCTGATGCCAAGCAGCTAATACATTTATCTGATAGCAGATTGTTCCCTAAGGAAAGTTATAGTGAAAAATCATTCTGTTATATATTCTAAAATGAATGCATACTTGTCCTCCATTGATTCAATTTAAGACCAAAATGAAAAGATTCCTAGCTAACTCTAACTTGGGAAAGAAAGGAGGAAAATTTGGTACCTTGCCATGATGTAAACATGTAAATGGTTGGCATTTAGTTTATCTCAGTATAATGAGGGAGACTAAAACTTTATATAAAAGTTTACATAAAGTTTCTTTGGGTTTCTTATTAAGAAATAATAAAATTTTAAGTTTCTTTAGATTTCTTATTTATTAACTCAAAACATAATGAGTAATAAAAATAAAATCTATTTTTCTAAAATAAATGTTCTGGGTGCTAGAGGGAAAAAATAATACTTCATAACCAAATAATAAAATAAACTTTCTATAGAGAGCAATTGATTTCTAAGTGATAGACAAATAAATAAATCAAATAAGAAAACTTCTTAGGCTTTTGAAGGTACTGACTTTTGGCATGAAGATATCTCTTGGGGAAACATATCATTCAGTTAACCAAGTTATCAAGGGAAATAAAATGAATTAATTTTCAAATATTCTTGTGAAATAAAGGAGAAAACTGATTAACTATCAACCCTGCACCATCCTTAGAAACTTAAATATTATATTGTAAAACTGCTTCTGCTTTTCTGACTTAGAATAAATGTTTGTATAATTATATGTAGCTCAAGTTATTGCAAATTAATGCTCCAGGTTCATGTGCAATTTATATGACTGAGTCTTATTTTATATTGTGCAATAAAATTCTCATTTTATTCCTCATCAAGTTTAAAGATGTTCTAGCTTAGAGCGAATATAAGAATCACATTGTCAAAAGCTGAGCCCATCTGTCACCACTGGAGGTCATCTGGTTTCATTATTTATTCTGCTGGAATATGTGGGCAAAAATGTTAGTTTTCAGGACTTGAAATATTTCCATATAATTTATGTTTGAATCCATATTTAGTTTTCATTTTTAAAAATTAAAACACAACCCTAATGCTGATAACCAAAGGGTCTCTTCTTTCTGAAGTACAGATGTACATTTTTAATATTTCCCAAAAAAGGAGTTAAAGCAGAGCGGTATCAAGAGGAATGTGATATATGGATTTTGTTTTCTTATTTTATTTTTATTTCTTTAAAGAGGCTTTGTCTTGAAGTAAAACATTCCTTTCTGTCCACTCTATTCATTTTTCTTAAATTCATGTGATAACTTTGTAAGAAATGCTTTAGTTTTTAGGGTAGGTTTCAAGAAATGGATGGTTATAGTTTTACATATTCATTAGTTGATGAATAGTCATAATGACATTATCCCAAGTCATATATACGTATATGTTGGCATTTCTGCGGTGACCTTTCATGATTTCATTTAACCTTATAGTTCAGTATCCTTGTTGGTCAGCATTTACAAGCAAGTCTAAGATCCTTATGAAAGGATATTAAACTTAATGCACAAATCCAAGTGTAAAAGATATATTACTTTGTACATACTATTAAATAAATTCAGATTGGCCTCTAAGTTGTACTTTTCCTATGCTGCATGAGAATTTCATCTCAGTCATTATAGGAGCATCTTTCCTCTTTCAGAAATCAGGAGATCTGGACACTATCCCACCAAATGAGATAATGACTTCTAAGCTCTTGTTTACTATTTAATGCTAGTTTTATTATTTATTTTGTCTAAGTCTGCAGTGTTCCCTTGGTGTTCTGCAGTCCTGTACTTTCAAGCTAGATGTGGAATATAGAAATCTTGTCTATTCTATTTTTGGAAACCATTTTTGTCCTTGAAAACTGTCATTTTTTTCCAATCTCATCCTGTGTGGTTTGGGTAAAACTGATTTTGACCTCAAGACCTAGAAGTATGCATATTATGTTAGCCTGGCCAGTCAGCACAGTACATTCCTCTGGCTACTGAGCTGACTTGTCTCCCAGAAACAGAACTAAACATATTAGAGAATGGTGAGGCTTGTGGTGAACTTCATATTTTTAACTATGTCAGCCAGTCAGTTTCAGCTCCCAATTAAACATTATTTTTCTCAAAAGACAAAAAGAGTTTATTGTATCACTTACTTCTAAAGTTTTCCACACCATCAAAATCCTTGGACTTCCAAAGGCTGGCTCCCTTTGTTGGAAAATAATAAGAGTGGCAGAGAAGCAAAAAAAAAAAGAAAATAAAAAACAAGAAAACATTGATATTTCAATAAGTTATCTTGTTTTATTAATGTTCTTGGATTCTATTGAGTTAATTTACAACTGAAAAATTTTAATAACACATACACTTGAATATCTAGTGTTCAATCATAATAGTATATATTTGAGAAGGTCAAGCTATGTGTTGATCTAAGAAGTTCCATCTATGTGTCAACCTCTGTGATTTCTTTTGCTATCACTCAACCGGTCAAAGGCTTCTTCCTTGAATGAGGATTATTACAGAAAAATTGTCAAGAAACAGGAAGAAAGTTAATGATTAGTTCCAATATAATGTACAAAAAATTTAAATAAGGACCACCGAGGAGATCAAGAAAATGTTTATACCTCAAATACCCTCTTGAAGATCTAGGTTCTTAGAGATTGGGTAATGATCACTCTGGAAGGATGGGGATGATGGTGGCATGATATGACCTTGGAGGAAGTGGAATATCGGCCTTCCCCAGCCTGGCCCTCTTCTTTTTCTCTCTATTAGTTTGGTAGGACTGCCATAACACAGCACAGAATGGAGTGACTTAAATATTTATTTTCTCCTTATTCTGAAGGCTAGAAGTCTGAGATCAAGACATCTGTGTATACAGGGTTGATTTCTTCTGAAGCCTCTCTTCTTAGCTTACAGATAGCCACTTTCTCTATCTTCACATCATCTTTCATCTGTGAGAGTGCAACTCTGTGTTCAGATTTGCTCTTACTAGGACACTAGTCATGTTAGGACCGACCCTAAAGACCTTAGTACTTAATTACCTCAATTCTTAATTGAATTACCCCTTTAAAGACCTTATCTCCAAATCTGTTTATGTTCTGAGGTGCTAGGGGTTAAGACTTCCAATGTAAGAATTTTTTTGGCGGGGAAGCACAACTCAGCCTGTAACACTCTCTTACTCTGCTTTTTTGCTTCATTTTTACGGTAAAAACTCCACACCTCAGTCTCTGTGAGGCTTTCCCATTATATTTTCTATTACTAGCTATAGAAATTTAAAAAGCTGACCAATGAATGGGCACTGCTTTCCTGTGATCTTCCTTTACTTCTAGCATTTTGCTGACTAATCAGTCCCCAAATTTCCCCACTGTCACTCTAGTTGCATACATTTAGGTTGACATGTTCATGTTCATCTTGAAGCCTCATGTTAACCTTGCAACTGGATAAACTCAAGAGTTTTCTTTGACTTCTAATATGTAAATGGGAGAAATTGTTTAAATAAATAAAACTAACTAGTTTTATTTAATCAACGTAGCTTCTTGAATCAATAAAGCTACAATTTATAGAGCAAGTGTAAAACCAAATAAGGACTCAGCTGACTCTTTCTGGAGTAAACCTATTTGCTGAACATGTGCTCTACTCATCTTTCCATTTAACTGGTGGCTGCTGATGGGTTTGAATTTCCAGTGTTACAAGAGATAAATGGTCAACCACCAGGTGAACTGCTGTCAAAATAACACTCATTCTTTGATGACAGATATCACCTTAATATTATGCTGCTGAATCCATTTCTCCTCTTGGAATTCACTAGGTACACATTAAGAAAAGACAATGAATGGGATGCTTACTATCTGTGAATCAGAGGAAAATGTGTAAGAAAGTAAAACATAGAAAAGAGTCTTTTTCATGGGGCAATTTGAGCAGGTCTTCACAAATAATAAGAAAATTATCTGATCATGAGTCAGTTATTAGTGTAGTGTTATAAATCAGATCATATTCTTTAGGATAAAAGAAATAATTTTATATAGTAAAGTGCTCTCTGCAATACTTTAACTGTCCTCCTACCCCTTACTTCTGCCTTGTTGTACTCATGTTCCAATAAAAGCTGTAACAATATGTACTTTATAACCCCCTTGGAGGAGGAAATGGCAACCCATTCCAGTATTCTTGCTGGGAAAATCCCATGGACAAAGGAGCCTGGTGGGCTACAGTCCAAGGGGTCACAAAGGATTGGACGCGAATGAGCACACTCACACTTTATAAATATTTTATATGCATTATTTAATAAAATCTCCCTATAAGTAGGGTATAGTAGGTATTATTATTTTACTAATGTTAAAGGTTAAAAAAACTGATGATTCACGGGTTTAATAGCCTGGATAAAGCCACATGCTAGTAAGTGAATTTGAAACCAGTCTGCTTGTCTTTAGCGCCTGAGCAATATTTGATGCCTTAGCATAGTTGTATTTAAAAATAAATTGGCTACTGTATAAGGCAATGGTTTCTAAATAAAATGACACCTTAATTACTTCCCAGCATTCCTGATAATGTAACCAATTTCAAAATTGACAGCACCCTATTAAGCACCCCATTGTAGTGTGGAACTGTTATCTAGTGCATATACTTTGTGATTTACTTTGCTTTAAACTGTTTCACTTGAATGAAGAACAATAGAGAGCTTTAAAGAGAGAGCGAGCTGTTTATTGACAAGATGTTGTGATGATTAAGGCTCCAAAATATTCTTACTATTTTTCCAGTTAATAACTTCAAACATGTTATTTGCAGATCTGTAGAGGCCAATAAATATTCTGTTATCTTAAGATGTAATGTTTGAGAATCTTATAGTTCACATACAGTGCCTGCGTACATGCATGCTTAGTTGTGTGGGACTCCTTGTGACCCATGGACTGTAGTCCACCGCTGCCTCTATCCATGGGATTTGCCAGGCAAAAATACTGAAATGGGTTGCCATTTTCTTCTCCAGGGGATCTTCCTGACCCAGGGATCAAACCCATGTCTCTTGCGTCTCCTGCATTGACAGATGGATTCTTTACCACTGATGCCAGATGGGAAGCCCATCTAGTACATGACTTTTATCTAAAACAAATTTCCACAGACCCTTCAAGGACCTGCAGTCATTGGTTCTTTCTCATTGAAGTTCAGAGTTTTGCTTTTGATCTATCACTCTGTTACTGACTCTTGCAACTGATAACCTCCTTAATAATCTTCTATGTGCTCTACACCCCTATTTCATCATCAAAAAACTTCCAAACTCCACAACTTTCAGCAGAATACATCTTTCATCTTCTTTTTGAAACCTTTATGGGATATCCAGTTGATGATCCAAGTTTCAGACAAATTAAGAAGATTTGATCTCCACCTGGATACCCCACACAGATTTCAAAATTAATTTTATCCTAAATGATCTGATGAGATGGTTGGATGGCATCACCAACTCAGTGGACATGAGTTTGAGCAAACTTTGGGAGATAGTGAAGGACAGGGAAGCCTGGCATACTGAAGTTCATTGCGCTGCAGAGAGTTGGACATAACTTAGTGACTGAACAACAACTGAACAACAACCTCAAAAATAGTTGCTCCCTTTTTATCTACTTTCAGTGAATGACTACATTATCTTTTACTTGATTAGACCAGAAACCATTAACCAAAGCCCAGTGGACTTTCCTCTTATACAATTTCTCAAAATCTGTTGATTACAGAATTCTATAGATTTCATTTAAAAGGTTAAATTCTTCTGCCATAATACCCCAGATTTTGGTGTTTTAGACTTCTACTGGACTGCTATAGTAACCAGCTACACTCTTCTGGCTAATAACTGTGATTCATATATTCTTAGCTCTTTAAACTCGACTTTGGTATTTGCTTCAGCCCTAATTATTTCTTCAGAGTTTTAAATTAAGTTCCCAAATAACCTCAAGGATTTGTTCAGTCCTTTGACTTTCATGTTGTCTGAATTTTTCCTTTTTTCTCTCAATCTTGGTCTGAAGAAAACCCCTTCCCTGGTGAACCTTCATCACCCAGTGACAGAATATGATATTAAAATCCATACACTATTTATTCATATAATACTACTGCAAACTTCTTGCCTTTACATAACCTAATTATAGCTAAAGACTGCTGCTACTGCTAAGTCGCTTCAGTTGTGTCCGACTCTGTGCGACCCCATAGACGGCAGCCCACCAGGCTCTCCCGTCCCTGGGATTCTCCAGGCAAGAACACTGGAGTGGGTTGCCATTTCCTTCTCCAATGCATGAAAGTGAAAAGTGAAAGTAAAGTTGCTCAGTCGTGTCCGACTCTTTGCAACCCCATGGACTGCAGCCCACCAGACTCCTCCGTCCATGGGGCTCTCCAGGCAAGAGCACTGGAGTGGGGTGCCACTGCCGTCTCCGAGAGGAGACTAGCTAAACTAGCTAAAGACTAGTTTCTTTATATTATGCTTACTTCTATGGCTAGAGTTTCATATTTGTTGATCACTCTTTGGAGAGCATCAATCCTGACGATTTCTTCTCACTAAGGTTTCAGGTAAATATTATCTTGTAGAAACACTTCCCTGAACCACCCTAATCAGATCTTGTCCCTTCTTCTGGGTTCTCACAACTATAGGAAAGCAATGGTGAATAAGAAAAAAGGGATTTTTGTCCTCAGAGGCTTGTATTATTGTGGGATTATATTAATTAAGGGAAAGATATTTTTTCTAAGCAACAAATCCCAAATTTCACAGTTCAATAGAGATAATTGATTTTTCACTTATGATAAATCCAAAACAGGTATTACTGTATAGCTTGTGTTGGAGTCCATGAAGTGATATAGAAACTTAGTTTTCCTATGTCAAAAGAAAATGCACCAGAAAAAGTTAAACTGGCAAGGAAGAGACTGAATAGTGGTCTATGGCAATAGGGTCAAGACTATTATAATAGAAGGAGAGATTGGATTCAAGGTGACTGAAACAAAAGGTAGGAGACTAGGTGAGCTAGTGGAGAAGTATTGGACTGCAAAAATTCTAAAGTAAATGCTGTAAGAAAAGGGAAGTCATATGCCTATAGTCAAGAAGACACATGTTTAAATAAGTTTAGTCAAGCTGGACTTCCCTGGTGGTACAGTGGATAAGAATCTGCCTGTCAATACAGGGGACATGTGTTCAGTCCCTGGTCCAGGAAGATTCCACATGTCAATGGAGCAGCTAAGCCTGTGCACCACAGCTACTAAGCCTGCTCTCTAGAACCGATAAACTGCAACTACTGAGCCCATGTGCTACAACTACTGAAGCCCATGTGCTGCAATGAAGAGTAGTCCCTGCTTGCAGCAACTAGAGAAAGTCCATGTGTAGCAACAAAAGCCCAGCACAACCAAAAATAAAAATAAATAAAAATATTAAAAATCTTTAAAAATTTTCAGTCAAGCTAAGGGAAAACATTAAGATAATCTTGGTCACTTCCTAGGTTTTACATCATCTTCACATACCTTTGAAGGTTTCATTGTTTTTCTGTATCAGATAGGTGCGTGGAGGATGACCACGAATAATGTCCTAGGAAGTCCATGGTCTAGTCTTGCAAGTGGCACATTCTGCTGTCACTATTATTCCCCTGACTAAAACCCAGACACAAGACCGCATTTAACTGCAAGTGGAGCTGACAAAAATGTGGATTATTGTCTGTCCAAAAAGAACATGCAACTAGTTTGACAAAGAGTAATCTTCCCTGATGTCTCAGATGGTAAAGAATCTGCCTGCAATGAAGGAGACCCAGGTTCAGTCCCTGGGTTGGGAACATCCCCTGGGAAATGGCAACCCACTCCAGTATCTTGCCTGCAGAATTCCATTGACAGAGGAGCTGAGCAGGTTACAGTCCATGGGATCGCAGAGTTGGAAACGACTGTGCAGCACAATAAGACAACAGGAACAACAAACTAGCCCCTGCCATAGGAAGCCAAAAGTTGAAAATGCAATTATACAATTAAATTACATAATTACTTTATAGAAATTCATCATGTTGCTTTATTTGAAGACCTTTAGGGACCATGCTTGTATCTCTTCCATTTTTGTCTCCTTAGATCTAAGAAAATGTCACACACATAGAAATATGATACCCAGTAAATATTTCTTATATGAATCACTGTTGGTGAACTGTGATATTTTGAGATAACTGAAAATTGCTGCCTTTAATCACACTCCACTGTATCACTTATATTCCCCCAAATCTTTAAAGTTTGTATTGCTTGTATAAATTTTAGTTGACAAAAGTGACAGAATATGCAATCTCCTTATTTTTGAATGATTTGTACTTTACTTTTTAGATAGAAAAATAGATCACTTTATAGCTCATCAAAATTACTTTTAAAATTATAATTGTTTGAATTTTCTTTTTAAATAATATTATTTTCCTTCTATTGTTCACTAAAATAATGGCAGTTAATTAATGAACTATATATACAGTCTTCAGTTTGTTTTCTTAGGCAGGTACACCCATATTGATCCATGATTCTACTCTTTGAGTTTCTTAATTAAATAACATTTGTTATTTTTTTATGCATATGAATCGTTAGAAAACATCTTTAGTGAAAGCTAGAACTAAGTAGGGTTATCATCAGGATTCATAGGCAAAGAAAAAAGCCAAATATAAGACCTGTGATATGCTTGAATAATTAGGATATTTGGAGGGGGTAAATTTGGTCATCGTTTCATACTTTCTAAGTGATTTGATCAAACCTAACTGAGATTCAAATTCCAACAGTACTTTTATTTTAGATTATATTCACTACCAATGTTGGTATTATTTTAAACTTTATCTAATTGATTATTTAACATAGCACATATTAAGAAGTATTTTAATTTTACCGACAAAAACAACTGAAGCACAGAAAATTTATATGCATAAGCACCAAGTATTTCATTAGAAAAATTCACTGCTTATTGAACCATTACATTACCTTAAATAAAGCATTTTAAATCTTATGACAATTCATTTTCAAGTTTGTACTTGTACAGAATTTTTGGAATTGGCTTTATAGGGCTTGATTTTTTGTTTTAATATTGATTTGATTGCATATCTTGTATGGCAATTCATTGCCAAGCTAGAAATAATTCTACACAATTAGTTGGAATACAAGATTTCTGTTCTCTCCTCCTTGTCACATAAGTTAAAGAATATTTATATCCCAGTAACATCTTTCAGTTATTGTGCTTGAAAGTTTATTTTATCTTTTCTTGTACATCCTAATATCTGAATTTCATAATCCCACGTAGAATAAGTCAAGCAGTTTCCATTTTATAGAGGGAAGAATGTAAGCACAGAGGGATTCAGAAACTTGATTTAGATAGCACAGCTAATATGCACAGTTCGTTCTCCAGGATGGCTGTATCAACCTGTCCAGTCCCAGATGCTCTCCTTGTCCTGACATTGACATTCTTCCCACTGCGCTGCAAGTGTCCATGCTCACTCCCCCAGCTGGTTGGCCCTTGACTAGACTGGAATTAAAGCTATGTGACTTCTGAAGTTAGATTATAAAAGCTACCATGCTGTGAGGCAGCTCAAGCTTTGTGAAAAGGCCTCCTGTGGGCATTATGGCCCACAGCTAGCATCAATCAACAGACATGTGAAGTGAAGAAGCATTTGAGAGGACTCCATTCTCAGCTACAATCTGAGAGCAACTGTGTAAGAAATTCTCAATGAGAATTCCATCAACCCCCAGAACTGGGAGTGATAATATTATAATAATTGTTGTTGTTTTAAGTCACTGAGCATCAGGATGATAGGTTCTGTTGCAATAGTAAGTGGAAGGGCTAGTGATTGTAGCTGAGATGATAAAAAGTATGAATATCTGTTCTAACCTATTGTGCTCATTCTAGTATACTACCCTGGGTAGCACACCAAAATCTGCATAGAGAGTCATGTAAAAAGTGAAAATTCAGTACTGTAACTATGTATGGTGATGGGTTTTAACTAGACAGATTGTGGTGATCATTCTGCAATTTATATACAAATACTGAGTTATTACGTTTATACACCTAAAACTAATGTTGTATGTTAATTATATCTCAATAAAAACAGAGGAAAACTCACCTAACTGGAAGCTTTGTTATGCTTTCCAGCATAAAATTTCCAACAAAAAATGATATAAATAATTGATGCTGTGAGTGATGTAAAGAGCTGGATTTTTTCTCAGTTCTTATAGTGACAACTGATGACCTTGGGCAAATCAAATAACTTCTCTTTTTAGCATTAAAATCAAATATTATGGCACATCTCTAAATACCCCCTCAGGAAAGACCCTTATAAGAAAATTAACTGAAAGCTACTTTGGTTTGCTTCTGAAATATTCAGATTTTGAAGCAACTTCAGAGGGACCACAGTGGCTCAGAGAAAAATCCTTCATTTTTATGTCCCAGTTGCTTGCTAATTAGCAAGAAAAAAGAAAGTATACTTAGAGGGTTATAGAGATTTAATAAAATCCTTAAGAGTTTATGATTTATATCTTTATTCTAATTGCTTCAATCTGTTATTAATTCAACCTTAAAAGCCACACTCTGTAATGGTATAAATATTTACTGTTTCCTAATAAAAAATGTCTCAAGCATAATTTTCACATTTACTACACTTGTTACATTTTAAAATCGTTAAGACTAAACCACATTCGGTTACAATTTTAAACAAAAGGAAAAAAAAATAGTTCAGGAAGAAAATAAATTCAAGGTTTAATAACAAGTTTGAGTGGCAACTGAAGACCTAACGATACGCAGATGTATTCTATATTATGTTGGACACTTAGACCTGTTTCAATAGGAGGCTTCCTTTCTATACTTAACAAAATAGACAACAAACATGATTCCATATACTGGTTTGCATTTCTGTCACAGGAAGATATGCATGGTGATCTCCATGAATGAATGACATAAAATATTCTTTTATCAAATGGAATCTCAGCTTAAAGATATTCAATGGCTTTCAATTTTAACTATTAATAGAATAAACTCTAAGTTCCTTAGCCTGGCACACAAATCCTGAGCTGGGTCTCTGTCTTCTAGAACCTCATCTTCTTCCTCCCTCACCTTTGCTCACTATCTGCTATGCACATTAGTCTCCTTGTTATTGCACTTAGAACAGACCACCATTCCCTTCACTTTAGGCCACAGCTTTTATTGTTCCCTCTACCTGAGAGTCACCTTTTTAGTTTCTCAAGTCTTAATACAAATGACATTTAACAGAGAGGCTTTGTTTGGTGCAGTCTCCAAAATAGCATGTCCTGATTTCTCTATGTCATTGCCCTTGTAAGGAAGGAAAAACTTTTCCTCTACCTTTTTAGATTAAGTCACTGGGACCTGCAAATTAAAGTGACAAAAGACAAGCTAACAGAGAGTGCTAACTTGTAGGAAGTGACTAGACAAAAGAAAAGGTATTTGGGCTTCCAGAGCCAATAAACTGTGGGGAAGTGACTAGAAAATATATGGAGGGAACTAAAGGAAGATAAGTGTTATTTTAGAAATGTCTGCTTATGCAGAATCATCTTGACATTGATTCTTTGTCTCCAGTGATAAGAGTGCTCTCTTCTTTTGATACAAGAAGGGCACATTTTCATTGGGAAATTCATGCCCTGCTTTTAGGCACAGAGGGGAAAGATGGAGAGATTTTCCTATATCTGCTGTTTTTCAACTGCTTTTAGCTCAAAATAATCAATATACCAAAGTGGCATATTTTGGGGTGGCATATCCTGGTTCCTTCCTACTTTTGCATCCAAGTCCCCGATAATGAAAAGGACATCTTTTTTGGGTGTTAGTTCTAGAAGATCTTGTAGGTCTTCATAGAACTGTTCTACTTCAGCTTCTTCAGCCTTATTGTTCGGGACATAGACTTGAATTACCGTGATATTGAATGGTTTGCCTTGGAGACGAACAGACATCATTCTGTCATTTTTGAGATTGCATCCAAGTACTGCATTTTGGACTCTTTTGTTGACTAGGATGGCACTTCATTTCTTCTAAGGGATTCCTGCCCACAGTAGTAGATATCTGAGTTAAATTTCACCCATTCCAGTCCATCTTAGCTCACTGATTCCTAGAATGTCGATGTTCACTCTTGCCATCTCATGTTTGACCACTTCCAATTTGCCCTGATTCATGGATCTAACATTCCAGGTTCCTATGCAATATTGCTCTTTACAGCATGGAATCTTGCTTCTATCACCAGTCCCATTCACAACTGCATGTTGTTTTTGCTTTGGCTCCATCCCTTCATTCTTTCTGGAGTTATTTCTCCACTGATCTCCCGTAGCATATTGGGCATGTACTGACCTGGGGAGATCATCTTTCAGTGTCCTATCTTTTTGCCTTTTCATACTGTTCATGGGGTTCTCAAGGCAAGAATACTGAAATGGTTTGCCATTCCCTTCTCCAGTGGACCACATCTTGTGAGACCTCTCCACCCTGACCCATCCGTCTTGAGTGGCCCCACACAGCACGGCTTAGTTTCATTGAGTTAGACAAGGCTGTGGTCCATGTGATCAGATTGGCTAGTTGTCCGTGACTGTAGTTTTAGCCTGTCTGTCCCCAGTCTCCTCTCTCAGTGCCTACCATCTTACCTGGGTTTCTCTTACCTTGGACTCGGGGTCTCTCTTCACAGCTGCTCCAACAAAGCGCAGCCACTGCTCCTTACCTACAAGACCTTCCAGAACAACACCCCCAAAAGATGTCCTTTTGATAATAGGGGACAGGAATGCAAAAGTAGGAAGTCAAGAAACACCTGGCGTAACAGGCAAATTTGGCCTTGGAGTACACAATGAAGCAGGGCAAAAGCTAATAGAGTTCTGCCAAGAGAACACACTGGTCACAGCAAACACGCTCTTCCATCAACACAAGAGAAGACTCTACGCATGGACATCACCAGATGGTCAACACCGAATTCAAATTGATTATATTCTTTGCAGCCAAAGATGGAAGAGCTCTATACAGTCAGCAAAAACAAAACCGGGAGCTGACTGTGGATCAGATAATGAACTCCTTATTGCCAAATTCAGGCAGAAATTGAAGAAAGTGGAGAAAACCACTAGACCATTCAGATATGACCTAAATCAAATCCCTTATGACTATATAGTAGAAGTGAGAAATAGATTTAAAGGACTAGATCTGATAGAATACCTGATGAACTATGGATGGAGGTTCATGAAATTGTATAAGAGACAGGAATCAAGACCATCCCCAAGAAAAAGAAATGCAAAAAGCAAAATGGCTGTCTGAGGAGGCCTTACAAATCTCTGTGAAAAGACGGGAAGTGAAAAGCAAAGGAGAAAAGGAAAGCTATACCCATTTGAATGCAGAGTTCCAAAGAATAGCAAGGAGAGATAAGAAAGCCATCCTCAGTGATCAATGCAAAGAAATAGAGGAAAACAATAGAATGGGAAAGACTAGAGATCTCCTCAAGAAAATTAGTGAGACCAAGGGAACATTTCATGCAAAGATGGGCTCAATAAAGGAGAGAAATGGTATGGACCTAAGAGAAGCAGAACATATTAAGAAGAGGTGGCAAGAATACACAGAAGAACTGTACAAAAAAGATCTTCATGACCCAGAAAATCACGATTATGTGGTCACTCACCTAGAGCCAGACATCCAGGAATGTGAAGTCAAGTGGGCCTTAGAAAGCATCACTACGAGCAAAGCTAGTGGAGGTGATGGAGTTCTGGTTGAGCTATTTCAAATTCTGAAAGATGATGCTGTGAAAGTGCTGCACTCAATATGCCAGCAAATTTGGAAAACTCAGCAGTGGCCACAGGACTGGAAAAGGTCAGCTTTTGTTCCAATCCCAAAGAAAGGCAATGCCAAAGAATGCTCAAACTACTACACAATTGCACTCATCTCACATGCTAGTAAAGTAATGCTAAAAACTCTCCAAGCCAGGCTTCAGCAATACTTGAACCATGAACTTCCAGATGTTCAAGCTGGTTTTAGAAAAGGCAGAGGAACCAGAGATCAAATTGCCGAAATCCGCTGGATCATCGAAAAAGCAAGAGTACCATAAAAACATCTATTTATGCTTTATTGACTATGCCAAAGCCTTTGCCTATGTAGATCACAATAAACTGTGGAAAATTCTTAAAGACATGGGAATACCAGACCACCTGACCTGCTTCTTGAGAAACCTGTATGCAGGTCAGGAAGCAACAGTTAGAACTGGACATGGAACAACACACTAGTTCCAAATAGGAAAAGGAGTACGTCAAGGCTGTATATTGTCACCCTGCTTATTTAACTTATATGCAGAGTACATCATGAAAAACGCTGAGCTGGAGGAAGCACAAGCTGGAATCAATATTGCTGGGAGAAATATCAATAACCTCAGATATGCAGATGACACCACCCTTATGGCAGAAAGTGAAGAAGAACTAAAGAGCCTCTTGATGATAGTGAAAATAGAGAGTGAAAAAGTTGGTTTAAAGCTCAACATTCAGAAAACTAAGATCATGGCATCCAGTCCCATCACTTCATGGCAGATAAGTGGGGAACAGTGGAAACAGTGGCTGACTTTATTTTGGGGGGATGCAAAATCACTGCAGATGGTGATTGCAGCCATGAAATGACAAGATGCTTACTCCTTGGAGGGAAAGTTATGACCTACCTAGATAGCATATTAAAAAGCGGAGACACTACTTTGCCGACAAAGGTCTGTCTAGTCAAAGCTATGGTTTTTCCAGTAGTGATGTATGGATATAATAGTTGGACTATAAAGAAAGCTGAGCACTGAAGAATTGATGCTTTTGAACTGTGGTGTTGGAGAAGGCTCTTCAGAGTCCCTTGGACTGCAAGGAGATCCAACCAGTCCTTCCTAAAGGAGATAAGTCCTGGGTGTTCATTGGAAGGACTGATGGTGAAGCTGAAATGCCAATACTTTGGCCACCTGATGCGAAGAACTGACTCACTGGAAAAGACCTTGATGCTGAGAAAGATTGGGGGCAGGAGGAGAAGGGGACGACAGAGGATGAGATGGCTGGATGGCATCACCTACTTGATGGACATGGGCTTGGGTAGACTCAGGGAGTTTGCGATGGACAGGGATCCTGGCGTGCTCCGGTTCATGGGGTTGCAAAAAGTTGGACACGACTGAGCGACTGAACTGAACTGATCCTTGTCCCCTTCTGCTGGTTTGTCTCCTTCTTATTGCTTATTTAACTTGTACTGATTCTTTAATTTTGTCATTATTTCATTATGAGACTTCTCTGGAATCAATGCAAACTCCGCACAGGCAAAGAACTTCTCAGTGTCAGTTTTCCTTTGTTTTCATTGCTGTGTTCACAGTTCCTAGAACAACGCAGGTGCTCACTGCAGGGGTTTATGTACCTCTTCGTTCCTGTCTCTCTCAACAATATGATTTTCCATTGATTCTTTCATGCACTCTTGCTTTCTTTCTCTGTCTTTTATGCAAAGATAAAGATGTTGAAAGAAGATTGCTATAGGCAATAATTTTCATAGGATCTCATATTTGACAGAAAAAAATTGGCAATCATGTAATTCAGAGGTCAGTTAACATAATAATTAAGACTGCTGGTTCTGGAGCTCTAATACTTTGAGTTCTGGCTTCACCATTTACTAGAGGCACATCTTGGGCAGCTGCTTTAAACTATTTGAAGCTTTGCTTTTGTATTTCTAAAGTGAGGCTTATGACAGTTTCTGCTTCATTGGGTGGCATTTGATCATTATGATCAAATCAATCAACGTATTATTTCTAAGAGTAAAGCTGTTAAAAGATTTTCTGGAAGTAAATAAGCTTCAGGTTCATTTTACTTTTAGAGAAATTAGTATTAATATTAATCCCAGAGGGGTCCAAATGACTTGGATAGGCAATTTACCTAAACTGAAGAGAAATTGAGCAACTAAACTGCTAAAAATAATAATAACCTACACTTAGGTATCATGTATGATACTGTTTCTGGTACTGCTCTGACAGCCTATGTATCTTACCTTATTTAATGCTCATATCAATGCTCTGAAAAAGCCTTTAATATTGTCTCCATTTTAACACTGTGGGATCAGAGACATAGATCATATAGTTATGAAGTGGCTGAGTGAGTAATTGAACCTTGGAAGGTTGAGCTCTAACGTTCTTGTTCTTAACCTAATTTTTCATAGGATGTTTCAAATAAACAAACAAATAAACATACACAAAATCTCCCTTCAATCAGCACAGATCACAGAAATATTATATAACATTTTATTTATATTTATTCAATATTTTATACATGAAGATTTCTAATTTCTATTCAGTGAAAACATGTTTAATGTGTTTCCTCCATTGTATTACAGGGGTATCATTTAACAAATATATATAGGTTAATAGTAATTTATAAAGATAAAAATATTAAAATTTAATGTTATTTTTTCAAGACATAGAAAATATAAAATTTAAAACACATTGGAATTTTTAGTAATTCTCTACTTATTAGATGGGTTTCCCTGGTGACTCAGTGGTAAAGAATGTGCCTGCCAATGCAGGAGACATGGGTTCAATCCCTGGTTTGGGTTGATCCCTTGGAGAAGGAAATGGCAACCTACTCCAGTATTTTTGCCTGGGCAATCTCGTGAATAGAAGAAATCTAATGGCCTACAGTCTATGGGGTTGCAAAAGAGTCAGACATGACTTAGCTACTAAAAAATAACTTGTTAGATACGTAATATTTCATATTAACATGTTCTCAGATTGATACATAGGCTTAGGTGCAATTTAGAATATCAAAATTATAAGCACTGTGCCTTACATATAATAGGTATTCTTAATATTAAATTTGTTGGAAAATTTCCTTTCTAGTGTAGTCCCTCTTTACATCTACTTCTTTGGAATAAGACCATCTCCTTTTATTTGCCTACTTTCATTAAATTATTTTAAGGTTATAAAACTAACTAAAATAAAGTGAAAGTCGCTCTGTTCTGTCTGACTTTGAGACCCCATGGACTCTACAGTCCATGGAATTCTCCAGGCCAGAATACTGGAGTGGGTAACCATTCCCTTCTCCAGGGGATCTTCCCAACCCAGAGACTGAACCCAGGTCTCCTGCATTGCAGGAGGATTCTTTACTAGCTGAGCCACCAGGGAAGCCCAACTAAAATAAAAGTAGGCATATATAACTTGCTTATAAAGTGACTGTCTAGATTTTATAAAGGCTATACTTAACAAGTAAGAATGTTATTAAATTTTATAACTTAATGTGAAATAACCTGGTGGGCTAGGTGCACTTGAAAAATTTAATCTCTGTGTCATAGAGATAGGTTTAAATTATCCAATTATCTCAATAAGAGGAAGATACCAATGGCTATCTATCTATCTATCCATCTATCATCTATTTTTCTTCTCTGTGAGGCGGCAACACTCTTCATTATGTAATATTTCTGTTGTGCCTGCGGATACCTGTTGATTCATCTGATTCCTCAATGATTGTCACTCTTCCACCAGCCTGCAGCATACTCTATTGTTATCTGCTTCTCCATAACAATTCCAAAACTTAGTGACTTACAGTAACAACTTGGTCCATGGTTCTACAGTCAGAAATTGAGCAGGGAACAGTGGAAGTTACCCATCTTATTCCATCTTGTTGGGATCACAGGTGGCTGCCTCGAACAAATTGAGCCTGACTGCCACAGTTCAGCTGATGCCAGATGTCTGGAGATTCCATTGTAGAGATTAACTGGGTTCTTCAGTTCTCCTCCATGTGACTTCTCCATATAGCTAGCTTGTGCTTTCTCATAAAAAGGTGGTCTCAAGAGTCCAAAGAGGGTGTGCTGTATGGGGACTAAACCATTGTGCTGGTGCTATCAAGTGTCATTCTAAGGTTCCATTGGCCAAAGCAAGATGCAGAGCTGATTGCAGAGTCAGCTAGAATGGGAGGAGATGATATAAGGGTGTGAATACTGAAAAGCATGGGCTTGTGGCAGCAGCTGATGTAACTGTTGACCTCAGTCCAACTTTTGATATCAATAATTCACAGCTCTTCCATATGCAAAGAACACTTTCCTCCTCCCAAGATCCTCAATATTGTATTTCCTTATGCTATCAGAGTTAGATAGATTCTTGTCATCTGGATTAGGTTCAAGTGCAAATAAGGATCTTTAGACAAAGTTCTTTGGCTGCAGCTGCTCAGTTATGACTCCTTCTAATTCAGATATCTATGAATTAAAAAGGGAAGTTTTCTGCCTATACATACTTGTTATTTAATGATGAGATAGTAACAGGAAAACTCAAGCACATATTGATATTAAAAAGTATAACACATAGCAATCACTTAGACAGACAGCAAGGAAATCAAGCCAGTCAATCCTAAAGGAAATCAACCTTGAATATTCATTGGAAGGGCTGATGCTGAAACTGAAGTTCTAATACTTTGGCCACCTGATGCTAAGACCCAACCCACTGGAAAAGACCCTGATGCTGGGAAAGATTGAAGGCAGGAGGAGAAGGGGGCAACAGAGGATGAGATGTTTGAATAGCATCATCAATTCAATGGACATGAGTTTGAGCAAACTCTGGGAGATAGTGAAGGACAGGGAACCCCAGGGTGCTGCAGTCCATGGGGTCACAAAGAGTTGGATATGACTGAGCGACTGAACAACAACACATCACTGGTCCATAACAATTTTAAAATTCAACCATTTTTAAATTAGCAGGTATCCTTTTTCAGGGAATAGGGCCTGGTCTTTGATTATAGGCTAATTCTTTCCCACAGAGTAGTTCTTCCTGGGTTTTTGTTTTCCTTCTATTTGAGCCTGTCTTTGTTTTTCCATAAGAAATGCCATCCTTATGTAAGCTTTTGCCTGCTTTCAAGTCCCAAGGCCAATATTGGATTTAGTTTTTTGTTACAGCAGCACTACTCTTCAGGTATTTCTCTTACAATTATCTATGGTACATAGCATACCACCCCAAACTTAAAACAAGAAACAATTTTTTCATAATTCTATGGGTCAGAATTTCAGGCAAGGAAAGTGGAGACAGTTGGTACTAGTTCCATAATGTCCCTAGCCTAAACTGTTGTAGTTTGAATGGCTGGAGCTCAATAAAGTAGGTTGACTGGGACCATTTATCTGGGGTCTTGGATCTGGATATCCATTCCATTTCTTGATTCTCATCCACTGGCTTTTCCATGTGGCAAGCTTGAGTTTTCTCATAGATTGTGATCTCTGAGATTCAAAAGCTACTATTCCAAGAGAACAAACTGCCTGTGCAGGCACTTATCAAGCTTCTGTTTGCCTCACATTCACTACTGTTCCACTGGTATGCAAATTCCATGGCCAAACAGAGAGTCAGCAGTGAAGAGGAACACAGGAGTGTAAATAATACTAAGTACAGTTTATTGGAAAACACCAATGCAATAGTTGACTCCACCTACCTGGGAAACGATTGAAAACTTCACTGAATTATCTTGTAGATAAAGAACATGCTCTGAACTTTCTTTATGTACCAAAAGTTTAGTTTCTAACTGGACTCAAATAGTGCTCAATTAATATATGTTGAATGAGATGGATGATAAAATCTTCATATGTTAGTATTTCTGAGACATGAACTACAAATTCAATCTTGAAAGATATTATGTGGAACAACAACAACAAAAGGATTCCCTGGTCAAACTGTATGGTAGATTGGTTACGGTATTATTCTCCATGTTCCATTTCTCTCTTTGTACATATCCTTTGCAGTATAACTTGTAAGAGATGTTTATATCAAAATGTGGAGTCTAGTTCTCTACCCCTTACATTTGTGCTGCACCTGTGGCTTGCTGTGGCCCAGAGGATACAGTGAAGGTGATGTTTGTCATTTTTAAGTGTAGGTTCGGGAGGTTGGCATGCTTCCCTTCTCTCTTTTGTACTCTGCTTCTGGTAGGAGAATGAGCTCAGGCTAGCCTGCTAGAGGGCGAAAGACCACGTGAAGTAGAGCCAAGTTGCTCCAGCTGAGGACAGTAGACCATCCGGTCCCTACCTAACCTGCTTACTGATGACAGAAGTGTGAGTGAATCCAGAGATCAGTGGAGCCTATTCCAGTCAGCAGAGCTGCTCAAAAAGTCATAGATTAAAAATTTGGGGATGGCTTGTTATACATCAAGAAATAACTGATACAAATATCCTAAGAATTTACAGTACCCATAGGCATATTATGGAGAAGGCAATGGCACTCCACTCCAGTACTCTTGCCTGGAAAATCCCATGGATGGAGGAGCCTGGTAGGCTGCAGTCCATGGGGTCATTGAGAGTTGGACAAGACTGAGTGACTTCACTTTCACTTTTCCCTTTCATGCATTAGAGAAGGAAATGGCAACCCACTCCATTGTTCTTGCCTGGAGAATCCCAGGGACGGGGAAGCCTGCTGGGCTGCCGTCTATGGGGTCGCACAGAGTCAGACACGACTGAAGCGACTTAGTAGCAGCAGCATAGGCATATTAACTATAAGAAAATAAACCATAGAACGAAAGCAATTGAAAGTATAACATTCTGTAGGTGTGAGTGTGCGCTAAGTTGCTCAGTCATGTTCGACTCTTTGCAACCCTATGGACTGTAGCCCACCAGGCTTCTCAGTCCATGGGGATTCTCCAGTCAAGAACACTGGAGTGGGTTACCATGCCCTCCTTCAGGGGATTTTCCTGACCCAGGGATCGAACCCGTGTTCTCCTGCACCTCCTGCACTGCAGTTGGATTCTTTACTGCTGAGCCACAGGAGAAGCCCCAACATTCTGTATATTTCCCCCAAGTTATTTGGCTACAGAACTTCAACAATCTCTCCTTCGTTTTTGTTTTACTATATTAACCACTACACCTCTGCTTTAAGAGTATATAGAGCACACTTGGGAAACTTCTGTAGAATTCAGAAGTTATAATAACACTCAATGGCTAGTTCACCAGAAATACAAAGTAGTGATGCTTTTATTGTTTCTATTGTCTTTGAAATAATTATTTGATTTGACTGAATTTTGGTTAAGGTTTATTATATATTTTTCTTAAAGTCCTTCTTTTTTTTTCTTTTTCTTTCCTTGCTACACTGTCCTCAGTTCTCACAGTTTCAATTTGAAAAATTTTAAAAAGTCACCTGATGCCAGACATTTGTGAGAACTAATCATTTACATTGAGCCAGGTTCATGTCTGATAAAAGTGTTCCATGGTAATGACTTATGGGTCAATATTAAATGATTCATATGGTAGTTCTCAGAATGCTCCACACAACTGAAGAGATAAGAAACCAGGCAAATGGAATAGAAAATAATACTTTAGATATCTGTTGAGTGTTACAATTTTCCTGTCATGCAAAAAAAATCTCTGCTTTCTGCTCCTAGTATAAAAACTTGTGCCTAGAATGCATACAATATCTCTGAAGATGAAATCTTGTCTGATTTTATCATGATTTCCAGGGTAAAAATGTGAATAAAAGTGCTGCTTTTAAATTTAAAGAATGTGAAGATATTAATATTCAGTTGAATTTTACATGAGAATTTATAAGTGGGTTTATTCTTAAAGGTTCTCTGTAAAATTGTCATCTCTTCCATCTATATGGGAAGATATTTGGTTTTACTTAGATTTGTGACTTAAGATATCCTGATTTTTGCAAGCTTGTTCAGTTGTAAAATTTGATTTTTGATCAAAAATCATGTCTAAATTATTTTAACAGTATAAATTTAAATGTAAACAAACAGTTATGAAAGAGAATTTAAACCTCTTAGCAGAGGTTTATTACTCTTAATAGAATAATAATATTTGATCATCATCATTAATTTCTATTTACTTAAGTTTTATAAGTATTAATGCCTGTTACTCTAGGTTGTACCAATAGAACCTGTAATTATTTTCCTGATTAAAGGAAAACATATTAAATTAGAAAACATTTGAGGGAAGCGGGCAATTTTATTAATACATGACATTGAAACCTTTATTTAATGATTAGTGAATTGGTAATCATTTCACCTGAAAAATAATGATAGATTCCAAATCTATATATTTATTCTTTTTAAAATAATGATCCAATTTTATTTAAAACACTTCCATAAGTCAATAGTTTCTTAATTTTAAGTATGCGTAGAGATAATAAATATATGAAAGCCTATCACATAATTGGTATTTAATTTTCTATCTTATGACAAGCAATTTGCTTGATCTATAGTAGATGTCTCTATAAATACCAAATAATGGCAGAAATAAAGTATAGAAATTATACCTGATGATACTTATATAAAATAATGCAATTCATTCTTACTTAATAGATAAACATCATACACACATCTTTTTGTATTATAATTTAACATTCTTAAAGCTCTAACATTGAAATCAGCTCTGACCTCTTAAATCTGCTGCTGATGCTGCTAAGTCGCTTCAGTCGTGTCCGACTCTGTGCGACTCCATAGACGGAAGCCCACCAGGCTCCCCCGTCCCTGGGATTCTTCAGGCAAGAACACTGGAGTGGGTTGCCATTTCCTTCTCCAATGCATGAAATGAAAAGTGAAAGTGAAGTCACTCAGTCGTGTCCGACTCTTAGTGATCCCATGGAAGGAAAATCCTCCGACCATGGGATTTCCCAGGCAAGAGTACTGGAGTGGGGTGCCATTGCCTTCTCCTAAGCTTTCTTAATTTATTCTTAAATATAATTAGAAATGTGCTCAAGTATTTCACGTAAGATGCCTATACAGTGTTGCTTACTAAAATCAGTAAAATGAAATACTAGAAATCACAAAAGTCAGATTTATTATGATATATTCAGAGAATGGAATGCTGTGGATCCCTAAAACTAAAGTTTTCAAATAATATTTACTGGTATGTGGAAATTCTGATAATACATTCTTAACAGAAGAAAGAAGATAATAATATACATAGTGCACGTTTTTAAATTGAAATTGAATAACATCATAGACGGATATTAGATATTCAAACCCTCAATGTTTAACAGTGGTTATCCCTGGATGATGCATTATAAACTTTTTTCAGTTTTGTATTTATTCCTTTTTTTTCTTAAAAAATGTGTAGAGTCATAACAATTACAAAGTTATTTTTAAAGAAGAGTAGGAAATCAAGTAATGCTCAAAATTCTCCAAGCCAGGCTTCAACAATATGTGAACCGTGAACTTCCGGATGTTCAAGCTGGTTTTAGAAAAGGAAGAGGAACCAGAGATCAAATTGCAAACATCCCGTGGATCATAGAAAAAGCAAGAGAGTACCAGAAAAACATCTATTTCTGCTTTATTGACTATGTCAAAGCCTTTGACTGTGTGGATCACAATAAACTGTGGAAAATTCTGAAAGAGATGGAAATACCAGACCATCTGACCTGTCTCTTGAGAAACCTGTATGCAGGTCAGGAAGCAACAGTTAGAACTGGACATAGAACAACAGACTGGTTCTGAATTGGGAAAGGAGTACGTCAGTACTGTATATTGTCACCCTGCTTATTTAACTTGTATGCAGAGTACATCATGAGAAACGCTGGGCTGAAGGAAGCACAAGCTGGAATCAAGATTGCTGGGAGAAATATCAATCACCTCAGATATGCGGATGACACCACTCTTATGGCAGAAAGGGAAGAAGAACTAAAGAGCCTCTTGATGAAAGTGAAAGAGGAGAGTGAAAAAATTGGCCTAAAGCTCAACATTTAGAAAATTAAGATCATGGCATCTGGTCCCATCACCTCATGGGAAATAAACGGGGAAACAGTGGAAACAGTGTCAGACTTTATTTTTTTGGGCTCCAAAATCACTGCTGATGGTGATTGCAGCCATGAAATTAAAAGACGTTTACTCCTTGGAAGGAAGGTTATGACCAACCTAGATAGCATATAGAAAAGCAGAGACATTACTCTGCCAACAAAAGTCCATCTAGTCAAGGCTATGGTTTTTCCAGTGGTCATGTACAGATGTGAGTTGGACCACAAAGAAGGCTGAGCACCGAAGAATTGATGCTTTTGAACTGTGGTGTTGGAGAAGATTCTTGAGAGGCCCTTGGACTGCAAGGAGATCCAATCAGTCAATCCTAAGGGAAATCAGTCCTGAATATTCAGTGGGAGGACTGATGTTGAAGCTGAAACTCCAATACTTTAGCCACCTGATGCAAAGTACTGACTCCTTGGAAAAGACCCTGATGCTAGGCAAAATTGAAGTCAGGAGGAGAAGGGTACAACAGAGGATGAGATGGTTGGATGGCATCACTGACACAATGGACATAAGTTTGAATAAGCTCTGGGTGTTGGTGATGGACAGGGAAGCCTGGCATGCTACAGTTCATGGGGTTGAAAGGAGTCGGACATGACTGAGTGACTGAACTGAACTGAAATGAACATCTATCCTAACTCACTTTAGAAAATCTGACCATCGTTTACTTGTGGATAACTTTTTCAGGGACTAGAATATGCACTCAGCTGATACATGAGTGGAAACATGCAGTTCCTGTTCCTAAGTCCAGAGTGGGAATATACCTATATCAGATGTCATTTACAAAATTTAGTGATAAATCCTGAGGGTGGCGTGGTGGGGGACAGACAAGGTACACTGGAGACATTGTCAACTTAGTGGAATAGAAAATACCTGAATTCACTTTTGATAAATGAATGGTAATTTACTAAGAAAATAAGGAAAAAGACTTCCTGGCAGGAAGAACTTAAAGAGCAATGATAAAAAAAAAAAAAAAAAGACCAGGCTTTGTGTGGCATATGTGAGAATCAAAAACTAGTATTCCTGAAGTATAAACAGAATATTTGTAGAGTCAAGACATAAAACAGGATAAGAAAAGTGGTCCTTAATCCTAAGTCATCCTGAATGCTATGCCACACAATCTAAATTTAATTTTGTAGATAATGGGAAGTCATTAAGAAATTTTGAGAAGAGTAGAACTGGAAGTAAAAACCAATCCTAGGCTGATAAAAGTCCAGGAAAGAGGAGCACAAGGCAGATAAAATAAGTTAACAGAGGAGGATGAAGGAAATAAAGACTTCAGTTATTATTTCGGCAGCTGCATGAGAATTACAAGGATGAATGAGTCTGCCGTGATTTTAAAGCTTCTAGCTTGTGATAGTAGGTGAGTTGTATGCTATTTAGTTACATAGAAAATAACAGATTTGAAGAATGCCAGTGTATATAGTTTTGAGGTTACTGATGGGCTTGATGAAATTTCCAAATGACATTTACACAAAAAAATGTTGGCTCTTAGGAGAGGAAAGAGATATTGATTGCAAATAAAGTTGTTGGTGTATATGTAGCAATTAATGCCACAGGGTTAAATTCACTAATAATAATTTGACTCATCAATCATTTTTCATAATATCGCAAGTTTATTGATTTTATATATTACTAAAGGAATAACAATGTGAAAATAAAACCTAAATCAACACAAAACTCATTTTTACAATACAGTCTCTATGCAATTTATCATTCATCTAACACATGATCTAATACACTATTTCTCAACACGTGCAAAGTCAGAAATATATAACAAATCATCTATGTACTTTCTGGACTTATAGTAATTAATAGAGAATATAACTATGTAGTTACACTCACAAAATATGACTTTCTATAAGCCACAAAGAGATGTTTTTGGCCTGAGCATCAGTTGTTAGGAAGCTATTACAGTGTTCCTAGCAAATAACCTTTTGGTCTTACAGTAATGCATGACATGGATACTGAAAAGACAGCTCAGGCTAAAAGCATTTCTGTGGTTAAGAAAGAACTTAGAGGTCAGTTGAATACAATAGTAGTCAACAATTTTTTCCCAACAACTAATTTTCATTTAATACTTGCTAGCCACCATTCTATGCACTTTACCTATGTTGACTTATTTAATCCTCAGTACAATCCTATGAGATAAATAATATCATTGCTTCTATTTCATGGATAAATAACTGAGTAAAGATAGGAATCAAATTTTGGACAGAATTATTCAATAGTAAACACCTTTTAAAGACTGGTAGAATACATTCGAAAACATGCTGTATTCCGCTACGATGGATTTGTGGTCACACCTAGCCTTTTGGTATACTCTGCTGTGTTCCATGTAGCAGCATCATCAGTTCAGTCGCTCAGTCGTGTCTGACTCTTGGCGACCCCATGAACTGCAGCATGCCAGGCCTCTCTGTCCATCACCAACTCCCAGAGTTCACCCAAACCCATGTCCATCGAGTCAGTGATGCCATCCAACCATCTCATTCTCTGTTGTCCCCTTCTCCTCCTGCCCTCAATCCTTTCCAGCGTTAGGGTCTTTTCCAATGAGTCAGCTCTTCGCATGAGGCGGCCAAAGTATTGGAGTTTCAGCTTCAACATCAGTCCTTCCAATGAACACCCAGGATTGATCTCCTGTAGGATGGATTGATTGGATCTCCTTGCAGTCCAAGGGACTCTCAAGAGTCTTCTCCAACACCACAGTTCAAAAGCATCAATTCTGCAGCGCTCAGCTTTCTTCACCATCCAACTCTCACATCCATATATGACCACTGGAAAAACCATAGCCTTGACTAGACGGACTTTTGTTGGCAAAGTAATGTCTCTGCTTTTAAATATGCTATCTAGGTTGGTCATAACCTTCCTTCCAAGGAGTAAGCGTCTTTTAATTTCACGGCTGCAATCACAATCAGCAGTGATATTGGAGCCCCCCAAAATAAATTCTGACACTGTTTCCATTGTTTCCCCATCTATTTCCCATGAAGTGATGGGACCAGATGCCATGATCTTAGTTTTCTAAATGTTGAGCTTTAAGCCAACTTTTTCACTCTCCTCTTTCACTTTCATCAAGAGGCTCTTTAGTTCTTCTTCCCTTTCTGCCATAAGGGTGGTGGCATCTGCATATCTGAGGTTATTGATATTTCTCCCAGAAATCTTGATTCCAGCTTGTGCTTCCTCCAGCTCAGCGTTTCTCATGATGTACTCTGCATACAAGTTAAATAAGCAGGGGGACAATATACAGTACTGACGTACTCCTTTCCCAATTCAGAACCAGTCTGTTGTTCCATGTCCAGTTCTAACTGTTGCTTCCTGACCTGCATACAGGTTTCTCAAGAGACAGCTCAGGTGGTCTGGTATGCCTGTCTTTTTCAGAATTTTCCACAGTTTATTGTGATCCACACAGCCAAAGGCTTTGGCATAGTCAATAAAGCAAAAATAGATGTTTTTCTGGAACTCTCTTGCTTTTTTGATGATCCAGCGGATATTGGCAATCTGATTTCTGGTTCCTCTGCCTTTTCTAAAACCACCTTGAACATCTGGAAGTTCACGGTTCACATATTGCTGAAGCCTGGCTTGGAGAATTTTGAGCATTACTTTACTAGCATGTGAGATGAGTGCAATTGTGCAGTAGTTTGAGCATTCTTTGGCATTGTCTTTCTTTGGGATTGGGATGAAACCTGACCTTTCCCAGTCCTGTGGCCACTGCTGAGTTTTCCAAATTTGCTGGCATATCGAGTGCAGCATGTTCACAGCATCATCTTTCAGGATTTGAAATAGCTCAGCTGAAATTCCATCACCTCCACTCGCTTTGTTCGTAGTGATGCTTTCTAAGGCCCACTTGACTTCACATTCCAGGATGTCTGGCTCTAGGTGAGTGATCACACCATCGTGATTATCTGGGTCGTGAAGATCCTTTTTGTACAGTTCTTCTGTGTATTCTTGCCACCTCTTCTTAATATCTTAATATCTTCTGCTTCTGTTAGGTCCATACCATTTCTGTCCTTTACCGAGCCCATCTTTGCATGAAATGTTCTCTTGGTATCTTTAATTTTCTTGAAGAGATCTCTAGTCTTTCCAAATCTGTTATTTTCCTCTATTTCTTTGCATTGATCACTGAGGAAGGCTTTCTTATCTCTCCATGCTATTCTTTGGAACTCTGCATTCAGAGTTTCCCTTTCTCGTTTGCTTTTCGCTTCTCTTCTCTTCCCAGCTATCTGTAAGGCCTCCTCAGACAGCCATTTTGCGTTTTTGAATTTTTTGCATTTCTTTTCCATGGGGATGGTCTTGATTCCTGTCTCCTGTACAATGTCACGAACCTCTGTCCATAGTTCATCAGGCACTCTGTCTCTCAGATCTAGTCCCTTAAATCTATTTGTCACCTCCACTGTATCCTCATAAGGGATTTGATTTAGGTCATACCTGAATGGACTAGTGGTTTTCCCTCCTTTTGTCAATTTAAGTCTGAATTTGGCAATAGGGAGTTCATGATCTGAGCCACAGTCTGCTCCCGGTCTTGTTTTTGCTGACTGTATAGACTGAACTGAACTGAACTGATAGAGCTTCTCCATCTTTGGCTGCAAAGAATATAATCAGTCTGATTTCGGTGTTGACCATCTGATGACGTCCACGTGTAGAGTCTTCTCTTGTGTTGTTGGCTGAGGGTGTTTGCTATGACCTGTGTGTTCTCTTGGCGAAACTCTATTAGCCTTTGCCCTGCTTCATTCTGTACTCTAAGGCCAAATTTGCCTGTTACTTCAGGTGTTTTCTGACTTCCTACTTTTGCATTCCAGTACCCTATAATGAAAAGGACATCTTTTTTGGTTTTTAGTTCTAAAAGATCTTGTAGGTCTTCATAGAACTGTTCAACTTCAGCTTCTTCGGCGTTACTGGTCGGGGCATAGGCTTGGATTACTGTGATATTGAATGGTTTGCCTTGGAAATGCACAGATTTCATTCTGTAGTTTTTGAGATTGCATCCAAGTACTGCATTTCGGACTCTTTTGTTGACCATGATGGCTACTCCATTTCTTCTAAGGGATTCTTGCCCACAGTAGTAGATATAATGGTCATCTGAGTTAAATTCACCCATTCCAGTCCATCTTAGTTCACTGATTCCTAGAATGTCGACATTCACTCTTGCCATCTCCTGTTAGACCACTTCCAATTTGCCTTGATTCATGGACCTAACATTCCAGGTTCCTACGCAATATTGCTCTGTACAGCATCGGACTTTGTTTCTATCACCAGTCACATCCACAGCTGGGTATTGTTTTTGCTTTGGCTCCATCCCATCATTCTTTGTGGAGTTATTTCTCCACTGATCTCCAATAGCATATTGGGCACCTACTGACCTGGGGAGTTCATTTTTCAGTGTCCTATCTTTTTGCCTTTTCATACTATTCATGGGGTTTTCAAGGCAAGAATACTGAAGTGGTTTGCCATGCCCTTCTCCAGTGGACTACATTCTGTCAGACCTCTCCACCATGACCCATCCATCTTGGGTGGCCCCACATGGCATGGCTTAGTTTTATTGAGATAGACAAGGCTGTGGTCTTTGTGATCAGAATAGCTAGTTTTCTGTAATTTTAGTTTCAGTGTGTCTGCCCTCTGATCCCTCTCGCAACACCTACCATCTTACTTGGGTTTCTCTTACCTTGGACATTGGGTATTTCTTAACGGCTGCTCCAGCAAAGTGCAGCCATTGCTCCTTACCTTGGACAAGGGGTATCTAGTCACGACAGCCCCTCCTACCTTGAATGTGGAGTAACTCCCCTCGGCCCTCCTGTGCCCATGCAGACGCTTCTCCTTGGGCTTGGGGTAACTCCTCTCGGCTGCCACCCCCGGCCTCGGCGTGGGCTAGCTCCTCGCGCCTCTGTCCCTGGGCCCCGGCCTGGCCTAGCTCCTCTCGGCTGCCGCCTCCAGCCCCCGGTCTGTCATAGCTCCTCTCGGCCGCTGCCCCCAGCTCCCGGCCCAGCCTAGCACCTCTCAGTCACGCTTCTGCGTGGACCATCGCAGTCGCCTCACTTCTGCGAGGACCGTCGCAGCCGCCTCTTTTCTGTATGTCGCATCATACATATTTATAATAATAACTTTATCATAAATGAAAAACCTTAATCTTTTTATGAATCCACATTGGTAAACCTAAAGAGAAATGGGCAAGAAGTATATGTCTTTTTATTCTGTCACGTGAATATAAGGTCAAAAAGACAGAGATTTTTGCCTATAATGATGTTGTGTTCACAGCACCTGGAACTAAATCACGTAGCACTTTAAAAATGACTTTTAAGTTAACAAGTGAATAAAAAATTAACTACACCATAATGGTCTAAAATATGGAATAGTAGTCTATTAAATTGAAGAACATATATTGGCAAACACAAAGTTTTTTCTTTAAAAGAGTACTGCATATAAAATTTGTTTCATATTATCAAGTGATTAGAAAAAAACGAATACAATTTATTTGCAATATACCCCCAAACTAATGGAAGACTATCATTTATAATTTTAATATAGGGGCTTGATTTCCTCAGTTCAGTTCAGTTCAGTTCAGTCGCTCAGTCGTGTCTGACTCTGCGACTCCATGAATCGCAGCACACCAGGCCTCCCTGTCCATCACCAAATCTTGGAGTTTACCCAAACCCTTGTCCATCGAGTCCGTGATGCCATCCAGCCATCTCATCCTCTGTCGTCCCCTTCTCCTCCTGCCCCCAATCCTTCCCAGCATTAGGGTCTTTTCCAATGAGTCAGCTCTTCGCATAAGGTGGCCAAAGTATTGGAATTTCAGCTTCAACATCAGTCCTTCCAATGAACACCCAGGACTGATCTCCTTTAGGACAGACTGGTTGGATCTCCTTGCAGTCCAAGAGACTCTCAAGAGTCTTCTCCAACACCACATTTCAAAAGCATCAATTCTTTGGCACTCAGCTTTCTTTATACTCCAACACTCACATCCATACGTGACTACTGGAAAAACCAAGGTTTTGACTGGAGTGGACTTTGTTGGCAAAGTAATGTCTCTGCTTTTTAATATGCTGTCTATATTGGTCATACTTTTCTTCCAAGGAGCAAGCATCTTTTAATTTCATGGCTGCAGTCACCATCTGCAATGAAATTGGAGCCCCCCCAAAATAAAGTCTGTAACTGTTTCCATTGTTACCCCAGCTATTTGCCAAGACATGATGGGACCAGATGCCATGTACTTAGTTTTCTAAATGTTGAGCTTTAAGCCAACTTTTTCACTCTCCTCTTTCACTTTCATCAAGAGGCTCTTTAGTTCTTCTTCACTTTCTGCCATAAGGGTGGTGTCATCTGAATATCTGAGGTTATTGATATTTTCCCCGGCAATCTTGATTCCAGCTTGTGCTTCCTCCAGCCCAGCATTTCTAATGATGTACTCTGCATACAAGTTAAATAAGAAGGGTGCCAATATATAGCCTTGACATATTCCTTTTCCTATTTGGAACCAGTCTGTTGTTCCATGTCCAATCTAACTGTTGCATATGTTCCTGACCTGCATATCAGGAGGCAGGTCAGGTGGTCTGGGATTCCCATCTCTTGAAGAACTTTCCACAGTTGGTTGTGACACACACCATCAAAGGCTTTGGCATACTCGATAAAGCAAAAGTAGATGTTTTTCTGGAACTCTCTTGTTTTTTCGATGATCCAGTGGATATTGGCAATTTGATCTCTGGTTCCTCTGCCTTTTCTAAATCCAGCTTGAACATCTGGAAGTTCACAGTTCACGTACTGCTGAAGCCTGGCTTGGAGAATTTTGAGCATTACTTTGCTAGCATGTGAGATGAGTGCAATTGTGGGGTAGTTTTAACACTCTTTGGCAGTGCCTTTCTTTGGGATTAGAATGAAAAATGACCTTTTCCGTCCTGTGGTCCCTTCTGAGTTTTCCAGATTTGCTGACATATTGAATATAGCACTTTCACAGCATCATCTTTTAGGATTTGAAATAGCTCAACTGGAATTGCATCACCTCCACTAGCTTTGTTCGTAGTGATGCTTCCTAAGGCCCACTTGACTTCACATTCCAGGATGTCTGGCTCTAGGTGAGTGATCACACCATCATGGTTATCTGGGTCATGAACATCTTTTTTGTATGGTTGTTGTGTGTAATCTTGCCACCTCTTCTTAATATGTTCTTCATCTGTTAGGTCCATACCACTTCTGTCCTGTATTGTGCTCATCTTTGTATGAAATATTCCCTTGGTATCTCTAATTTTCTTGAAGACATCTCTAGTCTTTCCCTTTCTATTATTTTCTTCTATTTCTTTGCAGTAATCACTGAGAAAGGCTTTCTTATCTCTCCTTGTATTCTTTGGAACTCTGCATTCAAATGGGTGTATCTTTCCTTTTCTCCTTTGCCTTTAGCTTCTCTTCTTTTCTCAGCTATTTGTAAGGCTTCTTCAGACAACCATTTTGCCTTTTTGCATTTCTTTTTCTTGGGGATGGTCTTGATCACTGCCTCCTGAACAATGTCACCAACCTCCTTCCATAGTTCTTCAGGCACTCTGTCTATCAGATCTAATCCCTTGAATCTATTTGTCACTTCCACTGCATAATTGTAAGGGATTTGATTTAGGTCATACCTGAATGGTCTAGTGGTTTTCCCTACTTTCTTCAATTTAAGTCTGAATTTGGCAATAAGGAGTTCATGATCTGAGCCACAGTCAGCTCCCAGTCTTGTTTTTGCTGACTATATAGAGCTTTTCCATCTCGGCTGCAAAGAATATAATCAATCTTATTTCAGTATTGACCATCTGGTGATACCCATTGGTAGAGTCTTCTTTTGTGTTCTTTGAAGAGGATGTTTGCTATGACCAGTGCGTTTTCTTCCAAAACTCTGTTAGCCTTTGACCTGGCCTTTGTACTCCAAGGCCAAATTTCCCTGTTACTCCAGGTAGCTCTTGACTTCCTACTTTTGGTTTCCAGTCCCCTGTAAATAAGATGACATCTTTTGGGGTGTTAGATAAAATTTTAAATAATTTCTTATAACACCAGTAAGACTTACCTTGAGGAAGCTCTTTTGACATTGTTGTTTCTTTCTGGTAAACTGCACAGCAGTTTTACAACCATTATGAAGATTACAATGGCACACTGTGGAAAAAGAATAAAGAGAGACACTTAATTTTACACACACACATAAATATATGCATTCACACTAATATTTGCATTGGAACTCTTGCATGAAAACACAAATTTCTCTAGAAAATATGGAGATTCAGGATTTTGATGGGCTCATGTCTTTCATGGTTCTCTATATGACTTTCTGATTCTGGTAACATTTGTTGGGGGTAATGCTGGAAGATTTGCCAGTCCTGACTCAGGTTAATTTTGCTGCAAGAGAGCAAAAGTCAGCTTTTAGCAATGCAGCTAATTCAGCTCAAAAGCCCATGATCAACCCAGTTCTCTTGGGAATTATTGCTTCTCCTGATACAGACTTATTGTCCACGCCAGTCAAAAAAGCTCTGAATTCTGTTGTTTTATCAGGAATCTTCATTGTAGAAAAGGGGAGAAATACTTTGGAAATAAAAATCAATAATTTTGAATTTTAAAAATTATAGGTAGTAATATATATAGCTGCAAGATGACATAAAAATGTTACTTATGTTTATGAGTGTAATGAAGTGGAAGGATTGATGTGTATAGATTTATTGAATGAACAATCACACATTAATCATGAAGTATTATAGCTAAACTAAATTGTCAGTAAGCTGTTGTAGTTTTGATGGATATATTTAAATTAAGAATTTTATTCCATGAAATTATTTACAGCTCTACTTTTTCATCTCATGTCAAAATAGTTTTTTACCAAGATATCTTTTTAGTGCACCAACCATGTTTTTTAATTTAAAAAGCTAATGAGCTTTTACTCACATTCTAATTATGTATATATGTGTATATATATATATATATATATATATATATATATATATATATATATAACAATAATTGCTGAAAATTAGATTCACACCCTCTAGAATCAACAAAGCCATTGTAAATTACTTATCCAAAATGTAATTGTAGAACACTTTTTGTCAAATGATCTCATTGCTTAGACTTCTTCCTTATAAAGAACTTTACCTACTGAAGTATTTCAGGATTGCTGAGAAATAAATTGATTACTTTTGAAGCATTTTTCAAAAATTATTTGTTGATTAAATAGACTCCTTGTTAAATGCATGAAAGTAACTCATTGACAAATTGCATCTTTGAGTAGGATCCTGAATTACCCATTTTGTCTTTTGAAAGATTAGGTATTCAAAAAGTTTTTAGTCAGCAAAATAAAAATGATAGAATTAGAGTATCATTTTTGTACTCCATTTGTTTACAAAAACTTTACCTGAGTTTGGCTAATAAAACATTATTTTGTTTAAGTTTGTGAAAGATCATCATCATTATCATGAGCAACAACATCTAAAATCAAATCCTATGAAGAATATCAGTTCTGAGATAAGATATACAGTTCATCACTTATTTAGTTCACGTTTCTCTTTGTATTTAGTATAACTATGGTATCGATTGTTCATAAACTCAATTATTTGAAATCGTTCAATAGGCATGCTGTGCAATATACTCCATCTCTAATTTCATAAGTGTCTCTGAGAAGGATGATAAAATAATATTTCTTTTACTACTGTCATGCCAAGAAGAACCAACCAATCCATCCTGTGTCATTTATAATATTATTTGAATGAAATGAATCATTATTAATTAGCAATAATTAAAATGACTGCATTAAGTTATTTTGATATGAAATAATTTCTCTTTGTATGGTCTGTCAGTTCCTCTGATATTTCAGTTCATTATATCTTCATTCACTTTGCATCATAATTTGTTTACTTTTATAGAATTTAATTCATGGATAATCACATTAGTAATAGCTTACCCACTATCCATTTAGTTTTCATTTTAACTTTTTAAAATTATCAACATTTAAGACTAGAACAAAACATTTCCCCCTCTGATCAAATAAAAAGAAATAGTCATTTAGGATATACATATATCTGATATTTTTCCATAGTAATATCCCAAGGGTTTCCTTGCCTCAGTATTCTATAAAGATCATATGTAAATATCTGAGGAAGCCAGTATGGCTTTAGCCACATTATGGACTGCTAATTATTCAGTTAATAAGCCTATATACTGAATTTAACCAAGGACATACTGTAAGATTTTGATGTTAATTTTTAATTTCTGTCTTAACAATCCACTAGGGTAGAAAAAGCAACTTTCCTATTCTAGTTTCCTCCTTTAGGGGTTTAACTTTCACCAGTGCTTCTGTAATGACCAGGAATAGCATTTTGAGTCGACTTTCCCTCTGCTTGGTCCTTTCTGTCCATCTTCTTATCCAGTTCCCTTATGTTGGGGTTTGTTTCTTTTGTATTTTATTATTAAGGTTGTCCTCTGTAATTTATCTCAAGGCTATCATCTCTTCATAGAAAGGATATGTAAAGATATTCCATTGTAAAATTCTTATCAGGCTTTTCTTCCTCCTTCTTTTTTCCTACCCCAAAATGCTTTGGCCATTATAATTTGTGATCTGATGACAGTCTCCCTTCTGCCACTCATCTGCTTGAGGCAGAATGGTGAGTTGTCAAAGCAGACTCATAATAGATCTCTATACCAAAATTTGCTAACACATTGTGTGTGTTTCCTTGGGCCACCTTAACAAAGTATCACACACTGAATTGCTTCAACAACAGACATTTATTTTCTCATCATTCTCTGAATTTAGCCTGATTCACTTTTATATAGAATAATTATGAATTCATTCAAGTTTTTTTGAGGAGTGGAGAAATGTAGAAGAAATTCTCAATTCAGGCTGGAAATGGATGATTTCCTTGGTTTGGAAGAGATAAGAATATCATGCCACTTTTTGTATTTATGTCGTTAAACATGTCCTAGTTTTCAGTTGTTTTGAGATACTGCTCTTTAACAAGTTTATAGTCAATATTCCTGTCATTTCTATGTATATATATTTTAGCTAAAACTCTGACTAGTATGTTTGCTCATTTCTCAGTTTCCTTCAGGGATTTACTCATATAAATAGTACCTAAATGACACTTCCTCAGGGGTGCATTTTCCAGGATTGCTTGCCTGTTTGACATACTAGGTCGTTTTAATTTCTGTATCCTAGCTTTAGATTCATTAGGGATGTTAACTTCACTTAAGATTAAAATAAATCTTTTGATGTAGAGAAAGAAGATTCTAATCACAGAAAGATTTTTAAAAAGTCTTTTTTAATCCAGTGTATTTCGTATGAGGACATTATTATTTTACTGAGCTGTCAACTTATTACTTATTCTATATTTCACATTTGAAGTTTAAAATTCTGCACCAGTTTAACCTTCTCTCATCGGGATTGTTCTTTCCATTATGCAGTTTTCATTATATTTTCCACTAGTGAATAAAAGTAATGACCCAAGCAATCCATGTGTCTAAGACACATAATTTCAGAGAGCAACTACTACATCATTAATTCTTCCCTCCCAAATGATGTGCTATAAAAGAAAGAAGAGGATGTGGAGATTCAGTGTAAAATAAGGACATGTTCCAGCAGTGTGAAACAATTTAATCTCAGATTCCTACTGAACACAGTTTATTCATTTTGTGGCATAAGACTGGGGCTCTTTCGCATAGGGAATTAGCATTTACGTTTGATATTTCCAGTCATCCATTGGAACAAACCTGCTTTCTAGGTCATTATTAAATGTGAGAGAACTGATGTAACCTAAGAATAGAGCTTTGGGGTGACTGAAATTAAAAACTTACATTTTAACCCAACTAACTACATTGGAGTATGGTAACATTATGTGGTTTTCTTGAAGATTGTTCTATATGTGAAACTGTCTTCATTTAATTTGTTTACATTCGAGTATAGTTGGTTTACAAGGTTGATTTTATTTTAAAAAATAATCAAAGAAATTCATTAGTCCATTGAAATTCACTAACTTTCACTTTCTGTCTTGAATTCTACACTCAATACAAAATTTGAATGAGTTATGGAGTGAAAAGGGTGGAGTAGGTTGTTCTATCAAGGCTATGGATGTGGATGATATATGAACTTTATTTGGGAGCGGAGTTAAAATATACAATCCTAATTTAGAGAAAATGTTCATTGATGACTTAAAGGGACTTTTTATGGATTATACATCTATCTCTTCCTCCAAATTAAGATGAAAATATGCAATTAAAATGCAAAATTGCTTCACTAAAAAGTTGCTGAAATATTCAACACATTCACTTTCCAGAGTAATTGATTTCCATCTAAATTCTAAGAGAATTTTCTTGCCTTCAATTTTATTTCAAAATGTTATTTCTTTCAAGCAATACACACATCTTACATAAAAAGTAAAAGTCATGGAGAGGGACTCCAAAAAAGTCATGCATAACTGAACCTGATTTTAGTCCTTTCAGCTTTTTAATGAGATGAAGGAGGTAGTGACTGCATAATTCAGGTCAGTGGAGGAAACAAAAATATTTTTACTGCTCTATTCTTCTCATAGAACCTATTCATCTTAAGGAGATTATAGTCTACACCCAACATGTTAACGTCTCTGTCAGTGTGGGATGCTAAGGGTTGACACCTGGCGTATATGGCCCATAGTTTAATAGAACACATTAGTGAGCCTTTGCATCCAAAGGCATGATTCCACTTAGGTATAAGAGATTGAGAGATAAACTTCTCCTTTAAGTAAGTGAGATAATCAAGTGGTGTGCCTGGAGCAGGGCTGGTCAATAAGGCAGCCCTAGAAAAATGGCCAGGTATACAGAAAAAAGGAAAGAGTGCTGAGCCAACAGGGTAAACAGCTAGAGCTCATGCAAAGGTAAGCTAACAGGAAATCCCTACTGGTCAAGTGACCAGAGTGTTAATAGAAAAATTTCAAAAAGTAACATTTTTCTGGAAAATTCAAACATATACAAAATATAAACAATAGTTTAAGGATCTCCCTGGACCCAGCTTCAGTACTCATCAATCAGTGGCCAATATTGCTTCCTCTGCACCACTACAAAATTTCTTTCCACACTCCTCCTGGAATCAAATTCCATTCATCATATAATTTAATGCATAAATATTTTAGTTCTAAAACATAATGTTTTTTCAAAATTCTCTATCGTGTTACTATTCACCAAAGTGAAAAGTAAATCCTCAAAATCACTGAATATCCAGTTGGTATTCATATTTTCCCAATTGTTTCATAATTTTACCTTTTAATAGTTTAAAACTGACTATATGTCCTAGGTTGAGGGGACATGAATGTGTCTCTGTTCCTCGTAATTAAAACTACTGAAAAAAGCAGTGATATTCTAGCTCAATCTAGCAATGGACAAAAATAGGTTGAAGCACAGAAAGGATCTGTAGGAACGAAGTGACAAGAGGAAAAGAGGAACCCAGACAGGCTCACAATGAAAAGAACCACTGTTCTATGAAAAGCCTTTTACACATTATCTCATTGAGGTTTTATAGCAGACTTTCAGTAATTTTAAAAAGCATAATTTCTTTTAGGGATAAGAAAATTAAGACAGAATGTTAAGCAACTACTTCAGTACTAAATAACTCAGATTTAGAAGGTCCATTTGACTCATAGATTCTGCTTTTTCTACTGTAAAAATCTGCCTCTCAAAGAAGAGACTTTTTTTCTCTCTAGGCTGAACTTTACTGTGAGCACAAAAAAGGGACATATTTAATTTTGGCTGCGTGGAAAAGCCAGGAGAAAAGTGTGAATGAAAGTTGTTTACTCTAGGCAGAGAACACATGTGAAAAAGTCAACAAGAAGGACCATGGCTGGGGATGTTTTAAAAGAATAAATAGATCTATTATTTGCCACGAAACAAAGCAAAACAAAGCAAAATCCCTCTTCATTGACTCACCTCCTTTACCCTCCTCCACTTCTGTTTCTTTTTACTACTTTCTATTAGGGTAAAACAAACAAACAGAAACACACTAAAAAAGTCAGATGGGTGTCTTGTGATCATCATATCTTTATTATTTTTCCCTTTTGTTCTCTCTTCAACCCACACATTTGGGCTTCTGTCCATAAAACACAAGTGAAATTGTTCCTGTCAAGGTCCAATTAACCATGCTGCTGCAAATTAACTGGTTTTTTCTTTGTCCTCATTGATTGACCTATTATTTAACCACTCTTGCCTTCTTTGAAGTCTTGTCCTGAGTTTTTGAGACAACACAGTTATGTATGTTGCTCCTTCTTATCCTATTTTAATGAAACTTCCTTCTTTTCCCTAACTCTAGTACCCTAGGGCTCAGTTTGTGGATAATTCCTCTGGCTAACTTTTCTTCCTCAATGATCCTAGCCAGTGTTAAGCTTCAGATATCATCTTTAAGCAAATGAGCTCTAAATTCACAAACCTTTCCCTGACAACTTCTCTGAGTTCCAGAATTGTATATTTAATGATATACAGTGGGTTTAAAACATAAAGATTACTTTTTCTCTCATCCATATTCAAGATTAATTCTCAGTAACCCATGTTCTTTGATACCATGCTGCTCCACCATCCTCGGTAAACAGACTAAGATGGTTACTCCTGGTCCACTTTCTGACAGAAGGAACAAGAACTGTGAAAAGAAATTGGCTTGCCTTTCAGCATGCTTTGTGATGTTACACATACCCCTTCTATGTTCCCCTGTTCGGAACTTAGACTGTTTTCCTTTCTAGGTAGCCACATGTTCAGTTAAAAATCAACTAGCTCTGCTAGTCGGAGAAGGCAATGGCACCTCACTCCAGTACTCTTGCCTGGAAAATCCCATGGATGGAGGAGCCTGGTAGGCTGCAGTCCATGGGGTCACTGAGAGTCAGACACGACTGAGCAAGTCCACTTTCACTTTTCACTTTCATGCATCGGAGAGGGAAATGGCAACCCACTCCAGTATTCTTGCCTAGAGAATCCCAGGGACGGGGAAGCCTGGTGGGCTGTCGCCTATGGGGTCACACAGAGTCGGACACGACTGAAGCGACTTAGCAGCAGCAGCAGCTCTGCTAGTAAGGATGAAGGAAAGAATGGATACAAGAGAATAACAGTATTTGCCATAATATGGAACACAGGTCTCAGTGCTACCCTCTAAATCTTTCTCATCTAGTCTTTTGCATCATTCACTTAGTTGCTCAAAGCCACGAACCATCACTCCTCACCTGAACTATCATTGTTGCTGTTGCTTAGTTACTCAGTTGTGTCTGACTCTTTGACCTCGTGGACTGTAGTCTGCCAGGCTCCTCTGCCCATGGAATTCTCCAGGCAAGAACACTGGAATGAGTTGCCATTTCCTTCTCCAGGGGATCTACCTGACCCATGGATCGAATCCACATCTCCTGCATTGCAGGCAGATTCTTTACCACTGAGCCACCTGGGAAGCCATGGACTATCACTATTTCCCTCTAATTAGTCTCCATGGCTGTATATTCCCAATCAATTCTAAACAAAGTAATTGAAGTTGTCTTATGAAAATGTAAAATAGATAATATTTCATTAGGCCTGAGTTTTTCTAATGGCTTCCACTGTCCTTATAAGAAAAACCAATCTCTACCATTTTTCTAGATTTCACATAATGTGTTAATATACAATATTCCTTTTTCAGAATTACTTCAGTCTGTATAACACTCTCTAGGTCCATCCACATCTTGACAAATGACCCAAATTCATACCCTTTTATAATTGAGCAATATTCCATTATATATATGTACCACATCTTCTTTATTCATTCCTCTGTTTTGATTGGTACATATATATTATTGATACTCTGTATAAAACAGATAACTAATGAGAACATGCTGTATAGCACAGGGAACTCTACCTAATGCAGTATTGTGACCTGAATGGAAAGGAAGTCCAAAAGAGGGGAGGGCTGTGTGTTTGTATATATATATATATATATATATTTTTTTTTTTCCCCCACAAGCGATATATATATATGGATCGCTTATTCATTTTGCTGTAGAGTAGAAATGAACACAATATTGTAAGGCAACTATACTCCAATAAAACTTAATTTAAAAATAATAAAAGCCAATCTCCTCACAGAGGTTAGCTCCTGAAGGATCTGGCTGCTCCCAACCATTAGATCTCATCTAGTGATTTTCTCAACTGTGCACAGTGGACCCCAGTCACTCCATGTTTTTGTCAGTTTCATAAACTCACAAAGTGCATTTCCACCTTAGAGCTTTTCCATGTGATCCTCCCGCTGCCTGGAATGTTCACTGTACTTCTTACCCTCATACATATCTCACATTCAGTGTCAATTTCTCAGCAAAATCTTTCCTAATCGATTCATCCCAAACTGGCGACAATTAAGTCTCTCTCATAGACTTGTGTTTAACTTTTTTCAAAGCGTGTTTCACTGGCTCATATGTTTACTTGCTTATTATCTGACTCCACAATCTTCTCCTTGAATATATGCTTCTTGAATGCAAGGATCTTGACTGTTCTCCCCACAACTATAATGTGCCCAGAAGAGTGCTTCTTTCACTCTTGGCAGGCCCTTTGCTGTTGCAGGAGGAACTGAAATATTACTTGTGTGGCTGCACTGTGGTTGGTAACAAGTGGCTAGAGATGAGTCTCATAGAAGTTAAAGTCTTCAGAAAATTATGAGCCATGGAAGAGTTTGTGCTTTGTCCTAAGCAATTGGCAGTCACTAAAATGTTTAAATCAGGGCAGTAACATTTTTCCAACTTGAATTTTAGACTTTTAGAAACATCAGTAGTTTAAGTATAAATGTTAATAACAGGGATGTTAACAGTTATAGCAGTAATTAAAATAATGTCTATATTAGTAGCAGTAGTTATAAACATGCACTTGTAGTAAACACAAGTACTAATAAAAGTAATTATTTGTAATGTAACTTTATGCACCAAGTTCTGGCACATGCTATTTGCATATATTATCTCTGGTGTTTAGTAGCCATAGTCAGTTCAGTTCAGTCACTCAGTTGTGTCCGACTCTTTGCAACCCCATGGACTGCAGCACGTAAGGCCCTCTGCCTATCACCAGCTCCCAGAGCCTACTCAAACTCATGCCCATTGAGTCAGTGATGCCATCCAACAATCTCATCCTCTGTCGTCATATTTTCCTCCTGCCATCAAACTTTCCCAGCATCAGGGTCTTTTCAAATGAGTCAGCTCTTCACATCAGGTGGCCAAAGTATTGGAGTTTCAGCTTCAACATCAGTCCTTCCAATGAACACCCAGGACTGACCTCCTTTAGGATGGACTGGTTGGATCTCCTTGCAGTCCAAGGGACTCTCAAGAGTCTTCTCAAACACCACAGTTCAAAAGCATCACTTCTTTGGTGTTCAGCTTTCTTTATAGTCCAACTCTCATATCCATACATGACCACTGGAAAAACCATACCCTTAACTCAGTTCAGTTCAGTTCAGTCGCTCAGCTGTGTCTGACTCTTTGCAATCCCATGAACTGCAGCACGCCAGGCCTCCCTGTCCGTCACCAATTCCTGGAGTTTACCCAAACCCATGTCCATCAAGTCGGTGATGCCATCCAACCATCAAATGCTCTGTCATTCCCTTCTCCTCCTGCCCCCAATCCTTCCCAGCATTAGGGTCTTTTCCAATGAGTCAACCCTACTCATGAGGTGGCCAAAGTATTGGAGTTTCAGCTTCAACATAAGTCCTTCCAGTGAATACCCAGGACTGATCTCCTTTAGGGTGGACTAGTTGGATCTCCTTGCAATCCAAGGGACTCTCAAGAGTCTTCTCCAACGCCACAGTTCAAAAGCATCAATTCTGCGGTGCTCAGCTTTCTTCACCATCCAACTCTCACATCCATACATGACCACTGGAAAAACCATAGCCTTGACTAGATGGACCTTTGTTGGCAAAGTAATGTCTGTGCTTTTAAATATGCTATCTAGGATGGACATAAACTTCCTTCCAGGGAGTAACCGTCTTTTAATTTCATGGCTGCAATCTCCATCAGCAGTGATTTTGGAGCCCCCCAAAATGAAGTCTGACACTGTTTCCACTGTTTCCCCATATATTTCCCATGAAGTGATGGGACCAGATGCCATGATCTTAGTTTTCTGAACGTTGAGCTTTAAGCCAACTTTTTCACTCTCCTCTATCACTTTCATCAAGAGGCTCTTTAGTTCTTCTTCCCTTTCTGCCATAACGGTGGTGTCATCTGCATGTCTGAGGTTATTGATATTTCTCCTGGCAATCTTGATTCCAGCTTGTGTTTCTTCCAGCCCAGCATTTCTCATGATATACTCTGCATATAAGTTAAATAAGCAGGATGACAATATACAGCCTCGACATACACCTTTTCCTATTTGGAACCAGTCTGTTGTTCCATGTCCAGTTTTAACTGTTGCTTCCTGACCTGCATACAGGTTTCTCAAGAGACAGGTCAGATGGTCTGGTATTCCCATCTCTTTCAGAATTGTCCACACTTTATCGTGATCCACACAGTCAAAGGCTTTGGCATAGTCAATAAAGCAGAAATAGATGTTTTTCTGGAACTCTCTTGTTTTTTACATGATCCAGTGGATGTTGGTAATTTGATCTCTGGTTCCTCTGCCTTTTCTAAAACCAGCTTGAACATCTGGAAGTTCACAGTTCACGTATTGCTGAAGCCTGGCTTGGAGAATTTTGAACATTACTTTACTAGCGTGTAAGATGAGTGCAACTGTGAAGTAGTGTGAGCATTCTTTGGCATTGCCTTTCTTTGGGATGGAAATGAAAACTGACCTTTTCCAGTCCTGTGGCCACTGCTGAGTTTTCCAGATTTGCTGGCATATCGAGTGTAGCACTTTCACAGCATCATCTTTCAGGATATGAGATAGTTCAGCTGGAATTCCATCACCTCCACTCGCTTTGTTCGTAGTGATGCTTTCTAAGGCCAACTTGACTTCACATTCCAGGATGTCTGGCTCTAGGTGAGTGTTCACACCATCGTGATTAACTGGGTCATGAAGATCTTTTTTGTACAGTTTTTCTGTGTATTCTTGCTACCTCTTCTTAATATCTTCTGCTTCTCTTAGGTCCATACCATTTCTGTCCTTTATTGAGCCCATCTTTGCATGAAATGTTCCCTTGGTATCTCTAATTTTCTTGAAGAGATCTCTAGTCTTTCCCACTCTGTTGTTTTCCTCTATTTCTTTGCACTGATTGCTGAGGAAGGCTTTCTTATCTCTCTTTGCTATTCTTTGGAACTCTGCATTCAGATGGGAATATCTTTCCTTTTCTCCTTTGCTTTTTGCTTCTCTTCTTTTTCCAGCTATCTGTAAGTCCTCCTCAGACAGCCATTTTCCTTTTTGCATTTGATTTCAATGGGGATGGTCTTGATCCCTGTCTCCTGTACAATGTCACACGGACCTTTTTTGGCAAAGTAATGTCTCTGCCTTTTAATATGCTGTCTAGGTTGGTCATAACTTTCCTTCCAAGGAGCAAGCATCTTTTAATTTCATGGCTGCAGTCACATCTGCAGTGATTTTGGAGCCCCCTCCCCAAATACAATCTGCCAGTTTCCACTGTTTCTTCATCTATTTCCCATGAAGTGATGGGACCAGATGCCATGATCTTAGTTTTCTAAATGATGAGTTTAAGCCAATGTTTTCACTCTCCTCTTTCACTTTCATCAAGAGGCTCTTTTGTTCTTTACTTTCTGCCATAAGGGTGGTGTCATCTGCATACATCTGAGGTTATTGATACTTCTCCTGCCAATCTTGATTCCAGCTTGTGTTTCTTCCAGCCCAGCATTTCTCATGATGTACTCTGCATATAAGTTAAATAAGCAGAGTGACAATATGCAGCCTTGATGTACTCCTTTTCCTATTTGGAACCAGTCTGTTGTTCCATGTCCAGTTCTAACTGTTGCTTCCTGGCCTGCCTACAGATTTCTCAGGAAGCGGGTAAGGGGGTCTGGTATTCTCATATCTTTCATAATTTTCCACAGTGTGTTGTGATCCACACAGTCAAAGGCTTTGGCATAGTCAATAAAGAAAAAATAGATGTTTTTCTTGAACTCTCTTTCTTTTTTGATGATCTTGAGAATGTTGGCAATTTGATCTCTGTAGTTAATTCCAATCTTTTATATGTAGAGCTTTCTTTTGGGGGAAAAGCATTTTTTATGAGCTTTAATTGTATTCAATTGTTTAATTGTCACAACCTATGAAGTAGGCACTCTACAGGTCTCATCTTACAAACAGGAAATCCAGCAATTGGTCTTGCAAAGACAAACACACCTGGGGAAATAGGAGGCTAGGTGTGTTGTAGTGAGAAGGGAGTTGAAATTCAAGTACAGGATTCTACTCTGTGGGTGGTGGAAATCAGGGAGAACATCTACATTAATACTTTTGTCTGGTCACCTGTGCTTAAGAATCCAATCTTGTTCACTGCGTTTAAATCAGTTCAGTTACTCAGTCGTGTCCAACTCTTTGCGACCCCATGAACTGCAGCACACCAGGCCTCTCTGTCCATCACCAACTCCCGGAGTCCACCCAAACCCATGTCCATCGAGTCGGTGATGCCATCCAACCATCTCATCCTCTGTTGTCCCCTTCTCCTCCTGCCCCCGGTCTTTTCCAATGAGTCAACTCTTCACATGAGGTGGCCAAAGTATTGGAGTTTCAGCTTCAACATCAGTCCTTCCAATGAACACCCAGGATTGATTTCCTTTAGGATGGATTGATTGGATCTCCTTGCAGTCCAAGGGACTCTCAAGAGTCTTCTCCAACACCACAGTTCAAAAGCATCAATTTTGCGGTGCTCAGCTTTCTTCACCGTCCAACTCTCACATCCATACATGACTATTGGAAAAACCATAGCCTTGACTAGATGGACTTTTGTTGGCAAAGTAATGTCTGTGCTTTTAAATATGCTATCTAGGTTGGACAAAAACTTCCTTCCAGGGAGAAACCATCTTTTAATTTCATGGCTGCAATCTCCATCAGCAGTGATTTTGGAGCCCCCCAAATAAATCTGACCCTGTTTCCACTGTTTCCCCATCTATTTCCCATGAAGTGATGGGACCAGATGCTATGATCTTAGTTTTCTGAACGTTGAGTTTTAAGCCAACTTTTTCACTCTCCTCTTTCACTTTCATCAGGAGGCTCTTTAGTTCTTCTTCACTTTCTGCCATAAGGGTGGTGTCATCCGCATATCTGAGGTTATTGATATTTCTCCCGGCACTCTTGATTCCAGCTTGTGTTTCTTCCAGCCCAGCGTTTCTCATGATGTGCTCTGCATATAAGTTAAACAAGCAGGGTGACAATATACAGCCTTGACATACTCTTTTTCCTATTTGGAACCAGTCTGTTGTTCCATGTCCAGTTCTAACTGTTGCTTCCTGACCTGCGTACAGGTTTCTCAAGAGACAGGTCAGATGGTCTGGTATTCCCATCTCTTTCAGAATTGTCCACAGTTTATCGTGATCCACACAGTCAGAGGCTTTGGCATAGTCTTTAAAGCAGAAATAGATGTTTTTCTGGAACTCTGTTGCTTTTTCAATGATCCAATGGATGTTGGCAATTTGATCTCTGGTTCCTCTGTCTTTTCTAAAACCAACTTGAACATCTGGAAGTTCACAGTTCACGTATTGCTGAAGGCTGGCTTGGAGAATTTTGAGCATTACTTTACTAGCATGTGAGATGAGTGCAATTGTTCGGTAGTTTGAGCGTTCTGCAGAGTTCCAAAGAATAGCAAGGAGAGATAAGGAAGCCTTCCTCAGCCATCAATGCAAAGAAATAGAGGAAAATAACAGATTGGGAAAGACTAGAGATCTCTTCAAGACAATTAGAGATACCAAAGGAACATTGCATGCAAAGATAGGCTCGATAAAGGACAGAAATGGTATGGACCTAATAGAAGCAGAAAATATTAAGAAGAGGTGGCAAGAATACACAGAAGAACTGTAGAAAAAAAGATCTTCACGACCCAGATAATCACGATGGGGTGATCACTCACGTAGAGCCAGACATCCTGGACTGTGAAATCAAGTGGGCCTTAGAAAGCATCACTACGAACAAAGCGAGTGGAGGTGATGGAATTCCAGCTGAGCTATTTCAAATCCTGAAAGATGATGCTGTGAAAGTGCTGCACTCGATATGCCAGCAAATTTGGAAAACTCAGCAGTGGCCACAGGACTGTAAACGGTCAGTTTTCGTTTCAATCCCAAAGAAAGGCATTGCCAAAGAATGCTCAAACTACTGCGGATTTAAATAGGTGAGTTCAAATCATGCAGCAAGAAAGTACAACTGGAATTCTGATGCTGTTCTCTTTATGCTTTTTTAAAATCTACATGTACATATTGTGAATGGACTTGTGTTCTGCAAGAGTTTATATGTTAAAACCCCAACATCTCAGTACTTCAGAATGTGACTGTATTTAGAGATAGGGATTTAAAAATGTAATTACATTAAAATAAAGCTGTTAAAATTGGTCCTAATCTAAACTAACTGGTATCATTCAAAGAAGGAGAGATTAGGATTATGGAGAAGCACCTGGGGCCTGTGTGTACAGTCGAAGCCCTTGATATTCCAGCAAGAAAATGGAGAACTGCAAGCCAATCCTGATGACACTTGGATCTTGGACTTGCAGCCTCCAGACCCTTGAGAAAATATTCAATAACATTTTTGATGTTTAAACTAACCAGTGTATGGTTTAAATAGATTTAGATGGTGCTGCATTGTATAATGGTGACCCTAGCAAATTAACACAGTATATTCTATCCTCACTCCAAAATTACAATATTAGTTAAATGTTTCAAAATTTATTTGCTTAATATTTTATATAGGGTGAAATTATTGCTTTATTATTTTAATGAAAAATCTATTTTTAGAATTTATATACTTTTTAAAGTATGCATTGAGGATCCTACTAATCATGTTTTTCCCAACTTGCATTTGTATAGACTTATTGCCAGTACATTACTAGAACATGTAGAATGTTTAAAGGTGCACTTTTGGCACATACGGAAGTATGCCTATAGCAACTGCCGAAAAAAAAAATTATCAAAATAGGAAATTCAGAGTTCTTTTCTAAATAAAATAAAATTTTATCTCAAGCACTACTTAATTTTTTTCCCAAGTGATACAGATTAATACAGAAACAATGTAAAGATTAATATACTTTTCAAAAGAAAAGTACTCACAGATGTCATTTATTTTGCTCTCCTGCCTTTTCCATTCCTGTTTTGGCTGGAAGTTTTGCTTTGACTATGAGCCTAAAACTCCTCACTTTACTGAGTGAGGCTTAATTGCCTCTTGCAGTTAAGATTAATTACCTATTGACTACTTAAGAAGATGAACCCCTGCTGCTAAGTTTTATGATTTCTTCCTCCTCCATAACATCATACCCTCCTCTGGTCGTGTGGATAATTAAGCCCTTAACAAACTGCCTTATTATAACCTATTTCAAATAATACCTTATTTTCCTCTCTTTTTAAATCAAAATTTATTCTCAGTGGGATTTTTTTTTAGGTGTGTGTGTTTATTGGCATAGGAGAGGCCATTATCTTTCCCGTTTGGGTAAAACAGCTCTAGTCTGCTATAATATAAGCAAGCTGCATTTTGTTCTTGATACTAACCAGCTAAAATGGAATTTTCTCTGAGCATAAAGTTATGTGGTCCACCCTAGGTCTGTGATCAAATTTCAAATACCACCTACCTAACATGCATCTCTCTGTGTCGTCCCATTTTGTCATCTCATAAATTTATCCAGCCACCAACAGAGCCAACATATATTAAAGTCTTCTAATGTATCAGGCATCATGCTAAGGTGTACATATCCAAAGGTGTTTGAGACATGGCTTCTGACCTTGATAAGTTTAGTAGCTAGCAAAACAGATTAATAAATTAAGATTCTGTACACAATCCCTACATAACTTTGATGGAATATAACACTTTTTGCTTATAGTATGCATAACCCACCCTGCTCTCTCTCCTATGACCCCATCATCCCCCAAATATGAAAACAACTAGGGGTTGGGTATCCATTGCTTGAGATGAAGGTCCTTATTGCAGAAAGGAAATCTTATTGTATAAGTGTGGACTTTAGGAGAGTAAGGGAAGAAATCAAGGCAGAAGACAGAAATTTGAAAAAATGCATGATGAAGACAGACCATTTCTCAGCTAGGATAGACGGACTGTAGGTGAAAATTGATGGCTCTGATATTGAGGAAAGGCGGGTTAAGATTTGAATGCAAATACCGATACTACAAAGACTGGCATAAGCAGTCAGCTTCCAGAGGCTACTCAGTCTCCAGAGAAGCATCTGCAGGAGACAGCACCAGCAGGACAGGTGATTGTGACCTAGCACTTAGTCTCAATTTTAAGTTAATATAACTTGTCTTTACTGACATTGGATGCTTTCTCAAGTTCAAATGAGAAGAATATTTAATTTAGGGTAAAATAATTTGGTTGGAAAGTTACTTAATGACTATGAAGATGTACAATAGGTCTTCATTATTTGGAATTTATGTTCATAGTTTTATATACAGAATTCGTGGTGGATACCAATTTGGAAATTTTTTTCAAGCCCAATTTTTTTTAATAGAAGGTTAGTTGATTTATAGTATTTTATTAGTTTTGGGTGTACAACATAGTTCTTTTTTGATATTTGCAAAATTATGTGAGTTTGCATATATATTTGATATATACAAAATTATTATATTGCATATAAAGGTATTATTAAATACTGGCTCTAATTCCTGTGCTGAACATTATATCTTTGTCTCTTTGCTGTTTTATACTTAGTAGCTTGTACTTCTTAGTCGTCTTCCCGTATCTTGCCCTTACTCCCCTTTCTTCCTATTGGTAACCACTAGTGTGTTCTCTGTACCTGTGAGTCTGTTTCTGTTTTGTAACATCACTCATTTGTTTTATTACTTAGATTCCATATATAAAAGAAGAAAATTAGAAATTTTCTCACACCATATACAAAATAAACTCAAAATGGGAGTTTTTGAGTTCTAAATGTAAGACCTGAAACCATAAATCTCCTGGAAGAAAACATCAGTATTTTACTCTCTGACACAGGTCTTAGTGATATTTTTTTGGATCTGTCTCCTTAGGCAAGAGAAACAAGGGCAAAAATAAACAAAATTCTATTCAAACTTACAAGTTTTTTAAATTGAAGAATAGTTGATTTACAATATTGTGTTAGTTTCAGGTATACAGCATAGTGATTCAGTACTTTTTGCAGATTATATTCCATTATAGGTTATTATAGGATATTCTCAGATATTGGACATGATTCCCTGTGCTATATAGTAAATATTTGTTGCTTACCTTTTTAATGTGTAGCAGTTTATATTTGTTAACTCCATATCTCCAGTTTATCCCTTCCCATTCCCACTTCCCCTTGGCAACTACAGGTTTGTTCCCTATGGTTGTGAGTCTGTTTCTGTTTTGTATATGCATTCATTTATATTATTTTAAAAATTCCACATATAAATGATATATAGCATTTGTCTTGGTCTGATTTATCTCACTAGGCATAATATACTCAAAGTCCATCTACGTTTTTGCAGATGGCAATATTTCATTCTTTTTATGACTAATATTCCATCACATATATACAATATATAGTAAATATAATAGTAACACCCCATTATATATATGTATATATATGTGTGTTTTTATATATATGTATGCATATATATGTATGTATATTTATGTGTACAAAAGCTTTTAAGTTTAATTTGGTCCCATTTGTTTATTTTTGCTTTTATTTCTTTGGCCTTGAGAGACCAATCCAAGAAAATATTTCTATGCTTTATGTTAAAGAGTGTTTTGCCTATGTTCTCTTCTAGGAGTTTTATGGTTTCAAGTTTTACATAGCAAAGGAGGACGTCAACAAAACGAAAAGGCCACCTACTGAATGGGAGAGGATACTTGCAAATGGTATGTCTGATAAGGGGTTAATACCCAAAATGTATAAAGAATCCATACGACTCATATTTAAAAAAAAAAGACAATTAAAAATAGGCAAAGCACCTCAATAGGCATTTTTCCAAAAGAGCATACAGATGACTAACAGGCACAAGAAAAGATGCCCAACATCACTAGTCATCAGGGAAATGCAAATCCAAACCATATGAGATACCACTTCACAACTGTAAGAATGTCCAAGCCAACCGATTTTTTTTTTAATTCAGTGAGCATTTATTGAGACCATATCATGTATAGGAATCAGAAAACACAGATAATATGTATCTGTGTTTATATATTAAAGATAAAATCACATTACATATTAAGATAAAAACTTTGCTCTGGAATAACTCAGTCTGAAGTGGGTTTTAGCTCTTATTGCACATGAATCACTTTGGACACTTTCAATAAACATTTATGAAAGGAACACACCCCATGCCAATTAAATTCTCATCTCTGGAAGTGAGGCTCAAGCACCTGCAATTATTAAAGTATCTCTGCTAATTCTAATGTGCAGACATTATTTACAGAGAGTGAAAGCACAAATGAAGTGAAGTGAAAGTTGCTCAGTCGTGTCTGACACTTTGCGACCCCATGGACTATATGGTCCATGGAATTTTCCAGAATACTGGAGTGGGTAGACTTTCCTTTCTCCAGAGGATCTTCCCAACACAAAGATTGAACCCAGGTCTCCCACATTGCAGGTGGATTCTTTACCAGCTGAGTCACCAGCTGGAAAGCACAAATAGGCCAGGCAATATAAAACTAGAAAGCTATGACTTAGTTGATGTTAGATGTAGAGAAAAATTCTGCATAAATTTTGGGATTTCAGGGGAGGTAGTTAAAAATGAAGTAAGCCTTCTAGAGAGCACAGCAGAAAGGATTTGGGTGGTAATTAATAAAGGAAGGAAATAAGAGAAAAACATGCCTGAGAGAAGAAGATAAGGGGCTGAAAATGGGGAAAACACCAGGGGCTCTTCACTCCCTTCCCCCTTTTCTCCTTTTTCTTCCCCCTCCTCTTCTTCCACTTTCCTCCTCCTCTTTCATTGTCTTTATAAAAGAGGGTCAGAGAACATAGGAGAGATTACAATTCAACAAACATTGGGAATGGTGAATTCTACCTATGTGTCCCACAAAAAGCAACCTTTGGAGCAAGTTTCTAAGCTGGTGAAGATAAGTATTCAGGAAGGGAACAATACCATCTTCAGACACTTGTTTAAATGTTACTTGCTGTTGTTTTCTGAGCAAACTTATGGGTTTCAGCCATTATGGTCTGACAAAGACAATAAATATTCTTACATATTTGCTTTTTTTCCCTTTACAGATGGGGGGGATCTTGGAAAGTCTATGGGGATTCAGCTCATATGAATGTCAATTTCTGCAACACTAGGGTGTTAGTGGGAGATGAGGGTGGGTTTGGGGACCTTAGCATATGGTATTCTTTTACACTAGAAGATTTTAGTTCACCCCCACCTTACTCCAGGTTAGTTTGTCTTTCATAACTCATCTCAATGTTCCTGTCTTCAGTCACACCATCACTGGATGATTCAATCCTATTTCTGCTTTTTAGGACACTGGGATAGAGAAGAATAATGGTGTTCCCTCCCTGATGTTGTGCTGTGTTTAGTTGCTCAGTTGTGTCAGACTCTTTTTGACGCCATGGACTGTAGCCCACCAGGCTCCTCTGTCCATGGGGATTCTCCAGGCAAGAATACTGGAGTGGGCTGCCATGTCCTCCTCCAGGGGAACTTTCCAACCCAGGGATCGAACCAGTTCTCCCACACCATAGATGAATTCTTTACCATCTGAGCCACCAGGGAAGACCAATACTGGAGTGGGTAACCTATCCCTTGTCCAGGGGAACATCCTGACCCAGGAATCAAACTGGGGTCTCCTGCATTGCAGTGGATTCTTTACCAGCTCAGCTACCCAGGAAGCCCTCTCTGATGCTACTTGTCTTGAAATTTTCCTTTCAACCCATGGGTAAGATATAACAATGAAGATATGACAGTTTTTCTTGATATAATAGTAGTAAAAAAAAACAAACCCTATATCAAGCTCAATTCACAATCACATTTTAGTGTTGAGTTTGGAGACTAGGACAATAATAATGAAGGAGATTGTGGGGCAATATTTGAGCCAAAATTGCTTCTTGTTGCAAATGGGGCAAAAATCTGTGGGACAGACCACAGTGCCAGGAGTGGCTTGGGGTGAGCAGAGAGGTCAGGGAGTAGGCAACACTGAAGACATTAGGTTGAGAGGGAGAGAGAGAGACTTAGATCAGTATTTTGCTTTGTATCATGGCAATCTAGCTTCTTACTATCAACTCAGTTTTATTAATAATAACAGGGATCACATTCTAAGTACTTCGCATATTAGTTCTTCATAACAATCCTATATGATTTATGTGCATGTATGCTAAATCACTTCAGTTGTGTCTGACTCTTTGCAACCCTAGGGACTGTAGCCCGCCAGGCTCCTCTGTCCATGAGATTCTCCAGGCAAAAATACTGGAGTGGGTAGCCATGCCCTGCTCCAGGGGATCTTCCTGACCCAGGAATCAAACCCATCTCCTGTGGCTCCTCCTGCATTGCAGGCAGATTATTTACCGCTGAGCTACTGGGGAAGCCCATATGGTTGGTAATATTTTAATATTTTGCAGATGAAGACATTCAGTTACAGAGAGATTAAGTGACATTGCCAGGGTGGAGCAAGAGTTGGAGCAGATTGACATTGGAGTCTCAGCTCCTAACCATTTTTCATTTAAGTATTTTTTCAGTTACATTTTATAGCACTTCCTAAGGGAAAGGTAATGCTATTTATCAGTTTGAGGGATTTCTGAATATATTTTCGATACTTGAAAGTCCAGTGTAAGTTACTGTGTTTCTGAACTGGAAGTTTTTCTCAGTTAACGTTCGTCCCGGAACCAACCCTGAAGTAAGGATTCAACTGCGCTCCTGGGAGGGGAGGGGATAAAAAGACGGTGAAAGGATGACAGCCGATAAACCTCCGTGACTCCACCTTAAAGCACAGGAACTCTAGTCAAGGTGTAAATCTTGGGTCTCCAAATTACTTCTCTGAGGGGAAAGGGGGCCCAGGGTATTTAGACACCAACTCCTGTCCAGTCACTGATTGACAGCTGCTCTTGGGGTACAGAATGTTAGTTCTCTAGTTCTTCAACTTCATTTGAAGTCAAGTCACAGGAGGGTGCAGAATACATACAAGTGGGGAGGACCAGGGGATGTGGGTGGGGCGTCTACAGCATTTGCTACAATGTCATCATTGGTGGAACAAAGTGCCTTAGCCATTTCAAAAATAACAGGAACTAGTTATTTGCTGCTTCTGGAACTAGACTGCTCAGTTGTCAAGAATGATAATTATAATAATATCAGCTGACATCCACTGAACTCTTACAGCACTCCAAATTCATTTGTAAGAACTTTAAAGGTATTAATGCATTTAAACCTCATTACAATACTAGGAAATAAGTACTGTTATTACCTATACTTTACAAAGAATGGCCCGGATTTACAGAGCTAATAAATGGTGGAAGGAGAGTTGGGAATTCAGTAGCCATGGTTCAGAGCCTTGTTCTCAATCACTCAGCTCTCCCACTGTTTGTTCTTCCCCTTTATGCCATTTACCAGATTTACTTACTCTACTTGCACTTCTAATGCAAAGAAAGATGCAAAGACTCTTATTACATGTATTCCTCTGTCTTTCCAGCAGCTTCCCAGGGGGCTTGGAACTGCAGTAACCAGACAATTGTTTGATTGGGACATTGCTTTTCTGAAATAGCATCAGTTATAGAATAATGCAGACTCTTGGATTTAAAGGAAATATGCAATTATTCAGCTTTTTATTCTAACAATTTGTTTGAACATCAAAAATGAACAGATTTTGTCAGAAATAGAAAAGATAGAATGAACAAAATGTGATTATTTCCATCTGGAGCTGTTGAATAATGAAGTGTCTAAGGAGAAGCTGAAATAGCCCATAGTGTGACTTATATTCTCGAGGTAATAAACTCTGGCCTGCTAAAATAACTGATGCCTACTTAGTTTGACACACATCACCTCCCATCTCTTTATTTATTATGGAAAAATCAACTTCGATTTTCTTTTTCTCTGAACCTACCCTCTTCATATGAATCACCTAGTAAAGATGCCTTCACATTTCTCATTTTCACCAAAAGAGTGAATTATATACATATATATATGATTTATAATTAATTTACACACAAATGTTTATATATAGGAGTTCTTATTTTCCACGTGCTTGATATACAATAATGTTATCAACTATCTTTTATCAATAGATATTAAAAGTATTTTAATTTTTGTTTTTCACTGTGTTTGTATTTGTTTTCAATTTACATTTGCTTGTTTTCTATTGCCAGCAATATTTGAGTAAATATCATGCACGGTGAAAAGCTTTTATTGTCACTACCTATCATATGTTGGGGGGCGCTTTATGTTTGCTAACAGTCAGACTTTAGGACATTTTCTACAATCACACAGGAACACTTTAGAAAACTTCTAGAGTTCAACAAGAGGAGAAGGCACTGATCCTCTATCGTTATTCCCATACAGACCCCTGCCAGGGCTTGAGCAGTTTGTTGCATACAAACACCATCTATAAATGCTCCAAGAGAGGGATCCAATTCACTGTTGCAACCTTGTCAATGGACGGGTGTGTTTTCTAGTTTTGGCCAGGCAGGGTCCATTTTGAGATGTTTATACTTGTTTGGAAAAACCAGGTGCCTAACACCTGTTTTAGCTTTTTCCCAACATCCCTACAAGCCTTGGGTGTTATTGTTCTTTTAAACTTCCACCTATCAGATGAGTGCAAAATGTCCTAGTATCTTTTTGCTATGTAAGAAACCACCCCAAATTAGTGGTTTAAAATATTGACAGCATCTGCTGAGGAATATGCAGTATGGGTTGACTTGATAGAATTTGTTCTTTGTCTCATTCAGCTTCAGTTGGGCTTGTTTAAAGGCTCTGCATAGGAATCATCCAAAGCCTAGCTCACTCATAACCTGGCAAGTTGATGATGGCTGTTGGCTGAGATTTCAGTTGGGGTTAGTGGCCAGAATACATACATGTGGCTTTTTCAAGAGTTCTTTGGCTTCCCTGTAGTATGGTGGCTCAGCTCCAAGAGCAAGCATTCCAGGGTAGAAATCTCAGCACTCCAGGAGAGTCATTTAGCATCACTTCTACCTCATTATACTCATTAGAAGTCAGTCACTAAGGCTAGTTTATATCACGGGGAATTGGACTCCCCCTTTGGAAGGAATTTCAAAGAGTTTCCAGTCATGAAACCATCACAATAGAAATAATTTATATTTTCTTTAATTTTCATTTTTCTCACTACTTATTTTCAGCATCTTTTTGTGTTCATGTATCAGTTTTCTACTGCAGCATAACAAATTACCACGAGTTTTGCAGCTGAAAACAATACTCATCGACTCTGTAAGTCAAAAGTTCAGGCACAGCTCAGAAGGACTCTCTGCTTAGACTCTCATAAGGCTGATCTAGGTTTTGGCTAGGTTGCACTCTCATCTGGAGCTTTGATTAAGGAAGGGTCCATTTTCAAGAATCCTCACGTTGTTGGCAGAATTCATTTCCTCAAGGGACTTCTCTGACAGTCCAGTGGTTGAGACTTTGTGCTTCCACTGCAGGGGACACGGGTTTGATCCCTGGTCACTGAACTAAAATCCTGCATGCCACACAGCTTCCTCAGGAAACCTTTTTTCTTCAGAACCAGCAATGAAGAGAGTTTGTCTCTACTGCTTCAAGGTTAGGTCTGATCCAGCCAGAACAGTCTTCTATTTCATTAACTCATTGTTAACCATTTTACCATTGCCATATTCTATTAGTTAGAAAAAAGACACATTTCCACAAGGGAATGGATGCCAGGGATTATGGAGGCCACCTTAGAACTTTGACTGCCACAGTTGGCCTTATTTATTATTTATTTATGAATTGTTTCTTCATATCTACTTTTTTCCTGTATGGTTATTTATCCCCATTTGCCAATTTGTAAAGGTTCTTTGTATACTATAGACATTATCCTACATCTCTATTCTTTTATCAAATATATATTTTCCAAACCAAATCTATTATCGGTACACTGACTTTGGTTATACTTTTTTAAATTCATAAGATATTCAAAAATTTTATCTTTTTCCTTGAATTATCCTTGTGAAAAATTATTCATCTAAGATTGTGCTATCGAGTATTATTAACAACTAGTCACGTTTTTTAAATTTATATTAATTAAAATTAAATAAAATTGAAAATCTATTTCCTCAGTTCCACTCATCACATTTCAAGTGTCACATGTAATTGATATAGAATATTTCTATCATCAATAGCTCTATTGGACAGCAATAATCTAGTTGTTTTTAGTAAAGAACTCCCTTAGATATTTAAAAATGTTGTTTCTTATGTTTTCTATTTATTGATTTTATATTTTAACTATATTAACTTCTTCCTCTAATTTTTTTGATTTGTTTTATATTTCTTTCTCAAATGTTTTGTAGGCTTCAAAAGAAGTTCCTGTCTTCCTTCCTTCTTTTCTCCACTTGATTATGTATTATCAAATTCATTAAAGATGTACATTTACCTTTGAGATCAATTTTTTAGAGTCTTAAAATTTTAAAATACAGCTTTTGGGTATAAGGATTATATAGGCATAAATTTCATAATTTCAAAGCTGTTATGTTAGGTTTCCAGAAAACAATGTAACAACAGTGTAACTGTCTAAGACTCTTCATTAGTAACAACCGAGCTTCAACTTAAAATAAGATACTTTGAAACCAAGGAGTAATATATAAATCAATAATAAACAAGTGCAAACAGAAAGATACTAACACTAGCTGATTGAATTTAAGTATTATAATAATAATAAAGAGGATAGATAAAATATGATGCAAGTGTCTAATAAAATATTTTGTTTGCTGCCTATGTCTCTTGCCCTAAACCACCATATTTGTTTAGTCATCTCCACATACATCTTTGTAAATAGTCATGCATGGTCATGCTCCACAGGCTACCATTTCAACCTTGTTGTCTCATTATGGTGTCTATAGTCACCTTGCTTACCCTTAGCCTCTGCCATTGAGATCAATCATCCTCACTGTTGCTAGGGATTTCAGTCCTATAACAGAATCTTCTAACAATAATCCTAGTTTAAAAAAGAAGAGACGGGGCTGAACATTTTTTCAGGGCTGTTGCCCACTCACAATGTGTTCCTTTTTATCTTCAAATGACAAATCATGGACCTCCTGATGAGAGACAGCCGATGTAGTTTATCGTCCTTCATAACAGATTCATTCTATAATTCCCATATCATGCATGGCTGTTTTTCTCTGCAATCTGCCGTGGCAATTCTAGCACCTTCTATACTTTGTGTGATCTATTTATTTCAAAGTGCTGAAGACACATCTCAGAAACATAATCAAATTGGCTATAGGGGCCTAAGTCAAGATTTAAATTTGTGTCATGAGTTTCCTTATTGACAAACTTTTTCTTTTCCACTTTTATATTCTGCCCTCTTGATTCAGCTCCCACAGGATCTACTCCCAGTCATAACTTCCCAGTCCCTGTTGCTAAATGCTAGGCACTTACGGCAGCTCCTCTGTCATATAACCTTTCCTCTCTTAGAAGGCCTAGCACTTTTCCAGTTGGTTAGCTTATAATTGATTTGTTAGGCATGTGGAGGTTATAGGAGCCCATGGTGAGGAAGACAGACATTGACTGGGAAAGGCCGTGCTTTATCTGAGAGTTCTGTATAGCTCTGAAGCACGGGGCTATAGTTTATCCTTTAGCAAGAGGATAAAATATAGAGCTACTTTTCTAGATTGAGAAATCTCAGGGAGACTTGGGCCCTCATGGTATTCTGTTTCCTCAACCTAATGTTCCCATTTCAAGTCTCAGGATCCTTGCATAAGTGTGATCCAGACTTCACGAAAGAGATTTGCCAAGATGAGCATTCAACCTTCTTCTATGTTTATCTATACTTGAAATAAACTTCTATTCCAATATCTTAACATGATCCATCCACCCATTAGAAAAAATAATTGTTTTATCAAATGTTAAGGAAGCCTCCGGCTCCTATTTTTATTTGAATATGGAATGCTTTATGAATTTGCGTGTGATCCTTGTGCAGGGGCCATGATTTTCTTCTTTTTCCAATTTTATTGCCTGTACGGCTGAAGCAAGCACTGACTCTCTTAAATTTTTATTTAAATTATTGGAATTGATGTTTGATTATCCCAAGTCTGTCATTTTTTTCTTTTCAAAGTACCAATGTTGCTTACCAACAGCTATCTAATTTCTCAATTATTATTATTACTATAATAGCCGTATTTCTAAAATATCTCTAGCCAAAGACCAGAGACATTTTATTTATCACATAGCAATTACCAGTGCATCCCTTTCCAACTGCAGACAAACCAAATTGACTAGTGGTGAAAGCGTTAAAAACTATAGTTTTACAACAGACCAGGGACTGTCGATTTTCCACCTACCACCTGAGATGGAGTCTTCATTTCAGCAGTTCACCATATTTTCGACACCAGAATCCCATTCTACAGTCAGCCGCCTAGGGATAACTTCTTATATCCTAGAAGCAGAGATTGAGACAAAGGTTCAGGTGTGCATGATGTATGAAGTGAGGGCTCTGTAGGAAAATCCTGTAAGAGAATGAAGGAAGTCAAGGAGTCTAGGGGAATATCTGAGCAAGGATGCAAACTAGTTTTTGTGTGGTACACATGGGGAATGAGGGCTATTCTTTAATAGTGAATTACCCCCAACAAGAGTTGCATCACCTTGAGGCTAAGGAACAGAATTTCTATGATTTTATTAGTCAGTAAATGGTGTAACTGCCCAACCGTTCCCAGGGAAGTTGGCTCCCTTCAGCCAAGGCCAGTCCTTCTGAGAGGGTCACAGCTATAAGCTATTTGTTTCAGCACTGACAGTAGAGACAAACTGGTAAAGAGGATCTGGGTAAGGTACCAAGAAATTTTACCACCTACCTGCAGTGTAGTTGAGAAGCACTAGTGTAGTAAACACTGGAATAAATCAAACTTAGAACTTTCATAAAGAAAGTTTATTAACACCATTTTGAACATTTAACTGTAGATCTTAGCTACTTTATTACTTATTATGATGATTTCTGACTTCATCATATATTGGAGAGTGATTATATGTTATGAATTTACTTATGTACACAGAGCAAAGAAAAAAGTGTGAGGAATAATGTTGCTCTCATGAACATTATAATAAGTCATCAACATTTTAAGAAATCATGAAAAAAACTCCAATAGAGGTATTATAATGATTACTATTATAAGCCAAGGGACACAGACATCAATGTGATGTCAAAATTTTTGATAAACATCTCAAGCACTAAGGAGGGAAAATCTTGAAATATTTTTTGCTGTGTCTTTTTAGTCAGTATAATTATAAAAATATATCTTCTTTTTAAAGAGCAAGTTTGAGTTCTTTAATCTAATCTATCATCGCAGAGCTATTATATAAAAAGGGAATGGTGAGACTAGATATTTTGTTGTAATCAGGCTATGCCTTTGGAGAAGAATGGCAATTTCTGCAATTTTAGTTTAAACAAATAACAATCACATCACCATTACATTATGTCTCTTTCCCTTATTACAGCAGTTAATGTTGATCTTCTAGCTAAGCTCACTCAGCAGTGGCTAGCCACAGATATTGAGTGTTAGAGAGCAACTCTTCTATTTAAATCTTCTTTAAATAAAAGACAGGCTAACAAGATTCCAGTTAGGAATTTATTTTTGATTAAGAGCAAGTCTTATAACAAATACAGTGACCAGTGTCATACATGAAGATTAGCATGAGATAACATGAACTGAAGGCTCTTTTTTTCCCCCAGTTATTCACAACTTAAATATCTATTGAAAATTATGCCAGGTTATACCCACAATGAATAGTAATGCATTTATGGAAAAATGGAAAATTCTCCTTACAGTCAAAATGTTCCTAGCATTTGCCAAGGAAGAGTCTCAAAGTGGTACACAATGCCAGGAGGATGTTTTCTGTACTCTTCAAAAGCTTTTTGTTGTTGCTAACAGAGTAGTATATTACAACTGATATTTTTAGGAAGACATTTTCCAAGACAGTTTCCCATCCCAACGTTCACAAATTGCTACAGTTGTTTTTATTTAACAAACTGTTTACAAAGACATTTCTATTCAGAAAATTATGGCTTAAACAAAATCTGATTGTATTTGCTGCAAAACCTCTGGGATAACTAATATAGGTTCTATGAATCTCTGAAAGAGAATTATTTAAGCTATAGGACTTTGGGACCCATTTTTCCTGTAGAACATCATGTGGTAGGTTCTGAGAAACATTTTTTAGAGAAGTTGCATTAAGGTAAATTCTACACTCACTTCTTAAATGTCATTGTTACTGAAGAGTACATCAAAGAATATGAAGTGAGGTCTTCAGTGAGGGTCTTCTCAGGAGACAGAATCACCCAGTAATTTGAAGAGGGAACATTTAATATAAAGAAGTTTTAAGTATTAGATTAATGAAATGGTAGACACTTGATCCTTGGAGGAAAACATATTACAGACCTAGACAGCATATTAAGAAACAGAGACATCACTGCCAACACAAGTCTGTATAGTCAAAACTTTGGTTTTTCCAGTAGTCATGTACACATGTGAGAGCTGGCCCATAAAGAAGGCTGAGAGCTGAAGAATTGATTTTTTTTTTTTTTGGTTTGCAATGCATTTATTTATTTATTTATTTTAATTAATTAATTTATTTTTTTAATTTTTTTTTATTTTAGTTGGGGGCTAATTACTTTACAATATTGTAGTAGTTTTTGCCATACATCGACATGAATCAGCCATGGATTCACATGTGCTCCCCCTTCCAAACCCTCCTCCCACCTCCCTCCCCCTCCCATCCCTCAGGGTCATCCCAACGCTCCATCCCTGAGCATCCGTCCCATGCATAGAACATGGAATGGTGTTCTGCTTCACATATGACAATATACATGTTTCAATGTTATTGTCCCAGAACGTCCAACCCTCACCTTCTCCCTCAGAGTCCACAGGACTGTTCTATGCATCTGTGTCTCTTATTCTGTCTCACATATAGGGTTACCATTACCATCTTTCAAATTCCATATACATGCATTAGTATACTGTATTGGTGCTTTTCTTTCTGGCTCACTTCACTCTGTATAATGGGCTCCAGTTTCATCCATCTCAATAGAACGGATTCAAATGTATTCTTTTTAATGGCTGAGTAATATTCCATTGTGTATATGTACCACAGCTTCCTTATCCATTCGTCTGCCGATGGACATCTAGGTTGCTTCCATGTCCTGGCTATTGTAAAAACAGTGCTGCGATGAACATTGGGGTACACGCGTCTCTTTCAATTCTGGTTTCCTCGGTGTATATGCCTAGCAGTGGGATTGCTGGGTCATATGGCAGTTCTATTCCCAGTTTTTTAAGGAATCTCCACACTGTTCTCCATAGTGGCTGTACTAGTTTGCATTCCCACCAACAGTGTAAGAGGGTTCCCTTTTCTCCACACCCTCTCCAGCATTTATTGCTTGTAGATTTTTGGATAGCGGCCATTCTGACTGGTGTGTAATGGTACCTCATTGTGGTTTTGATTTGCATTCCTCTAATAATGAGTGATGTTGAGCATCTTTTCATGTGTTTGTTAGCCATCTGTATGTCTTCTTTGGAGAAATGTCTGTTTAGTTCTTTGGCCCATTTTTTGATTGGGTCGTTTATTTTTCTGGAATTCAGCTGCAGGAGTTGCTTGTATATTTTTGAGATTAATTGTTTGTCTGTTGCTTCGTTTGCTATTATTTTCTCCCATTCTGAAGGCTGTCTTTTCACCTTGCTTATAGTTTCCTTTGTTGTGCAAAAGCTTTTAATTTTGATTAGGTCCCATTTGTTTATTTTTGCTTTTATTTCCAATATTCTGGGGGGTGGGTCATGGAGGATCCTGCTGTGATTTATGTCGGAGAGTGTTTTGCCTATGTTTTCCTCTAGGAGTTTTATAGTTTCTGGTCTTACATTTAGATCTTTAATCCATTTTGAGTTTATTTTTGTGTATGGTGTTAGGAAGTGTTCTAGTTTCATTCTTTTACAAGTGGTTGATCAGTTTTCCCAGCACCACTTGTTAAAGAGATTGTCTTTTCTCCATTGTATACTCTTGCCTCCTTTGTCGAAGATAAGGTGCCCATAGGTGCGTGGGTTTATCTCTGGGCTTTCTGTTTTGTTCCATTGATCTATATTTCTATCCTTGTGCCAGTACCACACTGTCTTGATGACTGTGGCTTTGTAGTAGAGCTTGAAGTCAGGCAGGTTGATTCCTCCAGTTCCATTCTTCTTTCTCAAGATTGCTTTGGCTATTCGAGGTTTCTTATACTTCCATACAAATTGTGAAATGATTTGTTCTAGTTCTGTGAAAAATATCATTGGTAGTTTGATAGGGATTGCATTGAATCTGTAGATTGCTTTGGGTAGTATACTCATTTTCACTATATTAATTCTTCCAATCCATGAACACGGTATATTTCTCCATCTGTTTGTGTCCTCTTTGATTTCTTTCATTAGTGTTTTATAGTTTTCTATATATAAGTCTTTTGTTTCTTTAGGTAGAAATATTCCTAAGTATTTTATTCTTTTTTTTTGCAATGGTGAATGGTATTGTTTCCTTAATTTCTCTTTCTGTTTTCTCATTATTGGTGTATAGGAATGCAAGGGATTTCTGTGTGTTAATTTTGTATCCTGCAACATTACTATATTCATTGATTATTCCTGCTTTCTGGAGAGTTTTTATCATAAATGGATGTTGAATTTTGTCAAAGGCTTTTTCTGCATCTATTGAGATAATCATATTGTTCTTATCTTTCAATTTGTTAATGTGGTGAATTACATTGATTGATTTGCGGATGTTTAAAGAAACCTTGCATTCCTGGGATAAAAGCCCACTTGGTCATGATGTATGATCTTTTTAATATGATGTTGGATTCTGTTTGCTAGAATTTTATTAAGGATTTTTGCATCTATGTTCATCAGTGATATTGGCCTGTAGTTTTCTTTTTTTGTGACATCTTTGTCTGGTTTTGGAATTAGGGTGATGGTGGCCTCATAGAATGAGTTTGGAAGTTTACCATCTTCTGCAATTCTCTGGAAGAGTTTGAGTAGGATAGGTGTTAGCTCTTCTCTAAATTTTTGGTAGAATTCCGCTGTGAAGCCGTCTGGTCCTGGGCTTTTGTTTGCTGGAAGATTTCTGATTACAGTTTCGATTTCCGTGCTTGTGGAATTGATGCTTTTGAATTGTGATGCGGAGAAGATTCTTGAGGGTTCCTTGGACTGCAAGGAGATCAAACCTATTAATCCTAAGGGAAATCAACCTGGAATATTTATTGGAAGGACTTCAGCTGAAGCTGAAGCTTCAAAACTTTGGCCACCTGATGCAAAGAGTCAATTCATTGGAAAAGACTTTGATGCTGGGAAAGACTCAGGGCAGGAGGAGAAGGAGAGGACAGAGGATGAGATGGTTGGATGGCATCATAGACTCAATGGACATTAGTTTGAGCAAACTCTGGGGATGTATAAGGACAGGGAAGCCTGGCAGGCTGCAGTCCATGGGGTCGCAAAAGAGTCAGACACCACCTAGCGACTGAATAACAGTAAAGGCTGGTAAAACGTTAAAAAAAAAACAACTCTGAAGTATATGGGAATAACAGATGTGTGTTAGCCACTACCAGAACCCTATGGAAGAGTCCTGCCAGGGCTGAAAGCTACACCTTTTTCCAGAAGACATGGCCATACAGACAAAGATATCACTGTGATGAGGTGCTGGTGGAATTAGCGAGAACTCCTCCCTCTTGAACTTGCAGGAAAACAGTTCTATACGGTGTAGAAGAAAGCTGTGCACAGAACGATACCTCATGGATACATTCTGTCATGTAACTTTTCCTAAGGGGTTTGTGGGGGAAGTTGCTTGGTGCTGAGCACATGGCACGCTATACATGGCAGGAGTTGGGCGCAAGGGAGGTTGCGCATGCGCTGTAGCAGCCTGACGCTGTCGAAGCTGTGTGTGCTCCAAGAGCCGAACATGCTGGAGCAGCTGAGAAGCCGCACGCACCACAGCAGTGCTGGGAAGGCCAAGTGCAGGGGTGTAAAGCACGAGCCTTCCAAGCGAGCGCCAGAACTAGAAGGAAAAGCCCTTTCTCTTGCAAAGCCATTGGCAAAGCTTACTGCCAGCTGGCAAAGGAAAACTATATTTAAAGTTCCAGATTCATTTCTGCAGAACAGGTAAGGGTGGGTAAATTGTGAGGTAAGAGACGTTAGGTTGATAACTGGCGCATAACATTATGAAATTTAGAAGAAAATTTATTATGTTCTTCTGTTATTCTTTGTTTACTTTGATATTAGGACTTGCTCAAAAAATTGGAGTTTTTTTTTTTTTTTTGGTAAATAATAGGAACAGTCAGAAGTGATTAAGAATATTTCTGTTTTTTATTTTTTTTTCAGAAAAAGGCTTAAAATGCTGCTTCTAGTTTCAAGGTAAACTTGATATGAACATTTTGGGCTATTAATTGCATATGGGACTTAGTTGCAAGCAACAGGATAAACTGCTAATAGTCATGTGCATGTGTGCTAGTGTTGGACTCTGTGACCCATGGACTGTAGTCCACCAGGTTCTTCTGTCCATGGGATTTTCCAGGCAAGAATAGTGGAGTGGGTTGTCAAGGCCTCCTCCAAAGGATCTTCCCAACCCAGGGATCAAACCCACGTCTCTTATGTCTCCTGCATTGACAGATGGGTTCTTTACCACTAGCGCCACCTGAGAAGCCCAATAGTCATATAAACAAATGAAGACTGATTTTTCTCACGTGAGATAAACTCGTGAGAAAATCAGCTTCAGGCATTAGTTTGGTGGCCATCCATTTTGAGGCTGCCGTATCTGTGATTCTCTTGGCCTTTTCCTCTTGCAAACCACATGGCTCTTCTATAATCAGGAATTATATATGCAACCAAGGCAGAAAGGATAAATAATATATAAGGGCAGCTATGTCTGACTGTTTTAAAGCAAGAGGAAACTAGAAGCCCTCTGTCACCTAGCCACTCCTAGTCAGGATTCTGGCTGCAGAAGCACAGTTAGACTATGTCATTCTCCACAGCAGAGCATTCAAGAAGAATGAGGTTTGGGGATTATAGTATGCTAAGCCAGTGAATAATATCTTCTTCATAAGAGTTTCTTGAGGATGTGAATGTGATAATAATGTAGCTGATAATTTTAAAGCAAATACAGTAAAAACAATGGGGAGAGTGTGGTGAGCCAAGGAATAGCTGCCTCCAAAGATGACTATGGAACTTACTAGTATGCTGGGTTACATGACAAAGAAAAATAAAGTTTGCAGATGGAATTAAGATTGCTAACCTGTTGATCTTAAGCAAGACTACACTGGAGGACCCATCATAATTACAACAGTCATCAGTGAAATAGGGAGGTAGCGGAGGAAAATCAGATAGCAATGTATCTGATTTTTCAGATACCTTGAAAGAGAAAGAGATGCAGAAACACTGGCTTTGAAGACGGAGGAAGGGGACTCTAACCACGGAGTGTGGTCAGCCTCTAGAAGCTGAAAAATGCAAAGAAACAGATTCTCCCCTAGAGACCATAGAATGCAATGAAGTTTTGCTGACATCAATTTTAGCCCAACGAGACCTGCATTGGACTTCCAGAACTACAGTAAAATAATAGGTGTTTGTAATTTTGAAATCACCGAGAATGTGACAATTTGTTACAGCCGCTATGGAACACTAGGGAGAAACATAATGTAGGTACAACATGGGGAGACTGCCTTTTCTCAACCTTTCAACTTCATATTAAAATCTTTTTTGTGATTCTTTCTAGAAACATTCATTTACGTATCAGATGGATTCAAAGTTTAGACATCGCTAAAATCCTAGAAACGTATTAAGTTCATTCATCGTTATTCATTTTCTATTGCAGGACCATTGTGACTGTATGTGACTCTTAGTCGATAGATAAGACATATAAAAATAATCCTTAGAATTGACACAAAGATATCTGTATATTTATTATCAAGTCTTTCTTGATATTTTTATTTTAGCAATCTATTTGTAGTGTGTAGACTGATATATCAAAAATGTTTAAAGAAGGAAGTTTAATATTAAATGGTAATATTTTATATGTATTTTCCAGGTGTGATTAAAAATACCCCACAGAACAACTCAAAGGCAGATGTACTAACCATGTGGCTATATACATCATTTCATAGCCAACTTTTTTTCCAGATGCTGAGTAGCTTTAATGTTACAAATGATTAAAAATAATATCTGTCCTCTCTGAGACTGTCTGAGGTATCAGTATTAAAAAATCACACAGACTGTTACAATTTCATATTATACTTATTTTTTTTTTCTTACATTGAGTAGAATTGACAGTAAATTTGCAATAAAATATTTTAAATATCCTGTCCCCATACAGGAGCAATTTGTGTCTAAAGAAAAACATTAAATAGAGCAATTATCACTATAGAGTAGATTTAACCATTCTTTGCCACTTTATTCTTTCATAGAGTATATATATCTCCTCCGTTCCAAAATTAATTCATTCTTAATATGGTGCAGACAGTTCTTAGTCTTCGGATACATCCTGACATGATGTAAATTACTTGCTCTCCTTTTTACTTTCAGGTGGGTTTTGCCAAGTTCTGTGCCTCTCTAAATCACACTTTTCTCATTTTTAAAATTGGTACAATATTACAAAATACATAATACTTAAGAGTTTTTGCAGAGTAGTCACTTAATTGCGGCAATATTCTTATTAAAATAGAATACTACTGTTTATTTTTAAAAGTAAAACAAAACAGATATACCAGTTACATGGTTTAATAGAAACATACTCTGTGAAAAAATATTCCTTTCTAACAAGTCAGGAAATGTATCCCTTAGTTTGCTTGATAAATTAAAATGTGTTCATTATAATTTGATAAATTAAAAATTGCTCTAGGTTAGATATAGACCTCATAAGGTTCCAGAGCACCCAGCATAGTAGTGTAGGAGGAACACTTCAGAGTACATAGGTGCAAACTTAATTTTCCAATGTGGTTCTAAAGGAGGTACACTTCAGTGTTCCTAGGTGAAAACCGAATTTACCAACATGGTAGTGTAGGAGGAACACTTCGGAGTACCTAGGTGAAAACTGAATTTAGCAACGTGGTAGAGTAGGAGGTACACTTCAGACTACCTTGGTGAAAACTGAATTTACCAATGTGGTAATGTAGGAAGAATACTTCAGAGTATCTACATGAAAACAATTTAAAGAAAAGTTTATTTTTAGCTAACAGGAAAGACAAAAGAGTAAGGCTTAGATGGTATCAGTGATATAAATTTAGAATACATATGTGTTTTGGTTTACAGACACACATACACACGTCCCTCTTCCAGAAAATAAATGAACCAAAACTACTTTAGTGATCTTCTGACCGTGTATCACTAATGGCTTTGTATTTCTGCAATTGTTTCAAAAGAACTGAACTGAGAGAATAAGTTCAATGTCACTTACATCTTTGATCAGTGTGCATAGGAGATTTTAAAGAACACATTAGTACTATTAATATTAGCGATAATTGTAATTATAATCACCTAATATTTTTGCATGATTATAGGATACTTGACTCTTTACTAAGTGCTTTACATGTATTGTTAAATCATTTTAACTTCACACCAATGTCCTTAGGTAGGTGCTATTAACATCATCTCCCTACACAGATGGGCAAATGAAGTGTGAGGGGGATAAATAATTTGCTTAAAGTGACACAGTACAGTTAGTAAGTAGAGCAGATAGGATATAATAATGATAGCATATATTTTGTATTTATTATTTAATGGCATGAATAGTTGGATTAGGGGGCAATGGGAGAAAGCTATTAAGTATATACATCAAAGTTTTAACTCGGGTATTTTACATGACCCTGCATGTAACTGATGGTATGTGAGCAGTAATTTGTACTAATGGGTTTTCAATATCCATAACTAACTGTCTAGTAATATGTGTATTACAAGTCAAATGCTGCTGAGTAACTTGACATTTCTTTATTAAATACATAATATTTTAAAACTATTTCATGTAAGTTTATGGCAATCATTATCATTACACACACACACACACACACACACACATATATGCATGTTGCTAATTACTACAGGACTTTTTCCTTTATTGAAGAATTACTTTTAAATGATGATTGTTTGTTTGATGCTTGCAGTCTCAAATTTAATTTTGCTTTCAAATTATGCTTACATTTCTGTGGACAAATAAATATTTGGATAATCTTATGGATAAAAAAATATTTTGTCCTAGGGATAAAGTATTGAAAATATTTTTAAAATCCACTCAGGAAAACACAATACCCTGTTACTCTGTTAAATAAGTGATAGTATGTTTTAAAACACATATAAATCATGCCAACATAAGTCCATGACTGACTTGCAGGTCCTACTTATATACTGAGGCTGGTATTGTAATTATTTTAAATGAGTCTTCAGTGGAATGAAAACAAGAATAAAAAAGGTGAAAAAACACTATTTCCTGACATGGAACTACCAAATTAAAGACATGAATTTCTGTTCCCTGTACACTGAACCTTATGTCCCTATGTGCCAGGTTGATATAATGATTTTTCCATATGGGGAAAACCTCTAAGGGAAACTTCCACAATTAAAGAAAAAAAAGCTTTACTGAGTGATACCCATTTTTTAAAAAAGTAAAGTTATCCATATCCTTCTAGTTTTAACCTTCTTTTATTTCTAGTGCTTGAATTGAATATGTGCTATTTTAAACTGAATGCTATTTCTACTTGAATTACCACCTTCTTAAAATCTATGCTGGCATTTGGCAAAAATGATGTTGCTACTTATAATAAGTATTCCTATTCTTTCTTAGTATCTCAGCTCAATTATAAACAGAAAAAAAATCTCAGATTAAACTCTTAACCTAATGTTAAATCTTCTCTGCAGAACTTCTCTTTGTGTTTTGATTTTCTTTTGCTAAGAAAAGTTATCCAAATTTGAAATGCAACAGGTGAATGGACTTAAAAATCTTGCATATATTTTTAGGTCTAAAAAAACAGGCTCATCCAAAACTTATTTAACTTTATCAGAGAAAACACTGTGCTTGACTTAGAATTTAAAACTTTATTTGAGTCCTGAAAACCGTTAGTGTTACATGTGAACTTAAAGATTTTTGCTTGGTAGAAATAGATAAATGCAAATGTTACAGTTGTGTGGCCTTAAAGGACATAAACCACTTCAGTATCTGTTAGACAATTCCTCTTAGCAGTCTGTTGACTGACTGACTATATAAACCCTTGGTTCTCAAATCTTCCTTTAATTAATCTTATCATCTTACTGGTTAGCTCTTGAATAATAAAATTGAATATAATCTTTGACAGATTTTCATGTTAGATTTATATGAAATTCACACTTTAATTTTTCAAAAGTGTATTTTAACATCATTTTTATTTATTAGTTTTAAATGGTTTTTCCAAAGTTTAACCATTGAATGAATTTTTATATCTCTTGAGTTTTAAGTATTCTGTTTTGGGTTTTTGTGGTTTTTTTGGTAAAATTATCTGAGGAGTGACTGTAAAGACAAAATCCTTATAAAAGTAAATATACCAGGACTAAAGATATAAAATAAGTGTGTCTACTGGATGAAGATGGAGTCATTGGGGATAAACAAGGTAGAGGACAGTTTTAGAAACAAATAGACACTGAGCGAGCATTCAAGGATTCTGGCTTGCTGAAGGGAGTGGCTCTAAATGTTGGTGGTACTTATTAGTTTCTAACAATCTTGTAGCCAAAACAAGGAATGCAAAAGGGAAACAAAAACTAAGATTTGTATATAGAGAGGAAAAAAGATGCCTTGAATTAGAATTGGCAGTTGGTGTTTTTGGAGACTAAACTAATAGAGAAAGTAGTTGTAAATGCTATTTTCTGAATGAAGACTTTGTGGGTGATTTTTCCTTTGTTGAGGTATGTTTCTGTTTTTATAGCAGTGAGTGCCCATATCTACAGAAGATTCCCTGGGCTTAAGCCAGGCATGAAGCTTTAATAAGCGCCAAGAATGCAAACATGGCTGAAGCAAAGGATCTAGGGAAAACAGAGAATTTTTTTGAAATCACAGTCTTACTGCCATAGGAGGCAAAGCGATTCTTTGCTGTATTGTATCTTATGTTTCAGTGATTCTGTGGAAAATTTTAACTCTAGGCCAATACAGTGGCAGTACTTTGGTTGCCTTTAATTTGATTCCTTTTAGATTAAACCCATGGGGCTTCTCAGGCAGCTCAGTGGTAAAGAAATTACCTGGCAATGCAGGAGACACAGGTTTGACCCCTGGGTTGGGGAGATCCCCTGAGAAGGAAATGACAAACCACTCCAGTATTCTTGTCTGAGAAAACCCAAGATCAAAGGACCTGGTGGGCTACAGTCCATGGGGTCACAAAAGAATCAGATGCAACTTAGCGACTAAACAACAACAAGGATAAACCCATGGAGAGGCTAATCTTGAATAAATCCTGAAAAATAATCATTCATTCATTCAGTCAGTATTAACTGAGGAACAATCATGTGCAAGTTATTGTTCTAGGCATTTGATCATCGAAACAACAAAACAGAAAAGGAAAACCAGAAAACCAGAGTTGATTTCTTAGCAATATTAATAATATCCATAATCAGAGAAATTGGGAGAGCATCTTCAAAAGATTGGGGTACTATTTATATGAAAAAAAAAAGATCTGAACATGTTTGAGAAAAGAAGATCTTGAATGTCAATTAATCAAAAAAAAATTTTTTTTGAGATTCAAAGTGACATCGTGTAGCAAAGTACCCAGTGAACATTTGGGTCTTGAGAAAATATACTGTGAAAAAGTATGGAATTAGGACTCCAAGGAAAAACATGGGAATGATGACACAAAGTAAAACAAGGAAGACAATGATAGTGTAAGTCTGAAATTTTGGTTAAAATAAGGTACATGGGAGGATCTTGCTTGGAAAGGACTAACCAATCCAGAATCTGAAACCAGTCACTGGTCATGATGTTGGAATATTGATGCCTTTGGCAGTCCCAAAACTCATGGTTTCAGATCTCTCACTGACAGATTTTATTTTCTTGGACTGTAGCTATGGAATTAAAAGACACTTGCTCCTTAGAAGGAAAGCTATGACAAAACTAGACAGCATATTAAGAAACAGAGATATCACTTTTCCAGCAAAAATTCATGTAGTCATAAGTATGCTTTTTCCAGTATTCATATATAGATGTAAGAGCTGGACCATAAAGAAGGCTGAGTGCCAAAGAATTAATGCTTTTGAATTGTGGTGCTAGAGAAGACTCTCGAGAGTTTTTTGGACAGTGAGGAGATCAAACCAGTAAATCCTAAAGGAAATCAACCCTGAATATTCACTGGAAGGACTGATGCTGAAGCTGAAAGCTCCAATACTTTGGCTGCCTGGTGCAAAGAGCTGACTCATTGGAAAAGATCCCGATACTGGGAAGACTGAAAGCAAAAAGAGAAGGGGTGGCAGAGTATGAGATGGTTAGATAGTATTACTGACTCAATGAATGTGAATTTGAGGCAACTCCAGGAGATAGTGAAGGACAGGAGAGCCTGTTGTGCTGCAGACCATGGGGTGGCAAAGAGTCAGACAGGACTTAGCAACTGAGCAACAACAACTGTGGGGACCCAACAAGGTGGATTCTACTAGAAAATGCTAATAAAAACATAACTGGAGCAAAAACCTAAAAGGGCTTCAGACTCATGAAAGAGTGCTCATCCTGAATAATAAAGAATCAAAAATTAAGTAAGTTTAGCTGTATGAACTAGCCAAGCCTTCCTAAGGCCAGTAGAGGAACAGTGCCTGGAAATAATCCACTGGAATTCTCTCCATCTAGTGTGTTGAGAAAACTCAAGGACTAGCACATTAAGATACTCAGAAAAAGGGCATCATGAGGACTCACTGGTAAAGGTATTGGTTTTTACCACCTTTCCAGTGACACAGATTCATGTTTCAACAGCAGCTTCAGTTCAGAATCTGCTGTAGTTGATTCTCCAGGAACAAAATGAAGATGTGATGGTCTCTTCTCTAGCAGGCAGTTCTCTTAGTTCTGAATTATTTAATGAACACATGAACACACAGTACAGGAGGAAGTGATCAAGATCAATCCTAAGAAAAAGAAATGCAAAAAGGCAAAATGGTTGTCTGAAGAGGCCATACAAATAGCGGAGAAAAGAAGAGAAGCTAAAGGCAAAGGAGAAAAGGAAAGATATACCCAATCTGAATTCAGAGTTCCAAAGAATAGCAAGGAAAGATGAGAAAACCTTCCTCTGTGATCAATGCAAAGAAACAGAGGAAAACAATGGAATTGGAAAGACTAGAGATCTTTTCAAGAAAATTAGAGATACCAAGGGAATATTTCATGCAAAGATGGGCTCAATAAAGGACAGCAATGGTATGGACCTAACAGAAGCAGAAGATATTAAGAAGAGGTGGCAAGAATACACAGAAAAACTATACAAAAAAGATCTTCATGACCCAGATAACCATGATGGTGTGATCACTCACCTAGAGCCACACATCCGGGATGGTGAAGTCAAGTGGGCCTTAGGAAGCATCACTACGAACAAAGCTAGTGGAGGTGATGGCATTCCAGTTGAGCTATTTCTAATCCTAAAAGATAATGCTGTGAAAGTGCTGTACTCAATATGCCAGCAAATTTGGAAAACTCAGCAGTGGCCATGGGACTGGAAAAGGTCAGTTTTCATTCCAATCTCAAAGACAGGCAATGTCAAAGAATGTTCAAACTACCGCACAATTGCACTCATCTCACATATTAGCAAAGTAATGCTCAAAATTCTCCAAGACAGGATTCAGCAGTATGTGAACTGTGAACTTCCAGATGTTCAAGCTGGTTTTAGAAAAGGCAGAGGAACAAGAGATCAAATTGCCAACATCCGTTGGATCATAGAAAAAGCAAGAGAGTTCCAGAAAAAAAAACCTACTGCTCTATTGATTATGCCAAAGCCTTTGACTGTGAGCATCACAACAAACTGTGGAAAATTCTTTAAGAGATGAGAATACCAGACCACCTTAACTGCCTCTTGAGAAATTTGTATGCAGGACAGGAAGCAACAGTTAGAACTGGACATGGAACAACAGATGGGTTCCAAATTGGGAAAGGAGTATGTCAAGGCTGTATATTGTCACCCTGCTTATTTAACTTATATGCAGAGTACATCATGCGGAATGCTGGGATGGATAAAGCACAAGCTGGAATCACGATTACTGGGAGAATTATCAATAACCTCAGATATGCAGATGACACCACTCTTATGGCAGAATGTGAAGAAGAACTAAAAAGCCTATTAATGAAAGAGAAGGAGGAGAGTGAAGAAGCTGGCTTAAGATTCAACATTCAAAAACCAAAGATCATGGCATCTGGTCCCATCACTTCATGGCAAATAGATGGGGAAACAATGGAAACAGTGACAGACTTTATCTTTTTGGGCTCTAAAACCACTGCAGATGGTGACTGCAGCCATGAAAATAAAAGATACTTGTTCCTTGGAAGAAAATCTATGACCAACCTAGACAGCATATTAAAAAGCAGAGACATTACTTTGCTGACAAAGGTCTGTCTAGTCAAAGCGATGGTTTTTCCAGTAGTGATGTATGGATATAATAGTTAGACTATTAAGAAAGTTGAGCACTGAAGAATTAATGCTTTTGAACTGTGGTCTTGGAGAAAACTCTTGAGAGGCCCTTGAACTGCAATGAGATCAAACCAGTCTATACTAAAGGAAATCAGTCCTGAATATTCATTGGAAGGACTGATGCTGAAGCTGAAACTCCAATTCTTTGGCCACGTGATGGGAAGAACTGACTCACTGGAAAAGATCCTGATCCTGGGAAAGATTGAAGGCAGGAGGAGAAGGGGAAGACAGAGGATGAGATGGTTGGATGGCATCACTGACTCAGTGGACATGAGTTTGAGCAAGCTCAAGGAGTTGGTGATGGACAGGGAGGCCTGGCATGCTGCAATCCAGGGTCGCACAGAGTCAGACACGACAGAATGACTGAACTGAACACACAAATAATTCACGTTCTCTTCGATGCTGAAATGCCAAAAACAGAGTTAAGGAGGGAAACAGAAATCAAGACCTCAATAAAGAGTACATAGGGGCTTCCCTGGTGGCTTAGTGTTAAAGAATCCACCTGGCAATGTAGGCAATTCAGGTTTAATCCCTGGGTCAGGAGGACCCCCTGAAGAAGGAAATGGCAACCCACTCCAGTATTCTTGCCTGGGAATTCCCATGGAAGATGAGCCTGGTGGGCTACAGTCCTTGGGGTCATGAAAGAGACAGACAATGCTTAGGGATAAACAACAGAAGATGAGATAGGTATAGACACTACAGATTAGAGCTGAGAACCCATGTCTTCATGCCTAGGAAGGTCCCAACTAATTGAGTAGCAAGAGGGACTTAAATGCTGCTTTCCAAGGGAAGAGTTCCTCTCCTGAAGCATGATACAGGCAGAGTATAAAATTGAACTACTCCTGGGATATTACTCTCATGAAGTGATGGATAACTTCAAAGTCGTTGATGACATTCAATGGTTATAGATTAACTGAGATCCTGCTGAGGCTAATGACAATCGTTTTGTCAGCCTACCCTCTATCAGCCATATAGCAGTGAGTCTTTATCAACCCTAATTGTATTCTAGGAATAACATTTTGTTGTCTGGACTGACTGGGGAGGAGATATGCAGATTGGCTTCTTTTCTAAATTTGGTGGATATTGCCCAGTGCAGTGAAAATCTTGTGAGGCTGTTTAGTTCTTTATAATCTTGGAAAGTTCAGCCCATGAAAGTGTTAGTCGCTCAGTCGTGTCCAACTCTTTGCAATCCCATGGACTATAACCCACCAGGCTCCTCTGTCCATGGGATTTTCCAGGCAAGAATACTGGAGTGGGTTTCCATTTCCTTCTCCAGGGGATATTCCTGACCCAGGAATTGAACCCAGGTCTCCTGCATTGCAGGCAGACTCTCATCTGAACCACCAGGGAAGCACTTGGCAGTCCATGAAAGACTTGGCATTAAATTCATGTCATGGAACCAGAAACAATTGGAGGGAAAAACAGCGCAGACTACAACTGGTGAGAAAAGCACAACTCCACTTGGTTTTGAGAAACATTTCAGCTGAGACTAAGCACAATACAAAGTAGAGGGGGTGGGTAGATTTTAGCTTTCAATTTCTCTGAATTCACAAAGTAAAATAATTTAATATTTGACTTTAATTCCCATTGTAGTAAAAACAATCTTATTTCTGATATTCAATTTGTTCTTGGGAATTTAATAAGGGAAGGTATCAGCATGCTATCATTGGTAGGTCTTCATGAAGCTTCTCTTAATGTTTTCACTGATTTCATGGTCTCATAGGCTATATTGCACAAAATAACCAGCCATAACTTAGAATAGAAATGGAATGGAGAATTTATTTTTAGTCAAGAGTGGCTTTGGGAAGTTTTAATTCAGTGCAATACTTTTATTCATTTCAAAATCTTTTGGGCCCTTAACTTATGCCATCCACATGGTTGACATTGGAGAGTTGCTTCTAGAAGGTTGATTCAGGATTATTTTGAGAGATCACCGATGTCTTATGCATTCAGCCATACTTCTGGATGACCACTGGACTCATGATAGTAGAAGTGTTAGTCGCTCAGTCATGTCCAACTCTTTGCAACCCCATGGACTGTGGTCCACCTGGCTCTTCTGTCCATTGGGATTCTCCAGGCAAGAATACTGGAGTGGGTAGCCATTCTCTTCTCCAGGGGATTTTCCCAACCCAGGGACTGAACCCAGGTCTTCTGCATTGCAGGCGGATTCTTTACCATCTGAGCCACCAGAGAAGCCACATGGTTAAATTCAAATGGTTAAGACAGCAAAATGTTCTTAGGGAGAAAGGGTTTTCCCCTTATTCTTAGTTTCTATAAAAAAAGATATTCTCTAAATACTCTTGCCCCTTGACTTGCTTCTTACTTTCACTCACAGAAGAAAATTGAATGAGCTGACATCATGATTTAAATTTCTTGATTGGGTATAGATAATCTTATAGAAGTTCCTATGTAAGAGGAATTTGTTCTCTCTTGAACTCTTCCACTCAAATAAGTAGGTCTATCACTGGGAATTTCTCTTATGTTGACTCAATCCTTGGGAAAGTTGTTCTAAGGCCAAAGTTGGTGGTTAGGAAAGAGGTGATACCATTCTGACAGTCCCAATACTCATAACATCATAGTTATAATGAGAGCACCCCTACATTTTCTAATATTTCTCTTTATCAGTACTACTAGAACATAGATAGAGAAGCAAAGTATAACTGGTTGGGCTCTCTCAAGACCCTAGCCTTTTATATCCACCTGTATACATATGTATACACTGTATACATATACATATACCACAAGCCTGCATGTACTCTACTGATACTCTTCTACTCTACTACTTCTCTGCTTGCAAGTTTTTCCGCCATAAAATCTATGTTATATTTGCACAGTGTGGTATTAGTAATAGGTGTCTGTGAGATCCCTGCATGAAAGATATCCACAATGAAATTACAGATATCCAGTGGCAATATTTTTTTTTGTGTGTGTGTGTGTGTGAAATTAATGGAATATTTTAAATGTGCCACTATCCTTCACACTGCTTCTAGTCACCATGGATCATCTTTCTTTACTATAACCTCCAGTGTTGTCCTCATAGGCCACATGGCTTAATGTATCAGTCAGAATAACATAAGCTATGGTACAGTGAAAACAAGCTGAAAATTTCACTTACTTAAAGCAATAAAATTTATTTCTTACATGTGCTTCATCTCTATTGCAGGCAAGCAAGGAAGTTACGCTCACCACAGTTATCTAGGGTATGGGCTGATGAAAACTCTGTTATAATGCATGCTTCCAGAATTGCTATCAGTGACAAGAAAATATAGTAAGCTTACATTTAAACCTTCAGACTAGATATCGAATGTGTCACTTTCACTCATATTTCCTGGCCAAAGCAAGTCATATGATCATGGTTGGATTTAACACGTTTTGTTAACAGGTCTAATCCTCCTATTGGGAGGATCACCAAATATTTTGGTATCCACATTTCTGGGGTCCTTGCATCCTTTGATAGTGACCTTTGTAACTTATAACACAAAATCAACCCTTTTATTGTTTTTCTCCATCATATTTCTCATTATAGTGGGGAATATACCCTTCATCTCCTCTTCTATTTCACTTTTTCAACCAAAAAGAGATGTATCATGCTTTGAAATTTGGGCTTCCTTGGTGACTGAGATGGTAAAGAATCTGCTTGCAATGCAGGAGATCCAGGTTTGACCCTTGGCTTGGGAAGACCCCCTGGAGAAGAAAATGGCTACCCACTGTAGTATTCTCGACTGGGAAATTCCTTGGACAGAGGAGCCTATAGACCCTTTTCATTGATGTCAATCTCTTCTTTGGACTTTCTTGCAGATAAAACTGCAGGCTTACTCAACCCTATAAGCTTATTTTCTGTCATGCAGTCTGTTTAGCACTTACAATTTGCTTTGTGAATTCAAGATTCACAAGAGAAAAAATTTGTACAATTAGCATAAAACTTCTGACCATCATCTTAAGCTAAAAATTAACATTTAGAAAATGTTTACTTTAATTTATTCCTTTCTGTTGAAGATCTTCCATGCTACCTTTCTGCACCATTTTATACTTTGCTATTTGATGTTAGTAGAAATTGTAGCAAAATATTCAACCTAAAATAATCAGAATATATCAGAGTCCCATAATTAGTTTAAAAAAATATCAAAAGCTCTCTGGGGAGTCAAATTAACTTGCATTAAGGCTGCAATATTTTTGGAAAAGACTAAAATACCTTACATTGTGAAGTTAGATGCCTTTATTCCATTCCAATTATGTACATTAAAAAAAAAAAACTTTGAAATACATAGGGGCATCTCCAAGAAAACTTGATAATGTATCTTTGTGAATTGTAAAATGTCAGAAAATTCATCCCTATATAAATGACAGTACTGCACCATTTGAAAAGACCCACAGAAAGGATTTATTCTGAAGACCATATATGTCTCATTTGTGTTCTAAGATTTTGTTCACCTAATTTTGTACTGTCTTTTTGAAGTGGATGAATGATATCTTGGCACCAAACCCATTCAGTTTGAAATTTGAGCCTCTATTTCTAACACCAAAATGGTAGACTGTTTTCTTCTTTTTTTTTTAAAACACATTTGTAATGGTGTTGCACAAAGGTAATGTGCCAATATACATCCAAAAACATTTTCTTAGAGGCAGGAAATATGAAACACCACATAAAGATCAACCAAATAGAAAGTGTTTCGGGATGAAAATCTAGCAAAAGCATAGCATGTGAAGCTTATTTAAAAATGTAATCTGATACTTACTTTTTAAGTAATAAGATTTTCCAACTTTTGCTAGTTTTCTCCCTGAATTTTTTCACTTTTAAAATGCTCTATAAATAAGGGGAAAAAAAACCCTTTCACTGTACACACTTGAAGAAATCTTAGGTATACTCTTTGTTACACATACTCTATCATCTATAAATATGTAAGGAAAACACTCTGCCACAGGAAATCTAGACCACTGGGGAAAACAAAGGTTAAAGCTATATAAACGGAAGAATTTTTTATGACACTTCTCAGATTGCAATAAAAAGTAACCACGATTCTGCTTATCATTTGCTAAGGAAATCATGAGCAATAACAGTTTAAATGAAAATATAAAATAAAATTTTATATTTTAAAACAAAATTTGAGATAAATGGAAAACTATCTATTCATTCAAAATCACCTATTTCCTCTGTGTTCAGTACTGCCTTAGATCACCTTCTTCTTGGCTATGATGCTCACTGCTCTCATTATGTAAATTATGCACTTGTACTAGGGATAAAAGAAACACCGTGATTCATGACACCATTTCTAAGAGAGCCTTCAAAATTGAGTAGTATGAAAGAAAGCAATACTTGTCCTTAAGAAACTGCCATTCAGACTGAGGAATCATGGATTTTCAAAATTGGGTAGAGGAACAGAAGTTCTGTTTTCTAATTTAATTTTAGGGTAGGAGTAACTTTAAGAATTAGTTGCATGATATCTGCTAACACCTCTTTTAGTGATTAGTTCTCTAATCACTTTGGTGAGGAATTTTCTTTCTCTGCCATCCACTGATGATTTCCTAGAAGTTGATTTTTATCTGAGCCAAAACATGTCTCAGCTATCTTTTCCCTTTTGATCTTAATTTCATCTTCAGGAATAGCACAGAATTAACTAACTGTAAATTTTAAAAACAATAGTAAGCTCCACTTCTTATCCAATGATAATTTATCTCCATCTCTAACTCACAACTGGTCAGATGGTTTTGTCAGCATTAGTTCCTTCAATCATTCTTATGTTATATTAAGGTTTTAAAAAATTACTCTGGATTCCTTTTCAAAATACTTTCTTCAGACACAAGATTCAAAGTTAGAAAACCTTCTGAAGCCAGCAGAGTAAAAGACATTGATATACTATATGTATATATACACACACACACACACACATAGGGCTTCCCCAGTAGCTCAGTGGTAAGGAACCCACCTGAACTGTAGGGTGGCACAGGAGACACAGGATCAGTCCCTGGGTCAGGAAGATCCCCTGGAGGGGCCATGAAAACCCACTCAAGTATTCTTGCATGGAGAATCCCACGGTCTTAGGAACTGTTGGGCTACAGTCTGTAGGGTCGCAAAGAGTTGGACATGACTGAAGCAACTGAGCAAATATATATATAGTATCATTATACTGTTTGCTTGTATTAAACTTGTAGCTACATAAGAATTTCTGTGTTTTTCACTTAAACTACCATACCTCCACCATACTATCTATGCAATTGATTTTTTTTTTATTTTAGTTGGGGGCTAATTACTTTACAATATTGTAGTAGTTTTTGCCATACATTGACATGAATCAGCCATGGGTCCACATGTGCCCTCCTTCCTGACCTCCACCCCCACTCCCCTCCCCATCCCATCCCTCTGGGCCATCCCAATGCCCCAGCCCTAAGCACCCGTCCCATGCATAGAACATGGAATGGTGTTCTGCTTCACAAAATGACAATATACATGTTTCAATGCTATTGTCCCAGAACGTCCCACCCTCACCTTCTCCCTCAGAGTCCATAAGACTGTTCTATGCATCTGTGTCTCTTATTCTGTCTCGCATGCATATATATGGAATTTGAAAGATGGTAACGATAACCCTATATGCAATTGATTTTGAAGCCTGCCAATGTAATATTTCATCGTTATGTTAAAGCTCTTGTTGATTTTTAACCAGGCGACTCTGCATAATCTGTGCCACTTTCTGTTCATCCTGGCTTTTTTCATCTGAAAATTTAATACTTTTTTTTACTTAGTTACTAAAATTAGGAATCTGGACTATAGAAAGGAGTATTGCTAGTTAGAATAAACAATGGTTTAAATATATTGTGGTAAGATTCAAAAAGTAAGGATATCTCTACATGTCCTAAAATGAGATTGTGAAGTTGTTAAAAACTAACAGCTGTTGGAAATGCGAGCTCTAATATCAAGGAAAGGAGACATTAGCCAGAGAGCTGGTTGCTTCTTTGTTGAGTGAGAGCAGACTGTGTAGAGATGGTGAACCTCAAAGACAAGTTAAGCCTAGATTGACTCGATAATCCTGTTCAAAGTGAGTGTCCACCATGCCGAGGTACTTCTGTGATGATTCTGAGGGAATTCACGAGGAGAAGAGGCCAAAGAGTTGTGTTCCTGCTCTGCCCAGAAAGCTGTTCTCCAGATTTAAAAGAGATGCTTTCACTCTGATGAAGTGACAAGCTTGGATGCAGAATAACAGACTCCAAAGCTGTAAACGGTTGGCCCGGGGCCCTGTATGGCAAGGGTCCGGCTCCTTTGAAAGTCAAAGGATTTCTACGGAAGCATAATAAAAGCCAAGTTTTTGTCAAATTGTTATTAAAATTAGGAGTGATACAAGTTAAGCCTAGTTCTTTTAGATCCTGTTTCAAATTGTATCTTCTCATATAAATATGCCCCAGAACTGTTTACTTTATGTTATATATTTATGATGTTTCTCAAAAAAATCCATTTTAGGAATTCAGAAAGCTATGTCTATTATACAAATCGGGAGTTTGATAATGTTTCAAAGCTATCAAATAATGCCACTCTCTAGTGCCAGTTAACTGCAGTGATTACTAGTATGATTTCTCAAAGGCTATAAATAATGGACACGACCTTGAGCAAACTCCAGGAGACAGCGGAGGACAGGGAAGCCTGGTGTGCTGCCGTCCATGGGGTTGCAAAGGGTCAGACACGACTTAGTGACTGAACAATACAACATAAATAATTGAGCAATACGGGTTTATAGAGAGCCCAAACATTACATCTGGGATTAGGAAATTGGCCTGGGGTAGTATAAACTCCATCAATAATTTTAATACAGTTTCCTTCATGAAAATATATGCAAACCTCATTTGTCCTTCATTTTCCTTTTTCTCATAGGTAAAGACTATGTTGTATATTCGCCATCTCCAAATGAAAATTAGTTGAGAAATGTGGTATAAGGATTTTGGAATAATATGACTTCTGAGCTGGAAATGTAGGTCATCTTGTCCATTTTATATTTCAGATGAGAGAAAGTAAAGCTGAGAAAAGTATCTTGTACATGTTCTCATAAAACAGACAATTACGGAAGGAATGTCCAGGATTTCAATCCAATAACGAAAAACTATGGAAGTCTGTCAAAAATATTTAATAACCACAACAAAAGGTTTGCTAAAACTTCTAAACTTTTTGCAATAAAATATCCAAAATTCAGACACTTAATTATTCGATAAAATACCTTATGAGGGTCTTCTGAGATTCAGAGGTCTTGATAGATGCAAGCTGCCTGGAAATTGAAGACACCATGTGACCGAGTCCCAGAGCAACACCAGGATTCAATCCCAGGTTTAGTTAATTCCAAGACACATGAAGTAACTGTTCTGTCAAGGATGTAAATAGTATGTTACTTCTCACTTTTTACTACTTTTTCTCGATGAGGTGAAAAATAATGGGAAGCTATCAAGCAATCAAGGACAGGCCAAACATCCAGTGAAAGACAGGTAACAGCTAGTTAGAGCTGAAGCGACAGTTGTGAGGATGAAATGAGTTGACACTACTCCTCAAAAGCTGATTCTCTTGGAGAGATTTATCTAGTTTTCCAGACATACTGCTCTGATGAGCCTGACAAGGGCTAGATATTTTCTTCAAAATATATGTTTTGATGAACCTAATCTTTTGGATTTTTGACGAATCCCAACATTTACATTGCAAAATAACCTAAAGTGTAATTTTGAAATTCAAGGCAAATACAAACCAAACCAACCAAACAAACAAAAGCTCTCTGCATTCTTTGTCATATATACAACAAGAGGTGAAAAGAATTTATGGGACCAGATGTTCACTACCACATTAATCTTTTACTGGAAAACAAAAAGAATAATGTCACCTAGAGGATGTTGGCCGAAAGTATGATCCCTGATGTAGGCAGCGTTAGCACCGCTATATTGTTTTAAAAAAGAACAAATTCTCTGGTCCCAACTGAGAGCTACTGAATCAGAATCTTTGGAGCGGCAACCAAAAACCTGTGTTTTATAAACTTTTCCTCACGATTCTTATGCATGATTGAGAAGCAGTGATGCAAAAAACTGGACACATTTTTTGTCCTCTGAAGGACCATATGTGTCTGGGCCAGAAGATACAAAACAGGTATAAATTCAAGAATCCTATTGCTAAAAATGATAATTTTATGAAACAAAAAGATAAAACTGCTCTTTGTGGTATATTTCTGATGCTAACATATATGGAAATATAACCTCATGTAATTTGAGACCTTTTGTTTTAAAGAAGTAGGTAAACCGCAGCATTAATTCATATGAGAGGGAATTTTAAAAGTATTAATGAATGTTACATTGAAATAAAACTTTTTGTTTTAATAAAAAAATCCTCATTACAGAACAATAACAAATAATGTCAAAATTAGTTATTTTTATTGCAATTTTTTTGTATTTTAAAACATTCACTTATAACAATAACTTACTTTGACTTCAAAGTATGCTATCACCTCTGCCATTTGCTCTGGGTATTATTATACCTAACAATTTTGAATATAATTGTTTAATTTAAACATCACCTCTATTGCCCTTTTCTTTTTCTCTCTAATAGGATTATAATGAAATCATAATATAATGTAATTACATTTAGGTGAAATAATTTGGAATTGCTTCAAATAATACTACCATCTGCTGTGTTATTTAAATTCTGTAAAAAAAAACTAAACATATAAATATAAGAATATTTTGCTTCCAGGATTTAAACAGTAGCTGAAAATATCTTTTAAACTACTTGATTAGAATAAACCTTACTGCGTATGTGAAACTATTTTCCATTCAGTATATAGTGAGAGTCAAATGCTATTTTCATTTTTCGGAAAAATACCAGTAAGAGTAATGCCATCTGCCTAGCTAATCACATGCCCCATGTTCATGCTGAGCGAGGATGAGTTCAGGGTGGACAGAGCTTCTGTATGTTCTGCACAAGGACAGTCATCTTACCTTGGATGGAGCCCTCCACCAGCAGGGCCACAGGGTAGAAGAACTGTCCCGTTGCCTCTACCCTCACAAAGCGATGGTTCTTTGGAAGTGTGGTTAGAGTCAAGATGAGGGGAGTGGGGCCTTGTTTCTTCTCATTATCACTACGGCAAGATGCTGCTCGATTCCAGGTTGATTGGTTTAACTCAATTCTCCCAGCAGTAGAAATAGAAATACAAGTGGAAATAGAAATAGAAATACAAATAGAAATAGAAATGATCTTACGGGGCATCTCTGGAGTGTAAATGATGTCTCAGAGTTTGTCTTGTCTTAAAGCATAGGATTTAGATTTTCATACTCCTACACTACTCAGCAGGCTAAAGGTACCACAGTTGGATGGCAAGGAATTTTTGGTGAAACTTCAAAGCATTTCCAGTTGTTTGGATTTGAGGGTAGACAAATCCTCCTAGTAGACAAGATAAGTCCTCTGAAGAGAATCATAGGTATAAACTCTTAAAAGCAATGGACAGAAGCTGGAGAAGGGAACCACAGAAACAGTTAAAGGAATTCAAGGGATCTAGAGAGGGCACCCATAGTCTCTGCTACAGTGGCTTTATACTTGCATGCTAAAATATTGCAGCCATTACTTAAAATAATGTAGTGCTAAATAATAGAGAATGTACACTTTTAATACACACTGACCAGGCTAAATAAGACTACCAACTTTCTCACAGACACTGAAACATAAAAGTATTGCATTTGAAATTATTTTAATTAAATGGCTATAAGATTTATACCTTACTATTTAGCTTTTTTTTGAAAGTAAATTGTCTCATGCATTCATTAAATTTGACATTTTACAAGGGGAATATATATATATATATACACACACATATATATTTGTTAATTTGAGTAATCAAAACTCTATAGTATGAAGTTGTTTTTGCAAGTTTAAATCCTAACACTTAAAAAATGTGTTCTAATAAATGTTATTTAAAATTTAAAAGATCTGTAATAGTCAAGGTTATGAGAGAGTAATCAAAAAGCTTTCAGAATGGAATACAGCCAAAAAAGTAAAAGCTATTGGAACCAGAAAGGTCTTGTGTAGTCATCAAATAAACTTAGTAATTTAGAAATATACTTTGTCATTAAGTGAAACACCACACTTACACACACACACACACACACACACAGAATGGCCAGTTAACCTAAAGCTGTAGGTTTAAACTTAAAACTATTGCAAATTAGTTAGCAAATTGAATTTATATATATATAAAATAACATGTCACATATATATCATTGTAATATTGAAATAATAAATCAATGGAGAAAGGATTAGTTAAACTACAAAACTTATTTAAGATTAGTTATTAAATTGAATGCTATATATTACACTTTTATAGTAATATTTATAACAACATATATGGTATATATTACTTATGGATTATATATTTATGCTATATTCATTATATATTATTGTATCATTAATATAATATATCTATGGAGAAAGAAGAGTTCAATCTTAAAACTTTATTTCAGAATAGCTAACAAATTGATTATATTATATGCTATATATGTAAACATATTATACATTATTATAACATATTATGCATTATGTAACATATATGTTATATGACATAGTTTTATAATTTATAATTTTATTTATATATTTATATATGCATCAGTGGAACATATATTGATTATATAAGATGTTTATCCACTTGTTTTATTTGTAAGGTTGTCAAGTATGGAATAACACATTAATGGGTCACAGAATTCTAGAAGGGAATTATATTATTTAGTGTTGTCAACCTACAGATTGCATCTTGGGACATTCAGAAGTCAGAGACTTTTCAATATCACTCAACTAAAAGACTCAGACTAGAGTACAAATATTTTAACATCCAGATGTGATGTTCTCCCATTAAAGCTTGCCTGTTAATGCTCTTTTCATATGTTTGGAAGGGAAACCTTTGTTTCCATCATTTTCAATTCTGAAATAAGAGGCTCCATTCTTAAGTTTATGCCATCATTCAAAGAACTCTGCTGTCAGGATTTTAAAACTATGTGGGTTTTTTTTTTGTATTTTTAATGTATATGTTTAGGGAAAAATTAACTCAAAAGGTATAAATAAAATAAGGCTAGTTCCTTAACAATATAACTTGGTGATGTTTCTGTATCAGGCCATGTAAATTTGTTTCATTGTTTTTAATCACTTCATGTATTCAATGTCATGAATGTACCAAAATTTATATACTTTGTTCCCAGGCAGGTTGAAAAACAGAGAAAGGAACACATAGATAAGTGAACAGCCCTGTTGTGACAGACTTCTATTTTTGAATGGAGCTGAATAATTCTTTGAGTGAACAAATACTTCTAAGTTCAATAACTAGAGAAATTTAATTTATAAAATTATCTGTTAAAGATATCAGAGAACTGCAGAAGAAATGAGATTAAAGTGCTTAGGATTCCAGAGAGGGGAGAATCATAAGCGATAAGCTGATTATATCTGTTGCTTTTCCCGGATATTATCAGCTGTTTATGGATGTTATGGATACTACTCATGGATATTAGCTATTTATGGAGCAAGTATCTGAGAGTTACAGTACTTTTCGCAAAGAGGAACCATGCTGGGGAACAGAGAACCTCTGAGAAGGTGGTCATCAGTACTAATATCTATTTTTTAAAAAGAGGGCTTCCCTGGTGTCCAGTGGTTAAAAATTCACTTTGCAATGCAGGGGACACTGGTTTGATCCCTGGTCCGGGAAGATCCTACACGCCGTGGAGCAACCAAGCCTGTGCATGACAACTACTAAGACTGAATGCTGGAGCCCATGAACTGCAACTACTGAGCCCACAGCAGCAGCTACTGAAGCCTGGGTGCTCTGGAATCTGTGCTCCACAACAAGAGAAACCACTGCGATGAGAAACCTGAGCGTTGCCACTAGAGAGTAGCTGAAACTAGAGAAAATGCACATGCAGAAACGTAGGCCCAGTGCAGCCAAAAATAAATAAATATAAAAAAGGAGTAAAATCAATGCTTGACCAAGTCTCAATCTAGCAATTGAGTTATAATCATCCAAGGATACACAAAAGAACTGTAAAGGAAATCCTTTCATCACGTGGAAAGATAATTTTCAAAATTATCCATGAAAATGTTATAGTTGTAGTGCATTAATCAATAGTGTAGCAGTAATATTTGCAATAATAATACAGAAGAAAAGCTGAGCATTATTGGATTATCGGAGAATATCAATGATTTATAATTTTGTATCAAAGAAGTATTTTAGGTGATCAAAAAGACATTTCAGGCGTTGAAATATGTTTTAGGATAATTTTCTATCAGAGAAGTGAACTGGAAATATGAGTTCAAGAGATTAACAATGTAAAAATTAAGGATGTTAAATATTGCCTTTCATGCATTTTTAAAATGTGTGATCATAGAAGCTAGACACCTCTGGTGCTTAGTAGGAACCTCTGAATTCACTTTTAAAAGTACTGTAAACAATTTATGTCATAGAGTCAATATTTACCACATTTAGAAATCACTTCCTTTGGGAATATTTAGGTTTATGAAGTATTTTAAGCTAAAAATCTGTGAGGAAATACATAGCTTTACAATTCCCATTAAGACGTACTTGACTTCTTAAAAAAAGTTAAAAACTCTTTCTCTAATAAATTTGATGTTATTCATCTAAACAAAATAGGCTAAACTCTTATATCCTTAGGATTTGGTATTTATTTGACTTAATTGGATTTCATGAGAAATGTGTAACCTGGAGGTTTGCAAATCCCATTTAAATTGCTTTTTGGCTTGTATATTTAATGAAGGTTTTGTTATGGAGTAAGACCTTTTGCTTTTTAGAATTCAATTTGAATCTGATGTAATAATATGTTAAGCTTTTTAATGAAAGACTATTTATTCTCTCTTCCCAAACACACAGTTGTGCTAGCTGCATGGCTATTTGCAAGAAACCTGATTCTACTTAGTCAGACTAAAGAATTGGCAAGGGGAAGCTGTATCTTTATTGCCAATCTTGTTCAATTCTGCGGCTTTTATTTATTGGTAAAAATAAAGGACTTTTGCTTTAGAGTTTCTAGATCCCTTTTTTATATGGAATGCATTAGAATCATTATATAGAGTTTAGAGGCTGGCTCAGACAGTCCCAGGCACTTAGTGCTGGTAAAGCAAATGTTCACTCAATAAATGAGAGGGATCATTACTAAGATTTAACTTTAGGAATTAAGGGTTAATTTGTTCAAGGCTAATCCCTTACAGGCTAACCTCGCAGAGAAGAGCTGAGCTCCCTTCCAAACTCCACAGAAACTAGTAGTAACTTGGTGCTTAAGGCAATCAATTTTGGATGACTATAGGACTTCCATGCCAGTCCTTCCTTTTGATCCATCACATGAAAGGAGGCTGTTTCTTTTCCAACATTTAACTTAGAAGTCACCCAGGCCAAATTTAAGATCCATCTCCAATAATCTGACTCCTGGATCTGCTGAATCTGATACCTGCATCTCTGTGTTTAATGAACACTTGCTTTTGCTCTTGCTTCTGAGCTTTCTCCAAGAAATGTTGTTCCATCAGGCCTGGTATGTGTGTGCTTCCTGGACATATGCCCTTGTTCACTCAACACCTTTATTTGGTCACGTGCTATAAATGTATGTGTATGTGAGTGAAAGAAAAGAAAACAGAAAATGTACAATATCCAAACTACAATGCTGATGCCACCACATTATAATCTTTAATGGCTCAGCCTCAAAAATGTTGTATGTGCTTTCCCATTCCAGTCCCAAGCTCCACTGAGGTATAATTAACAGTTAAAATTGTGCATATTTTAAGATATACAACTTGAAATTTGATATATTTATACATTATGAAATATTCACCACAATCAAGCTACTTAATATATCCATCAACTCACATAGTTACCATCTTTTTTTTGTGGTGAGAAGACTTAAGATCTATCCTCTTAAAAATTTGAAGTATACAACACAATATTCATTGTTACATGTTAGAGCTCTAGAACATCAGTCTTATATAACTGAAACTTTGTATCCTTGAGCGACATTTCCCCATTCTCCTCTTCTACCAGCACTTGGTAATCACCATTCTTCTCTTCCTTTCTAAGAGTTTGTAGATTTCACATATAAGTGAGGTCGTACAGTATTTGTCTTTCTGTGTCTGGCTTATTTCACTTAGTGTTGTGTCCTCCAGGTTCATCCATTCTGTTGCAAATGGAAGGATTTTCTCCTTTTTAAAGGCTGAAGAATCCATTGTGTGGAGATACAATCCATCACTTTTTTTTTAGTCCATTCATTCATTCATGGACATTTAGGTTATTTCCCTGTCTTGGGTACCATAAACAATGCTGAAATGAACTTGAGAGTGCAAATATCTCTTTGAGAACCTGATTTTATTTCCTTTGATCATAAACCCAGAAGTATGCATACCTAGAATTAGGATTTTTGGATCATAAGGTAATTTTATTTTTAATTATTTGAGGAACTTCCATAATGGCTGCATGAATTGTGAGTTTTTTAGAATTTGTTCTTTACAGCAAGAATGGGGGCCCAATCAGCAATTCCCTGTTCAGATATTATAATAAAGTAAATGAATTTTAATCTAAAAATATAGTTCTTTAAAATGCAAATGATCTTTTCCCTCTTATTTTAAAAGCAGCATCTAGCTACTTTAGAAAACTTAGACTGTACAGATAAATACAGAGAAACATCTATAATTATCATATAGTAGATTCATTGATTTTGAAAATTTTTCTTCCCTACTAAATATATTAACTGTCCTTCAGTCTTTTGTCATCAATGTCTTTTGCTATTCTTACATAGTTTAATACCTGCAGTTTCACAAGACAGCAATGTTAATTCTATTGTCTATAATTGTGATGACAGAAAAATAGTGTAAACTGTTCTTTACTTGGATTCCACAATGATTAGATATATAAAAGCTGTGATTTATAAAGATAAAGAGTGCATTAAAATTGATATAATAAAGGAGTTCAATGAGATTTCTTAAATGCATGGCAGGCACTATCTTAGGTGTTGCCAAAGACGGCATACAAATTATAACATGACCGTAATATTGAAGCATCTCAAGGGAAGGCAAAGGCATGAGCATCAAAATGTTACTCTTTGTAAACTCTGCTAAAATAGACACAATAAAATTATGGCTAAGACACAAATGTTCAAACTACTGCCCAGTTGTGTTCATTTCGCATGCTAGCCAGATAATGCTTAAAATCCTTCGAGCAAGCCAGGCTTCAACACTACGTGAACCAAGAATTTCAAGCTGTACAAGTTGGATTTAGAAACGGCAGAGGAACCGGAGATGAAAATGCCAACATCCACTGGATCATAGAAAAGCAAGATAATTCTAGAAAAACATCTACTTCTACTTTATTGACTACACTAAAGTCTATGTGGATCACAACAAACTGTGGAAAATTCTGAAAGAGGTGGGAATACAAAACCACCTTATCTGCTCCTGAGAAACCTGTATGCAGATCAACAAGTAACAGAACTGGGCATGGAACAACAGACTAGTTCAAAATTAGGAAAGGAGTATATCAAGACTGTATATTGTCACCCTGCTTATTATGTTGTATAAAAGGCAGACTGGATAAATTAAAAAATGGAATTAAGATTGCCAGGGAGAAATATCAGTAACCTCAGATATGTGGATGACACCACCCTAATGTAGAAAGCAAAGAGGAACTAAAGAGCATCTTGATGAAGATGAAAGAGTAGAGTGAAAATCTGGCTTACAACCCAACAATCAAAAAACTAAGAACATAACCTCTGGTCCCATCACTTCATGGTGAATAGATGAGGAATAAATAGAAATAATGATAGACTTTATTTTCTTGGGCTCAAAAATTACTGCAGATGATGACTACAGTCAAAATTAAAAGACACTTGTTCTTTGGAAGAAAAGCTATGACAAATCTAGACAATGTATTAAAAAGCAGAGATATCACTTTGCCAAAAAATTTCCATATAGTCAAAGGTATGGTTTTTCCAGTAGTCATGTATGGATGTGAGAGTGGGACCATAAAGAAAGTTGAGCACTGAAAAATTGATGTTTTCCAACTGTGGTGCTGGAAAAGACTCCTGAGAGTCCCTTGGACAGCAAGGAGATCAAACCAGTCAATCCTAAAGAAAATCAACCCTAAATATTCATTGGAAGGACTGATGCTGAGGCTGAAGCTCCACTACTTTTGCCACCTGATACAAAGAACTGACTCTTTGGAAAAGACCCTGATGCTGGGAAAGATTAAGGGCAGAAGGAGAAGGGGGCAACAGAGGATGAGATGGTTGGATAGCATCATAGACTCAATGGACATGAATTTGAGCAAACTTAGGGATATAGTGAAGGACTGGGAAGCCTGGTGTGCTGCAGTCCATGGGGTTGCAGAGTCGGACACAACTGAAAGACTGAACAATAACGAAAGATACAAATGAAAGGAGTGAATTTGGAAGGACATGGATTAATTCATCAGGCAGATGGCACAGTTATAGGAAATTCCAGTTCAATTTTGTAGCAAATGCAAAGACAAGGACACATGAAAGGGCATACTGAGGAACTTAGGCAGGTTTGTAGGGCTCTTCTGTGAAGGTGAAGTAGGGTTTTCCAAGACTGGATGCTTTATGAGAGGTGGGAAATGTGAATAAGTGAGGACAGCTGGATGAAGACAGTAAGAAGTGGTGGAGGATGTGGCAAACTGGAAAGCATCTGAAGCATCCAAAAGGGGCAGACAATCAACTAAAACACATGTGTTTGCCAGATGTGTCCCTTAAACCACAAATGTATTCCTATGTGAAAGATGTAGACAGAGTGGTAAGACTATTTCACTTGAGATATATACTTATTTGGACTTTATTCCTTGGCCAGTTTCCCAACTTCAGCATTATTGACTTTTTGGTCTTGATAATTCTTTATTTTTGAGGGCTGTCTTGTGCATTGTAGTATATTCAGCCTCCTCCTTGCCCTCTACGCATTTGATTCATATAATGCTTCCCATTTCCCCAGTTGTGGCAACCCAATATATCTCCTGCTGCTGCTGCTGCTGCTAAGTTGCTTCAGCCATGTCCAACTCTGAGCGACCCCATAGATGGCAGCCCACCAGGCTCCTCTGTCCACGGGATTCTCCAGGCAAGGATACTGGAGTGGGTTGCCATTTCCTTCTCCACAATGTATCTCCACACGTTGCCAACTGTTCTCTTTGAGAGAGAGGTTGCTCCGCAGTTAAGAACCACTGGGTCAGATAATCATGAAAGGATACTGAGTAATAGAGTTACATGAGGAGACGTAGACTTTCAAGAGGAAATTCTGGTGGTAGGACAAGTAAGTACTGTATGAAAAGTGGAGGGGGCAGAGACAAAGTAGAAGCTGATGGTCCACCTTAGAAGCTATTGCATCTGTGTCTCTTTTTAATAGCTTTCTCCATTTCTACGAATAAGGACACTTGGGCAAACAAAATAGTAGTTTAATCAAAGTAAATACTTGACTTTCTTCCTTCTCTGCTCGTGAGATCTTAGTTCCCTGACCAGGGATTGAACCAAGTGAAAGCACAGAGTCCTAACCACTGGACTGCCAGAGAATTCTCATAAAAACTTTCTCTAAAAGAGCAACCCATAGACTTTTGGACTATTGCCTCATATTCTGAATACAAATATTATTGCCAAATACATCACATAGTGCTTAACAAGCAGCTTTGGCTTCATCTAACATTTTGTATGTTGCCTATGGCTTTTGTTTTTGTAGCCACAACTATCCTAGATGTGGCACTTCCTGATCCCCATAAGTAATTGTAAAGACAAAGATTCAATTATGTTGGAAATAGAACACTGACATGCATAGTCGTGCATCATAGAATTGTGAAATTCATAATGAAAACATATGTTATTAATATCTTGAAGCATTTATTTATTTAGACTTTTTGTTTAACCAGCATATAAGATCTACCGTGTGCCAGGCACATTATTAGGTTCTGAAGATGTAGTAATGACCAATAGTGATATTCTTGCCCTTGAGTGTGCAGTCCAGTGGAAGGCTCTGATATCAATCAAATAAGCATGCAACAAAAGTGAAACTGTAACTACAGAAAGTATTCTAAAAGAGGAAGTAGGACTAAGCCTTTTAGAATAATTACAGTGATCATATTAACTCAGAGTTATAATCATATCTCAGGGTAGTTTCCCAGAGTGACATCTTTAGAGCTATGGCTGTAGCACAAGGGTACACTCATAGTCTGTGTGAAAAAAATACATTAAAACTCTATATGAACTGATTTATTATTCTATAAACTTTTATTTATTATTCTATTCTTATAAAACAAATCTGATATACATCCAATTCATGAAATGAGTCATTCTGTGTAAATGTAACCCACGAAACATTGGGAATTAATTAGCTAAACAGCTATAGACAGAGCAGAGGTTTAATGCTGTTATATGGAAAGACTTTTACATAAAACAAGACTTAATCAGATCTTTTCTGTAACTAACACCGACAGCCATGATGCATGGTTCTGTATCTGACCAGTCTTTCATTCTCCAGCACATGGTGGGCAATCACTAAATGAATGAATGAGTAAAACGCACCTATTGAGTGCAAGGCACTGTGAAAAGTATGACTTTGCTTTTCTGAAGCTCAAAAATAATGAGAGAAAGACAGCTATACTCATACTAAAGTGTACGATATTGCAAGTTTACAAGAATGGAAAGTTTACAAGAAGTTTAAAAATCTTCCTAAGGGTCTCAAAGGCAGAAAAAGATAACTTCTTGTGGAAGGCAGCAGATGTACCCAAGAAGAAGTTTTGAAGAGGAATTAGCATTTGAATGGATTTTGCAGCGTGGAAAGTATTAATATCTGAGGGTGAATTGTGAGGCAAGGGTCTGACTGGCTTAGGCAGGGAGATGATGTGCATAAGCAACAGTGACCTTTGGTGACCTTTAAAAATGATGTGATCAGTCTTTAGGAGGGCTGTCTGGAATAAGTGGAGAGCAATTTAAAAAAATCACCATTTCAGGAGTTGGAGCAAAGAGTTTAAAGTCCATGGCAATGATTCTCTAAATTTTGATTTCATGACCACTTAAGTGTATAAATCTTAAAAGTGAAAGAGTATAAAAGGGTTTATTATTATTATTTTTAAATTTATCAGTATTATACATTGAGATGGAGAAATTATAAAATGCCTATTACTTCATTTAGGAATAACTTACCAACTGGACCACCACCGAATCCCATAATAAAATATTAGATAATATTAAATATCACTTTGCTAATATAACCACCAATATCCTCAGAAAAGTCTCTAAGTGTTGAGAAATTTTCTAGCTCATAATGGTAGATGTAATTTTTGTAGAATTACAATTTTTGCTTGAAAGCTCAAATTATACCTTTTGCAGAAAACATTGTAATTCCTTTTTCTGGAAGTCACAGACTCATTGTTAATTTGTGGGAAAATATCTGCCAAATACCCTAGCCTGAATAACCATACTTTATCAGCTCTTCTTTCAAGTACAAATTTGTTTCCATGAAGAAAGCTGCTAGTTTGTGTAACCACCCAAGCAATCACAAAAGTGCTTCTATTGGACTCATTCAAGAGAAGATTTCAGTACAATCATTGTACTTTGTAAAAGAGCATTTGGCAGAATATTAAAAAATATGCATACTCAGGGGTTAATATTTAATATAAATTATTTTTTTACTGCTTCATTAAGAGCATTCTTATGTGAATCTACTTGTTTTTTTAAACTGAGAGCATGGTGCATAGCAAAAATTTGAATGACTACTTCAGTTTGGTGCAACTGTCTTATTTCATGCTCAGTGCCAGTAATTTTAACCACATCAGTATAATGTTGACACATAAAAAAGGCAAAGGCAAAAAATGTGTTATACAAATAATTTTGACCTTGATGTTTCCTAAAAGTGATTTAGGAGCCCTCCAAGTTCACAGACTATGCTATGAGATTTTAGTATGTAGTATTAATAAAATAACAATTTGATTTTATAAATGGCTTCTAATAAAGCTCAATTTATTCTATTTCTTTTGGTGACTTCAGCTTGAATTTTCTACTCTGACTAATTTTGTCTATGTATAAATTGTTGAGTATATATGGATATATATCTTCCCATATATACTTCTCTTATTAGCCTCCTAATTCGATATTGATCTTATCTATTGGTTAAGGTATTGTGTCCTCTATACCCTCTCCAATTCTGGGACATGATTTTAAGAGTGGATTAACCTGTCTAAAATAGCAACTGAATATTCAGCATTATACCATAACAGTGATGGGGTTCAGGACAGTTCAGTTCAGTTGCTTAGCTGTGTCCAACTCTTTGCAACCCCATGGACTACAGGATGCCAGGCCTTCCTGTCCATCACCAACTCCTGGAGTTTACACAAAATCATGTCCATTGAGTCGGTGATGCCATCCAACCATCTCACCCTCTGTCATCCCCTTCTCCTCCTGCCTTCAATCTTGCCCAGAATCAGGGTCTTTTCAAAAAAGTCAGTTCTTCACATCAGGTGGCCAAAATATTGGAGTTTCAACTTCAGCATCAGTCCTTCCAATGGATATTCAGGGCTGATTTCATTCAGGATGGACTGGTTGGATTTCCTTGCAGTCCAAGGGACTCTCGAAAGTCTTCTCCAACACCACAGTTCAAAAGCATCAGTTCTTCGGTGCTCAGCTTTCTTTATAGTCCAACTCTCACATCCATACATGACTACTGGAAAAACGATAGCCTTGACTAGAAGGACCTTTGTTGACAATGTAATATCTCTGCTTTTTAATATGCTGTCTAGGTTGGTCATAACTTTTCTTCCAAGGAGTAAGCTTCTTTTAATTTCATGCCTTCAATCACCATCTGCAGTGATTTTGGAGCCCTAAAAATAAAGTCTCCCACTATTTCCACTGTTTCCCCATCTATTTCCCATGAAGTGATGGGACCAGATGCCATGATCTTAGTTTTCTGAATGTTGAGCTTTAGCCAACTTTTTCACTCTCCTCTTTCACTTTCATCAAGAGGCTCTTTAGTTCTTCTTCACTTTCTGCCATAAGGGTGGTGTCATCTGCATATCTGAGGTTATTGATATTTCTCCTGGCAATCTTGGTTCCAGCTTGTGCTTCCTCCAGCCCAGCATTTCTCATGATGTGCTCTGCATATAAGTTAAATAAGCAGGGTGACAATATATAGCCCTGACGTACTCCATTTCCTATTTGAAACCAGTCTGTTGTTCCATGTCCAGTTCTAAATGTTGCTTCCTGACCTGCATACAGGTTTCTCAAGAGGCAGGTGAAGTGGTCTGGTATTCCCATCTCTAAGAATATTCCACAGTTTATTGTGATCCACACAGTCAAAGTCTTTGGCATAGTCAATAAAGCAAAAATAGATGTCTTTCTGGAACTCTCTTGCTTTTGCAATGATCCAACGGATACTGGCAATTTGATCTCTGGTTCCTCTGCCTTTTCTAAATCCAGCTTGAATTTCTGGAATTTCACGGTTCATGTACTGTTGAAGCCTGGCTTGGAGAATTTTGAGCATTACTTTACTAGCATGTGAGATGAGTGCAATTGTGCGGTAGTTTGAACATTATTTGGCATTGCATTTCTTTGGGATTGGAATGGAAAGTGACCTTTTCTAGTCCTGTGGCCACTGCTGAGTTTTCCAAATTTGCTGGCATATTGAGTGCAGCACTTTCACAGCATCATCTTTCAGGATTTGAAATAGCTCGGCTGGAATTCCATCACCTCCACTATCTTTGTTCGTGTGATGCTTCCTAAGCCCACTTGACTTCACAGTCCCGGATGTCTTGCTCTAGGTGAGTGATCACACCATCGTGATTATCTGGGTCATGAAGATCTTTTTTTACAATTCTGCTGTGTATTCTTGCCACCTCTTCTTAATGTCTTCCGCTTCTGTTAGGTCCATACCATTTCTGTCCCTTATTGAGCCCATCTTTGCATGAAATATTCCCTTGGTATCTCTAATTTTCTTGAAAAGCTCTCTAGTCTTTCCCATTCTGCTGTTTTCCTCTATTTTTTTTGCACTGATCACTGATGAAGGCTTTCTTATCTCTCCTTGCTATTCTTTGGAACTCTGCATTCAAATGGGTATATCTTTCCTTTGCCTTTAGCTTCTCTTCTTTTCTCAACTATTTGTAAGGCGTCTTCAGACAACCATTTTGCCTTTTTACATTTCTTTTTTTGGGGGATGATCTTGATCACTTCCTCCTGTACAATGTTGTTTGAAGAGGGTGGTTGCTATGATCAGTGCATACTCATGGCAAAACTCTGTAGGCAAGAATCCCTTAGAAGAAATGGAGTAGCCATCATATTCAAAAAAGAGTCTGAAATGCAGTACTTGGATGCAATCTCAAAAACGACAGAATAATCTCTATTCGTTTCCAAGGCAAACCATTCAATACCACCGTAATCCAAGTCTATGCCCTGACCAGTAATGCTGAAGAAGTTGAAGATGAACAGTTCTATGAAGACCTACAAGACCTTTTAGAACTAACTCCCCCAAAAGATATCCTTTTCATTATAGGGGACTGGAATGTAAAAGTAGGAAATCAGGAAACACCTGGGGTAACAGGCAAATTTGGCCTTGGAGTACAGAATGAGGCAGGGCTAAGGCTTATAGAATTTTGCTAAGAGAACACAGTGACATGCTATCCCAAAACAGGCACCTTGGCATATTCAGTATCCATGTCAAAAAAACTTGATATGTCAGTAGAGAAAGGAAGGCCATCTGACCTTCCCTTCTTGCCTCCTCCCTGAAATGGGTCATAAAACTGTCATATGAGAGTTGCCTCCCCTATACCCAGAGGAAACAAACATCTTTATCTCCAAAGACAAACGGACACTGAAAAATCCAAAGGAGTCTTGCTAAGTTTCACCCAGTTTACATTTTATTACTTACATCATACTTTTAACCTATCATATTCCTCCATGACTCTCCATCAAACTAGAGACAGAAACCTGACATTTGGCTGTTGTGCAGTTGCAAATTGTTCCATTTTTTTATTTGCCTGTGAGAAAATCATAGTATTTCTTACTCTAAATAACCTTTCAAATGCTGTAGCCTTTAACAAGCTATATTGCTTGCTTGTGTGTGTGTGTGTGTGTGTGTGTGTGTGTGTGCTCACTCACTCAGTTGTGTTGGATTCTTTGTGACCCCACAGACTGAAGCTCACTAGGCTCCTCTGTCCATGGAGTTTTCCAGGCAAGCATACTGGAGTGGGTTGCCATTTCCTCTTCCAGGGGATCTTCCTGACCCAGGGATCAAAACTGCACCTCTTGTGTCTTCTGCATTGGTAGGCAGATTCTTTACCCCTGAGCCACCTGGAAAGCCTATATTGCTATCAAAACAATCAAAAAACCTTTTTACCCATGTATAATTTTATCACCCTACAGCATAAAACTGTTTGTTTTCTTGTTTATTTTTTTTAATTCTATCATTGATTAAAAATTGAAAGTTTAGATGCTTTACTTCAAAATGTTTTTATTCATGTAAACTAGCTGTCAACTTGAAACACTAGGTCAAGCACAGATAAATTAGAATGCTGATGTTGATAGAAAATGAATATGATAAATGAGTATTTGGGAATAAATAACTGCATAAGGTCACCTTATAATGGTATTTGACTTGATCATTATATGTAAAAAGATGTTTGATGTGTAGCTTTTCTTAACTCTCATTAAAATAGAGAATAGAGAGAAGTAAAATAAAAATGGCAAAGTTTGGGTTTAGCCTGCCTCTTCTACAAAATAAAATGTTTATGTTAAAATTAAAAAAATAACAATTTCAGTTCCATTATAATCTAAGATAATTAAGAATATTACAATTCTCTATATCTGAAAAGAATATTTTAATCATAAGTAGTTTTTATACACTCTTTTATTTGTTGCAAATTTAGCTATATTCACTGAGAACTTAATGAATACCTACTGTGTGACAGGCTTTCTGGGTGGCATAGTGGTAATGAATCTGCCTGCCAGTGCAGGAGAGGTAGGTTTGATCTCTGGTTGGGAAGATCCCCTGGAGGAAATGGCTACCCACTCCAGTGTTCTTGCTGGAAAATTCCATGGACGGAGGAGCCTGGTGGGCTATAGTTCATGGGGTCGCAGAGATGGACATGATTGAGCATTCACACAAGCACTATGTGCCAAGATCTTTGTTGAAAGGATAGCGTTTTATTAAAGTGAGTGTAAAGTCAAGGGAGAAATACAAACACTTGAATTAAAATACACTTAGGGACATCCCTGGTGGTCCAGTGGTTGAGAGTCCACCTGCTGATGCAGGCGATGTGGGTCAATTACTGGTCTAGGAAGATAGGAAGGCAGATTCCACATTTGGGGCAACTAAGCTCCGGGGTTACAACAGCTGAGCCTATGTGCCCAAGAGCCCATGAGTCACAACTATTGAAGCCAGTGTGCTCTAAGCCCAAGTTCAGCAAGAAGAGACGGCATGGCAATGAGAAGCCAGTGCAGCACTAGAGAGCAGCCCCTGCTTGCCACAACCTAGTGAGCCCACATGCAGCCATGAATCCCTAATGCAGCCATCAATAAATAAATAAAATTTAAAAAATATATACAGCTGTGCTTGAAGAGATAGGTTTGTGTAGCTTTTTATACAGATTATTTTATATTTATAGGCTATCATCTATAGACATTTTGGATTAGATGTTTAACTTCGAAGTCTTAGTCGGAGATATTACAACACATATATGTGTCATATGTAATTCTTTTTCTTTTTTATATGAACCTAAATTATACCTGTGATTTATTTTCAGGAAGGAAATTTAGATTATAAGCTAGAACAAGTTGAAGCATCACTTAAATTCCTTACTAGTTTTGTGATCTTGGGTAAGAGCCTAGGTTGTTTTAACATGAGTAAAAGGGGACTAATAATAGTCCCTCCTATCAAGAGGGCTACACAGAGAGGCTTCAGTTATATGTATATTGTTTTATCTATAAAAATAAAATGGTGTGGCAAAACAGATACAATAGAACTCTGTAGTACAACAGTATATGCTTGTTCATCATTCTCTTCTCTGGACTTTTCTCTGTGTTTGAAATGCATAGTATATTTTTGCAAAGATGGATATATTATGCAACAATTACTTACTTTATTAAATCATGGGTTTCTTTGTTTCTGGAACATCAAATAGTAATAGTATACTGCAGTATACAATTTGGTAAACACTACAATACTAACTCAGTAAGGTATTGAAATAAAGATTTCCAAACACTATTATAAGTCAAATTTGGGTTTCATGACTATAGGCTGTATTACAGCTAATTGGCATATTTTGCTCTTTTCAGATATGATCAGCAGTCTAGGTTCAAGCACATAAAAAGAAAGAAAACAGTTTTTAAAAAGGTAGTAAGCCTGTTATGATTTATTAGATCAATTACCAAGACAGACTTAAAACTTCCCTGAGAAACTACTATATAGAAATAAGAATTTTGTTTTTCAGAATATTCCTTAAGTTGAAGCTTGAAGACTTTAAATAAAGCAGACTAAAGTAATTTAACTTTAATGGCTAGTTTGAATTTATCTCAAATGAGATGTTTATAATGAGAGACTTGGATTTGTCACATAAAAAATCATTTTGTATGCCATGGTCTAAGAAAGTCAGATGGCTAAGCCCAATATCTATGGGTTGGGAAACTATACTCTTCCCATAAGAAGTTACTGCTGGACACATACCAATTGGCAAGGGTATTTAATCCTCTTACAGAGAAGAAGAATAAATAGTTAGAAACAATAATAGAAACCATGGTAATCCTCTCTCCCTACACAAATATTTACTTACTTTCTGCATACAAGTCCACTCACTCTTTCCTAAGGAACACATACCACAGTCTCATCCAACCATGGTATTAGGCTCCAAGTGCAGAATATCATGATAGTCTCTTTATCAGATTAGATGTTGCTTCTCTTCCATCAGATATCAATAAATTTAAAAGTTAAAAAATTAAAAGTTCTCTTTCTCCCAGTTATACAATATACAATGGGAAACAATAACTTCTATCCACACTCTATTGTCTAGTGTATAAAGGGCAAAATGAATGACATGCAACAGTAGCTGTTCTATAATAATTTTCTCTGGTCAAGTGTGGTTCTGGCCTCCTACACTGATGAGAAGGGAATATTCTTGGGCTAGTAGTTCTCAATTATATCCCTTGGGAGTATGTTCTCCGTGTTTTTTGTATTCCCTCTCTTTGAGAGTGGTCTTATTCCTTTCAGGCTGCTATAACAATAGCACAGACTGGGTAGCTTGTTTAAAAAACAGAAATTTATTGTTCACAGTTCTGGAGGTTGAGGGCTTCCCAGGTGGCACTAGTGGTAAGGAACTCACCTGCCAATGCAGGAGACATGAGACTCAGGTTCAAGATCTCCTGGAGGAGGGCATGCAACCCACTCCACTATTCTTGCCTGGAGAATCCATGGACTGAGAAGCCTGGAGGGCTAAAATCCATGGGATCACAAGGAGTTGGACATGACTCAAGCAACTTAGCATGCATGCTGGAGGTTGAAAGAGCAAAGATCAAGGTGCCATAAAGCCATTCATGAGGGCTCCACCATTATGACTTAAACACTTCCCAGAGGCCCCACCTAGTAATACCACCATATGGGATTTCGGATTACAACATATGATTTGGGGGGAAAGACAAACATTCAGAGCATAGCAAAGACTTTCCTTGGCCATATCTGGACAGAACACTGAGAAATATTCTATCTCTGGGAGTTGAGTAGCATTTTTAGTCGGCTTCTTTTCTGTCAATATTAGGAATTTTGAACATTCTGATCTCTTAATCCACGCTGTTGGCTCTTTTTGTGGTATAACTCTGAAATTCATTTTCTGCTTTATGTACCAGTATGAAAGTGAAAAGTGAAAGAAATTTGCTCAGTCATGTCCAACTCTTTGCGATCCCATGGACTGTATAGTCCATGGAATTCTCCAGGCCAGAATACTGGAGTGGGTAGCCTTTCCCTTCTCCACAGGATCTTCCCAACCCAGGGATTGAACCCAGGCTTCCCACACTGCAGGCAGATTCTTTACCAGCTGAACCACCAGGGAAGCCCAAGAATACTGGAGTGGGTAGCCTATCCCTTCTCCAGGGGATCTTCCTGACCCAGGAATGAAACCGGGGTCTCCTGCATTGCAGGTAGATTCTTTACCAATTGAGCTATGAGGGAAGCCCTGTGTGCCAGTATTCACACCCACAATTCATTAGAAAAATGCCTTTTCTCTAGACTGATATGATACCAAAAATTGACTTCTCTATTTACTGAATAAGGAGACCCAATTCTCTCAAGACTACTCACAGTCAGTAGGATATCTCCCGCTTCACTATCAAGTTTATTCTTTTAGTAAAAGCAGTAATCCTTTTCTGGGGGTTTTCCCACTTCTTCCCTTATGTTTCCAGGCAAAGGGAGGTATTGAGATTAACATTTCCTTTGCTTGCTTTACACTTACTGAGTCTATGTTTCTTGGGTAAAAGCCCTATCATTTGAAAGTTCTGCTTTTGCAACTATAAACTTTAGATTATGATGGGGAAAAGGAGTTTGGTTTAAGGTGGATATAATAGAAGCTTCTAGGACACTAAAAATGCATGATTGATATGATCAATGGTGGAATATACAATAGGTAAGACCCAAAATAAATAAATAAATAAATAAAGCTCCTATAGTAAATTCCTAGGATTAAAAAAAAAAAACTTTCCTATGGTAGAAATAGGAGACATTAGAGACTAAATATTTAAATGAGGAGAAAACTCAGCTCCATTGGAGTTAGAGAATGAGAGAATTTGGAATAGTGTATGGTGGTAGTCAGAACAAAATTTTTGGACCTCACATGATCAGAAATACATAAATAGTCTATATCCTGAAGAGAGGAAAAATATTTGGAGCTATTTCTTAAGCATTACTATTTAACTTTATTTAGAATATATCTAAAATAAGTTATTTCTTGTACACTTTCTCAAAAAAATCTTTGGCATGCATACCATCTGTAATATGTAAAAGTGGGGATTAAAAAAATACTTGATTGAATTCACATATTAATTTCAGAGATAAACCTTAAAATTAGATCAAGTATTATATGCCATGATAGAAAAAGAAATTGTTAATACATGGATTTTTCAATACAAAGATCACTGGCTGGAAAGTATGGTCTCAGTTTGAACTAAAGTGACAAACTTATTAATAATTTCTTTCTAAGTAAAGCACTTATGGTACTGAAATCAAAACCAGTGGAAACAATGGATGGATTACCTATTAAATTTTTAAAGAGAAGAATTACATTTGCCATGAACTTTGACCTATGTTGGTTGGTCTCTTACCTAGCCAAACCTTAATTCATATAGCTAAACATGCTTGTAGAAATATACTGTCCACTCTTTTTCTGACCAATATAAAAGCTTTTTTATAAAAGATATTGCCTGATGATTGGATTCTCACTTTGGAGACTGTAAAGAATCGTAATTGCTTCTGTACAACTCTGTAAAAAAGACAGTGATAAGGTTAATGGTAAAATAAAATCTACTACTTTTTGGTGAGACAATCTCAGTGCAATACCTGGTCCTTTCTGAAGAGTATTTCTCGACTGAATGCATAGACTGAATGCTTTGGGAATGACTGTTCTGAAATGAGTACTAAAATTTGGAGATTTATATTGAATATTCCAATTGTATTGAGACATTTATTTATTCATTATTTCAAAAGGCACTGTGATAGAGACTGGGAATATCAACTAAATATACCAATTTCCTTGCCTGACCTTTTGAAAACTGAGGTACTTGCTTCATAGATAAAATCCTCAGGAGTCCTTATGTTCCAATCACTATTTCTTATCGACTTCAGAGCTAGAAAGGCTGCCTGACATGGGAGAAGAGTTTCTTGCATTAATCAAGTGCTTCTCTGGTCTTCCCTGAGGCTATGTGAGACTGTAGAACCTATTGAAATGCACTGAGGAAATTCATACTATTAATTGCCCAGTCTGCTTTGAATTTAGTGGACCTTATGTGAATATCTTTCAGAACTACATTAATAATTCAAAATTTTAATTGATAATCCGAGAATATAAATATGTATGGATTCCCTGGTGATTTAGAAGTGATTGATAGTATTTTCTACTTAATGGTAAATGTTTGTGATTTTAAAATTTTATTCTAAAAGTTTTAATTATATTCTAAGAGAATATAATGCAATACAATAATATTCTAAGAATATAATGTAATACAATAATAGTCTAAGAATATAATTTAATACAATAATATTCCCTTAGAATATAATTAAAATTTTTAGAATATAATTTTTTAAAATATATATATATATATATATATATATATATATATATATATATAGCGTTAAGTTGAAAAATACCATCAATAACTTCTTCCCTGGTGGCTCAGATGGTAAAGAATCTGACTACAATACAGGAGACCCGGGTTTGATCCCTGGGTTGGGAAGATCCCCTGGAGAAGGGAATGGCAAACCACTCCAGTATTCTTGCCTTAAGAATTCTATAGACAGAGGAGCCTGGCGGGTTACAGTCCATGGGGTGGCAAAGAGTGACTGACCCTTTCACTTTCACTTTCAAGACAATACTATTTTGTTGCATTGACTCTAAGATACTATAAATGGTAAATACATCTTTAATTTATATGCAATTAACAGTGGCAAATAACAACATAATGTCATTAGTAAATATCATTCAGATATCTTAAAATGGAAAAATTAATGTTGAAATCAATAAAATAAATATATATACACATATACCCACATACACACACATTTTATGTTTTCCTTTTTTTTTAGGTAATTGTATATTCACCTGCAGCTGTCACCAATAACATAAATAGACCCTATGTGCCCTTGATCTTCACACAGTGATACCATCTCTCAAAGCTACAGTGCAATATCCCATTCAAGAAATTGGCATTGCTACAGTCCACTATCTTTGTGCATGTATTTGTGTATCTACCACCACATTCAATATACAAAGCAATTCCATTACTCTATGATACCTTGTTTTGCCCTGTTGCCTGTCATCCCTGCCTTCCCCAACCTTCAACTAGAACCTCTGACAAATACTAGTCTGTTTTTCATTTCTATAATTTTTCATTTCAATAATATTATAAGTAGAATCATGTATATGATTTTTTGGTATCAGCTTTTGGAGTCAGCATAACTCCCTGGAGATTTTTGCAAGTTATAGCATGTACCACTATTTCCTTCCTTTTGATTGCTAAGTAGCATCCCATAGTATGACTGTATCACAGTCATTAAACATTCACTCAGTTAAGAACATCTGAGTTGTTTCTAGTTTTGGGCTATAGCAAAGAAAATTGCTCTGAAGGGTCATGCGCACATAAACTGACAGTTTTTTTTGAACATGGTTTTCATTTATCTGGAGCAAATGTCTAGGAGTGCAAATGCTTGACCTTATAGTAATTATAAGTTTGGTTTAACAAGAAATTTTCAAGCTCTTTTCCAGGGTGGAAAACATTTACCCTGTTATAACCTAAATCTCACTAGCGTTTTGTGCCATCACTATTTTTTTCAGCCGTTCTGATAGGTATGTAATGGTACATTGCTTTACTGAAGTAACATTGGTTTATAACATGACAGGTCTTATATGTAAAACACTCCAAATTCTGTATATACTATAGTGTACCAAAAGTTTAGTTTACATTCATAATCCTACAGTTGATCTCCTTTACCCATCTTGCCTTTCCCCAAGCCCCTTCACCTCTGGTAACCACAATCTGTTCTCTGTATCCATGCTTGTTTTTGTTGGTTTTGGTTTGCTTAATTTTAAATAGTCCACATATAAGTGAAATCATAAGGTGTTTTTTCTTCTCCATCTGACTTTTATTTAGCATAATGTGAGAACCATTGTGCTATAAATGATAAGATTTCATCTTTTTATTGCTAAGTAGTATTCCACTGTATATAATACAAAAACTTCTTTATCCATTTACCCACTGATGGGCATTTAGGTTGTTATCCTATCTTGATTATTGTGAATAATGCTGCAATGAATATAGGAGTACATATATATATAAATCTTTTTGAATTAGTGTTTTCACATTCTTTGTATATTAGAGATTTTTCTTATTTCTTGAGGTAGGCCTGTGTTGCTGTAAACTTCCCTTTTAATACTGCCTTTTCTGTAGCCTTGATTTTGGTATATGCTATTTTCATTTTCATTTGTCTTTAGGTATTTTTTCATTTCTTCTTTGGTTCGTCATTGATCCAATAGTTGTTTAGTAGCAGGTTGTTTAGTTACCACTTATTTTTTTTCCAGTTTTCTTCCTAGAGTTGTTTCTAGTTCCATACCATGTGGTCGGAAAAGATGCTTGACATGATTACAGTCTTAAATTTCCAAGGTTTGGTTTACATCCCAGATAATGGTTCAATTCCCTTTGCACTTGAGAAGAATGTATTCTGCTACATTTGGATGGAATGCTCTGTATACATTTATCAAGTCCATTTGGTCTAATGTTTCATTTAAGGTTGCTGTTTCCTTGTTGACCTTTTGTCTGGATGATTGACGCATTGATGTAATTGGGCTTTTATAGTCTTCTGTAATTATTGTGTTGCTGCCTATTTCTCTGTTTAGGTTTAATACTAATTGCTTTATATATTTTGGTGCCCCTATGTTAGGTGCATATATATATTAGTGATTGCTATGTCTTTTTGATGAATTGTCTCTTTTATCATTATATAATATTCATTTTTCGTTATTATTTTTTGGCTTAAAATCTACTTCGTTTAAAATGAGTGTGGGGCTACACCTGCTTTCTTTAGGTTGCCATTCCCTTGGAGGATCATCCTCCACCCCTTTACTTTAAGCCTAGTTTTGTCACCACTGAGTCTCCTGGAGCCAGCACACAGTTGAGTCTTGCTTCTTTAAATCTGTCTAGCCACTCTGTGTCTTTAGGTTGGTGAATTCAATCAATTTACATTTATAGTGATTATTGATAAATAAGAGCTTAGTACTGCCATTCTATTTTTTGTTTTCTGGCTACTCTATATCTTCTTGTTTCTTTTATGTTGTTTCTGTCTGTCTGTTATTTTAGTTAGGTGGTTTTCTACAATGTTTTCATTTTCTTTTTTTTTTGCCTTCCTTTAGATTTGTTTTGTGGTTATCATGAGGTTTGTATAAAATGTCTCATAAATAAACTAGTCCTTTTTTTCTGTTGATAGCATCTTGTCTTAATTTGCCTATTAAAGTTTTATCCTTTTCCTTTTCTTAAGTTTTTGTTGTCTCTAATGATCCCTTTTTATGTTGTGAGTTCATTACCAAATTGAAGTTACGCTATAGTTATTCCTACTGACTTTTTCGTTAATCATTATGCTATACTTTTAACAACCTATTCTCATATATTGAGTTGCTATTTTCTGAGTTTGTTAGTCTACTTATGTCACCTTAGTCAAAGTTTCATATCCCTTGTTTTTTCGGTTTAGGCAGAAGAGCTCCTTTCAGCACTTCTTGTAAGGTAGGTCTAGTGGTGGTTCATGCATGCATGCTCAGTCACTTCAGTCATGTCCACCTCTTTGTGACCCCATGGACTGTATGTAGCCTACCAGGCTCCTCTGTCCATGGGATTCTCCATGCAAGTGTACTGGAGTGGATTGCCATTACCACTTCCAGGTTATCTTCCTGACCCAGGAGTTGAACACATGTCTCCTGCATTGCTGGTAAATTCTTTACTCATTGAAACACTTGGAAGCCCCTAGTGGTAATGAACTCCCTCAATTTTGTTTGTTTGGGAAAGCCTTTATTTTGTCCTCATATCTGAATGGTAACATTGCTAGATACTCTTGGATGACAGTTTTTATCTTTCAATACTTTGAGTATGTCATTCCAATCTCTTGGCCTGTAGAGTTTCTGCTAAGAAGCCTGCTGATAGCTTATGGGGCTGATATGAAAGCTTATCTACCATAAGCTTTGCTGATTGCCATCTTTTTACCTTGGCTGCTTTTAATATTCTTTCTTTGCCATTGACTTTTGACAGTTTTACTATCATGTGTCTTGCAGAAGGTTTTTTTTGTGTTGCGGTAATTAGGTGTTCTCTTAGTTTTATGAATTTATGTATCCAGTTTCTTCCCCAGGTTTGTGAAGTTCTCAGTTACTATTTCTTTAAATAAACTCTGCATTCCCCTCTTTCTCTTATTCCTCTCTGGGATACCCATTATCCTCATTTTCTTAAAAAGAGGAGAAATTGTATGAGCTCTTTCCATGTCTGTGATCCTTTGCAACATTTTCAATATAGTGTATGATGCCATGCTCTTACTTCTTAATGATTTAAGATTTCTAAATTTCAAATAATCAATATTTTGAGAATAAGAATTTATATTTCTTTTTAACTTTTTTATCCATTTGAAATAAATTTTATCATATTTTTCCCTGATTGGTCATAGAACTATATTACATTAATCCCATAGAAAAGTCCTGGTTACACATACCTAAAATAAATCTTCAATAAGAATTATATCTACAATTGTTGAAGTTTAGATTAAACCAAATTATTTCCTCAACCAATCATTATAATTTACAAAGATAAGTTTGAGGTCACAACATACATGATTAATTATTTTGCTCCTATCATAAAGAACATAAACACTAGCAATTAGCTTGCTTTCTTTCTTCCTTTATCTCTTGACGATTGATCTATAGAATTTATTTATTTGAGTAAACTGCACACTATTAGGTACATTGGTGCCTAATGATGCATCTTAGTTAAAGCAATTTTAGGAATTTGCTTGATCATGACCATTTTCAAATTATATTTATATTTTTATGACATTATTAAACAAATGTTTTCAAAAATTATTTTAAAAACTAAACATCAATTTTAATGTAGTCTTAAAATAAGTAAATGTAAGTATTCAAAAAGAATATGTGTTTAAATATAAAGAAATATATATTAAGAGACAATGTAAGAAGTTTGAAAGAAATGTGATTGAAAAGGAATGAGAAAGTGTTACTTGTGTTATATTGAAAATCCATTCGGTCAAATGTATATTCTTTCTTTCCTTTAAAATTGCAATTCCCTTCCCAAAGCTTTGAATGGAAAATAAAGATTGTACAGATCCACTCTTCAGTTATGGGAACGCTGAAGCCATTGTTGAATTTGCTGAATTACTCAATTATTCCAAAAAGTTGTACAGAGATTGCCAAGGGTGATGGTAATGAATGAAATTGATCTAATCTTGCAATATGAAAAGAATTTCTTGGACTGGAACACTTGTTTCACAGAGGAATCTTCAGGGAAATAACTGGCAAAAGCATCCTTTTTTCATGGAAGGAAACTTATTAACATGACATATAAGAGAAAGCCTGGACATTTTAAATCCTAATGCAAAGCTTCTCTGTTAGAGTCCTACAATAATACTGGCTTCAAGAGAGAGTGCAAGCATCCTGAAAAATGAAAATGCCACAGCCCTTGTCTCAGTCATATACATACATTCTTGGCCAGGTCTTTTTATTCTCCTCATGTAGTAATGTGAAATTTAATTTATTGTGTGATCTGTCAGGTACAGGCTTTAAGACCTGTGAGGCTACTAGCCATCTTTGATCTGCTTCAAAGATCGGCACAAATCAATGGCACTCTGATTTGCATTCACAAAGCAAAGCTACTAAATGGGACTTTACAGTATTGAATCCCAGTGATGAAGTATACTTATATGATACTTTATCGCTTTTGAAGTTCTTTCATATATATTTAGTTACTTGAATTCTGTAGCAACCTTAGCAACTGTTATAATAACGGCAATACATCTTTAATTCTTTTCACCACCTAATCCACTACATGAAAGCAGCTGACAATAGCTACAGAAAATAGAAAACCATGCTGGCTGATCTCACTTTAAATTCATGACCAGGAATCACAAGTGGGTCCTTAGCACTGCTAGGCAATTTTAGTACATTTCTCTAGTTCATTTACTCTCCTACTTTTTACATGACTATTGCACAGCCCTTTCATTTCCTTACTCTCTGCTGATAACTTTGCTTCTCAGTTTCTGTTCAGTGCAGTTCAGTCACACAGTCTTGTCTGACTCTTTGTGACTCCATGAACCGCAGCACGCCAGACCTCCCTGTCTATCACCAACTCCCAGAATCCACCCAAACTCATGCCCATTGAGTCGATGATACTATCCAACCATCTCATCCTCTGTCGTCCCCTTCTCCTCCTGCCCTCAATCTTTCCCAGCATCAGGGTCTTTTCAAATGAGTCAGCTCTTCGCATCAGGTGGCCAAAGTATTGGAGTTTCAGCTTCAACATCAGTCCTTCCAATGAACACCCAGGACGGATCTTCTTTAGAATGTACTAGTTGGATCTCCTTGCAGTCCAAGGGACTCTCAAGAGTCTTCTCCAACACCACAGTTCAAAAGCATCAATTCTACGGTGCTCAGCTTTCTTTATAGTCCAACTTTCACATCCATACATGACTACTGGAAAAACCATACTCAATTACTGAGATAGGTGCAATTAGAAAAGAATTTCTAAATATTGTAATTAAATTTATCACTCTACATGAGTGTACTTTTATATTTCTCCTTCCCTTTAATTGCAAAGGATGAACCATTCTTGCTGTCAGGCCCCTTCCTCTGTTCTTTGCATCCTCTCTCAACTCAAGGACATCACTTCTGGGTTGTTTTTTTTTTTCCACGTTGTTTTCTGTATCATCAGTTTCCCTTCTCTGCTGTTTCTTCCATCAAAACACAAACACATTATGTTGGTTTTTTCTCAAAATGCTTCTCCTTTAACCCTTTACTCTCTTGATCTAACATCTCAATTCTGTACATTTGTCTAGAGAATTTCAACATTTTCCTCGCATTCACATATTACCCATATACATGAAGGTGACCAATGATCCCTACATTGTGGAATCCACATCTTGTTTAATCATTCAGCAGCCCTTAACCTGCTAAACATATCACTACTGGGAGTCCTTTTAGCACTTGAATAGACAATATCAATCTCATTTGGTTCTCTTACTTTATAGCTCTTTGAAGTTTTTTGCTCTTTGTAGTTTTTCCCTCTTTACAGTTTTCTTTTCCTTTCCATGACTTCTTAATACTGCAGTTCTATAGGCTCAGTCCCTGTATTTTTCTTTTTTATCCACAATTCATCTATTTTGACATTATCCAGAGTGTATTTGCAAATGCCATCTAAATGCTAATTACTTCAGATTCACATCTTTAGCCAAGCCCACTCTCTTGAATTCCATATTTAAACTATTAATTTTTCAAAAATTTGAATATACCAGTATGTGCCCCCAATATTAATGTTTACAAAATGGCGCTTCTGTTCTTTCCCTCACAAATATGCTCATTTCTGAATGTATGGTAAGTCTGTCTTTCCATTTGCTTGCATTATCCTTGATGCATCAAGGGACGTGTCAAGTACATTCCTTGATATTTCCTTTTTCTTATTCTTCACATATAGTTTATCAGTCAATCCTGCTAACTCTACCTTTGAAAATTGTCTAGATTGTGACCAGTACACTATCATCTCCTACCAACATTACTACAATTGCATCTAACTCATTTCTTTCTTTCTTTTTATTGCTTTCAGCACAGCAACTAGGTTTATAAATTAACATCAGATTCAGTTACTTCAGTGATCAAAACCCTTCAATATGTCCTCATTTTACTCCATTGACTTTTGAGGAATTAATTATCATGGCCCCAGATAATTTTTTGACCTTGGTTCCTCTCCTTCCATCCTTTGATTACTCCAGTCACATTATCCACAGACTTCTCTGGACCTCAACCAAGATATTTTAGTTTGAAGTTACTTCTACCATGTTCTTTTGACTGTTCTTCCTCACTTTTTAAGGCTCTACTCAAATGTCCTCTTTTCTCAGATGTCTTTCTTGATAATTCTATTAAAAATAGCTAACTTTTCAACACTGGCTTCAGCAAGTCTCTAGCTCCATATCATGCCTTTTCTTTTTTTTTTTTTTTGGTGGTAACATTTTTTATCTAATATAAATCTATAGGGTAAGGATCTTTGTATTTTAAATGGTGTTTGGCACAGAGAGGGACTCAACAAATATTTGATAAAGAAATAGATATTAAAGACTTTTGGTACATTTGCTTGTTTCTGTCTCCCTAACCATCTATCACCACACTAGGCTATGTTGTCCAAGCAAGAATGGGTTTCATCTGTTTTATTTGAGACTATGCCCCCCAGGGTAAGGTTAGTGTCTGCCTCCTACTAAGACCTTATCAATAAGACATTAAATGAATGGACACATTAAAAATATTAATATTACCTTAAGTCCAGAAGGATTAAATAAGTTGCATGAACTTTCTGTTATATAAATTAAAACTGACTTCAATTCAGATCATTAGTTACAGTCTGGCTTTAATCTATGTTTTCTTTTTCACATCATCATCTACCATGGACCTCTCAATTTTCATATACAACTTATAGCTCACAAATCAGAACAATTACTATTCCTGAGTATAGAAGGAAACTACACCTGTTTTCCATGTTGTTGCTTCTGGCTTGGATGTCTGCTTTCTATAATTTCTGGTTAATATTTTATTTATCTTTTAAGACCCAATTTAAAGGTCAACTTCTCTTTGAAACCTTTCTAGACTTTCTCATGCAGAAGTAATTACTCTCTCTTCTGCTATTTCACAATTCATTTATGCATTCATTGAATAATTATTTATTGAATTTTCCAGGGAGTATACTAAGACATTGGAGACAGGAATGGTTACCTAGATGAATTTTACTGTGAGTTCCCTACAGCAGATTTTTTAAGGCATTAGAAACAATTGCCTATTGTTATTAATTATTGATTTCTATATGTACTATCACATATTTTTCCCTGAACAGTTTCCATGAATTATTCTATTTGTGGTTGTTGTGGTTCTGAATACTGTGTTTAGTATATACCAACTCAGACAGTGTTTGTTGAAATGAAATAAAACATGTATTCACTTCAGGGCTATTTCTAAAATTGTATTCTAAAACTTCCTTACTTTCTCTGTTATGTACGTTACTGTTAGAAACAATACCTAATCTCACCACACTCAAATCAAATGGAACACAATTTCAGTAAATTATATCTCAAGTTTCAAGTTTGCCTTTTTCCCAATCGCACATTGGCTGCTCCTTCAGTTGGATAGTTACACTGTGATTATTTTTTATATAAACTGTGTGCCTATTAACTAAAGAGGAAAATAGAGCATGTTTTTTGACCTGGAGATTTGGGAGTGCCCATTTTCCATTTTTTGTTTATTTACTTACTTTACAAGGTGTTTCTTTTCTCCCAGCCAGAAGAGCTGAAAAGTTAGACTGGACTAAATGTCAAAGATCTATTACATTTAGAGAATATTCAAGCCAAGATGGAAGCACCGCCTAAGATGCTCTGAAAGGCAACTTACATCTGTTGTTTGACCAATAATTTATGAAGAGTTAGAATACTCTTTGGGGTGTCCCCTGTGGCTCCATGGTAAAGAATCCATCTGCAATTCAGGAGCCACAGTAGACAAGTGTTTGATCCCTGTGTGGGGAAGGTCCCCCGGATGAGGGCATAACAACCCACTCCAGTACTATTGCCTGGAAAACCCCATGGACAGAGGAGCCTGGCAGGCTACAGTCTATGGGGTCACAAAGACTCAGACATTAGTGAAATGACTTAGCATGCATGCATGCAGAATACTCTTCAGAGAGAAGTGTCAAGATTTTTACCATTGCTGTAGGGTAAAATGGGGAAATTTCTAATTATGTAAACACTATATTCTTATCTAATTCAACCAATGAATGACTGTAAGCTCATATTCTCTGCTACTTGCAATATGTATTTTTCCAAGACTGAAAACCAGTTCTTGAAAATGTCCAGAGCTTTGATTTTTCTCATAATTATTTAATCAACATTCTGGGTGGTTCTTTTGCATTTCTTCTATGCCTGATTATTTTGTTCAATGCCAAGAGAGGTTAACAGGATTCTCTGGCCATAATCAGCTCATGACTTCTGGAAGAAAGGCAGCTGTCAGTGCCTAGCAATTGAGTCAAGATATTTTCTAAAAGATTCCTTAAAGTTCATTTTCTTCTAGCTTCACTATGCATTTTAAACCTAGTTTGTGTGTGTGTGTGTGTGTGTGTGTGCCTATTAGCAGCATCCCTTTCTGTTTTACAACTATATGTGTATTTTCTTAATGAAAGTGCAAATGTAAAATTATACTTTAGTAAGATTGCAGTTTATTTAATTTTGACTCTTTAAAGACAGTAGAGGAAAACATTCAATGTTAAAATTCATCAAATAAAATTAGAATATTTTAAATTTGATAATACCAGATATTAAATAGAATTATGTAACAAAAGATGCTCAGTTAAATAAGCAACTTTTTCTGTCAATATTGATTTACCCTTGAGAATAAAGATTTGCTTATCATGAAAATAAATAAGCATGTTGATTAACAAGGACTACTGTCATTTTGATGTCTTCAAGTATATGGTTTTGTAATAACATATGCAACTGAAAATATAATTTCCAGTCTAAATTTAATACTTAAAAAATTAGCATGTTCAATATGCCATAGGACATATTCCTCTATGGTGATAAAATCATTAAGAATGATTATGCTATTGATAGAGAAGATTGGCCATACAACAATATTCAGAAAAGAGTTCTACCAAGTTGTTCATTATAAAATTATTCACTATTCTGCCCCAAGTACAGGTCAGCTGTGGAGAAAATGACAGTGAGGATGAAGGCATATTTTCTTTGTTTTGGGGGCCAGTCAGTATAGAAATATAAATGGCAAATATGTAGAAAACTGGTAAATATGTAGAAAATATGCAGCTCAACTTGATTCACCCAAAATACAGATAAAAAAATCAATACCAGGAGGAAACAACAGCTCGCTGAAAGAGTTCTGAGGAAATCTTGATGTGTGGCCCTTCACAATGGAGTTGAACCCAGTGTCTATGGGTGTCTTAGTACCACAGTCATGAGTCAGATATACAACTACTAGCTAGTCCCATACTTTTGTTGCCCCTGCCCCTTCTTTTTCAATGTCAGAATGAGTATGTCAGAAAAATACTACAGAATTCTTTTCCTGTTTTTAAATCCTTTAGAAACTCAGCTTATATCTCTTTAAATGAAAAAAAAAGAAAAAAAAAGTCCTTCCTAAGGTATGTCCTCCCAAATTAACAAATCTAAAGATATGTTTCTCACCATAATTAAAACTTAAATCAACTTATTATTTGCAGAGTCATTTAAAAATTCTGGTATCCTTGAAGTTCTGTGTTTTCTTTGTTTCATCATGACACACATTATTCCCTTTTCAATATTGTATTCTTAGGATGCAGGACATATCTCACACTTAGAAAGCATAAAATAAATGTGTACAAATATTGAAGGAATACTGAATAATGCAGAATAAGGTGAAATTGATATCTGGCTTTACATTGGTTAAATTATAGATGTTTCCCCCCAGAGTAGTCGGTATCATTATTTGAAAGAAATCTCCAGGGAAATAGAATTTTCCCCTCTGTAGCAGGTCTGGCATATATTAGACATTCAATAAAAATATATTGCATGAATTAAGAAATCATCAGGACCTACTTACAACACTCAAAATGCCTCATTGCTTTGAAATAAAATTCAACATAAAATTCTTGAAATAGAAAGGAGAAAATATGATTTTGCTAAATGAGGTCAAGCATTTTTAATTTTATGAGAAATAAAATCTGTTAGTCAGTTTTGTATGATATGTAAGCAAAAAAAGTCATTTCTAACTTGATATATAGTCTTTTTTAATTATAAAGGTAAAAACTACATATTTAAGAACATCTTCTTGAAACTGATAAAATAAAGAATAACTTTATTATGCATCTTTTGGTTTTAGACATTAGATTTTATTATAATCATAGTCAACAGTTGAAGATTTAAAATTAAAATGTCTAACACTGAATTCCCCAACCTTTTTTTGATTTGGTAACCATTTTTATAGTTTCACATAATTTCACAAATCTATATAACCTGAGATAGCACACACATTTTTGCATATCATATACACATTTACTCAGTGTATCTAATCCTCTAAATTTACTTCATTTTGTTAGGTCCTACTTTCAGATGCCAGTTAAGGTACTGAGGAAAGACAAATATGAATAAATAATCCCAAGTTTTCAAGGGCATTCTGGTGTAATCATAATGTGAATCTTTTTTTCCTAGATATTGAGTATAGTTTAAAGTGACAAACCATCTGACTTTCCCACAGCACATCTAGTATAGTGAATTTCATATTAAATAACTTATTAATCAAGGGCTTCTGTAGGAACAGCACATTTATTTAATAAATGCTTTTGGCCAGATTGTACTGATTTCTGTAAGATTAATGATGCTTCATTCACTTCAGTGACTCTTCCATTTCAATGACTTTACACTTTTCCGCACAATAGTTGTAGTATTCTCAATAATTAATGATGATTGTTAAAGATTTAATGTATCAGGGGCCTTTCAAACAACATTTTACGTGACATCATTTGCTCCTCACAAAGAAATAGGAAGAGTTATTATCACTGTGTTGGAGTTGGAAAATGAAACACCAGAGAGCAGTTCACATAAACTGTAAGCAATAGAGATGAGATCAAGATCAGGCAATGGGCAAAGACCAATTTCTCTCCATAATTAAAACTTCCATGAAGTTATTATTTCAGGGCTCACACATCACTGCTTCAAGTTGCCTTAAGAACCAACTGATTAACAAAAACTTCCTATTGAACTGTCCATGCCAGAACTGATATGATGTAGTTTTGGTTTTCTCATTTCATAACTATTTTTTCCCACTTACTGTTTGCCAGTTGGGCATCCCAGGTAGTGCAGTGGTAAAGAATCCACTTGCCAATACAGGAGATAGAAGAGACGCAGGTTCAACTCTGGGATGGGAAGATCCCCTGTCGTAGAAAATGGCAACCCACTCTAATATCCTTGCCTGGAAAATTCCATGAACAGAGGAGCTTGGCAGGCTATAGTCCATGGGGTCACAAAGAGCTGTACACGATTAAATGACTGAGCATACACTAATATGGAATCAGATTTCTTACCCAATGTAAATTACTGTGATGACTTTTGTGAACCTTTTAGGCCTTGGTGAGCTTTTATGTAAGGATTGAGAGTAGAGTACCCTAATCAGAATTTTAAAAAGGAATTTCTAAACCATAACTTTTAGTGAGTGTTAGGAATCAAGCCACTGAGGAAAGAATCAAGATAAGTGCAATGGACAATATGGCAGCCAAAAGTAAGATATAATCTGAGGGCAAGGGATTTGATGAAAGGATAAACCAAGAAAGAACATGGACATAGAGTGAATCAATGATTAGACAAATCCATCTGAATGACTGACTGATCTTGTCACTTTCAATACATATAGCTTGGCAACGGATAAACATAATCATAGTTGCATTTCTCAGTTGGCATAATTTCTTTTCTTTCTACTAATGTTTGATTTAATTAAGAAATTCACTGATAGAGAAGAGAAAGTAGAAAGTGTTTCATATCTTTTTTTCCTAGAAAATAGAGACTCTATATCATCTTAAGAAAAGCTTTTCAAAAATACTGTTTCCGCTTTTGTATGAGACTAGATTAATGCGCCCTGACAGTTGGTGTTATACTCCTATTGCTATAATCGTGCAAGACACAAAGTTTAATGTGAAACCACATTAACTACAGAGTAGGCCTACTATTTGCAAGATGACACATGGAATAGGTCAGTTTAAGAAGATGATAGTTTATTTTTTGCTTGGGATGTGCAAATAAATGACTTCTCAGCTATTTCAGTGGGTGAGTATTAAAAGGATATACCATAAACATTACTCTGTTTCCATTTGGCATATCATAGCAGTTCTTTTTTATTCCCTTTACATGATTTCCCCAAATTTCTGAAAGTGAATGAAAATAACTTTATTTGAGCAACTACTTTTTGTCAAGTACTTTTGTAGATGCTACATTTTACAGACAAAGAAATAAAAAGTCAGAGAGGTTGAGTTACTTGCCTAAAATTACAGAAAGCCTGTGGCAACAATCAAGATTTATACTGAGATCAATCTGAATATAAAAACCTTATTTCTATAAGCAAAATTGTTCTCACATTAGACCTTGGTATTTACATTTTTAAACAGTGAGTAAAAACTTTCACTTTTTTTCTGTAGTCGTGTTTTTGTTGTTATTGTTCAGTCACTCAGTTGTTTCCACTCTTTTGCGATCCCGTGGACTGTAGCCCACCAGGCTCCTTTGTGCATGGAAATTTCCAGCAAAGAATACTGGAATGGGTTGCCATTTCTCCTTCAAAGGATCTTCCAGACCAAGGATCAAACCTGTGTCTCTGCTTCTCCTTCATTGAAGCAGGATTCTTTACCACTGAGCCACCAGGAAATCCCAGTCATATTAGAATAGACTGTATTTACTCACTCAGCAAATACTGTGTACCAAATATGTACCAGGTATTTTGATACATATAAGGTTTAAAGCAATAGCCATGGACAAAATTCTGGAACCTCATGGAGTTTTTACATTTTAGGTAAGAGAGACACATAAATTAACAGAAGGTATGTTACATGGGGAGATATTTTAAAGTTCTCAGTTCACAATAATATGGAAGCTTTTTTTTTTTTAGAAAGTTCTTCTGGAATAGACTTTATTGCTCTTTATTTTCTATGAATTTATATTACTATTAATGCAAGGTACTACATTAACTTCTTAGATATTTATAAACTTTACCTTAGAGTGAGTTACTACAGTTGGAAAATACATAATAGTTGTTAAATGACATAGATGAAAATAAATTGTGACAATGTTCTTCTGAAAAGAGAGGAATTTTAAAGATCATAGCAAAATTGTCTTGACTACTAAAGGAATTCCCTGAATATACATAACTTATAAATAGGACAGTTATCTTTATCTATATTTTATTTGTCTATATTTTAGTTACCCTTCTACATGTATAGTTGCAGTAACCGGCTGATTAGTCAAAATTCAATACTTTAAAAGAATCAAACTAATAGCACATGGAAACTGGGGTGATTTTTAATAATAAGAAAAACATGTTGCATCTCAAATCTAAGTTGATTCACTGGGAGATGATCTAAAGCTGTTTGAACATCTGTTTAAAATGGCCCTCAAGAACATGGTTTTTTTGGATTAAATGAAGATACTTCACTTTGGAAAATTATTGCTTCTAAAGTACATGCATACCATCATCCCCATTTTCAACCCATGCTTGTCTTCTGGACCCCAAACCAGATGCAGATGATTTAATGACATTTAATGTAATCTTTGGAGACCTATAGTGGAATAGTGCCCACTGGTCATTATTCAGGTTTGCCAGGGATTTCATTTGCATTTAACTGTGTCATAATTGCTGTTGCTCAACATATTGTACTTTTTTCTTTCTTTTTTCCTGCCTTACAAACTACATTTCTTTTCTTTTCTTTTCTTATTGCTTTTTATTTAGGTGATAGAAAATGGCTCTAAATAATAGGAACATCATCCTTTAGCTCTGTTTTCTCCATTACAGGAGATATAACTGCACATGTGAAATTGCTCTGCCCAGGGAATTGTTATTTGAATCTCTTTAAATCCACTGTGAGAAAACAATCAAGTGGACACATAAATGTGATTGAAAAAATTCCAAATTGTTACCTTTGAATCTACATTTGCAAGATAAATATTACTCTCTACATTTCCATTTATTCTGTGGGTTTTTTTTTTCTCTTTCAAGACAGTGGTAACTAATAGAGAATATTTTATGCCTTCATTTAAATGAAAGCTCAAAAATGCCTGAAATATACTTGATGTTTTCATGTCACAATGTGTTTATCCAATTATATTTTCTAAGAAAATCTTTTAGTTTTTATCTCAGAGAAATGCAGAACAGCATTAGCACAACCTACTTTTTGAGAATAAGCCCATTATAGTTATGAAATTCTTTGGCTATATGGAATTTATTATGATTTGGGAAAACCCGAAACATTTTTTTCCTAATGCATTTTTCTTTTTTACATTACATAATAATTTTATTTTTCATGAGACAAGGCTTGTCAGAAAAGTTCAATTGAAAATACAAAATCACATTCAGTTCTCCCCAAAGACAGCCAGGGAATGGCAGTCTTCTGGAGAGCATTCTGTGAATGAAAGGGGGGGGGGGATTATATATTTTTTATTGTGCAATAGTCACACAAATCAGAAAAAGTAGTTAACTTGAAACACATTTTCAGTTCCTCAGGAAATTTTTTTTTAATGGCTCATTTTCCCCCCCAGTTCCACCACATATGGGATAATTCAAAATCTCTACAATCATTGGTTCCCAAGTGGTACAATTTTTGCGGCCCTCACCTCTCCACTTCACGGATATTTACAAATATCTGAATATGTTTTTAATTGTCACGTCTGGGAGTGCTACTGTCATGTAATGGACAGAGGACATATATGCTGAACTTATAATGTACAGGAAAACCCCCACAACAAAAAATTATCTGATATACATTAACAATAGTGTCAAGATCAAGAAACCCTGTCTAAAGTAAAAACAATCTTGTTGTTGCTGTCAGTAAGGCTAACTGAAAGTGTTTTGTGGAATCTATCTTTCTGCATGGAAGGAAGTAAAACACCTCCTTGTCTTAGAATCTCATACTGTGAATGTTTTATATACCAACACTCAAAATATTTCAATATTAAAGAAGACAGAGTTGATAATATCTTCATTTATTAATCCCATCCAACAGATATTTATTATAGAAACCCTACATAACAATTCTTATGCTAGATACAAGCAACACAGTCTATACAGAAGGACATTACCACTGGATATAAATGTTTCCCTAGTGGCTCAGAGAGTAAAGAATCTGCCTGCACTACAGAAAACCTGGGTTGGATCCCTGGATTGGGAAGATCCCCTGGAAAAGGAAATGGCAACCCACTCCAGTATTCTTGTCTGGAGAATCCCATGGACAGAGGAGTCTGGCAGGCTACAGTCCATAGGGTCACAAAGAGTTGGACACGACTGAGTCACTAACACTAATAAATGTTTCATGAAAGCAGGGAATAATGGTGGTGTGTTTAATGTTATATTTTTCAATTGCTAACATAGAGCCTGAACACATAAAGCTTAATCAATATTTGTTGCATTAACAAAAATACATTAATGAGTATATTAAAGCATGTGACATGACAAACACGGACCAGGTACAGTGGCACATTAGAGAAAGAAATAACTTGCATGGTCAGACATGTCAGAACGGTCTTCCTGGATGAGGGAGCATTTGACCTAAGCCTATTGAACTGATAAGTTTATTGAACAATAATGGGAAAATGGGTAGGGTTGAATGATCCTAGCAAAGACAATAGATGAGGTCTTTGTACAAGTTAGGCCTTGGAAGATAAAGCAGTTTTGTTGAATACCAGGTGAACTAATACAATTGGAGGTCTGCAGCTCAAAATAAAGTCTAGGGCTAGCAATGTCAACGGAGGAGGCAGCCACATAGTGGTGAAAGAAGCAGCTTGAGAGTGGATGAGCGAATGACCGAGAGAATAATGAAAAGAACAAATGGAGAAGGGGAGAGAGAAAGACAGAGAGAGATGCGAAGACTGAATATTTGTTAGAAATGAGGGCTACCAATAAGATTTTTTGTATTATAGTGTGTACCATGAGAGCCAAGAGAAAAATAATTGTTTAAAAGCAGTTATTCATTTATAGTGACAAATGAAAAGAAGTCAGTAAAGCCAAGGTTTCAGAGAAGTCACTGAGTTTTTCATCGGGAAGTCCAATATTTCATACACATATGCCAGGTGATAGAGGGTCAGAGTTCAAGGGAAAGTTACCTGAAAGAGCTGTGAAATTTCACTCCCCTTTCGAGTACACTTTCTTAGTTCACAGCCTCATTCTATTTTACCTGGGCTACAGTCATAGCCTCCTAAATAGCTCTTCCCTGGCACAGTGCCTTTTATGAACAGCTCCAATATGAATCTTTTCAAATCTCAAATTTGAACATATCACTCCCTTGCTCAAAAGCTGTCATGGTAGAGTCATTATTTATAATCCCATTTTTTTCCCACTGAAATTCAAAGCCCTTCATTTTCTGTTTCCAGTCTATTTTTCTTACCTTTTTCTTTTTATATTTCATCACAGTTTCAAAAATTACACAACAGGCAGTTTTCTGGGTTTACTGCATTGTTTTTTGCCTGAATGTCTTTTCCTGTGTTTTTATTTTACCCATTTAGGAATATCATGTTTTTAGTTCTTCACTGTCAACATCCTAGGCATCTTTCATGTTATAATTTAATACTATCTACTCAGTTACACTTGCCCTGATTCTCCCCACCTGTAGGTAATTTCTGTTTTCCATTCTTCTGAAGTATATTCAGACCTCCCTCATAGCATTTGTATACTTTTTCCTTTATCATATTTACTTATCTCAGTTGATATATAATATATATATATATATATACGGCTTTCTTTCTCAGCATTCATTCCATGTGTTTCTGTTAATGGAGAGTAATTTAAATTAGGTGACTCCCTAGGCTATGTATTTTTCATAGGATTAACCCTATTCCCATGGCCACAGTGAATTGATTTCTGATCCAAGTGAGCAGGCTGGATCAATCAAGCATCAATACCTGGGTTTTTCTGACACTATAAAGAATGATAATTTCACCTTCTACTGGTCTAAGTGACAGAATTAATGTTATGAAGAGGACTGGCCTGGGAATCAAGTCAATATAGATTAAAATGGAATTGAGAAGAAGTCTCCAAGAGATGGAGAGAAAAAGGCCAAATTCTAATGAAATTTTTTTTTAATCTGGATTTAACAATTCTGTATTGCATAACTACAGGGGACACTGTTCATTCCTGTTCTATATGAATGATGCCTCTAAGAACTTTGTGATGTGGTAGCATGGCATTTTATTATTTGAACCAAGAAATTTCCCATTCTCAGATTAATTAAATTTACCTGAGTTTCTTACACTGTCACTTGCAAATGAAACAAGTGATATGTTTACTGACAATTCTAAAAGTATTTCTTCTGCTGGAGAATACACTCTTGAGAACTGTATTTACTTTCTCATTTTGAATTTAAGTAGTTCCTAACAGTGCTTTTCCAATAGTAAACAAATTCATATTTTAATGTATTCTATTAAATTGGTTGACTTTAAGATTAAGTGAATGTCAATAAAGAGAAAATCAAGGACTATAAACCACATAAGAAGGTTTAAGTGGTATGTACAGGGTTAGAAGTTTAGGGGAAAATATCAGACAAAACTTTCTTTCAGGGAAAGTCATTTGTTTTTGAAAAATTAAATTGAAAAACTCAAAACAATTATAATGTACATGATCTCACTCTGGTTATTTGAACTTAAGAATCATTGTTACAGTTCATTGTTTATGCCATTATTTTTATTACAGGATTTTTATTTGTATAACTGATAACTGTGGGCAATATTGAGTTGGTGATAGACAGGGAAGCCTGGCAGGCTGCAGTCTATGGGGTTCCAGAATCGGACACAACTGAGCAACTGAACTGACTGACTGGGCAATATGGAGGACTTCTGATAAATCTGGTTCAATAACTGTATCTACCTATAGATCTATCTCAATGACTATATCTTAGAAGAAATATGAGTTCATTCTCAGTGCTTGAGAAAGTAGTATCACACATAACATTCTGTCAGTATTTGGTAAGAAATCTAAAGAAAATGACTACCATGATCTCCCCTTCCTCCTAGACTCACTGGCTAACTTTTAAAATTCTCCAATTCAGAGCTCTGTTTCCCTCAGTCCTCACTTATTTATACATATTTATAGACATTAGTAAACTGCTTATATTATAACAAAGATCTATAAGACCTTGAACAGTGTTTTACAGGTTTTAAAAGATCAGTGGGGTGGGGGAGGAAACAGGACTGAAAAGAAAGAGTGCAGGTAAAGTTATTTTACTAGCTTATTACAGTAAAATAGTGATCATGAGCATGGAACACAAAAAATTAAAGGGTTTCTAAAATGGCAGAAAGTATTTAAGTTAAAGTGGGTAGAAATGGAGTCTTTAAGGTTTGGAATGCTAGAGAGGATGACTATGCTATGTGTGAAATCATTTACTCTGACATTATTAATGGTAAGTTAAATCATTCCTTTTCTGGCTTCTTTCCAAGGCAATTAGGCATGGAAATGTAAGGATGGGCCAGATAACTTCTTGAAATGCTTCCGTTGATTTATAACTATCAAGATGAGTATATGGGGGCCTGAATGCACATGTACTTAATTTGAGAAATAGCAGTGCTCCTGACACGTGTGGCATAACAGACGCATACTCCCTGAAGAAGCCAATGGAAAAATCTCTTGCTACAGACAAAAATGTGCAACTGAAATTCAAAGAAGTTTCTCAAGACTACTTTTACTCTTCACAATGAAAATCTATGAAGGAATTTTCGTGAAAGTTCTATAATAAAATAGCAAAATTTTCTAAGTACATTTTTCCTTCTTAGAGAAAACAAAGTCCAGTACGTCAAATAAGGTGATGCAAATTAGTATCATTATAAACAATCCAAGAATGAACTTGGCTAACAGGAACAGGAAATGACCCAATAAGTCTTTAATTTAGATGGTTACTAGTTAAACAGAGCAAAATGTTTACATTTCTGTTTCTAAGTAGTTCTGTCTCTAGAAAATATTTGATTTTTAAGCAGTTCTGATATTTCCTTCAAAATAACAAACATCAAGTTATCTAGCAAAAAATCAAACCATGGGTTCGTATTTGGAAAATTTTAGCTTCATCCTTGGATATTTATTCTTAGTAGATTTTAATGCTGTTATTCACTTTTCACCTTACTTATACAGTAGGAAACCAGTTTGAGGCAAACCAACATTATTTGTCTGAGCAACTTAAACTTAGAAAATCCTGAACATTAAGGTAATGAGAAGGCAATGGTAACCCACTCCACTATTCTTGCCTGGAAAATCCCATGGACAGAGGAGCCTGGCAGGCTACAGTCCATGGAGTCGCAAAGAGTCAGACAGAACTGAGCGACTTCACTTTCTTTCTCTCTAAGGTAATGAGAATGGGTGGCATATTCTTTATGTAAATACAAAGAAATTTCCCTGTGATTTTCAACAAAACACAATTTAATGTTAAAAAATATTGCTGAACTATTTTATAAAGCATGTCTTTTAACTACAACTAAAATTAATAATAATAATAATAAAAACTTGTCACAAAGAATTTATCCACTAGAAGTAGATCTGTCTCAAAATTATTATAGCTATATAAGATAATCCTGTTTAATAAGATTTTCAAGTTAAAATTCTAAAATATCCTTAAACTTTTTGATCTAATACTTATCTCTTGGTTAAAGTTCAGGGTACAGAAGAGAAGTCTATACAGTGTTCTATTGTACATGATAATGTAACTTACTTTTCCAATTCAAAACCAGTATTCTAGCACACAGAATCTCTTGTTTAGGTGATTAACTTTTTCTCATGTTTAAATAATATGCATTTTTTATTAACTTTGATTGCAATAATAGTCCACAGCTTTTCAGTAAAATCTCCCATTTTCCCTACCATCAATAATATTCTCATTTTATACCTGTTCTGCCATATGCACTAAAAGTTTGGCACTCATGACTCAAGTTCAAACTATGTCTCAAGACAACTTCAGTTCCAAAAAACACTTTGAAGAGTAGGTACCTAAGGGAAGGCCTATTGTTTCTGAGAACTAAACCGTCCATCCTCAAGGAAACTTCAGATTATAAAAAACTCATTGAGTTCTCTGGGTTTAATCCAGCTATTCTAATTCTGCTCTGTTTTTGTGACTGATTTCCCAATTATTTACCTTGTATTTAAATAATATATAGCTCTCTTTCCCTAGTATTGCTTGCTGCATAATTGTATGTGTCTGCATACTTTTCCAGGAGTTAACTTTCAAAATTGATCCTTATGTTTGGCATGTCTTTGTAAATATCACTTAGGTGGGATAGTTCTTTTTTTTGTTTTGGTATGTGGTTTACTAATAAAATGTGGATTGATTTCTATCATTTTACTGTATGTTGCTCTTTGTTCTACTCTTGACATTCCCCTTGCTTCCTTTCTACTGCAACTCCCCAGTTTTTATTCTTTTCTGTTGACTGGAAGATATATTTACATCTTCCATATAAACAATGTAAGGAGCTTTGGACAATATTCCAGTTAGAAACCTCATGACTCATAAGGTTGTATAGAATTGTAATTGTATTTTGTTTTATAATCTTATACATCTAATATCATTAATATTATCTTGTACAGCTAAAGCTTAATTTTTGTTTTGAATTTTCTTTACTCAGCATTGTTTTCTGTGTTTTCAACTTTTGTGTTCATTTTACTAATTTTGTCTATATAATCTAAAGAAATTCCTCAGCAAGGTTCATCTAATGGTTGCACTATCTCAGTTTTGAGTTTTTCTTTTAGGGAATTCCCTGAAGGTTCATAGTCAGGACTGCGTGCTTTCACGGCAGAGGGCCCAGGTTCAATCCCTGTTTGGGAACAAAGAGCCCACAAGCCACACAGAGAGGCCAAAAACAAACAAACAAAAAACTATTTTTAATGTGCTCTCTTTGCATAATGGTTTCTCTAGGTATTTGACTTTAGATTGCCAATTGTTTTTCTCAGTTGTTTGAAGATATAATTCTGATTTCCATTGTGGCAGCTGAAAATGCCAAGTGTCAGTTTAATTTTTATTTGTCTTTTACAGTGGGGCTGGGCATAGTTTGTCTTTTTCCTTCTCGCTTCTTTTAAGATATTCCCTTTATCTTCAGTCATCTGAAGTTTCATTATAATGAGCCTATTTCCTCTTATCCTTCTTAGTAAGTTTTTGATTACCTAAATCTAATTATTTTTATTTTGGGACAGTTTTTTGATATCTCATTCAATAGCTCTTTGAATTTCATCTCTCAACTATACTGTTTTCTCTTTCTGAAGTTCTTCATTATCTTTTCTCATGGTTAACCTCTTTTTAGCTCTCTTTCTGCATTATACGAAAATTTTTCAGGATGAATTTTCTCATTCACATGTTCTCACTTCAGCTGTTCTCCATATACTGTTTAGTCTATGAAATAATTTTTAATTGTTATGTTTTTTTCATTTCTAGAAAGTCTATTTGTTTATTTTTAAATCTTCGGAGATTTTTTTTTATAGTCTCTTATTCCTTTCTTTTATTTTAGATATTTTCTTTTTAATTTAATTTTTTTTCATTTTATTTTTTTTAATTAGTTTATTTTCTATTTTTTAACTTTACAATATTGTGTTAGTTTTGCCATACATTGACATGAATCCACCATGGGTGTACATGTGTTCCCCTTCCGGAACCCCCCTCCCTCCTCCCTCCCCATCCCATCCCTCTGGGCCATCCCGGTGCACCAGCCCCGAGCACCCTGTATCATGCATTGAACCTGGACTGGCGATTCGTTTCACATATGATAATTTACATGCTTCAGTGCCATTCTCCCATATCCTCCTGCCCTCGCCCTCTCCCATAGAGTTCATAATACTGTTCTATTTATCTGTGTCTCTTTTGATGTCTCACATACAGGGTTATCTTTACTGATTAACTAAATACCATATATATGTGTTAGTATACTGTATTGGTGTTTTTCTTTCTGGCTTACTTCACTCTGTATAGTAGGCTCCAGTTTCATCCATCTCATTAGAACTGATTCGAATGTATTCTTCTTAATGGCTGAGTAATAATACATTGTGTATATGTACCACAGCTTTCTTATGCATTCATCTGCTGATGGGCATGTAGGCTGCTTCCATGTCTTGGCTATTATAAACAGTGCTGTGATGAACACTGGGGTACAAGTGTCTCTTTCAAGTCTGGTTTCCTCGGTGTGTATGCCCAGCAGTGGGATTGCTGGGTCATATGGCAGTTCTATTTCCAGTTTTTTGAGGAATCTCCACATTGTTCTCTATAGTGGCTGTACTAGTTTGCATTCCCACCAACAGTGTAAGAGGGTTCCCTTTTCTCCACACCCTCTCCAGGTTTTATTGTTTGTAGACTTTTGGATAGCAGCTATTCTGACGGGCATGAAATGGTACCTCATTGTGGTTTTGATTTGCATTTCTCTGATAATGAGTGATGTTGAGCATCTTTTCATGTGTTTGTTAGCCACCTGTATGTCTTCTTTGGAGAAGTGTCTGTTTAGTTCTTTGGCCCACTTTTTGATTGGGTCATTCTTTTTAATTTTAAATCAACTAAATAATTCTTATTTAAGTTGAAATGTCACCTACTATATATGTTAAAATCTGCAGTCTCATTGAATCTGTTTCTGTTTGTTATTATTTCTTACTCTCATGCTGGCTTGTTTTATTGCTTTCTTTATAGCTTCTACTGTGAGCTTACTTTCTATGGCACTTTATCCTGTGGTAAAACATGGCGCTCTAGGCTGAAGGTTATTTCTTCCAGGGAGGAGTTTCCTCCTGCCAGGCATCTGGGACACTATCAATTTGGAACTATTTTAAATTCAATTGTGGTTTCTGATTAGAAATTCTTAGGGGAGATCCCCCCTGCCACCTACCCAGAACCAAAGCTGAGACAATCTTTCATAATATTTCCTTTTGGGTCATGGAATTATATTAAAACATTCATCCAACTTCTCTTCTCACACAGGTCCTAGACATTTTAGTTTTTTCCATTCTGTACTTATGTGACCTTTTAAAATGGAAAGTTGTAGACAAAGGATGGCAGCTCTCTTAAAGGCAGCTGTTGGCTTTAGTCCTTGATGATGAGGCCAAGTCACCATCATGGCCAAGTCATGTTTTCTAGCAATTTTGTTCTCTGAGAATTCTCCTCCCTTTATTGCTAGTTCAGCTATAAATTCAAGGTACATTAATAAATACTGTACCAGCATTTTTAATTTTCCAGTTTTGAATGAATTTCCTCAGTTATCTAGAATATCATATTTTCCAAAATAGATGTGCCTAAACTAATTCTATATATTTAATATAGACTGATAAATGAACCTAATTCTACAAAGTACATGTGTGCCATCCATTTCATGAGTCTAATTGTATACTGTACTGAGTTTTCTTTTAAGGGTCTCTTGGACTGCAAGGAGATCAAACCAGTCAATCCTAAAGGAAATAAACCCTGACTATTCACTGGAAGGACTGATGCTGAAGCTCAAGCTCCAATACTTTGGCCATCTGATGTGAAGAGTCAACTCATTGGAAAAGATCCTGATGCTGGGAAAGATTGATGGCATAAGGATAAGGGAATGGCAGAGAATGAGATGGTTAGACAACATCACCAACTCAATGGACATGAATTTGAGCAAACTCTGGGAGACAGTGAAGGACAGGGGAGCCTGGTGTGCTGCAGTCCATGGGGTCACAAAGGTCAGGTATGACTTTATAATGCAAAGAAGAAACACAGAGAATGCACACAAGGAACATTCCATGTGATAAACAGAAGCAGAGATTTGAGCGATGCATTTTGCATGCCAAGGAACACTAAGGATTGCAGACAACAGTCAGAAGCTAGGAGAAAAGTGTGGGATACATTCTGAGAATCTACAGAAACTAACTTCGAGAACACCTTGATTTCAGATTTCTAGCCTCCAGAACTGTGAGATAATAAATATCTGTTGTTTTAAGACACCCAGTTTCTGGTAATGTGTTACAATAAGCCCTAGGAAATAAATACGTATTAACTGTGGACTCCCCCCTTGATTTTTTTCTAATGTATTCCTCCAAACTCTTAATTGTATCTGTGGATATGCATCAATAGTCACTCTGTATAAAGAGAGTCTGTGTTATGCCTAAAACCCTAAGCATTATAGCAGAAACTTTATTTTCGTGATTTAGTAGGAGAGTAAAATCTTAAGTTCATAACATAGCGTCTAAAGAGAGAGTGAAAATCACTTCATCATCTTGACATACTAATCGCTAGCTATATAAACAGACTCCAAGCAGTTAAAATCAGAACTCATAATAGTCTTTAAAAAAAAAACCCAAATATTATATAGTATATCAGTAATAGAAGGTTCCCAGATGGAAACTGTCAGGATAAGTTCTGAAATTCTTTAATGCTATCAAATCTATGACACATAGACAAGAATAGGTGATAACAGATATACATGTTCTATTGGTTTCTTGCTTGAGGAAATATTAAGATATATTGTTGCTCAAGGTAAGTATTGACTTCAGAATTTGGACACTCAATATTTTCCTTATCCATCAACACATTTTGAGAGTCCCTTCAGCATTCAGTATTTTCTTAGTGTTAAATGAAATGCCAAGAGTAAAAGTAGTTTGTCTTTGTGCTCACTCTAGCAGATTTTATAGAAGATTTATTTGGAACTAGAAACAACCTACATCAATAGGACTTCTGAAAACACTAGCCTGTTGCTAGAGGGGTGTTTGTGTGCCTGCACTAACAGAAGAAAATAGACAAAGCTTTAATGTGGACTTTACTGAGTTGTAAACAAAAGATCTGGGGACGAGTCATGTAGCTGTGATGTTAAGATACATTTTCAAAGATTATTTATTTTCTTATATTGATGTCAACTGCTTTTCAGTCATTTTCAAAATAACTGTCTTGGCGATGTGAAAAAAATATCTTTAACTGTGTTTTATATTTTACCTTATATTGATAATATATATTAAGTATACATGCACATATACATCCATATCCATTTATAAAATGCATAAACATGATAAAAACAGAAAGCTAATAAACCTTAAAATAGAAAACAAGTTTCAATCCCTGGTGTGAGCCAACCTGAGTTATCTACTTACACTCTCAGTAGATATATACATTCAGTAGATACATACATTGACTCTGAAAGATTTTAGGCTAAGTTGGAATATTTAATTCTGTTGGAAATGGGTCTCCATTCTCCTTCCTCCACATAATGCTGTTTAATGAGTTTAATCACGTATTACAAAAGCGATCTCCCTATCATAAGACAACTATTAATCCATGTTATCCACCTGACCATGGCAGTATACAACCACAGTCTGGGACTATCCTCAGCTTCCTGGATGCCTCTCCTGCCATAGCCCTCATCTGGTAACACTCTCCTGGTTTCATCCTAATAGTCACCAGATTTGCACCTGCTCTCCAGCAGCTGAAAGCTGTTAGTGAAGCCACACACCTGGACTGACTCATCACTTTAAACAAAATACCACAAAACCTCAGCTGAGTATGCAAAATGTTTTAAAATTATACTATGTTTTCACAGTGTGTTTAGATAATTGATATTACTTTTATCCTGGTGTTTGAAACTCTCTACTGAAAAGAAAAAAAAAAATATGAAGTTTCAACTTCAAGTTTCTCAAAAGTCCGAACTGGGAACTTCTAGCCAGAAGTTACAATGAATAATAGAAAATAAAGAGATGCAGCTTCTTGCAAAAGGGGGTTTGTGGCCTATGGTTTATAATTTTTATAGAATTAAATGACTTCCCTTTGAGGAAAACTGCCTGATAATTCTTTTTTTTTCTTAATCTTACATGATAACCACATTTTATTCTTTCTTTAGAAACATTGTTTTGAATTTTATCCACATTTTCTACTCAAAATCCACATAATTTAAGGTTAAAATTTCCATCCGAATACAAAGAATGAACATGTGCATGTATTTGCATGTGCTCATTCTTGGAGCAAATAAATGTAAAAGCATTAATATATTTTTCTCTTTGGTGTTGATTTTCATTCCTGAAGAATTCTCTTGCATTCTGTAGTGCATGATCCCTGAAATAAATTACATGGTATATTATGATGTATTTTCCAATGAGTCAGCTCTTCACATCAGGTGGCCAAAGTATTGGAGCTTCAGCTTCAGCATCAGTCCTTCCAATGAGTATTCAGGGTTGATTTTTCTTTAGGATTGACCAGTTTGTGAAAGACCATGATGCTGGGAAAGATTGAAGGCAGTAGGAGAATGAGATGACAGAGGATGAGATGGTTGGATGGCATCACCGATTCAATGGATATGAGTTTGAGGAAACTCCAGGAGATAGATAGAGAAGGACAGGGAAGCCTGACACACTGCCGTCTATGTGAACACAAAGTCGGACATGACTGAGTGGTTGAACAACAATAATGATGTAATTTACCCTATTCATTAGTGTATATTAAGCACCAGACTCATAAATTAATGAATGTTCAGATGACATTATTATAACATTTTAAATTATATCAGTTCAGTTTAGTTCAGTCGCTCAGTCGTGTCCGACTCTTTGCGACCCCATGAACCGCAGCACGCCAGGCCTCCCTGTCCATCACCAACTCCCCGAGTTTACCCAAACCCATGTTCATCGAGTCAGTGATGTCACCCAACCATCTCATCCTCTGTCGTCCCCTTCTCCTCCCGCCCCCAATCCTTCCCAGCATTAGGGTCTTTTCCAATGAGTCAACCCTTCGCATGAGGTGGCCAAAGTATTGGAGTTTCAGCTTCAACATCAGACCTTCCAAAGAACACCCAGGATTGATCTCTTTTAGGATGGATTGATTGAATCTCCTTGCAGTCCAAGGGACTCGCAAGAGTCTTCTCCAACACCACAGTTCAAAAGCATAGCCTTGACTAGACGGACTTTAGTTGGCAAAGTAATGTCTCTGCTTTTAAATATGCTATCTAGGTTGGCCATAACCTTCCTTCCAAGGAGTAAGCGTCTTTTAATTTCATGGCTGCAGTCACCATCAGCAGTGATTCTGGAGCCCAAAAAAACAAAGTCTGACACTGTTTCCACTGTTTCCCCATCTATCTCCCATGAAGTGATGGGACCAGATGCCATGATCTTAGTTTTCTGAACGTTGAGCTTTAAGCCAACTTTTTCACTCTCCTCTTTCACCTTCATCAAGAGGCTCTTTAGTTCTTCTTCACTTTCTGCCATAAGGGTGGTGTCATCTGCATATCTGAGGTTATTGATATTTCTCCTGGCAATCTTGATTCCAGCTTGTGTTTCTTCCAGCCCAGCATTTCTCATGATGTACTCTGCATATAAGTTAAATAAGCAGGGTGACAATATACAGCCTTGACGTACTCCCTTTCCTATTTGGAACCAGTCTGTTGTTCCATGTCCAATTCTAACTGTTGCTTCCTGACCTGCATACAGGTTTCTCAAGAGACAGGTCAGGTGGTCTGGTATTCCCATCTCTTTCAGAATTTTCCACAGTTTATTGTGATCCACAATGATATATAAATAATAGAATAAACATTTTAAAAATATCCCTTGCTGATGCACATAAACAGCAGCAGGTCAGATCCTGGAGTTCTCTTTCAAAGTGATCCACAAAGTGAAAATTCAGTACTCAGAGTTTACTGTTCACTTGGTCTCTGATATTCAAAATTACTCAAATTCTGGAGTGTAAATTTGAAATTGAGCATGCATAAATGTTAAATAGTGTCAGTCATGTCCAACTCTGCAACCCTATGGATTGTAGCCCGTCAAGTTCCTCTGTCCATGGGATTCTCCAGGCAAGAATACTGGAGTAGGTCGCCATTTTAGATGCTGGAATAAATGGGAAGCTAACTTCCTGTCCTCAGAAAAGTAAAACCTAGCAGGGAAGAAAGATATTGAGCTAGTATTTTAAATAAGCACTATGATGAAGGAGCTGCCCCACGTCCAAGATCAGGGGTGGGGGCCGAGAGAAGCTACCCCATATTCAAGGTAAGGAGCAGCGGCCGCACTTTGCTGGAGCAGCAGTGAAGAGATACCCCATGTCCAAGGTTAGAGAAACCCAAGTAAGACGGTGGGCACTGAGAAAGGACATCAGAGGGCAGACAGACTGAAACCACAATCACAGACAACTAGCCATCTGATCACATGGACCACAGCCTTGTCTAACTCAACGAAACTAAGCCATGCCGTGTGGGGCCACTCAAGACGGATGGGTCATGGTGGAGAGGTCTGACAGAATGTGGTCCATTGGAAAGGGAATGGCAAACCACTTCAGTATTCTTGACTTGAGAACCCCATGGACAGTATGAAAAGGCAAAAAAGATAGGACACTGAAAGATGAACTCCCCAGGTCAGTAGGTGCCCAATATGCTACTGGAGGTCAGTGGAGAAATAACTCCAGAAAGAATGAAGGGATGGAGCCAAAGCAAAAACAACACACACTTGGGGATGGGACTGGTGATAGAAGCAAAGTTCGACGTTGTAAAGAGCAATATTGCATAGGAACCTGGAATGTTAGGTCCATGAATCAAGGCAAATTGGAAGTGGTCAAACAGGAGATGGCAAGTGTGAACGTCAACATTCTAGGAATCAGCGAAATAAGATGGACTGGAATGGGTGAATTTAACTCAGATGACCATTATATCTACTACTGTGGGCAATAATCCCTTAGAAGAAATGGAGTAGCCATCATGGTCAACAAAAGAGTCCTCAATGCAGTACTTGGATGCAATCTCAAAAATGATAGAATGATCTCTGTTCGTTTCCAAGGTAAACCATTCAATATCATGGTAATCCAAGTCTATGCCCTGACCAGTAAGGCTGAAGAATCTGAAGTTGAACAGTTCTATGATGACCTACAAGACCTTCTAGAATTAACACCCCCAAAGAGATGTCCTTTTCATTATAGGGGACTGGAATGCAAAATTAGGAAGTCAAGAAACACCAGGCGTAACAGGCAAATTTGGCCTTGGATACAGAATGAAGCAGGGCAAAGCCTAATAGAGTTCTTCCAAGAGAATACACTGGTCATAGCAAACACCCTCTTCCAACAACACAAGAGAAGACTCTACACATGAACATCGCCAGATGGTCGACACTGACATCAGAATGATTATATTCTTTGCAGCCAAAGATGGAGAAGCTCTATACAGTCAGCAAAAAACAAGACCGGGAGCTGACTGTGGCTCATATCATGAACTCCTTATTGCCAAATGCAGACTGAAATTGAAGAAAGTGGAGAAAACCACTAGACCATTCAGGTATGACCTAAATCAAATTCCCTATAACTATACAGTGGAAGTGAGAAATAGATTTAAGGGACTAGATCTGACAGAGCGCCTGATGAAGTATGGATGGAGGTTTGTGACATTGTACAGGAGACATGAATCAAGATCATCCACAAGAAAAAGAAATGCAAAAAAGCAAAATGGTTGTCTGAGGAGGACTTACAAATAGCTGTGAAAAGACGAGAAGCGAAAAGCAAAGGTGAAAAGGAAAGATATACCCATTTGAATGCAGAGTTCCAAAGAATAGCAAGGAGAGATAAGGAAGCCTTCCTCAGCCATCAATGCAAATAAATAGAAGAAAACAATAGAATGGGAAAGACTAGAGATCTCTTCAAGAAAATTAGAGATACCAAGGGAACATTTCATGGAAAGATGGGCTCAATAAAGGACAGAAATGGTAAGGACCTAACAGAAGCAGAAGATATTAAGAAGAGGTGGCAAGAATACACAGAAGAACTGTACAAAAAAGATCTTCACGACCCAGATGATCATGATGGTGTGATCACTCACCTAGAGTCAGACATTCTGGAATGTGAAGTCCAGTGGGCCTTAGGAAGCATCACTACGAACAAAGCTAGTGGAGGTGATGGATTCCAGTTGAGCTATTTCAGATCCTCAAAGATGATGCTGTGAAAGTGCTGCACTCAATATTCCAGCAAATTTGGAAAACTCAGCAGTGGCCACAGGACTGGGAAAGGTCAGGTTTCATCCCAATCCCAAAGAAAGACAATGCCAAAGAATGCTCAAACTACTGCACAATTGCACTCATCTCACATGCTAGTAAAGTAATGCTCAAAATTCTCCAAGCCAGGCTTCAGCAATACGTGAACTGTGAACTTCCAGGTGTTCAAGCTTGTTTTAGAAAAGGCAGAGGATCCAGAGATCAAATTTCCAACATCCTCTGGATCATCGAAAAAGCAAGAGAGTTCCAGATAAACATCTATTTCTGCTTTATTGACTATGCCAAAGCCTTTGACTGTGTGGATCACAAGAAACTGGAAAGTTCTGCAAGAGATGGGAATACCAGACCATCTGACCTGTCTCTTGAGAAACCTGTATGCAGGTCAGGAAGCATCAGTTAGAACTGGACATGGAACAACAGACTGGTTCGAAATAGGAAAAGGAGTACGTCAAGGCTGTATATTGTCACCTTGCTTATTTAACTTATATGCAGAGTACATCATGAGAAACGCTGGGCTGGAGGAAGCACAAGCTGGAATCAAGGTTGCCGGGAGAAATATCAATCACCTCAGATATGCAGACGACACCACCCTTATGGCAGAAAGTGAAGAAGAACTAAAGAGCCTCTTGATGAAAGTGAAAGAGGAGAGTGAAAAGTTTGCTTAAGGCTCTACATTCAGAAAACTAAGATCATGGCATCCGGTCCCATCACTTCCTGGCAAATAGATGGTTAAACAGTGGAAACAGTGTCAGACTTTATTTTCCTGGGCTCCAAAATCACTGCACATGGTGATTGCAGACATGAAATTAAAAGACGCTTACTCCTTGGGAGAAAGGTTAGACCAATCTAGACAGAATATTAAAAAGCAGAGACATTACTTTGCCAACAAAGTTCCATCTAATCAAGGCTATGGTTTTTCCAGTGGTCATGTATGGATGTGAGAGTTGGACTATAAAGAAAGCTGTGCACTGAAGAGTTGATGCTTTTGAAGTGTGGTGTTGGAGAAGACTCTTGAGAGTCCCTTTGCCTGCAAGGGGATCCAACCTGTCCATCCTAAAGGAGATAGGCCCTGGGTGTTCACTGATAAGATTGATGTTAAAGCTGAAACTCCAATACTTTGGCCACCTGATGCAAAGAGCTGACTCATGAAACGAGCCTGATGCTGGGAAAGATTGAGGGTAGGAGGAGAAGGGGACGACAGAGGATGAGATGGTTGGATGGCTCACCGACTCGATGGACACGGGTTGGGGTGGACTCTGGGAGTTGGTGATGGACAGGGAGGCCTGGTGTGCTGCAGTTCATCGGGTTGCAAGGAGTCGGACACGACTGAGCGACTGAACTGGTGATGAAGTATAGGGTAGAATTAAAGCATGCAACAGGGAAATCTAACCTAAATCAGGGGCTGGGGAGATTTTCCTTTCGAGAAGTGATTGTAAACTAGAATATCAGTGTTCTCAGGGAAATGACTGTAGAAGAAAAGAGTACTCCTGACAGAGGAAGATCATGTAAAAGAACAAAAATATGGCCCATTTAAGAAGTAAAAGCAGAATGCCAGTCTATCTGAAGTATAGAGAACAATCTATCACATGAAACCTGGAGAGGTCAGCAGGTGCCATGTTATATTTACACAGGTGCATTCCATTAAAGATTTGGTGCTTTATTCTACAAAATCTATAAAAGGTTAGACACATGATCAGACATGAATTTTAAGGTCTTCCCCTGGATTTTCTGAATAAAGTGGATGAATAGGAGAAAGAGAACCTATAAAGTGAATAAAGAAAGCATGATGTATTGTGTAAATGCCAGTAATGGTGAAATGAGTAGGAAAAGAGAGAAGTGGGTTGAAATGCAAAAAATATCAAGTATGAATCAACTCGGTTTGTGGATTAAATAGATTTCAGGAGCCAAGGGTAGAAGAACCATGATGTAAGCCATTGAGCAGATGGTGGTATTTTGCTATTATTGATGCTAGGCCCACACACCCAAACTAACACAGAATTTCAGAAAATATAAATCTGCTTTTGAATACAAAGAAACTCTTCATATCAATGATTCATAACTTTAAAATGCTGTTCTTCTGATTTATTTTCATTGTTATGTCAGTCATTATCTCTTAACAGACTAATAAATCATCACACATTCAGTGATTAAAACTATAGTTATACATACTTTTTTATGACATCTATTGGTCAGGAATCTAGGCATGACTTAGTTGGGTCCTCTAATTTAGTATCTCTCACAGGGCTAGAGACAAAATATCAGACAGGGCTGGAGGCTTTTCTAAAGGCTTGAATGTGAAGGATCTGCTTCTAGGCTCACTTGGTCGTTCCTGAAAAAATCAGCTCCTTGTGGGCTGTTGAATTGAGGCCCTTGTATTTTGTTTTTTTTTTTTCTTTTGTTTTTACTGGACATTGGCTGGAGTTTTTCCTCACTTCCTGTCCCATAGGCCTTTCTACATCTAACTTCACCAAAGCCAGCAAGAGACAGAATCTGCTAGCAAGACAAAAGGCATAATCTTTTGTAGCCTAATCATGGAAACGCTTTTCAGCATTTCCCATATTGTTTTGGTTAGAATAAATTACTCAAGGGAAGAGGGTATACAAGGCCATGAAGACTAGGAGCTTGGATTCTTTTTGTGCTAGCTTGGGAGTCTATCTACCATAATTTATATATTATTTCAAGCGTTCAGATTAAAATAAAATAAATACAATATGAAAAGGCAGGATTGTAGATGTATTAAGAGTCTAAAATAAATGTTTTACTTAAAATTAGTTCTTCCTAGGAATAAATTTTCACAAATCTTGGAAGCTACTGTGTAGTGTGGACAACAAATATATTTTCCAAGAACACACAAGTTGAGCGGGAATAGTAAATTGAGAAAATATTTTCTTTAATTATATAGATATTTATAGTATAGGATAGAAGTAGACAGAGTGTATGGAGATGAACTCTAATGTTATTAATGAGTGTCAGGACTATAAGCTTAAAAGCATAAATTGTTTCAATTTTCTTTAAAAATGTTACATTATTTCTTTTAAGAAACATCTGATCTTGTCAATCAAAATTAGGCTGCATGTCCTAATGTCTTTGTAAAAGTTTGGCCACTCAGCATAACACCTTTTTTTTTTTTCTTGAGTATCTTATTTTACTTAACTTCCTGCACATTGTTTGGAATTGATCTTGACAGACTTTAATCAGGTTGATGAAACTCTGTAAACTGTCAAACATAAAATATAATGTTTGGTCTACCTATCTTAGAGGGCTCTAAAAATGAACATAACTCATCTGTGGCAGTGAGCAACAAATGTTTAAGAATGTCTTTTTCTTTTCTCTACACTATCCTCAGTAGGTAGGGGGTTTCCAGAGAATGAAAACTTCCAGATCTTTTACTCACCTTAACATGACATCCTAAAATGGTGATATTTTCAAGTTATTTATGTTCAACATATAGGATTTGAATTTTTTAAGTTAACATTTCCATTTTATTTCAAACTGATGTGGGTGCTCTAGATACTGTTTTATCATCCCCAAAACACCTATTTAAGTTTTAAAACATATAACTTAGTCCTATTCCATAATCCATTTTAGTTAGAATTTTCCACATAAGTAACTCAAGAAAAGGCTATTATTTTTAAATATCAGTTTCTATGTTTTGTATTATTCTGAATGTCAGGCCAGCATTGCCAATTGTATGATTTAATTATTTGACCCATGATGTCAGATACTTATTATAAATAAGGAACAGTACTTCCTTTCATCTAGAGCAAATGTTATTCATAGGTTAAATTGGCCATTTTGGAATTTAACAAGGAGGGAAGTAAGATAATTTATTAAATTTCTTCTAACTTTGCTCATGTCCAATAATGAACAGTGCATACTATTAATATTGTCAGCTGTAAGTTAGCAAGACAGTAGTCTCAGGTTAATAGGCTTGGGAAATTTCTAAGTTTAAAGGCTATCTCTCTCCATTTCCAGAAACAAAAATGTTAAAAATCAAACCAACTATTTAAAGTTACTTTTTGCTGTTGTTGATTCATGCATACTACATTAATGTAATAAGGGCACCTAATTTAAAAAAAGAGTTGGATTTCAGCATTTTAACTTGTCAGACTATAGGAAAAATAGGCCAACATTAAATTTCTAAAGGTTTTTTGAAGGAAAATTATGAGGGATCTAGACTTCCACCACCAAAGAGAGAGGATATGGAGGAAAAGGATTGTAGGAGAGAAGTGAAAGCTTCTAATTTTAGTGGGGCAAAAATGAAAACATTCCCAGTGGTAGGACAGGGACAATGATTTCTTCCTTATAGCAGGATCTGAGCCCACCAGAAGAGCCACTGTGGAGTGGTAGTGGGACCTCAGAGCATAGTGGATCCGTGGACTTTGGTGTGCCTAGGAAGGCAGGGTGTACAACATGGGCTTCCTGTATGGCAAGGGTTCCCAAAGGACAACAGAGCAATGAAGCTTTCTACCACCTCAAGAGCATATGAACTTATATAATAATTAATCAAACTAGGGGACATAGTTTTGCTTGTGTTAACATGGGAAAGAACTTCAAGATCTTTTTAGGAACTGAGTAAAGAAAGGGAGAGCCAATGACAGAGGTTGTTTATTTTTGTTTTGTTTTTAAATTATCTGGTAAGAGGGATCTGGGATCTATGTTGACCATCATTTCATGCCAAATAGATGGGGAAACAATGGAAACAGTGACAGATTTTATTTTCTTGGACTCCAGAATCATTGCACATGGTAACAGCAGCCATGAAATTAAAAGATGCTTGCTCCTTGGAAGAAAAGCTATGACAAACCTAGACAGCCTATTAAAAAGTAGAGACATTACTTTGCCGACAAAGATCCATATAGTCAAAGCTACGGTTTTTCCAGTAGTCATGTATGGATGTGAGAGTTGGACCATAAAAAAGGTTGAGAGTCAAAGAATTGATGCTTTTGAATTGGGTGTTGGAGAAGACTCTTGAGAGTTCACTGGACAGCAAGGAGATCAAACCAGTCAATCCTAAAGGGAATCAACTGTGAATATTCATTGGAAGGACTGATGCTGAAGCTGAAGCTCCAATACTTTGGTCACTTGATGCAAAGAGCCAACTCATTGGAAAAGACTCTGAAGCTGGGAAAGATTGAAGGCAGAAGGGGACAACAGAGGATAAGATGGTTGGATGACATCACTGATTCAATGGACATGAGATTGAGCAAACTCCAGGATATGGTGAAGGATAGGGAAACGTGACGTGCTGCCGTCCATGGGGTCACAAAGAGCTGGACATGACTGAGCGACTAAACAATGACAGCAACATGTATTAATGTTACCCCCAAGTCTTTTTATGGCTTGAAAGCTTATTTGTGTTTTGAACTGAAAATATTCCATTTTCTGGATGTACCAGGGTTTTTCAACCCATTAATTTACTGAAGACCATCTTGTTTGCTTCTAAGCATTGGCAATTATGAGTAAAGCTGCTGCAAACATCCTTGTGCAGGTTTTACATGGACATAAATTTTCAATTCCTTCAGATAAGTATCAAACAAGGAAAACAATTGCTTGATCGCATGGTAATAGTATGTTTACTTTTATAGGAAAATGATAAACTATCTTCCAAAGTGGATGTACCATTTTTCTGTCCCATCAGCAATGAATGAGTACCTTTTGCTCCACATTTTCACAACATTTGACGTTGTTAGGGCTTTGGATTTTGGCCATTCTAATGGGTGTGTAGAGGTATCTCACTGTTGGTTTAACTTGTCTTTCTCTGATGACATATGATGTGGACCATATTTTCATATGCTTATTCATTTATCTTCTTTGGTGAGGTGTCTATTAAGGTCTTTAGACTATGTTTTTGTCAGGTTTTATGTTTTCTTATTGTTGAGTTTTAAGAGTTCTTTACAGATTTTGGATAACAATCCCTTATCAAGTGTTTCAGGGATATTCTTTTAAAACAATATTTTGTATTGCAGTATAGCCTATTAACAATGTTGTGATAGTTTCAAGTGAACAGTGAAGGGACTCAGCCACCAATATACATGTATCCATTTTCCTCCAAACTACTCTCCCATCCAGGCTGCCACATAGCATTGAGTAGAGTTCCATATGCTCTACAGTAGGTCCTTATTGGTTACCCATTTTTAAACATAGCAGTGTGAAGATGAGGGGCATCTTTTTAAAATCCTATGTCCTGCTGGCAGTGATCTTTATTAGTTAACAGGAGGAAACCAACACTTTAAGAAAACCCTTGTCTTTGCACCTACTTCTTGGATCCTTTTGTAACAAGACATAGTCATTTCAAATATTCTTGTTATGTGGTTTGTTAGTTAAATGAAATGTTTTATGTGGTACTTGCAATATTCTGAATATGTTACAAATGCAGCCTCATCAAATAAGTTTTTACATAGTACAGAGTTAAGTTTTTGAAGGTAAATACTCTGTTTTAGATCTTGTTATTTGTTCAACCTAAATTAATAGTTGTAAAAACATAGGAACCACCCAATGCATTTTTGAAGAAAAATCAATTAATAATATAATGAAAAAATAGTAGTTAAATATATGGTTCAAACAGGCTAATCTTGTTTCCTATCTTGCTTTTGCAAATGATTCCCTTCACTGAAGACTAGGAGCTACTCTGGAAAACCAGCTTCATTCCTGGGGCCATGTTGGCTATGGAAAAAAAATTCTTTGCTTATCTAGATTTCATATATTGTTGCCAATATCTGCCTGCCTTTTTTGTTCTTTTTCATTAAGGCACTGTAGTTATACTTCCCATCTCTGTTCTTTATCTGCACTCTACTTTTATCCTCAGGGTAATATAAATTATCTTTTTCCATTCTATTTATATATTTAAGATAAATAACTTGTATTGAATAAAAGAATGAATTTAAAAAAGAAAAAGTGAGAGTGCATTATACCTGTGGAAACAAACTACAATAATCCTAAATATAATTTTTTATAGTTACATTGATTATTTTTTAGCTTGAATATTTTAGGATATACAAGTGTTAGTTCAATGTTCTTTCCTATGCCTTTCATCCTATGATACTTTATTTGAAAGGTAATGAGAGTACTATCAAATATATAAGCACATATATATGTATGTATATACTTTTATATCTACATATATATTGAAATGTACATGTATATATGCATACACACACACACACACACATATTGGCTTCCTAGGTGGCTCAGTGGTAAACAATCCACCTGCTAATGCAATGGACACAGGTCCACTCCCTCAGTTAGGAAGATCCCCTGGAGAAGGAAATAGCAACCCACTCCAGTAGTCTTGTCTGGGAAATCCCCAAGACAGAAGAGCTTGGCGGGCTACAGCCCATGAGGCTGCAAAGAGTTGGACACAGATAAGCTGGGGCTTCCCAGGTGGTGCTAGTGATGAAAAACCTGCCTGCCAGTGGAGGAGATGTAAGAGACGTGGGTTCGATCCCTGGCTCATGAAGATTCTCTGTAGGAGGGCATGGCAACCCACTGCAGAACCCTTGCATGGAGAACCTGATGGACAGAGGAGCCTGGAAGGCTACAGTCCATGGGGTCACAAAGAGTTGGACACGACTGAAGCAACTTACACACACAAGCCTTAGCAACACACACATATACAACTTTTTTTCAGCAAGATGATATTGTGATTGTGGTTTAATGGACTATAGAATTTTCTTGTGGAAAAAATGTGGTGGACAATTTTCTTGTGGAAAAAATGTGGTGGACATTTGCTTTTTTGCCAACAGATCTCTAGTTCTCCTCTCAGTGAACACCCCTCCTCTCTACTTGCAGCCACATGTTTACATGAAGCTGTCTGCTTAGGCACAGTTGTCTTAATCTGTAAGTGCCATAAATGGTATCATACTGGGTTAGCAAATAGCTGGCTTATTAAAAATATAAAAATCTGATAAATTGGGAATGCAGATGCCTTCTATTTATTGCTTCTTTGCACGATGTTTAGGAAATATGGCTAGCATAATGTTTTAAACAGAACAAATACAGCTGCACAAAAGACCCTCATAGTCAGTGTTTCTAACCTTCTTTTAATTTATAATTCTAAACACCCACACAAGCCCACACAGGAAGGTTAGACTCTGGGACAGGTTCAACAATGATGTTAGATCTCTTGCTCCAACAATGCCCAGGGCAACAGGTTGTCAAATTCAGACTGTTTGTTCTAGCAGAGAAAGAATAACAAAAAGCAAAGGCTTGTATGTTTGGAGCTTGTTGAGCTTAGCCCAACTCTGCTATCTTTTGGGTTGAGATACTTGTAAATCTTACAACTGGTTTACTGCCTAGCTGAGCCATGTCAGAAGGGTGCATGGACTCTTATTTCAAAGCCCTCAGAATTCTTAGCTACGTATGCCTTTCAGGCCTTTCTAACCTTCCTTTGAAATGAAAAATAGTTTGAGATGTTCTCCTAGACATAACAATAGTGAAAAAGAAAAAGGTTACAATAACAAAATTGTTTTAACAAAGGGCAAGGGCACAAACTTGTCTCAGCCATTTGTGAACTCTAGCTACAGAGGTTTGATTTTATTACTTGTAGGTTACAGGAAGCAGTGAGGAGCATTACAGAATGCCTAAAACCAGATTTGAAAACTTGGAACCAGTCCAAATGTTCCTCCAATTCACCTGTAAAACAAAAAAATGGAAAAATTTTTTGCTGATTTTTTTTCTCCCACAATGTTCCATCTCTATAAAAAGCCATTCTATTGAATTAAAAATTTAGCTACCATTTATTGAGAACTTATTATACATCTGGCATTGTTATGGATCTTAAATGTTTAATATGCATTTTGTGGTCAGCTATAAAATACACTGTGAGCCAAGGAGAAATCTAGGAGTTTGGGAAAATGATGGAACATGGCACCATTTGTAGTGAAATTCAATAGAAAGGGCTTTTTAAATGTAACCCTGATTTGGAATTTTGTGCAAACTATTGTGGTAGAAAATGTTTTTAAGTACTTACTAAGGATTCAACCTCTAGGGATTCTTGGTAACCTTTGGGATGGCAACAAATAAGTAGCTATTTGCCTGGAGGTAGAGAAATATATCCAAGAACAAAACCATTTTTGTTCAGTTTTGAATTTCAAATGAAAATTCTTTGAAAACCCATAGAACAAGCAATCATCCTGAAAGCTGAGATTGTAATTATAGAATTGGACCCCTTTGAGAGAAAAAAACGTATGTTGGGCTTCAAGGTACTAAGAACCTAGCGATCCCAGAGTATAGAATTTAATTAATACCATGAATCAAATCAGAGAAGGTGCATTGACTAGAGAAAACTGTGATGAATTTTCGACCTCCTGACTCCGTGGTTTGAATTTTGAACGAGAGCCTTAAGAACTCCAAAACACTCCTGAGAATATTAATGCAGATTTTCTTTTAGTAAAGTTACCTGTGGAAGGTACTTGGATAAGGGAAGAAATAATCCAGTTATCTGTGGTCACCACCAAGTATCATGGACATCATGACTGAGGACTAAGAAATAGTCAGGAAATCAGAGCATCTGGCAAAATATTAGTTTTGATGCTATAGACTTCTAACTCTTTCAGGAAAAGCTATGAAGCTAGTTTTTGGCGAACTAAAGAAGAGACTTTCATAGGGTTACACACAATCTTTACAGCAAGTTCTGTGAATTACACATATTATTTTTTTAATCTATAATTGAAGGAGTTCATATTTAAAGTGCTTGACTAATTTTCCCAAGACGCCAGTCTTTGGCAGAAACAGGATTTAGACAAATCTTGATTTTTCTGATTCTTCAGCCCATTTGTTTTTGTCACCATATAATATTAACTTTGCCACAATCTAATAGGTGAAACAGCTCCACATGTGAGTAGATAGGGATTGCCACCTATATTTCTGTCTATTGTGAAAACCATTGACACAGTATTCTTATTTTCAGATATTGTATTCTGAGCAAATACTACTTTTCATTTCCACAATACAAAGTACATTGGCTTCTTTTTAAAGCAAAAATCTTGTCCATTTGGAGGGAAAAGAAGGAAGTACTTGAGGCTACATCTGGGGTGAGAAGCAGAAAGGAGGTCTCACATTAACATTTATATCAGGGCATAATGTAAGTAAAAATTTTCTGTTAAGTAAGAGACAGCTCTTTTTGATTAAAGAAACCAAATACTCTTTTGACATAGGGAAGCATTCTTGTTTACTTATAACGAGTTTTGGGGTTTGTAAATGTAAGGATTACCTCTTCATTCAGTTGTGTCTCTCCAAAATTCATTTGAAAGTACATTTATTTAATAAAATATTTATTGAGTATGTACTATACTCTTGGCTTTGTAATAGGAACTGGAAATAAAAAAGCTTAATAAGACACTATTCTAGTCCATAAAAGATAATAGTTTCTTGTGGAGACAGACAAACTCATATCCCATGTCTAAGGATATACTATTTAACTCATTTGTTTTGTACAATAACTATCTATTGCTGACATATTTGATATAAGACATTGTGCTAGGAGATGTGGTTCCTGTCCTCATGGACATTTTATAAAGACTAAAGATAAGTAAACAGGCAAAAAAAAATGTGTATGATAAGATCTCAGGGAAAGAAAATGAGGTGTTTGTGGAATATTTAAGGATATGTCTAACTCATATCTGAGGATCTCTTCCTAGAGGAAGTTTTATCTAAGCTAAGAACCAAAGTATGGGTAGAGAGTCCAGGCATCAGGAAGATTAAGGACACCTGAGAGACTGTGGTCTGTTTAAGGACTACAGAAGGGTTTGTTGTTGGTGCTGTTTAGTAGCCAAGCTGTGTCCAACTCTTTTGCAACCCCATGGACTGTAGCCGTCCAGGCTCCTCTGTCCATGGGATTTCCCAGGCAAGAATACTGGAGTGGGTTGGCATTTCCTTTTACAGTGGATCTTCCTGGCTCAGGGCTCAAACCTGAGTCTCCTGCATGAGCAAGTGGGCTCTTTACCACTGAGCCAGCCACCAGGGAATCCTACAAAAGGGTGTGCTGCTGCTGCTAAGTCACGTCAGTCGTGTCCGACTCTTCACGACCCCGTGGACTGTAGCCCACCAGGCTCCTCCGTCCATGGGATTTCCCAGGCAAGAGTACTGGAGTGGGTTGCCATTGCCTTCTCCCCAACAGTAGCTAGGCTAAAAAACTAGAACTTTTGTCTTCTAGTTTTGAAATTTCGACTGACAGAAACTGTAGAAAACAAATTTTGTTGTCCTTAATTTATATTGATCAATTTTTTCAATGAAAATCAAAGCCATTTTAATTGATTTTTAAATGGAAATCATAATGAACTCTTTCCCCTCTTGACGTTCTATGATAATGTCAGTTTCAGTAGTGATGAATATATTCTCTGTAGTTTTTGGTAGTTTTCATTGTTTTACATCAATATTTTATGTTCTAACTTGTTACTACAAAACTCAAGTTGTAATATATTTCTTCAAAAGTTCCAGTAGAACTTTATTTAATTTTGTACCATGTAATTGAATTTCTTTTTTTAACTGCAAATTAAAGAAATTTATAAGATGTACCTATAAAAAAGAATAATGTCCATATTTAAAATTCATAAAATGAAAAGTGCTTGAAAATATTCTATAATTTCATGAAATTTTGACTGGTTCACTTTCAAATTTCTTTCTTCCTGTTGTAATCTCAACATTTTCAAAATTAATTTATGTCACTATTTGCATAAGCCCACAATCTGCTAAAGTTTCTCTCTTTCTCAAGTTCAAAGAGTTTGTATGTCAATTTTCATTCCCATTGTCATCAGAGAAGCAATATTATATATCAGTGAATATACTTTGCTAAACTTCTATCAATTTTAAACTGCAGGAAATAAGCCTAGTCACCCTTAAACACATGCTGTCAATCAGAAAATCAGAAAGCAGGGTAGACATAACATATGCTCACAGCGTTGTAGAATCCACATGTGGTTGACATGCTGAATGATTCATAAATATTTATCTTTAAACCCCAGAAAAGAAGCAGAATTTGAATGAATATTTAGAGGCCAAAGTGAATCCTAAACATTCAAGTTATTTCCAAAAATCAGAAAAGGGAAAATGAATTTTTCTTTAAGGCAGACAGAGTGAATAAAAGTATAGGCAATTTGTTATAAATGGCTTTAGGATAAGTTAGGTAAATTTTATATCAAATATGAAATATAAATGCTAATTTCCCACATATATTCATTTCTAAAGGGAAATGGATATAATCTCTGAATCTAGACTGCCTTTATAAAAGCCTATTTTAAGAATTGATGATGAGTTTTAGTCTATTCACAGCTGAAAGAAAACATTTTGTTTTAAGATTACTTGTCAATATGCTGTATCTATCTAGTTTTGAATGAATATTATGTGTTTAAATTATCTACTTTGACTGGCTTTAATTCGGGCATTAACTTGTTGAACTGCTGTATTAGAGATTTATGACTAATTCTCACAGCAACACTAAATATGATCATTAGATCAGAATTTAAAGACAATTTCAGATATTGCCAATACAGTTCTGATTCACCAGAGATGGCATTTCTACAGCTATCTGGCAGATTATATGTCTTTTTCTTTCCAATCAACTTTTCAGCTCTAATGCATTTCATGTACTGTCAATCACAGCTTATTTAGACTTCCTGTAATTGGTGAAGTAATTACTTTTCATGCTTTTAACTCACGTGTGCATTTTGTAGCTATTAATCAATTTCCTGCTGTGCCCTGAGTTAAATTAAATTATAATACTAATACCAGAAGAGATCCCAATAGCTTTTTCTCCATACATTAGTGAAGCAATCATCAATGGAGAAACCAGACTTTAGTTTTTATATAAAAATGTAGAGAATGACTGTTTTGCAAGAGCTGACGGATGATATCTACCATTCTTTAGTGCTTACTGTTCTGCAATAGCAAAAACTGGAATAATATATTGTAAGCATTTGATGCAGTACAATTGTTTAGTGACTCCAAATAGCAGAATTTGCTTTTTTCCTCTGCAGCTGTCTGCCTCTTGTTCTCTCATTTGATGAAAATGAATGTAGAGTGAATGAGAATACATTTCTGCTCTATTCTCACTTTCATGGTTATATTGCTTTAGTCAAGCAGTTAATTTAAACCAGTACATCCAGAACTTCTAGGTAAGAAGAGCAAGGTGGATTTCATGCCTCAAAGTAGCTCCAATTGGAGATATAACCAAAACTTAAACTAACAGACAGAGCTTTGTGATAACTAGATAGAAAGATGGTGGTTGTGCTATGGGGAAAAATGATTAGGCAGGGACCCAATGCATATAGTTCAAAGTTGGTGGGCAGCTATTTAAGTTTTACTAATTATCAGAACATAGAATCAATAATGTTATGACTGGGTACGTTTAAAAATTAAACCATGATGAAGTTTGGTATGAAATGTAGATCATAAAACATAAGCAGGAATGTATTTAGGTATCTCAGAATGGAAAATCCTTCCCACATTTCACTCCTGCAGAGAATTTCAATATGACTTGTCCATGATTTCTTGCAATTAAATAGAATTTAGTCTTCCATTTTGTTTAAAAATAAGGCCTTAAAATAAATTTATAGGATTTAATTGCCTGAAATGTTGCAAGTATAATAGAAAATTTTTATAAGATTAAAGTATATTTTTTATTTTGAGGTTTTTGGAATGTTTTCTGCTGTATATATACTTGTAGACATATAAAATTAGAGTTATTATGTAAGTGTTGCAGTTTTATATCTTATAGAAGTATGAAGAGACATTTTTTAAAGACGTTTGTGGCAGTTGTACCATAAAACTAAGTTATCTTAAAATAGAGAGTAGAAACTGAATGAAAAAATAAAAAGCAAGATTAGAGGATAAGTGTAGATGTAAAAGCTATCATAGATGCCAGTGTTTGACAATATCAAATGAAATAGCATAGTTAAGATTCTAAAGAAAGCACAATGAGTTAAGGAAATATTTTCTACCTTTTTTTCTCTGTATTTTTCACTGAAGGAGACATTTTTTTTAATTTGTTTTTTTAATGATGAAAATCTTCCTTCTCATACCAGTTATGCACAGTATCATTTTTTTCTTTTTTAAAAAATTCTGATATTTTACCCCATAACCATTGAAACAAAATATATGAAAGTAGGAGCACAATGCTTCAGACCTCATTTAAGTACAATTCTTTGTGCTCATGAACTGTTTCCAGAGGAGGAGAGAGGACTGCTAAGGAAGATAGATATCATACAGGAATGTCAATCACATTTAATAGGCAGTGGTGGAAGGCAATCTTCTTCTTTCCATCAGTCTCTAGCAGACTAGTAGACAGAACTCATTACTGTGCAAATGAACCTGCCAGATGCTTCAGCCATTTGCCTCACTAGAGGTCACAGAGAGTTGACACCAGTTAAAGCTGGTTAAATGTGGCTAGGGAAGGAACACTGAGACAGAGCAGCTCCACAGGCAGAAATAAACAGTATCATACTGACAACAACCTTAAGAAAGTTTAAAAAGTCTTTGTGCAATTGTAGGGGGGAAAAGTTTGCATAAAAATGGTTCATGTGTTTAAAATTAGTTCCTCTCATCATTTAACAGATAAGAAAAATAGGTATTTAACTTTCCCAATATTATGGTAACAGAATGTCAGTTCAGCAGTCTTTAGCCTATAGAAACCTAGAGATTTTTAGAAGGTTCATCTCACTTTCAGTGAGCTACCTCTTCTTATTGGTCATTCTTTTTACTTAAAAATACTCAGCGCCATCTTCAACTAATGGTGCTAATACTGATTATTATTGCTAGGTCCATTGACTGTTAGTCATTCTCTTTGAAGAGGTCTGCTAAGCATCATCTGGTTTAATTTCCAGGACTCTCAACACAATAAGCATCATTATTTTTGTTTTACAAACAAGGAAACTGGAGCTGCAAGAAGTTGGGATTTGCATCAAAGTCATGATCTTAAAAGCAGAAAAGTTCTAATTTAGATTCAAGTGTATCTGACACCAAAATCTATAATTTTTTTTTTTTTTTACTTTTCCTTTTTCCCTTTTTTTTTAACAAACCATTGTGTGGAGGGCTGACTTTCAATAGAGCTCAGTGAAGGAGCATCTTTGCTCCTGTAGGAAACCCCCACCCAGAAGCAGGTCCTCTAGGAATGGTTTAGCACCAAGTTCCCCATGAACATGCAGGGCAGGATGGGCGAGGGGGCAGCTGTCTTTCCGGTCATGCCTCATGTTCCGAAATTGAATATAATAGAGTCTCATTATTATTGTTATTATTTTTGGTTTGTCACTTTATTGTATTTCTCTTTTATATTGTGTTTACATAGGAATAATCAAAACATGGGTTCTATGAAGACCTACAAGAGCTTCTAGGACCAGCATCCAAAAAAGATGTCCTATCATTATAGGGGAATGGAATGCAAAAGTAGAAAGTCAAGAAATACCTGGAGTAACACACAAATTTGGCCTTGGAGTACAAAAGGAAAAGGCTAACAAAGTTTTGATGAGAATGCACTCGTGATAGCAAACACCCTCTTCCAACAACACAAGATAAGACTCTACACATGGACATCACCAGATGGTCAATATCGAAATCAGATTGATTATATTCTTTGCACCAAAGTTGGAAATGCTCTATAGAGTCAGCAAAAACAAGACTGGGAGCTGACTGTGGTTCAGATCATGAACTCCTTATTGCAAAATTTAGACTTAATTGGAAAAATGTAGGGAAAACCACTAGACCATTCAAGTATGACATAAGTCAAATTCCTTATGATTATACAGTGAAAGTGAGAAATAGATTCAAGGGATTAGATCTGATAGAGTGCCTGAAGAACTATGGACAGAGGTTCATGACATTGTACAGGAGACAGGGATCAAGACCATCTGCAAGAAAAAGAAATGCAAAAAGGCAAAATGGCTGTCTGAGGAGGCCTTACAACCAGCTGAGAAAATAAGAGAAGCTAAAGGCAAGGAGAAAAGGAAGTATATACCCATTAGAATGCTTAGTTCTGAAAAATAGCAAGGAGAGATAAGAAAGTCTTCCTCAGTGATCAAAGCAAATAGAGGAAAACAACAGAATGGGAAAGACTAGAGATCTCTTCAAGAAAATTAGAGATACCAAGGCAACATTTCATGCAAAGATGGGCAAAATAAAGGACAGGAATGGTATGGACCTAAGAGAAGCAGAAGATATTTAGAAGATGTGGCAAGAATACACAGAAGAACTATATAAAAAAGATCTTCATGACCCTGATAACCACGATGGTGTGATCACTCACCTAGAGCCAGATATCCTGGAATGTGAAGTCAAATGGACCTTAGGAAGCATCACTACGAACAAAGCTAGTGGAGGTGATACAATTCCAGTTGAGTTCTTTCAAATCCTAAAAGATGATGCTTTTAAAGTGCTACACTCAATATGCCAGCAAATTTGGAAAATTCAGCGGTGGCAACAGGACAGGAAAAGGTCAGTTTTCAATCCAATCTCAAAGAAAGGAAATGTCAAAGAATGCTCAAACTACCACACAATTGCACTCATCTCACATATCTCCAAGTCAGGCTTCAACAGAATGTGAACTGTGAACTTCCAGATGTTCAAGCTGGATTTAGAAAAGGCAGAGGAACCAAAGATCAAATTGCCAACATCTGTTGACTCATCGAAAAAGAAAGGAATTTCCAGAAAAACATCTACCTCTGCCTAATTGACTAGCCAAAGCCTTTGACTGTATGAATTACATGTCTCCTGACTGTGTGGATTACATGCCTCCTGAGAAATCTGTATGCAGGCCAAGAAGCAATAGTTAGAACTGGATATGGAACAACAGACTAGTTCTAAATTGGGAAAGGAGTACTTCAAGGCTGTATATTGTCACCCCACTTATTTATCTTATGTGCAGAGTACATCATGAGAAATCCTGGGCTGGATGAAGCACAAGCTGGAATCAAGAGTGCCAGGAAAAATTTCAATAACCTCAGATATGCAGAAGACACCACCCTTATGGCAGCATGCAAAGAACTAAAGAGCCTCTTGATGAGAGTGAAAGAGCAGACTGAAAAGTTGGCTTAAAGCTCAACATTCAGAAAAGTAAGATCATGGCATCCAGTCCCATCAGTTCATGGCAAATAGATGAGGAAACAATGGAAACAGTGAGAGACTTTATTTTGGGAGGCTGCAAAATTACTGCAGATGGTGACGGCAGCCATGAAATTAAAAGACAGTTGTTCCTTGGAAGAAAAGCTATGATCAACCTAGACAGCTTTTTAAAAAGCAGAGACATTGCCGAGAAAGGTCTGTCTAGTCAAAGCTATGGTTTTTCCAGTAGTCATGTATGGATGTGAGAGTTGGACTATAAAGGAAGCTGAGCACCGAAGAATTGATGCTTTTGAACTGTGGTTTTGGAGAAGACTTTTGAGAGCCCATGGACTGCAAGGAGATCCAAGCAGTCTATCCTAAAGGAAATCAGTTCTGAATACTTATTGGAAGTACTGATGTTGAAGCAGAAACGCCAATGCTTTGGCCACCTGATGTGAAGAACTGACTCATTGGAAAAGACCCTGATGCTGGGAAAGATTGAAGGCCGGAGGAGAAGGGGACGACAGAGGATGAGATGGTTGGGTGGCATCACCGACTCGAAGGACATGAGTTTGAGTAAACTCCTGGAGTTGGTGATGGACAGGGAAGCCTGGCGTGCTGCAGTCCATGGGGTCGTAAAGAGTTGGACATGACTGAGTGACTGAAATGAACTGAACTGATCAAAATATTTGTAGTTAAATATAAAATATTATAAAATACCCCTCTTAGAAAAACAGTTGTAACTTTATAAAAAAGAATTATTTGCTATTGTTGTATATATCCTTCATAGATCAAGAATCCTTTGTATTCAATAAAAGGAAAGGAAAATGAAGATAAAATTTAATGCTACTGTCCCTGGGATTTTCCAGGTAAGAATACTGGAGTGGGTTGTCATTTCCTTCTCCAGGGGATCATCTCTCTTGACACAGGGATTGAACTTGGGTTCCCTGCCTTGCAGGAAGGCTCCTGCATTGCAGGTGGATTCTTTACTGACTGAAGTATGAGGGAAGACCCCAATAGTTGCAAATATATATATTTAGTACATTTTAAGCTACTCTGTTCAGTAGTTTTCTTTTTGTATTAGGGTTAATTCTTGTAATAATTATATAAGATAGACACAATTTTCCCAAGCCCATTAATCAGATAATTAAGAATTAGGAGCTAATTTATTTGCTTAAGTTTGGAAGATTACTAAAAGATAGAGATTTAAATCTCTGAATGTCTAATTCTAAGCCACTCCTTAGACAGTCTTCCTAATATGCTCTTGGTAGAGCATCTATAGCAGAAACAAGTATTAAGAGTAAGACTGGGTAAATAAAAAGACTATACTGTATTTTTTCTGGTTTTATTATGTATTCTAAAATATCTCTTATAGCAAGTGATCTAGAGTAGAATTCACTCAATGAGATTTTGAATATCACTATGTCATGAGAGAACAATGTCATAAAGACTAAAATTATGGTGGAGGATGACCATGAGTTCTTTTTATTTCTCCCATATCCTCTCTGTTGATTCTCAATCCAGTCTTATTTCCATATAGCCATTTTCCCTGAATCACAGACTTTTCTGGAGAAATGGTAAATTAAATTCATAGTATTTGAATGTCTCTGATTTTCTTCTTTCTTATATTCTATGTTCACAGAACAAAGAAATTGAAGTGAAGCCAATGTTTTGATTTCCTGCTTTAACAAAATTCCATATTAAAATTTTTTTCAATTATTTTAAATAAGAAAATATTCATACGAGTGTTAGTCAGCTTAAAACTTCTTAATCATATCCATTGTACAATAAATTCAATGACTATAACTACATGACAGTAACAAATATTTTGTGTGCAGCTCTACCTTAATTGTCAAATCTATGCATATAACTGAATGTTGCATTGATATATTTTTTAAAAAGAGAAAAAAATCATAAAATTAACTAACATCTTTTATCTTATATATTTTTCTAGTGGACCTTCCAGTGTTTCTCTATCCATGATTCCAAACTTAACCTTTCAAAGATGAAAGAGCTGAAAATAAACAAATCAGTGTGAGAGGAAACCTGGAAAGATTTTATCTTCGGAAGGCAGAGGAAGAAAGAAAGAGACTGAGACAGAGACGGAGGGAAAGATCAGAGATACACTAATCATAACAAATATTCTAGCCCAGAAAGGAACATTGGAAATTGAGAACTAGTGATGGGTAAGCTTTTCAAGGTTTAAAGATGGGGTCCAGATAAGAAACTAACATTCTTGTGATTATCGTAACCTTTCTCATAGAAGTTGAAATCAGCTTGGAAATAGGAGAACAAGCTTTCTTGTAATACATTGCTCCTTCCAGAGTCAGTCCAGCTGGAAATGCATAGAAGCATGAAAATGAAAAAGAAAACAAATAGAAACAAGCTAAGCACATCTTGAACCATAGGAAAGGTTCATTTGGGTTTGCATAGGCATAGGTCATTTTGTTTTTTTCTTCATCTGGACTGATTGTTCCCTTGTTTCTAATAAGAGCACTTTGTGTTTTTTGTAAATGAGCCTTCAAGAAAATAGTTCATCTTGTCTTCACAAAGGTCTGGGATTATTATTTTTTTCCTTTAGAGAAGTTCAAAACATCGTAGGAAAAGTGTTGAAGAAAAGGACATGGTTTTGGATTAGTGTAAAATGGTTGAAATTGAGAGTAATTAATGAGGATATTCTCGCAAATGGTGCTGATAGCAAAATGGATGAATTATGCTATATTATAATAGACTCAGGAAATCTTTGAAGGCCAGAAGTCTGACAGAATGATGTAAAAGGCTCAATGTACAAATTGCAGTATTACTGCTCTTATTCCATTTTTCTAAAGAGAAACATTATAATTACAGAGTCAATTATCTCAATCTGTAATAACGTGCTGAATAAGTGTCTACATACTCATATCTAAGCTTATTTTATGGTTCAGGGAACAAAAACACAGTTAGGGAAGCAAAATTACTGCATATTTTAACTTGACGTGAAGAACAACAGTTTTAGGCTGTGCTAGAGAAAAGAAAGAATTTTACATATGGCATGACTCTCTCAATTTAAAACAAAACAAAACAAAAACCAAACCATTTTCTTAAAGTCAAAATTTTACACATAACACACACAGACGTGCATTCCCATTGTGTCCTTACAAAGTAAATGCCAACTCAGCCATGCTTCAACAATGGAGAAAGATCAATAGATTTATGCAACTGGAAAGGCCAGAAATGACCCAAGTAGAACTCCAGTGCCAGTTTTCATGACACTTACAGCAATATCCTCTTCCCCAGGCTGGCACAGCCTATCTAAAGAACGTAAAGAATGGCTGTCATTAACACCAACGGTTACAAGTTCTCTGATTCACATTAATAATGAAGGAGAGCATCAACTCTGATCACCATCACATAATCCTTGAATTTGACTGGGGGATGCCACCTCTTATTTATTGAGACTATTATATACAGATTTCTAAACTTTGCTATGAGTTTAATACAATCAAAATCATAGAGATCAATAAAATTGGAAGAAGTCTGTTTTTCCAAAGGAAAATAAGGCTGGGTTTAGAAAAAAGGGATAGTTGGTGAATAGAAGAGCAATGACTAGTCAATACAGTAGTAAATATAATGGATATAGGGATCGAAGTCCATATACAAGAGAGACCAAGGACTTTCCTTGCCATCCAGGGGTTAAGACTCTGCACTTCCACTGCTGAGGGCCCTGGTTCAATCCCTGGTGGGGAACTAAGATCCTGCATGCCCCGCGGCGTGACCAAAAATGATAATAATAATGCTATTTTGTTTCCACTTATAATCATTATTGATTGAATCCTTCTAAATTCAAATTTGATGTCTTACACAAGTACTTTATTCTTATAAAACTAACAAATCTGTGTACTCTTTACATGATGGGAAGTTAATATATCCAAGTTTAGCTATATATCACCCCTTCTTTAGCATTCGCCCTCATTCCTATCTTTCAGCCACTATTGCTCAAATCAACTTCCAAACAACTTCCTCAATTAAAGCACAATGAAAAAAGAAAAAAAGAATAGGCAATTAAAGAGGTAATTCTACTTAAAAAATAATAATTCATACCTTTATCTAAGATATTCAGATCAGTTGTTGTTCTTGCATCTATTCAGTTTAAATATTATTTGATGTTATTTTACAGGTATTAAACATTGAACATATTTTATATTTTCACAAAAAATAACCAAATTTCCTCTAAATTTGAACTCTTAGTTCTACAAAATTGTAATTTTTTTGTAATTCTTATCTTTTGTATGTCTATAGCAGTTTTTCTTTTTTCTCAATTCTTTTTACATTCAGTAATTCCTTCATGTATTTATTAACAACTATTTACAAGAAGCTTATGTGCTAGATAGAGATGAGAATTTTCTGTTATTGGAATACAATGAGAAAACTAAATAAAAGAAGTCTGTAGCTTCACTGACTCTAGACTAGTGGAGGGCAGTGAGTAATAAATAGAATATAGTATCTCTGATGATGATGATAATAAAATTGTTGAGAAAAGAAACAGGATGAAGGAGAGAAACATGGAGGGTAAGGAGTGATGGCTTCAAAGTTAAATACTATCAGTAAGATAGAGCTTAAGGAAGGAAATAGTGAAGACCTATGCTGAGGTGTAAAGTCCTGAGGCAGGACAAGGCTGGGATTTTTCAGGGACAGCAAAGAATAGTGGTAATGGGCAGAGGGGGATTAAGTTAGAGGCAGAGTTAGTGGGCAATTAGGTCAGAGACGAAATAGGACACTAGATTGTCTCTTTCATTCTCTTTCCTTCTATTTATTTCTATCTCAGTCATGAATATGAAAGCATTATCTACCTGATGCATCCTTCAATGACTCACTGTCTAATCACTGTCTTTATTAACAATTTTGATTTCCTCTTAGAGTTGTATCTTTATTATTATTATTTTTAAATTTATGGTTATTTTGTTGTTCTTTTCTTAGGTCTGTGGGAGAATAAATAACCTCAATTATTTTCAACTTTCCTATTTGAAGATAATGTGATTAGAGATATCTGACTACCACTTTAGTTTAGCCTCCAAGCTTTCTATGCAATGAGTTCTCTATGTTATTTATTTATGATTAGGTTGTAATTTCCAATTCAATACTCTTTTTAATCCATCTGAAGAGTGTTTTATTATAGGGCTTATTAATTTTCAGATCTATAAATATTTTAGGTACTCTTGTTATTACATCTAATTTTACTCCATTGTACCCAGACAGAATAATCTATATTATTTTTGCATTTGGTACTTTTTATTATTGACTTTGTGATCACTTTCTGCAGATACTAGATATGGGTTTGAAAGCAAGGCATATCCTTGCTCTTTGAGGTTTAAAATTTAACTATATCTGTACCAGGCAGAATAATGGCCCTCAAAAGATGTCCACATCTTAATCCCAAGAACCTGTGAATAGGTTGCCTTACACAATAAAAGGGAATTTGCAGAAGCATTTAAGATTAAAGACCATGAAGTGGGAAGATTATTCTAAACTATCTGGGTGGGCATGATCTATTAAACATTTGAGTCCTTAAATGCAGAAAATTTTCCTAGCTGTTGTCAGACAGAGGAAGATGTGAGAACTGAAGAAGAGTTTGAAGAGATGTGATGTGATGTGGCTGGCTTTGAAGATGGTGGAAAGGAGCTGTAAACTGAAGACCATGAGCAGCTTCTAAGAAGCTCAAAATGTCAAGAGACTCCTTAGAACCTCAAGAAAGGAATGCAGCCTCATGACACTTTGATTTCAGCTCAGTGAGAACTCTGCCAAACTTCTGGCTTACAGAACTGCAAGATAATACACTTGTACTGTTTAAACCACTATGCTTGCTATAATTTTTTTTTACAGCAGCAGTAGGAAACTAGTAGAATATCTACGGTATCAAACTGTTGATTCAATTGTTTAACTCTTTTATACTATTTTAATATTTTTGCCTTAACCTGTCAATTTTTAAAGCTGACTTGATAAATCATTGGTTTTTGTCACACTTTCTTCTATTTTCCGGAGAAGGCAATGGCAACCCATTCCAGTACTCTTGTCTGGAAAATCCCATGGATGGAGGAGCCTGGTAGGCTGCAGTCCATGGGGTCACGAAGAGTCAGACACAACTGAGTGTCTTCACTTTCACTTTTCACTTTCATGCATTGGAGAAGGAAATGGCAACCCACTCCAGTGTTCTTGCCTGGAGAATCCCAGGGACGGGGGAGCCTGGTGGGCTGTCGTCTATGGGGTTGCACAGAGTCAGACACGACTGAAGTGACTTAGCAGCAGCAGTAGCTTCTCTTTTCATCACTTTTTCCTTTGTATATAGATCAAAGCTATACTGTTAATTAAATAAGCTTAGAACTGATATATTTTCTAAATATCTGCCACAATAAGGAACAAATATTTTAAAATGCAAGACTGTCTTCCATTCTTAACACTATGATATAATAGAAATATAGTATATACAATAATTATGTATATTCAAGAAAAAAATAAATTAGGACTTAGAAAGACTGAAAGTGTTAGTCTTCAGTCTCTCAGTTGTGTCTAGCTCTTTGTGACCCACAGACTGTAGTCTGCCAGGCTCCTCTGTCCATGGAATTTTCCAGGCAAGAATTCTGGAATGGGTAGCCATTCTCTTCTCCAGGGGATCTTCCTGACCTAAGGATCGAAACCAGGTCTCTCACATTCCAGGCAGATTCTTTACCATCTGAGCCACCAGGGAAGCCACCAAAATTAGGACTTAACTTCCTTAACATTCATACTTAGTTTAAGAAGTCTTGCTATACCTAGGGGGTAACCAAAATTTGTCAAAGGAGATCTGTTAACATGATGAAAGTATTGGGTAGTGATTATTTAAAAGAAGCATCAATACTTGGTTTTCTGCAGCCTACAGTAAAGAAGACAAAGAAGGTTTATAAAGATCTTCAAATAAGAAGTGATGCAAGGCAATCAATGAATCATCCTTTTTCTCTAGGAAACAGTGTATATATTAGAGCAGGGCTTAATTATCCAAGACCAAAATAAGAAAGGAAGATCTAATTTTGGAATTTTAAGGATTCCAGATGCAATTTATATTTATTCCAGTGAGATATTTAAGACAATGTGAAAATCTGGTTGTCTACTTGTAAGATCCTACTATTGGAACAGATTCTAATGTTCTATGAATGATATCCTACCCATCTTGCTACTATCAGTGCCTTTCAGCCCCAAACCACTGGGAACACACCTGTAGTTAAATTAGTTTAACACTGGTTGCGGTGAGAGAGAATGTTCTTGGAAACCATGACACATCTCAGTAACAGGAAATAACTTGAACAATTTAAGCATCAACTGAGTAATTTGGTGAGAGAAGCAGAGGAGTTTTGATCTCAATTGGATATTATGAGACAGCAGGGACAATTTTGTGATTAGGCATATCAATAAATCTTACCTCTATGGAACACAGACTAAAGTGAGAATAAATATATAACAGGTAAAGTAGCAGTCACTCATTTAGTAATAGAGAGGGGGATGTTTGATATTTTGCGGGTTGTTCAGTGATCTATCATGAATTGGATGTTTTATGAGATTGTTTATGTCCAACGGGAGCACACTATGACTTAGCTTTAAGCAGCAGATAAACATGTAATGATCTGAAAGCTTAGCTGTGAGTGTCAGATTTGTTTCCCAATATCCAGTGTCCAAGGCTGCTTTTTTTCTCCCCTCACACTACATATTTACCACTAAAAAAGAGGGAAGCATTTAAAAAAAAGAGGGAAGATGAGGCTTCTTTGTTTTTTTAACAAAATCTCTTTTTAGAAAGAATAGGGTAATTTTGGGTAGTCTGCATATTTTAAAGAAAATCGCATAATTGCTATACTTTTCATTAGCTAAAATATTGAGCAAGATATTTTCTGAACTCAATTAAATTATTTCTCCATTTTAAATTTATAAGAAATTATCATTTTTGTTCCTTGTATGAACTGTGTGGTTACATGAAAATTGTTTTCTGATAGTTCTACAGAATTACATACCATTTCATAAGTACTTACGAGAATTTACCCTGAAGACTCATCAGAAAATTGGACCAACCTCCTTAAACTGATTTGTTGGTGCATTACACTGTGTGAGTAGGATTTATCACTGGAAGAAACAGAGCATGAGAAAAGGTAAAGACTCACTGGAATAAAATAAGAGCAAAAAAGTTAGTACTTGAGCACATTCCTTAAGGAAATTATTATCAACTCTGACTTTGGGGAGCCATTATGAAAACTACAAGGAATATCAAATGGATCTGATTTTAAAAACAACTCATATTTGATTTCACAATATAGAGAATAGTTATAAAAGGTTTTGTTCCTTCAATCCATATTAGGATAAGGCAGGGTAAGAAATGTGGCTTCACTAGCAAAAAGTGAAGCCAAAGTAATTCAATGTAATTACTTTGTGATATATTTTATGCGTGCTTTTACTTAAGCAATGCTTCAGAAATGATTCTATGAGGCAAGTGAGTCCAGCCATTTTCAATAGAGGAATCATGTTTTCATTGCTCTTTTTTTTTTTCGGTGACTAGAATTACAATCTTAATTTACAACAAGGTTTTATTTTTTAAATTACTAAAATGCTACCTGCATCTGGGCTAAATTAAGATGAGTTATATCCAAATCTCTCTATTTTCCACTTCACAAAGATGATGTATGTGCATACTCTGTCACTCAGTCTTATCCAACTCTACCCTATGAACTCTAGCCCACCAGGCCACCCTCTCCATGTAATTCTCTGGGCAAGAATACTGGAGTGGGTTGCCAGGCCTTCCTCCAGGGGATCTTCCTGATCCAGGGATCGAACCCTCATCTCCTATGTCTCCTGCGTTGCAGAAGGATTCTTTTACCTACCAGGCCACCTGGGAAGCCCCACAAAGATGATATCGTTTGTCAAATCTGCATATTTACATAAAATAACCCTGACATCTCAGAATAATGAGAAATAACTTTCTATAAAATTGTTTAAACTTCTGAATCTCAGATAAATTTCATTTTAGGCAAAATTATTATTTCATGTTGTGTGGCATTAGTGTCAATTATGATGACTGAATTAGTTTGTAAGATTTTGGCAAGTTTTCTTCAATATTAAAAAAAATACTGTAGTATTTAAATGGAAGGATTCATGATTTGCAAAGAATAACATGATTTCCACTCTAGCAGATGCCAAACTTATCAAAATTCATTTTTATTATTCAAATATATTTCATCAAAAAATATACCTATTTTCAAAACTGGACAAATATTTTCCAGGACATAGTCCTTAGAACTCTCCCTGTTGTCATAGTCTGTTTCATCAAAGACACTTCCTTCAGAGCAGCACTGAATGGAGTGCACTTTCTTTGAGGCTTGAAGTGTCTGACTCAAGTACAAAGCTGAGTGCTTAATTCTGAAATTTGTTTCCAGTTCGACTGTTCCCTTCCATAGGTTGTTATTATTACTGTCCTCTGAATGATTCTAGTGGTGGAGTTATTCAAGTAGAACAAAATGAAACAAAACAAATAAAAAAGCAAAACAAATAATATTTTCCCAGCTGGGTTCTCAGAAAGTTGACTCTGAGATGTTGATTAGCATATGGGAGGTTTATTAACTTGGATGGGGTCTCAGTGGAGGTGAGGGATGAGGTATTTCTTCAGAATTTTCCCCAGTGGGGTGAGGGGACTTGGCTTTATCAACCCTCATAATGAATAGGCATCCTTGGGAGTCATCCTCATATGGGCATGTGACCTTGTGAAAGGTCACCCTCCTAAGGTAAGGCAGTGTGCAAACATGGCAGGCCTCGCTTCCTAAAGGGGGGTTTGGGTGGCCCATCCAAGGTACACCTGAACTCAAGCTGTCTATCTTTCACATTTGGTTCTACAGATGTAAAAATTCTTTTTGCCTCTGAACAAAAGTACTTCATTACAAGGAAAAAAAATATACTATGCACCTTTTAAGAAACTAATTAGTTTTCAAATTTTATTTTGTAATAAATATGAACATTTCTATTTTACTGACTTCCTGCTAGAGGGGTTTATTGTGTATGTGCTTGTCTATTCTGCATATGGTTGCATCAGTTCAGTTCAGTCACTCAGTCGTGTCCTATTCTTTGTGACCCCATGGACTGCAGCACACCAGGCCTCCCTATTCATGAACAACTCCCAGAGCTTACTCAAACTCACGTCGATTGAGTTGGTGATGCCATCCAACCATCTCATCCTCTGTCGTTCCCTTCTCCTCCCACCTTCAGTATTTCAGGATCTTTTCCAGTGAGTCAGTTCTTTGCATCAGGTGGCCAAACTATTGGAGTTTTAGCTTCAGGATCAGCCCTTCCAATGAATATTCAGGACTCACTTCCTTGAGGATGCACTGGTTGGATCTCTTGCTGTCCAAGGGATTCTCAAGAGTCTTCTCCAACACCACATTGTTACTACATTAAAACATGGCATATATAAATAAATAAACAATGTAGATATTTGTGTATCTAAGTCATTCCATTTTCTGAATATAACAAATTGCACAGAATTTATGTTTTGAGGGTTGTAGAAGGCTCTAGGTTTAAAAAATTTAAAAAAAATGTTAAAATTAATAAACTGTTTAAAAACAGATAAAAAGCAGGAAGTTAACAAGCCATTTTTGTGGGTGATTGAAAAAAACCTTGGTTAATCATCATGAAAAACATAAGAAGCACCACTGGGAAATAAGGAGAACTCTGAGATACAAAATATATAACTAAGTTATTTTGAACTGCTAAATGCTTCAATATTGTATAATGAAAAAATATTTTCACTAATATAAAAATCCTAAACTGGGTAATCCCCTGGTGGTACAGTGGTTAAGACTTGGCACTTTCACTGCTATGGGTCCAGATTCCACTCCTGGCCTGGGAACTTGACCGCTGCAGCCAAAAACAAAAACTCAAACTGTATATAGCATAGTATGTCTTGATCTCCAAAACAGGTAGGAATTAGACAATTTCTCTGTGAAAACAACAATTTCTACCATTTCCAGGAACAAGAATGATTTTTCTCAGTCATTAAATAGTGGTATTCGTAACAGTCACATTGAGTTATGATGAGATTCAATTATATAATTCACGGAAAGTGCTGAATACCATTCCTGATATACTATAATTATTAAATAATGTTTATGCTTATTTTTATTTTTGTTCATGGGAAACTTTTATTACAGCAGTGTAAAAAAAGTTAATAGGGAGTGAGGCATTATATGACCTAACTGACAGTGACTTTTGAAGTTCACATCCTCCAAAGCTAAACTCTTCGTCCAAAAACAAAATTTAAGATGTTTGTTTTAACTTGTATTTCTGACTATGAAAAAAATTTCACAAAATGTGTGCTTTAACTTTTAATAGTCACTCAGCATATGTTAGATATAATATTTTCAATGTTCTCGGATATAACCAGATTTAAGATATTATTTGGTCATATTGTTTTGTGAAGACTACCTATTGAAATAATCAAGAAGTTTGTTTATGAAAAAAGTTATCAGTCAGTCAGTTCAGTTGCTCAGTCGTGTCCGACTCTTTGCAGTTCCATGGACTGCAGCAGCCAGACTTCCCTGTCCATCACCAATTCCTGGAGCTTACTCAAACTCATGTCTGTTGAGTCCGTGATGCCATCCAACCATCTCATCCTCTGTTGTCCCCTTGTCCTCCCACGTCAATCTTTCCCAGTATCAGGATCTTTTCCAGTGAGTCAGTTCACATAGGTGGCCAAAGTATTGGAGTTTCAGTGTCAGCATCAGTCTTTCCAATAAATATTCAGGACTGATTTCCTTGAGGATGGACTGGTTGGCTCTCCCTGCTGTTCAAGGGACTCTCAAGAGTCTTCTCCAACACCACAGTTAAAAAGCATCAATTCTTCGGTGCACAGCTTTCCTTATAGTCCAACTCTCACATCCATATATGACTACTGGAAAAACCATAGCTTTGACAAGACAGATCTTTGTTGGCAAAGTAATGTCTCTGCTTCTTACTATGTTGTCTAGGTTGTTCATAACTTTTCTTCCAAGGACTAAGTGTCTTTTAATTTCATGGCTGCTGTCACCATCTTCAGTGATTTTTCAGCCCAAGAAAATAAAGTCTATCTCTGTTTCCATTGTTTCCCCATCTATTTGCCAGGAAGTGATGGGACCAGATGCCATGATCTTAGTTTTCTGAATGTTGAGTTTTAAGCCAACTTTTTCACACTGCTCTTTCACTTTCATCAAGAGGCTTTTTTGTTCTTCTTCACTTTCTGCCATAAGTGTGATGCCATCTGCATATCTGAGGTTATTGATATTTCTTCTGGCAATCTTGATTCCAGCTTGTGCTTCATCCAGCTCGGCATTTCGCATGATTTACTCTGCATATAAGTTAAATAAGCAGGGTGACAATATACAGCCTTGATATACTCCTTTCCCTATTTGGAACCAGTCTGTTGTTCCATGTCCAGTTCTAACTGTTGCTTCTTGACCTGCATACAGATTTCTCAGGAGGCAGGTCAGGTGGTCTGGTATTCCCACCTCTTTCAGAATTTTCACAGTTTATTGTGATCTACACAGTCAAAGGTTTTGGCATAGTCAATAAAGCAGAAGTAGATGTTTTTCTGGTCTCACTTTTTTGATGATCCAACGGATGCTGGAAATTTGATCCTTGGTTCAAGTAAAGCTATAGCTCATCTAAATATATTTTAGAAAATTAGCATATTATTTCCTAATAGTATTTGATTGGTAAATAATATTGAGCACATCCCTACTTTAGCTGCTTTTTCTAGGAATGATGAGTAACAATAAAATCAAAGTTAAAAAATAATTTTATCATGAATAATGGCTGTTTGGGTTAAAGTGAATATAATCTTTAATTATGTGCCTCAGAATTAGGAATTACAAAATATCTAAAAAGATACAAAACATTGACAATCTAAATTTTACTCTTTGTTTAAAATCTCTTTCCCTTAAAAATGTCAAACATGTATCCTTAGCTTTCTTACAGAAATTCTTTCTCTGGAAAATGTTTCTGGTCAACTTTATATTCTTATGTTGTTAGATTACTTAATTCAGGTAAGAACCATTATGCAGATTAGACATCAAAAGGGAAATTTGAGGAGCCATCACTGCCAGAAAGTTATTAACCAAGGTCTACTTGGAACCCAAGTAATCAATCTGGGTCAGGCCACAATACAAGTAAACATAGAAAGACTGTCTTCTAATATGACTGAAATGTAGTTAGATGCTCAAGATATTTTCCTAAGTAAATAACAAATTCTAACCAAAGTTCATGAGACAGGGCTGAGAGAGGAGTGGAAGAAAGAATTTGTTATACATTTCCTGAACATAAACATTTTGGTGAGGTTTATTCATAGGTGCATTTTCTAGGAGAGAAGGGAATGACTTGTTTGTTTTCATTTTATTTGGGTAGACAGAGAATATTCAGGCAGAGAGGGAACTCTGACCTTGCAAATGTCATTGTGAGTTGTCAAGGAAATTCTAATCCTTTATGATGTGGAAATTAAGATAATGAAGATCTGTCAAGAAAAGAACTTCTATTTACTTGATCACATGTAGGATTGTTTCTGTCAATGTGAATAACTTACTAGTGTATTACAGATTGCTCTATTACTTGCATTGTTTATTGCATTGTTGTAGTCCATCCAAACACTTGTCCAATGTTTCAGTTTGAACTCACCTCTAATTAGATTGTTTTGCATTCCTTCTCAAAATCATCAAATATTCTCATATGAAATGAGCTTGATTGAGAATCGTTTTGTGTGAAATCTGTAGCTTTAAAATACTAGATAATTGTGGCTACATGAGTTATTTGTTTTTCCTGAAGTCTGTTATTTTTCCCAATTGATTTATCTTACAAACATTAACTATTTCTGTGAAATGTCCACATCCGCAATAGTTAGTTGAATTGACAATGAAACAGATGCTATGTAATTTATATACATTTGAATTGGTCTCTATCATGAGGGTGGGGAAGGGACAGTGAAGGTACTTGTCAAACATAAAGTGAGAGAGAAGATGGAGATTCATGAAAGAAAAGAAGAACTAGAGTAAAGAAGTCCTGCTAAAAGTTTAGTCCTTAGTCCTTCACTTTTATTTCTCCCTAGTTCCAATCATGTTCTTATACCTCTAAGTAAATAAGTAAATAAGTAAGAGTTTGTCACTCAGTCGTGTCTGACTCTGCAACCCCGTGAGAGCTGGTGGCACTCATGAGACTCCCATGAAACTCATGCGGTTCCCACAAGACTGTAGCCACCAGGCTCCTCTGCCCATGGGATTTCCCAGGCAAGAATACTGGAGTGGGTTGCCATTCTCTTCTCCAGGGGATGTTCCCCACCCAGGGATCGAACCAGGGTCTCCAGCATTGCAGGCAGATTCTTTACCGTCTGAGTCACCAGGGAAGCCCTCTTATACCCCCACTCCCACCATTTTCTCTGCCTTGAGAGGAAAAGCTAGATTGGATGAGTGTATACATACAAATCAATTTCATGTTGATATTCCAAAACAATGTTCTATAAAGGATGGCTAGAGGTATAGCTGTGAATATTCTTCTTCAATATTAGAGGTTATAAATTCATACCCTTTACAGGTTTGTTGCTTTAGTTTGTTTGTACTTTAGTTGATTATATTAAAAATGCTTTGATTCTGTTTTCCAATATTTTGAAGAATCCTGTACACATTGTATTCTCCCAGAGGTGTATGCTTTGCTCCCAAAGACGTATTACTTCAGATTTGGCCTTAGATCATTTTATTGTGTTAATATATCATAATGTACAGGAAACTGTACATAGAATATAAATAATTTCCAATATCCTGAGATTAGGATAGATTGACTGTGATAGAGACCATAAAGAAAACAGTGTCCTTGGTGACTAGAAATATTTGAAATTCATGAATTGTAATTTCCTGTGACTATTATTCTTTTTCTTTACTTGCTGCTTTTGTTTACATTTCTTTGAACAATGAACTTAAAATCAGGTTTTAGTCTTTTTATCATGTATGATTCCTAATTCCCCATATCCCAGGAACCCTTGGTCAGAAAGTGTACCTAAGAGTGAAAAATTTAGTAGTTAATTTAATTCTGCTGGATAGAACAATCTCTTGGTTTTGTGAAATGCTTTTATGTAAGAGAGACTTCAGTCATGTGCGAGTTTTGTTTCAGTGCTGACATGCTGCCAATACACAGAAGATGGAAATCTATTTTGTGAATATAATTAACCTTGAATGAGGTCAAACTGATTATTTCATTCAAATGTGATGCTAAATAAACTAGTTAATATGTTCACAGGGCATACACAAATATCTTAAATTCACTGTTTATATTCATAAATTAATGTGTTAATAAATTTTCCTCAGCAGGGTTCTATTATACAAATCCCTTTGGGCTTATTATCTGAAATGCCTAATCTGTTAGACATTGTTTGCGGGTGGAGATTATACAAGGTTAGAATTATTTGATTCCTCAGTTCTTTCCTTTGTGTGTTGGCATTTTCCCTCCAAGGCATAAAGCATTTTAACTAAAAATATGCTTAAAGATTTCTTTCAGTCCAAATCTAGGACATAAACTTAAAAAAATAGATTGAGTACATTTGAGGATATAAGCAAAATAAAAAGCTGGCTAATTTAGGGCAAACTACACACAAGTCAATGCTATAAGGATTTGTTCCATTAAGAAAAATGTAACTCTATAGAAATATGCTGATATTTTTGTGTATAAAAAGATAAATATAACTGAACTAGAAAACAACCAATAGTCACATTTAATTATTGTCTTCATTATTTACACATTAAGAAAATCCTTGTCGTGCAACACTTAATATTTGAATTGCTTTACCAGTACTCAGTATTTCTCTATGAGAGAAAAACCTGTTTGCAATTTTAGTAAAGTTTCCATGGTGGCTAGTACATATTTTCCCAAGTTAACATCTCTCATAATACAGCCAAATTTATGCTTAGAGGATTGCTTATTCACTGAGATAGCTGGACTGAATAAAGAAGAAGGAAGAGGTTAAAGTATTGAAACTGATCATTGTTCAGTGTAATGCAGGAAAATAATCATGGAAATAAGAAAGCTTAATCAGAAAAATAAAACCTGTATATAAAATTAATCTCTCAGGAACTTTAATTATAAACATGGAAAGGCTCAGTACTTCAGTAACTGATACTGATTTTGCTTTGTTGTTTCTCCTTTTTCCTAACAGTCTGATGACCTCTCAGTCTGATTTCATAGTTTTATTCCTGCTTGATTATAATAACTGTCAGCTGTTACCTGATGTCCTGGGTTAGGAGGAGGGAGGCGCACAGCCTCACCGATTTCCTTGGTCTCTTCCGGTTGTGCCTGCTAACCACACCTCCTCAGCCATGAAGTGCTGGAGAACGGCGAATCACTCTGCTTTCCTACAATTTTTGTGGTAAATCTATAAAACACTTTACTTTTCTCATATCCAGAGGCAGAAGAGGCATATTAGATGAAGGAACAGGGCTTTTCAAAACTTGGCCTTTGAGAATTTAGTGACTTTGATCTCAACAGGGTGCTCAGTGCCTCTACCATATCCTGCATTCTTTGGCAAACTCTGAAGACAAGACGATATGTCAGTCAGTACTTCATAAAGTTGTACCTCATAAAACCATTGTACCTCGGGGAATATATAGTGAAGGGAGATGGTTGTTAATAAGTGTAAAACTATATTGCAGCCAAATAAAGACAATGCATTTGGAAGTAATTTGAGTCATTAAATCCAAAAACCTAGATTCAATGGCATTCATTCATTCATCTAATCATATATTCACATTTCATTCAACAAATGTATTTGAACTCCTACTATTTGCAAGGCACAGTGAAGGAAGCAAGGAGTCTACAACACATAGCTTTTTTTTCAACAAGCAATGGGTTCAGAAATGGACAATGTTATCTTAGTATCTCAGTATAAACTATGGTATAAAAAAGAGAATAAAATAGAAAAAGCCACTCATTATACAAGATAACTTATTAAAAAAGCAATGTAATATCATTTGGAAGTAATTTTGAATTACATCAGCTTATGGAACATTTAAGGAATTTGGAAATCAGTCATATATTAGACACATCTTTGCATTATGGGGAGAGGAGAGATAATTTGTATTAAATTTTAATAATTCTAGGAGTCATAATCTTTAGATAAGTTAATGAAGGAAAAACAGGGTAAGAAAATACTGCCTTCAAAAAAAAAAAGCAAGAGATGAGAGAAAAAGTAATGTATCTGTTCATTCAGCAAAAGTAATTATCATCATGTAGGTCAATAGAACACAGATAAGAAAATGGTATTTATAAGCCCATAGGTTTCAACAACTACTCTAAATCCAAGTTAACTTGTCTTTTTAAAACTATAAAACTGTGAGACTGAATAAAACATAAAATTCAAATATACACTGTTTAAAGGGGACAAACTTTAAGTCTAAAGACACAGAAATGTTAAAGGGAAAGGATGAGAAAATGTAAACATCAACATAGTCAATGGAAGGGAGTGTTGCAGTACTGCATTAGATTAACAGATGTTAGGGTAAGATATTTTCAAGAGAAAAGGAAGAAATTTCATAATGATAAAATAGTCCTCCAGGAAGATATCACATTTCTAAATCTACATGAATCCAATAACATAATTTCAAACTATATAGGGAAAAAAAAAGCTGACACAGTTAGAAGAAAAAAATAGATGGATTTGCAATCATAATAGAATACTCTTAAGAGCTGATGAACAAGCAGAAAGCCATCAGTCAGGATTTAAAGGGTGTGCCACCTCAATTTAACTGGCTTGACCTACTTGACAATATTTACCATGCATATCTGCAGCCAATAATAACGGTAAATTCTTTCCATGAAGATCCTCATGAAGCATGATGCAACATTGCACATACCACATTTATTGACACTGTAAGCAAGACTCATCAAATTTCATAGAGTTGCAATATGTTCTTTTACTACAGTTAAAGGAAGCTATTAATTAATAAGTAAAAGATAGTGAGAAAAACAGCTAATACATTGTAGAGACGTTGATCATAATTTAAAGTGCTTTATTTTGATAGAGACAAAATATCAAATTTAAAATTAAAAACCTGCAATATATATAACATTATACAACTATTTTTAAATGTCAACATTTATGACGTAACTTGCGTTAACTTGAAGGCATTTAATTCCTCATATTCAAGCATAGAGGCAGCATTGTGCAGTGGTTAAGCAAACAAGATCAGTATCTTAAACAAAGTACTTAACCCCACTAAACTTCAGTTCGCTGACCTGTAATACAGGGATAATGATGGTGCTTATGTCACTGTCTGCCTGTGAAGATTAAAATGATAATGTTGATAAAGTGTGTTACACATAGAAAAGCATGCATTTCCAGAGAATTCAGTGGAATGCATCCAATCTATAATACTTTCCTCTTATTCATTCTCTCTGATTCTACAGAATGCAATCAGGCAAGGTATTTTTTGGAACTCAGGAGACATGCCTGGGGCAAGTGTTCTTTACAACAACACTGTAATAATCATTTAATATCCTGCTTACTACATTTGTTTGCCTTCAGAAAAGTTAAATTTATAGCAAAATTAAAAGACTGCAATTGTAAACACCTTTCACTTGATAGTAAAAATAGCTCAAAATTATTTCCTTTTTTGTCTTTTATTATTTGTATCTGAAACAAACACCATGATAGCTAGGTGAGCTGAGTCTTCTGTTTCTTGGTCCAACATTCAAAACTGAAAGTATTAGAAATGTTCACAATAAGCTATAGTGAGTTGGGGATGAAAACATCTGACTGTGATGTAATCTCATAAAATAAGATGAACATTTCCTATCAGAAATTGATTGACTTTACTAACAGATTTATTTTAAGACATGCTATTTGACTACCATTATTGTGAAATTGGAAAGATAGAAAATTTAATAAAGAAAGAATTATGAAATCATAAGTATGTCTGCTATTTTTATGCTTGAGAAACTTTAAAATCTGTTGGGAATGATCTACTTCATTTTAAGAGTAACAGGATCTCTGTTCAGACAAATATACAAAGTCTCTGTTGACCTAGTATAATGTGAACAATCCCAAAACTTCTAAATAATAAAAATGCCCAAATATGAGAAATTTATTGTTTTTGAAGTGTCAGTTTGTATTAATTTTCTATTGCAAGATGACAATTACCTCAACTTCAGTGGCTTAAAACAACATCCATTAGCTCAGAGGTCTGTTGGTGAGAAGTTCATGCATGTGGCTATGACTGGATTCTCTGCCTGGGGTCTTACAGGCTAAAGCCAAATTATCAGAAAGACTGAGTTCTAGGCTGGAGATTTTGGGGAAGAATCTTCTTCCACTTAATTCTGTCTCTGCATTCCATCATTCTTTTTTGGAGGGATGCTGCTGCTGCTAAGTTGCTTCAGTCGTGTCCGACTCTGTGCGACCCCATAGACGGCAGCCCACTAGGCCCTGCCGTCCCTGGGATTTTCCAGGCAAGAGTACTGGAGTGGGTTGCCATTGCCTTCTCTGTTTGGAGGGATAAGAGAATGATAAAATGATTGACACATATAAAAGAGTATTCAGAGGTTTAGAATAGCTAGTGAAAAAAATATTTTGAAGTTTTACGTTGCCTGAAAATAGAACTGCCAAAGTTACAGTAACCAAGAAAGTGTGATGTGACCTAAAGGTAAATGAATGGACCATCTCAATGTAATAATGAACCTGGAAATAGAATTGCATATACCCATTTACTCAAGGAAAATGTAAGTATATGTTGTATAATTGAACCCCTCATGATATTAATGAACTCCTAATAATGTTAACAGAATCTCTATTCATAATAGTCAAAACCAGGAAACAATACATTCGCTTATCACAGTGAATGGATAAACAAATTGTGGTATATCCATACACTGGCATAGTATTCAGCAAAAAAAAAAAAAAAAAAGAACAAATGACCGATTCATACAATAACACACTGAATCTGAAAAATATTATACTGAACAAAAATGCCAGACACAAAGAATATATATTGTATTGAGACAGACTGAGACCTGGGACCCTTGGCTATAGTGCTGGCACCTGGACAAATGTCTCCTCAAGCTACAAAATACAAAGAAGCTCCAAGACACCAAAAATAATTGTGTGTATGTGCAATTGCGCAAATTCTGGACAAAACATACAAAAAGACAAATAGCCCAATTGCTACTTCTGAAGAGCCAGGAGCAAAAGCAGGGTACTCTGCATACCTCCTGTTTGACCACTTCCAATTTGCCTTGATTCATGGACCTAACATTCCAGGTTCCTATGCAATATTGCTCTTTACAGCATCAGACTTTGCTTCTATAACCAGTCACATCCACAACTGGGTGTTGTTTTTACTTTGGCTCCATCTCATCATTCTTTCTGGAGTTATTTCTCCACTGATCTCCAGTAGCATATTGGGCATCTATTTCTGCTTTATTGACTATGCCAAATCCTTTGATTGTTTGGATCACAATAAACTGTAGAAAATTCTCAAAGAGATGGGAATACCAGACCATCTGACCTGTCTCTTAGAAACCTGTATGCAGGTCAGGAAGCAACAGTTAGAACTGAACATGGAACAACAGACTGGTTCCAAATAGGAAAAGGAGTACGTCAAGGCTGTATATTGTCACCCTGCTTATTTAACTTGTATGCAGAGTACATCGTGAGAAACGCTGGGCTGGAAGAAACACAAGCTGGAATCAAGATTGCTTGGAGAAATATCAATAACCTCAGATATGCAGATGACACCACCCTTATGGCAGAAAGCAAAGAACTAAAGAGCTTCTTGATGAAAGTGAAAGAGGAGAGTGAAATAGTTGGCTTAAAGCTTAACATTCAAAAAACTAAGGTCATGGCATCTGGTCCCATCTCTTCATAGAAAATAGATGGGGAAACAGTGGAAACAGTGTCAGACTTTATTTTTGGGGGCTCCAAAATCACTGCATATGGTGAATCCAGCCATGAAATTAAAAGATTCTTACTCCTTGGAAGGAAAGTTATGACCAACCTAGATAGCATATTTAAAAGCAGAGACATTACTTTGCCAACAAAGGTCTGTCTAGTCAAGGCTATGGTTTTTCCAGTAGTCATGTATGGATGTGAGAGTTGGACAGTGAAGAAAGCTGAGTGCCAAAGAATTGATGTCTCTGAACTGTGGTGTTGGAGAAGACTCTTGAGAGTCCGTTGGACTGCAAGAAGATCCAACTAGTCCATCCTAAAGGAGATCAGTCCTGGGTATTCATTGGAAGGACTGATGTTGAAGCTGAAACTCCAATACTTTGGCCACCTGATGTGAAGAGTTGACTCATTGGAAAAGACCCTGATGCTGGGAAGGATTGGGGGCAGGAGGAGAAGGGGACAACAGAGGATGAGATGGCTGGATGGCATCACTGACTCAATGGGCATGGGCTTGGGTAAACTCCAGGAGTTGGTGATGGACAGGAAGGCCTGGTGTGCTGCGATTCATGGGGTCACAAAGAGTTGGACACGACTGAGCGACTGAACTGAACTGAACTGAACTGATGCATACCTCCTGCACACAGCATCACAAAATGGGTAAGCAAATCACTTAATTTACCCCGCAGGCCCAGACCCTGGACACATGCTACCCTTAGCCCACATTAGGAACCAGCTCACTACTTCCTCAGTGAGCCAGCTAGCATGTGAAACTGTTACTTTTTCTCGCTCCCCCTTGCTGCAGCTGGAGCCCCAATAACACCTTGCCTGTATTTCTTGTCTGGTCTCTGATCAATGGGACTCCAGTTTTCTTGGGTGATATGGCAGAGGATTATCTTTACTTGATTATGATGGTCAATACACTGGTGAATATGGTTGTTGAAATCTGATCAAACTGTATACTACCTTAAATGTATTTTATTGTGTATAAATTGTACTTCAGTAAAGTTGGAATAAGAGTAAGTTGCAAAAATTATATATCTAAGTATAGCCTAATCTTGTTTGTTCCTCTGCTCTTCATTTATTTAAAACTTTTGATTATATTACTATTTTTCACCATATTTTTCAACAGATTTTAGTACCACTCTTTCATCATAATTAAATAATTTTTATCATGCTGAACTAGTCTTTTACTTTCGCTATTTAATACATTGTATGTTTATTTCCTAGAATAGAGTTTATAAATAAATCTGTCCCTTATTAAGCCCTGTTTATTCATATTTACCTCTTTTTGTGTGTAGCAAGCAGTCTAGATGATTATAATTTCTACTGATGTAGTTCAGTTCATAGTATGTTAAATTCCAGAGAACTCAAAAATCAGAGTAGAATGGATATCTATTTATATACACTGGTACTATTATTTTTTAACTTAATTTGCTGAAAAATTGTTAAACCAGTTTGTTCCAAGCCTTCTTTATTATTAAACCTATTTTCTTTTTAGATATCTGACTTAGTATTTACCATCTCAACCAACACCATCACTGCCATCATAGCTAATATCACATCATACTATGCCACGCACTTTGCAAGTACATTCTTTATTGCAATTTTCGTACTTTCACACTAGCTTTGCATTTGCAAATCAAAGTTCAAATTAGTGAGATACTTCATTTTTGCATTTAGTACAAGAATTTCCTTGTTATGGTTACTTTCTAATCAATGTCTATAAGATCAAAAGGAATATCATTATAGTTAACCATAATAAAAACAAGATGTCTTGGTCTAAATCCTTATATCATATTTGAATACTATGAGACTCCACTGAATAAAGTAATAAGGTTTTGTCTCTTTTGAAGAGGAGACTTCTGAGCACAGAATTTTGACTTAAAATTCAAGTAAACCAGGTTTTTTAAGAACCCCTCATGATGTGACTTTCTACAATTCTTCCTCTAAGTTGACTCATAAGGCATATTGGGAAAATGTTAAGAAATTCATCTTAGACTCAAAGCTGTGACTTTGATGTATAAGCTTTCATGAAAGCATTTAAGCATTTCACCCTAGGCTGAAAAACTCTTCTAAAAAACCAGGCAAAGTTCTTGTTAGCCAGCAAAATAAAACGTGATTTTTGTTTACAGTTATCAGAGTAGACAGCCTGTACTTATTCTCATGCCGTTCTACGAGTAGGAAATATATGTATCATAAATGATGCCAAGGGAGCTTAGAGGAGAGGAGGAGCCATTTTATCAGAGGAGACACTGTTGATGCTGTAACAGTGGGAGCTGCAAACAGACTGGGGATATAGCATACTGCTTGCTTAGGAGAATGGATGCAAGAGGGAAAAGCATCCAAATATACAGATGCAACCAGCGAACACTTGAAAAGAGTCAGGTCTGTGCCTAGAAATAACGCAGAGCTTAGAGTTATATAGACACAAGCCTTTACATCTTCATCCCTTCAAGAGGTTTAAAAATCAACTGGAATTGAGCTACCCAAAGCTGACATTCTAAACCCAATTTAATTTTAGTAGGTTTCAATCAGGGACTATCTGTAAAACATATTGCACACAATTCATAATTTAGTGCATCAACTGATAAGATAGACACTACACAAGAAACATCGATTTGGATGTAATGTAACATTTCAATATTACTTGAAATGTACTATTAGATGATTCATTTAAATTATAATAGCCTCTGACAGCGGAAGATTAGGAGTTTTATAACAGATCTTGAAAAATCTTGAATTTATTCTTTACATATGCAATCCAGATTACTGACTGGAAGAGTATTTAACTACTGCAGTCTCAATCTCAGCTGTGATTCTAGAAGTCAATGAAAATACAATTATCCATGCTGGCTAGACACAATTGCCAGGGGGCATAATTAAGGGAAACATTTAGCAAATTGCTTTCTGAAAGAAAATAAAATGATTTGAGTGGAGTCAAGAGTTCATATGGGTCTCCAGAGAGAGACTCCATCCTCCTTCAGAAAAGAAAAAGAGAGAGAGAAAAAAATAAAACACAGTACATTATGGCACACATGTCCTATGTGCTTGGGGCAAAACTGTAGGCTGAAGGAGGCGAGAGTGATTGCAAGGTAAGAGGGAGTATTTGACCCCTGAGTACCATTTGCCAAAGCATTTTCTTTGAAGTATACTGAGAGATGTTCTTTGAACAGGACTTTCCCCACTTAAATGTTTCGGGTAAACAGCACAAAGTTTTCCTCTTTTTGATTCAAAATATCTTTAGACTCTCTAAGCCTTTGAGTTCTAAAGCAAAAATAAATGTTTAACGCTCCATCATCTACATTGAGGATATATCTTGAGACTTCATACTATAAAATATTTCTTATTTGAAATATTTCTTTTTTGAGGGGATCTTTAGCCAGAAGGTTTTACTGTTCATGCCATTTAAAGAACCCGAGCGTAGGAGACAGCAGAAATAAATAGAATAGTATCACAAGGCCTGTGTGCCCAGTGGGGTCTGATGCTTTGTGACCCTGTGGACTGTAGCCTTCCAGGCTTCTCTGTCCACGGAATTTTACAAGCAAGAGTACTGGAATGGGTTGTCATTTCCTCCTCCAGGGGATCTTCCCAAGCTAAGAATTGAACTCGTGTCTCCTGCATTGGCAGGCGGATTCTTTACCACTGCACCACCTGGGAAGCCCAGTCTTAGAATGTTATATATCTGGGAAAATAAATTCTAGCTACATATGCTAATATGAATATAGCTTTTGACCTAACTTAAGCTATACAATAATGTCATAAAACTATATATAGTATAAGTTTATATAAAATTAAAACAGGCAAAACTAGCAATTATATTACTTAAAGACATATCTAGATAATAAATATTAAAGACAGGAGCAATTATTACAAAAATTAGAGTAGTGATTATCTGTTGAGGAAAGAAGGGAGATGTGATGGTAAACTAGACACACATGGTGGAGATCAGGGGGTCTCCTGAGGTACTTACAATGCTCTATTTCTCAACTTGGTTGGTAGTTATATGAATGTCTATAACTGTTCTTTATATTGTACATACATACATATTTATATACAGCTTTAATTTGTAAATATGTATGTGTGTACACACACAAACACATGCTTTCTCTCTCTCACTCTCACACACACACACACACACACACACACACAAACTCTAAGGCACAGCAGTAGTAACAAGGCATTCCTGAGCTACAAAAGGTGAATTTTCTGAGTACTTAGTAGGGAAAAGTAAACTTCTTCAGAAATGTTTGCTGTATTTTTATAGTAGGTATTAAGAATAAATATAGCTGAAGCTATTGAAATAGGAAATACTGTAATTTAAACTCTAATTTGAACAACTGCAGAAACTGAATACTCTGGTTAGTAGTTATATCAAGTGATACACACAGAATGGTATGACAAATTATAGAAGATAGATCAACATGTGACAAAGAAGATCATGAAATGAAATAGAGCCAGAATAACAGAAGAAGAAGAAGGGCAAAAATGTGAAGCTTTTTGTCAATTACATGCTGAAGAAGGGTTTGATTTAATATTGAAAAATCTCTATTAGAATATGAAAATTATTATTCAAATAGTCAGGAATTCAATCAAAATTTAGGCAAAATAGCGGAACGTTTGGCTTCTGTAATTAACCTATAGGAATAAAAGGGAGGAGCTGATCTGAGGGGTTCTTGAACAATGAACTCAAACATAATCAAGTTTTTCCATATTAACTTCTCTCTTTTTCACTGTTTAGTTTTTGCTTTGTTTTTATTTGTTATTTCTCCAAATATTTTGTTTTCTGGGAAAGAGAGGCAGTAGTTGGGGAGGTAGTCGAGAATTTCTATATACTGTGTATTATGTAAGTGTGGAGAAGGAAATGGCAAACCACTCCAGTATTCTTGCTTGGAGAATCTCATGGACAGAGGAGCCTGGAGGGCTACAATCCACGAGGTCGCAAGAGTTGGACAGGATTTAGCAACTAAACCACCACCACCACCACCATATATGCATGTAATACCTATCACATCCATGCATTACCAATTCTTGGCTTTGCCTCTCTTTCCCAACTGACTAAGACAATTGAGGCTTATGATGTCCTGCAGACACCTGTAAACTGATTTCTGGGTGCCTCATGCTCTTCCATGCTTTACCTCCCACCTGATCACCTGGTAACATCTGACTCCTTGCAGGGTTTTACTGAACCCACTATCTGTTGTCCCTCTACTTTTCCTGTTTAGAAAACCTACTCCCCTTCACTTAAACTGAGTGCTTAGTTAGCCCTATGTCAACATGCTGAAGCTTTTATCTTGGTCAGTGACAACTCCAATCTTCCATTTGTTCAAACCAAACACCTTGTTAGTTTACTTTTTCCCCCCTTTTTATTTAACAATTTGGTTCATCACCAATTTCTTGCAGTTCGACCTTCCAACCATGTCTTATAGTCTTCACCATGGTCATGGTGAAGTTTATCATCTTGCTTTACCTAGATTATTTTAAGAGCCTCCTGAACTGATTCCCTAGAATGTATTTTTGCATTTCCCCTATTGCTGCTGCTGCTAAGTCGCTTCAATCGTGTCCAACTCTGTGCGACCCCGTAGACAGCAGCCTACCAGGCGTCCTCGTTCCTGGGATTCTCCAGGCAAGAACACTGGAGTGGGTTGCCATTTCCTTCTCCAATGCATGCAAGTGAAAAGTGAAAGTGAAGCCACTCAGTCGTGTCCGACTCTTAGCGACCCCATGAACTGCAGCCCACCAGGCTCTTCTGTCCATGGGATTTTCTAGGCCAGAGTACTGGAGTGGGTTGTCCTATTGAATTCTATATAAAAAGAGTCTTTACTGAAAACAGTATTCATTGTGTATAATATTTTCCTTAGCAGTCCAGTGCATCTCCCCATATACACACTTCTTTCTGGCAGTTATTTTGTAGACATGTCAAGAAATGATGCTTGGACTAAGTTACCTTAGGTGTTTTTTCTTAGTATTTAGAAGAGATTCAGTTTTATATGATGAAGACATCACAGGAAAAAAAAAAAAAAACCTCTGGGAACCTCATATTCTACTGTATCTTAAGCCTTGTGCAATTTATTAGAATTAAGCTTGATAATTTCTTTTTTAAACATATCACTAGGTACATTAAGATTACTTTCAAACTATTTTGATTTGTTGTGATTATTATAGCTGAAATTAAACTCAAAATTCATATGGCCCTAGAGAGTTATTCCATTTCCCTTTAGCTTACCAAGGGCTCTGTCATCCCATGATAGAGGATAAGATGGTTGGATGGCATCACCAACTCAATGGACATGAGTTTGAGTAAACATCGGGAGTTGATGATGGACAGGGAGGCCTGGCATGCTGCAGTCCGTGGGGTCACAAAGAGTCGGACATGACTGAGTGACTGAACTGAACTGAACTGAACTCAACTACCAGGGGCTTCCTTTGTGGCTCAGATGGTAAAGAATCAGCCTGCATTGCGGGAGAACTGGGTTTGATCCCTGGGTTGGGAAGATTCCCTGGAGAAGGGAACAGCTACCCACTCCTGTATTCTTGCCTGGAGAATTCCATGGACACAGGAGCCTGGCAGGCTACAGTCCATGGTGTTGTAAAGAGTTGGACAGGACTGAGCGACTTTCACTCTTACTTAGCTTACCAAGAGCTGGCCTAACAAGACTGAGTTAACTCAGTGTAAGAATAAAATAATACCTACCACCTAGCTTCTATAAGACCATTTTCTAGATAAAGAATTTTCCATTACAACAAAATATCCTGGATCATCTCTGTAATCTCTTCTTATATATAAGTTCTGAGCTTCCCAGTGGCATTAGTGGTAAAGAACTTGACTGCCAATTCAGGTTAGGCTAAGAAAATTAAATGTAATAAGTTAAATAAGCAAAAATATGCATATAAGTTAAATAAGCAAAGTGACAATATATAGCCTTGATGTATTCCTTTTCCAATTTGGAACCAGTCTGTTGTACCATGTCCACCTCTAACTGTTGTTTTTTGACCTGCATACAGATTTCTCAGGAGGCAGGTAGGTGGTCTGATTTCCATCTCTTTAAGAATGGTATTTTGTGATTGTAATGTGTCAATATATGTTCGTGGTTGGTATAAAATACATCACTCTTGTGAATGCTATTGATAATGGAAAAGATTATTTATGTATGGGATCATGAGGTGTATAAGAGAAATCTCAATTTTATTATAAACCTAAAACTGCTGAAAAATAAAGTTAATAATGAAGAAATTGATGGTAGCTTGGAGGTAATATGCCAGCAAATTTGGAAAACTCAGCAGTGGCCACAGGACTGGAAAAGGTCAGTTTTCGTTCCAATGCCAAAGAAAGGCAATGACAAAGAATGCTCAAACTACCGCACAATTGCACTCATCTCACAGGCTAGTAAAGTAATGCTCAAAATTCTCCAAGCCAGGCTTCAGCAATATGTGAACCGTGAACTTCCAGATGTTCAAGCTGGTTTTAGAAAAGGCAGAGGAACCAGAGATCAAATTGCCAACATCCACTGGATCATCAAAAGAGCAAGAGAGTTCCAGAAAAACATCTATTTCTGCTTATTGACTATGCCAAAGCCTTTGACTGTGTGGATCACAATAAACTGCGGAAAATTCTGAAAGAGATGGGAATACCAGGCCATCTGACCTGTCTCTTGAGAAACCTGTATGCAGGTCAGGAAACAACAGTTAGAACTGGACATGGAACAACAGACTGGCTCCAAATGGGAAAAGGAGTACATCAAGGCTGTATATTGTCACCCTGCTTATTTAACTTATATGTAGAGTATATCATGAGAAACGCTGGGCTAGAAGAAACACAAGCTGGAATCAAGATTGCTTGGAGAAATATCAATAACCTCAGATATGCAGATGATACCACCCTTATGGCAGAAAGTGAAGAAGAACTAAAGAGCCTCTTGATGAAAGTGAAAGAGGAGAGTGAAAAAGTTGGCTTAAAGCTTAACATTCAGAAAACTAAGATCATGGCAGCTGGTCCCATCACTTCATGGGAAATAGACAGGGAAACAGTGGAAACAGTGTCAGACTGTATTTTTTTGGGCTCCAAAATCACTGCACATGGTGATTGCAACCATGAAATTAAAAGACACTTACTCCTTGGAAGGAAAGTTATGACCAACCTAGACAGCATATTAAAAAGCAGAGACATTACTTTGCCAACAAACATCTGTCTAGTCAAGGCTATGGTTTTACCAATAGTCATGTATGGATGTAAGAGTTGGACAGTGAAGAAAGCTGAGTGCCGAAGAATTGATGCTTTTGAACTGCAGTGTTGGAGAAGACCCTTGAGAGTCCCTTGGACTGCAAGGAGATCCAACCAGTCCATCCTAAAGGAGATCAGTCCTGGATGTTCATTGGAAGGACTGATGTTGAAGCTGAAACTCCAATACTTTGGCCACCTGATGCGAAGAGTTGACTCATTGGAAAAGACCCTATTGCTGGGAAGGATTGGGGGCAGGAGGAGAAGGGGACAACAGAGGATGAGATGGTTGGATGGCATCACCGACTTGATGGACATGAGTTTGGGTAAACTCCAAGAGTTGGTGATGGACAAGGAGGCCTGGCCTGCTGCGGTTCATGGGGTCACAAAGAGTTGGACATGACTGAGCGACTGAAGTGAACTGAACTGAACTGAAGACTCAAGGATCCTTAGGATCCATTCCTTCTACAAAATCTATAATTCAGTGGTTCTGTGTCATATGCCCTGTTTTCTTTTCCAGGGATTATTAATGGAGTGACTTTCTTGGAGGTTGTCTAAGAGTCCTTCTCTGGTATCTCATATGTAGTCAAGTACCAAGTCTGGTTAACTGTTTCCTCTCCTATAATCCAAGTACAATCCACCATCATCTCCAATGTAGGTTACTTGCTTTGTCTCAATCAATATTTTTTCATTAATATATCCCCTGAAGCTAATGAAAACTAAAATCCTTGATATATTTTTTTAAAGAAAGCTTTAGGTAATGTGGTAGCTACCTATTTCTCTAGCTTAAACCCTGCCACCCTCATCCTTATCCTTAAAGCTTTATTTACAAAATAATTTCTTCTCCCTTCGAAGAATATGCTGTACCTTTTCATTCTTTAGTGCTTTCATCCATGCTATTTTCACTTTAATAATTTCTTATCCTATACTCATTACTCATTCTCATCTTAAACATTGTATTCTTCAGAAATATTTTCTGGAATCTAGACTAAGTTATAACTACATGAATAATTTCATAGCATAGCCTATCCTGTTTGTCTCATTTTTAATTTACATGTTCAAGAGCTTTTAGACTAAAAACTCCATTGAGAATTATTTATTTTAATTGTTGGCTAAATAATTAGATAAGGAAGCATGATCTTATTGTAATAACTTAAAGTTATAACCTTGAAATTAATTGATTTCCAAGCATCATAATAGAATATAAAAGTGGAATTTTGCTTCAGAATAAAAAATGACCCAGTGATCCAAAACAAAAACACCAATAACCATAGCAAATGTAACAAATATTTTAAATCGAAAAATGCTACAGGAGACTACCAATGAAGAACTAGCAAATAAAGTGAACAAAAGCAATCCTTCACGCACCTTGGATACATAATGGTTGGAGTTGAACTGCCCAACACTTTGGAAAGGGGAAGTGAGAATTTCTTTGGAGAAATTGAGCTTTGTGTATCACAACACAAAGCGATCTTGCTTCTACTTTAGCTCAAGCCAGATAAGAAATGATTTAGAAGCCCACTTATTGCTTGAGGGACAGAGTGGACTGGTCTTGGGATTGAAAAAGATAAAAGTAAAGGCTTAAGGTGGGTACTGATTTGAGGCAGAAGAAGAAAAGTCTTCTCTGGTGGCTCAGATGGTACAGAATCCACTTGCAATGCAGGGTTTGATCCCTGGGTCGGGATGATCCCTTGGAGTAGGGAATGGCTACCCACTTCAGTATTCTTGCCTGGAGAATCCCATAGACAGAGGAGCCTGGAGGGCTATAGCCCACGGGGTAACAAAAAGTCAGACACTGAGTAACTTTCACTGTTTTTCACTTTAGAAGAAGAAAAAGAGTTTGATATGCTTTGGGAGTCTCTTTTCTACGTATAGCAGAGGCAAGGGTATTCATATTTTTTAAGGGTCGAATGAAAGCTCCACAGGAGAGAAGGCCATCCAGGAGGTAATTTAAATTCTTCCTGACTGGCTATCCAGAGAGAGTACAAACCCAATGAAAGGATAAGCAATGCCAATCCCAAGAGCAAGGATACAACTATAAAGGGCCTACCAAAGAAATCTACAACATCCTGTAATGAGAATGTACTGGAATGTTTCTCTAGTGTGACTTCCAAGGCCCCAAAACATCTACTTGAGCATAAGCTAAGTCCAGAGCAAGTGGAATTTAAACATCCTCCAGTGGCTGATATATGCAATGCCAGAATACAAGAAAAATCCTTTCCTCTCTTCTCCTACTCTTCAACATGCAGAAACCAGAGGCCCCCTACTGCGTGGGGAAAGAGGAGGAGTTGTCAACCTGGGGAAGAGAGAGGAAGTCATTGAGCATCAGGTTTTCCTTCTCAGGCCTCCCACTGCGGCAAGCCCATGCGGGAAGAAGAAAGACACGTTCACTCTAAAGAAATTTGAATTATGATTATTGTCTTCCAATAAATAAAAACATTTTTTTAATGAACAGAAATAACTGTTTTAACCCTATTTCATTTTCTTATTTACATAATCTAATTTTAATCTTTAACATCTTTCACCATCAGAATAAGTAGCTGGCAATCATGGAGGTAAAGATTGAAATAAATAATTAAATATTTAAGTGAAACTACAAATAATAATATAAGAATTTACTGGTGTTAAAGCTTTGTACGGGGTGGGGGGTGTTTTCTCCATTTATAAGATTAAGAATTGTAAGCATTGCATACATTGATTCATTGAGTTTTATAATTTTGAGAATAGGTTGTTGGTCTATTAGTTGGTAAGTAAAAAAAAAAAATCAACTTTGAAACAATTTCATTCTTTCTTCCTGATTGGTTTTTGTTTTTATCTTCTTAAAATGCTGAGAACTATATTCAGACTGCCTAATTCTTAGCACAACTAATGTGCTATTTCATGTTTAAATATTCAAACTCTATTTCTGACTCAATTTATATTAAACCCTAGTTGACTTTTCTTTATGATTATGTGCATATTTCCAGTAAGTTATTTCCTCAGTTAGGTCTGAGGTTTAATTTAAGCCATCAGTATGTAAACTCTTTCCAAAACAGTAAATAAACTTAATTAAACCATGGGGATATATGAAATTGGTAAGAAAAAGAAAGAAGAAAACAAATGGGACATAAGAGTGGTTGGTATACCATTTGTTTAATTAAACCAAGTTTAGTTTTAATAGTCTTCTTAAGGCACATGGTAGACATCTTATTTTCTTTTTTTTTTTAGTTATATTCTTGCTCATGAGGACCATTAGGAAAGTTTTCAGACTTTACTTTGAGATCATTCTGGTAGAGAATGATAAAGTATACTATTTAAAGCTATGAAACCCATTATCATCTTGGCTTTACCTGCTGAAAGAAATTCAAAATTGTTTGAACAATATTTCTTCTTTCTTTCCAGAATCTTTCATTACTCAGAACCATATTACTGTGCTGAAGCACTAAGTGGTGAATAATTCCATACATATCTTTTCCATTTCATTGCATTTCCAGGAGCTTTGGATGCCTTCAACAAATAAAACAATAGGCCCTCTCTGTGTTACTTAAATTGCCAGAGTTAAACAGTGTTAGCCCATACAGATGCCTGTATACTACATGAATCCCCCCTAACACACATAAAAAGAAATAACCAGAATGTCAACATTTTGTGGTTGTTGTTGCTTACTTGCTAAGTCATGTCTGGCTCTTTTGCACGCCCATAGGCTGTAGCCCGCCAGGCTCCACTGTTGACAGGATTTTCCAGACAAGAACACTGGAGTTGGTTGCCATTTCCTTCTCCACGGAATCTTCTCTATCTCCTGCAGCTTGAATCCTGTCTCCTGCACTGGCAAGCAGATTTTTTACACTGAGCCACCATTCTGTGAAATGAAAGCAAAATTCTAGATCTAGGGACATTTATGAATAGGTCACAGCTTCTAGGAACATTGTCTGGAACATTTCAGTTTTGTTTAGCTGTTGCAAGAGGACATTATCCAAACGCAACAGCTTATGCACGGAATCACTGAAACCTTTTGAGATTTTCATTTGTTTCTCTTATTGTACTTGATAGTAGCTTCAAGTTTAGAGCATTCTGACATAAAAGGAAAGCTTAACATAACCCTGTAGCACATTCTGTTAGAGCAATCAATTTTCTCATGGACACGGGGTTAGAGAAACAAGGGCAGTTTCTCATTAGGAAGATATTTTTGCAACCAGTAAACCTAACTAAAAATATTTTAACCAATAATGCCACTTAAGAAAGTACTGTCAGATATTTGAAGAAACTCATTTTTTTCGTTCTTGGCGGCAAAGGGTAAACAGAACATGTTTGTGGCTGTTTTGCCATTATTGATTTATTTTCTTCAGATATGGATTGAAGGAATGACTTCCGTTTTTCTTGACACAAAGTCTGGGGTATCCTTGAAGCTAGATGTTTTAAGCAAGAATCCAGTGTCTGTTATATATTGAAATAATTAGGATTCCTACTTTTGGGAATTCTATTTTGTTTTCACTACTAACCTTTAGGGAATATGCTCTTCCCTTTAGGTGATTTGAAAGTTTCAAACTACTCAAAGCAGAAAATTACTTTGAAATGTTTGTTTTAAACTGACAATATTTATGATTCTCTCTCTCATATACTGATTCTATCTTTCATTCCATGAACTTTTACTAGCAGCCTTCTGGATATACAGACCAGTATAACAATATTATTAAGATTTTTCTATATGGCAATCATAAAACAAACATATAATAAGTAGCTATAGAGTATAAAAATTAAAGGTATTATAAACTTTATGTACACCTTTGAAGGTAACAAAGAAAAAATTGTATCATGATTTAGACAATCTAAAAAATCATACAGAGATAAAGAATAGTTATAAGTGATTTGTTTATACATTGAGATACCAACTTTACATCACAGAGTACTCTCAGATGAGGTAAACAGTGATGAATAAAAACAAAAAGAGATATGATCTCTGCTCTCACAATAATTCCACATGTATTGTAATGTAGCAAAAGAGCACTTTTAACTGACTGATTCAGTGATTGACTGATTCATTCAAACAGATAACCCTTTGAGCGGACACTGTACTTATGAAGATTAAAGAGATATAATCCTGTTAATGAGTCACTCACATTTCATTAGAAAATGCAGACCTGTAAACACATATTACATTACACTGTACAACATACTGAATGTTATTATCAGAGTTTTATATGGGTACCTTAAAAACTGTTATTACCTTTCCTGTTGCAATCAGTAAATTTTTTTCTCAAGGTATGTAACATTTGACAGAGACTGAAAAATACAAGTTGATGATTTTCAGATAGAGAAGAAAGGTTATTTCAGGATGAGAGTTGTAACTTGAATGTGAGTTTAAAGAGTTGTGGGCTATACAGGCCAGATGGCAGATGGTGAGTGAGAATGAAAGGGATGACAGAAGATAAAACTATTGGGTCCAGATGTTGAAGGACTGTGAGTACTCTAAAAGAAAGTTTAAATCTTTTCCTATGTTGTTTTTTGATTCAGATAACATGTAAAAATCAGTATGGCTAGATTTGGTACAGCTACTATAGAGAACAGTGTGAAGATTCCCTAAAAAATTAAAAAATAGAGCTACTGTCTGATCCTGCTATCCCACTCCTAGGCATGGATCTGGAGACAACTATAATTTGAAAAGATATATGCACCCCAGTTTTCATAGTAGCACTATTTACAATAGCCAAGGCATGGAAGCAACCTAAATGTCCATCGACAGATGAATGGATAAAGACTATGTGGTACATATACACAATGGAATATTACTCTGTTGTAAAAAATAATGAAGTAATGCCATTTGCAGCAATGTGGATGCATCTAGGCATTGTCATATTAAGTGAAGCAAGGCAAACAGAGAAAGGGAACCATCATATCATATCTCTTATAAGTGGAATCTAAAAAATGACACAAATTAATTTATATAAAAAAGAGAAACAGAAAAACAGGCGTAAAAACCAAGCTTATGGTTATCAAAAGTAAAAGAGATGGAGGGATATATTAGAAGTTTAGTACTAACATATTATATATACTGCTGTATGTAAAACAGATAAGCAACAGGGACCTACTATATAGGACAGGGAACTATACCAAATACTTTGTAATAACTTACAATGCAAGAGAATCTGAGAACATAGATAGATATGTATGTTTAACAGATTCACTTTGCTGTATACCTATAACTAGCACAACACTGTAAACCAACTATGCTTTAATCAATCAGTGAAGTAAATATCATTAAAAACTCAGAAACCATATTAAAAAGAAGAGATGAAATTTTGTGTTTATCCCATTTCTGGTGCTCTATCTCATTCTTTTCCTCCCTAGGCCTGAGCAATGCCTCCATCATGTTCTAAAGGTGTTTCATTGTGGTTGTCTTTCCTAGAAATACTGTTTAGGACACCCTTGAAAAACCAAGCTTTGGTGTGCAGTTTTAACACTGTAGCATTTTGTGAGTTGACCTGAATGTGAATCATGTAACTGTTTGAACACATTTGCATGCATAATGTATAGACTGGGACAGTGGATGACAGGCAACAAGTCACTTAACTACTTGAGAACAAAACCTTGCCCACCATATGCCCATCAAAATGGTTCTGTCGTTCTTTTCCTCGTTGGGAGGAATAAAATAGTTGAAACATAAATTAGTCCTTCTGAAGATAGAGAGATCATGGTGAACTGGTGGCTTTTTAAGGGGTATCATTGTTAGTATTCGGGTGTTTTTTGTTGTTTTGAAACTGTAGGGCCCATTCTATGATGTCTAGGAATTAAAAACATTTTTTTTTTCCCCAAAGCTGCCCATCTCAATCTCTTAAGAGAGAAGCTGCCTTTTTGTAACCAGATAATTACCCACACTGGTTTCTTGGCACTTTACTGGTGAGATCTTTTCCTTGAATTGTTTTAAAACTTGTACAGAATTGGAGTTGCCTCCTCTCCTTTGTGTTAAGAAGGGCAAAAAAACCAAGAATTTTTACTCATAGTGATCCTGTCCGAACCCAGCTCTGTCAATCTTCTTCCTAGCATGGTGATTTGGCTTGCTCTTTTGTAATAGAGACTATTGACAAAAATGACATTATTAATTCACAGCATTTCCTTCTTTATTTGGGCATTTCATTTTCAAATAGAAAGGTCACAACTAAGTAATAAGATAGCAAAATAGAAAGATTCAGAGCATGCCCTGCTGTTGATCTTCCATCTTATGTAACATAATAATTATGTCTTGAGAGAGAAATGGTCCAAACTATGCTTTTATAGGGACAGTTTATCACGTTGGCAATTATTTTTCTAAATGAAGAAAGAATTATGTGGAGCAAAAGGACAAAAAGTGCCCCTGATGTATGAGGCAGAAATGGTATGGGTTCTACTCAGGCAATGTTGCAACCAACTCTTGTTCTTTAGTGCTATCTGGCTTACCTTTAGGCTTTGCTACACTGTGCATACTTGCATGATAAGTTGCTTCAGTCATGTCCGACTCTGTGCGACCCTAAGGACTGCAGCCTGCCAGGCTCCTCTGTCCATGGGATTCTCCAGGCAAGAGTACAGAAGTGAGTTGCCGTGCCCTCATCCAGGGAATCTTCCCAAGCCAGGTACTGGACCTGCATCTATGTCACTTGCATTGGCAGGCCAGTTCTTTATCACTAGTGCCAGCTAGAAAGCCATTACTACACTTTAGGGAAAGTTAAATTTACTCTATATCACCCTACTATGGTTGTCCAGCTTCATGGTCTACCTTAGAAATAGGGCAATATGCAATCCATCCTCAGTAGAGCAATGACACCTGGTATACAGTAATAATGATCTTATGACACAGTTGTGAAAGATTCATGGTAAAACCAACTGTTCCAGCTCACTGCCCTGGAGGGCCCACATTGGTACTTACTGCACAGTAATTGATGAAAAGATATTGAGGGAGTCAGGGATCCAGGGCCTAGTTACATATTACACACTTAAGAGTAACCTGACCTGTTTATACACCAGTCTAGCTGGCATGCCACCTCACCTGGACTTCTAATAGGCACACCAAATCTACCAAGTCCGAAATAACCTCCAGATACCGATCTCCCATTTCTGCTGTCTCACAGAATTTCTCATGTCTATACATGGCAATTTTGACTCACCAAAAAGCTTGGAAACACTTTAAATGCCTCTTTATTCTCATACCCTTAATGTAATTCCTTAACACATGCTGCTTAGTTCTACTCTTCAAAATATACCGAGACTTTGAGAAATTGTCCCTGCTTCTATGCTATCATATCTTATCTGCATTATTTTAATAACTTCTCAATATATCCCCATTTCTAGTGTTGCCCACCTTTGATCTGTTCTTAATCTGGAAGAAAAATTATTCTGTAAAATAGTAGCCTGACCGTTTTTATTCCTCAACTCAAACTTTATAGATCTTGTCTGACTCAAAGTGAAAGGAAAGTACTCATGATACCCTACCAGTCTTTACAGTATTTATTCTCTTTCCTTCTCTCAAACCCATACCTCATGTCCTTTCCTCTTCCCTCCATTTGCTACAGCAACACTGGTTGTTTTGATGTTCTTTGAGCAGACTGGTGGTGCACATTTTTCAAATGCCTCTACACTTAGCAGTGGCTTCCTGGATGCCTTAGTGGTAAAGAACCCGCCTGCCAAAGCAGGAGATTCAGGAGACATGCGTTCAATCCCTGGGTCAGAAGATCCCCTGGAGTAGGAAATGGCAACCTGCTCCAGTATTCTTGCCTGGAATATCCCGTGGACAGAGGAGCCTGGTGGGCTACAGTCCACAGGGTCACAAAGAGTCAGACACAACTTAGCGTTTGAGCATACAGGCATGAACATTTAGCAGTACTTCTGCCTGGAATCTCCTTTCCTCACATATCAGCATCACTTGTGTCCACATTTCAGGTCTTTGGGCACATGACACCTTTGCAGTGTCAACTTCCCAGGCTGCCTTCACTCTTGTCTAAAATTACATCTTGTGGCTCCAGCCTTTACCCTATCCCTGCCCGTAGCTCTTCCTATCTCTAATTATGGCTTCACTTTGTTTTCTTTAGTGCTTATTACTATCTTACATGCTATGTCACTTAATAATTTCCTTTTTTCCTCTAGCTTCTTCAGTAGACTGTAAGTTCCCAAGAAAATATTTATAAATTTTTTTGTTGTCGTTCAGTGTTGTCCATAGTACCTACAACAGTTCCTGACACAGAGTAGATCTTCAGTAAATCTATATTGGATAAATAGCTGAACTTTCAAGATTCATATCTTCAAATATTCATTAAGAATTTGATATTTACACTTAAAATAAATTTTATTTTGTACCACATTTACTTGAAACAGGGGTTTATATGTTAGTGGGATGAAGAATGAGGTATACAACAAAATATAATGTCCATAACTTATGTTTACATATAAGAAGAACAAAGTAAGCATTTAATAAGAACACATAAAAATAGAAAGATACACAAATTAAACAGGCTGGAATGACTGACTGTGGGTATGGGAGTGAGGTAAGAGGAAAATGGCAAATAAATAAAAAGAATTAAAGAATATTGTAGAGTTTGATAATAGTTACCTGATGACACGTGTAGAAGAAACAGATAGAAGAAGATAGAGAGAAAGATAGATAGACAGAGAGACAGAAAAGGGCAAAGAGTGAACAAACTTGTGGCTGACACTGAAGTGTGGGCAATGAAACCTTGGCTGTCAATTCCCTTCCTTATTGTCTGATTCTTCCATAGAGACTGCAAGGCTGGGTTTGTTAACAATAAAATGTACTGAGATTTTCCTTCACCAGTGGTGGGATGTTACATCAAGAGAAAAAAAAAATTCCATAAGTAAAAGCCCATGAGAGAACAACTCTTCTTGAAGAAAAAGGAAAAGCCAGACTGGGATAAAGTCTTTCGTTTTTTGCATGTTGACCTTCTCTCTTCGTGAGGAATACAGTAATGATGCCTCTAGGTATACAGCCAGATTGAAAACGAGGACAAAATCCAAACAATATTGTGTTGGTTTCTGCCATACAACATGATTCATAAGAAATCAACACAAAAACTGTATAGAAATCATCTTCCAATTAAAAATAAATTAAAAAATACCATTAAACATGTTCACCCTGTGGGGCTCACATTAGTAAATAAATAAATTGATTAGTTAAAAAAGATTGTGTAGCAGAGAGATAGAAGAAGCACAGATTTATTTTTGACATTCTTGAACAGCTCTACAATCACTGGACTGCTTACATGTCAAGTTCTTGCTACATGGAAAAATAAACACTTGTCTGTTTACATTCTTATAAGTTCTTATTTTTTTCCTATTGCTTGATGCCTGGATACATCTAGTTAGTCTTAGAGTCTAAAAATATTATTTGTATCTTAGAGCCTCAAAAATATCATTTGTATCTATCAGACAACAGAGGGAACACTAAGTGATTTTAATTGAATGACTTGGAAAACCAGGAAGAACAAAATAACAAACAAGTTTAAAATGTAGAATATGACAGTAAATAATAAATAAATTAAATTAAATAATTTCTTTATAGCAGACTAATATAGACACAAATACTCTTTGTTTTTGATAATCATAGATGTTAGAGCACTTTGAGAACTCCAAAGTCAAAAAATATACCCTTTGAACTACATTTCTTGCCAAATTCTTTGAATACATAGCTACTAAAAAACCACTCAATTAAGCTTAAGCAATGTGTCTTCAATTGCAGTTTATTCACTCATTATGAAGAGTGTGTAGCTATTTTTTTTAATCAGAAGTATTCCATACTTTATAACTTAAAGCATCTTTGAAGAGACGATGCAAATTTTATCAATAAGTTCAGTTCAGTTCAGCCACTCAGTCGTGTCCGACTCTTTGAGACCCCATGGACAGCATGCCAGGCTTCCCTGTCCATCACCAACTCCCAGAGTTTACTCAAACTCATGTCCATTGAGTTGGTGATGCCATCCAGCCATCTCATCCTCTGTCGTCCCCTTCTCCTCCTGTCCTCAATCTTTCCAAGCATCAGGGTCTTTTCAAATGAGTCAGTTCTTCACATCAGGTGGCCAAACTATTGGAGTTTTACTTTCAGCATCAGTCCCTCCAATGAGTATTCAGAACTGATTTCCTTTAGGATGGACTGGTTGGATCTCCTTGCAGTCCAAGGGACTCTCAAGAGTCTTCTCCAACACCACAGTTCAAATGCATCAATTCTTCGGTGCTCAGCTTTCTTTACCGTCCAACTCTCACATCTATACATGACCGCTGGAAAAACCATAGCCTTGACTAGACGGATCTTTGTTGGCAAAGTAATGTCTCTGCTTTTCAATATGCTATCTAGGTTGGTCATACCTTTCCTTCCAAGGAGTAAGCATCTTTTAATTTCATGGCTGCAATCACTATCTGCAGTGATTTTGGAGCCCAAGAAAATAAAGTCTCTTGCTGTTTTCATTGTTTCCCCATCTATTTTCCATGAAGTGATGGGACCGGATGCCATGATCTTAGTTTTCTGAATGTTGAGTTTTAAGCCAACATTAAGCTTTTCACTCTCCTCTCTCACTTTCATCAAGAGGCTTTTTAGATCTTTGCTTTCTGCCATAAGGGTGGTGTCATCTGCCTCTCTGAGGTTATTAATATTTCTCCCAGCAATCCTGATTTCAGCTTGTGCTTCATCCAGCCCAGCATTTCTCATGAGGTACTCTGCATCGAAGTTAAATAATCAGGGTGACAATATACAGCCTTGACATACTCCTTTCTCGATTTGGAAGCAGTCTGTTGTTCCATGTCCAGTTCTAACTGTAGTTTCTTGACCTGCATACAGTTTTCTCAGGAGGCAGGTCACGTGGTTGAATGAAGTAAGTGCTATTATATATTTTTGATCACTAGGAGAAAATAAAGGGGAAGAAAAAATTGACTTTTACTTTTAAATATTAATGGAACCAATAAAGACACATTGGAACACTTTTATGCTATTATTTAGTTTTAAAAAACATCACTAAAGAGCAATTCAGAACTTACAGTTTGGACAAAACTGTTACATATTCATTTTCATTCTATAAGATTTTATAGATATTTATTCAATTTCTGTGTAGAAGGCAATGGCACTCCACGCCAGTACTCTTGCCTGGAAAATCCCATGGATGGAGGAGCCTGGTAGGCTACAGTCCATGGGGTCGCTAAGAGTCAGACGACTGAGTGACTTCACTTTCACTTTTCCCTTTCTTGCACTGGAGAAGGAAATGGCAACCCACTCCAGTATTCTTGCCTGGAGTATCCCACGGATGTCGGAGCCTGGTTGGCTGCTGTCTATGGGGTTGCACAGAGTTGGACACAACTGAAGTGACTTAGCAGCAGCAGCAGCATTCAATTTCTGTAACTTGATACTGATGGCCTTCCAGCTCATCTCTCTTCTATCTCTTCATGTGAAGTTAATAAATTAAAAAAAAAACTTTTATTCATATTGAAATTGTAATTATGATCCACAGTGAAAATGAGAGCTGCAGATTAATATTCATTCACCCATCTGACAATGTGTCAAATGCACCGAAGTGTTGGTAGATCAGATATACAAAGAACCTATGTTTTTACAGCTTCTCATGCTGTCAAGGGGCAGTCTTGTAAGCAGGACATTACTAGGTACCTAATAATTACGTAATTAGAGTCATGAGAGGGGGAGTTCAGGTATTTCAGGAAATTTGAAAAGTAGGAATATATACTTAGGATAAGATAAAGCTTCCCAGGAACATGAGTATAAGTTAAAACCTCATTAATGAGTAGGAATTATCAAGTCAAGTTCGAAAAAATTGTGAGGAAATAGATTCATTTAAAGGTACACCACAACTAAAGTGTCAGAGGCAGGGAAGAATATTGCTTTTTCTGGAAATTGCAAGCAATGGGGCATGGATGGAGAACAGAATAGTCTGGAAGTGGGCTGGATATCAATGGATAAAATCTGATTATTTCTCTAGGAAGCAAGATTTCTGTAGCCTGCCCTCCTTTCTCCTCACTACTCATATTTAGTCTTTTTAAGTTTGTATGGATCTGATTCTTCCGCAAGACACTCAGCATTTCCCCGTTCATTTACAGTTCCTTTTAAGTAGCATAACATTATGACTTCATGCCAAACGTGGGCATTTGATTCCTCACCAAGCTGAAAGCCCTAGTCCTGGTGTTCAGGATTACAAGGATTCCTTTCAAAAGTCTGATTTCTACAAACCTTGGCTGTAAATTTTGTACCTACCTTCAGTCTGCCTTAAAGTAAACAAGCAAAAAGAAATGGTATCTTTTTCCTGGGAATGAGGGTGAGGGCACTAATGCTGACACCCTCCAACCGTTCTTACTAATTCACCACCCCATTAACACTAGCAGGAGAACAGTTTAGAATCAGACTGATCTGAGATAAAGCCTCAGTTTTACTACTCAAAAGCTATGTAAACATGGTCAAGTGGTTAATTTCTTTAAGGTTCAGTTGTTTCATATGAAACACTAGAGACATAAAACCTAAAAATATTTTAGAATATATCTAATATGTAGAAAGAGCTCAATACATGAAAGATAATATTGCTAATTTTTTTCCTGAACATTAGTTTTTTCACCTTTTAAAACAAAGGTAGTGTTGTCCACATCAAATGACTGTTTTGATTAAGACCACAAAAACACATAGAGCAGATACTTGGTACTTGGTATTTGGTAGATGTTTAACTAATGGGAATCTCATTTCTTATATTGTGTTTACAAAAGATGGTTGATTCAAGCGTGTTCATTTTTTTATATGACCACTAACCTGGGAGTAGGGGAAAGGTAAACAAATATAAGAGTAAACGGAATGTGTCTCAAGGAATCCATAGTGATGTTTCCTTTACTGGTATTAGTTATTACAGTGGGTATAGTTGTAATTCCTCACTTGTCCAAAATAACTAGGATGTTCAAGTCATTTGGTAACTCTACAACCATTTGTATGAATTTTTATGCAAACTAGGAAAATTCAGTTGTTCCAATTAATTTATTAAAAATGTATATTAACTGAAGATAATTAGAAATTTGACTAAATAACATGTTTATTAATATTTCATCTCAAAATGCTAAAAATATTAACTCAAATTTCATTTAACTTCTAATTATATGGAAACGTTCAGTTTTCTTCTGATGCCACAGTCCCCTAAACTTTATGATTTCATCTCAAAGCTACATAAAGGAAACATATAGGAGACTTGCCAAAACACAAAGACAAAATAATTATCTGATTTTCTTTTACAGTGATGATTATCCATACAATTTGGATCACATTAAGAATATAGCATTGCCAAATAAAATATCATTATCTGACATTTTGCATGTCCTCTGAATATTCAACAATGATTCCTGGTTTTTAGTATCCTTCTTTAGATATTAAAAACTACAAAGCAATTTGTAATCCCTCAATTTTGCTATTATTCACTTTTCAGTAAAAACATGATAAAGGAGGTGAAACAAGGCATTCACAGGATTCTAAGGTATTCACAGCTTTTCAGAGGAATATAAACTGAGTTATGGTCTCCATGTGAACATGTTATCATTTAGAAGTTATGGGGTAACCATAGAAAATTAACCCAAGGCTAGAAGATATCATTCATCATATCTTGGCACTGTTAGTATTTATTATATGTTTGTATTGGCCATTTATAGATTAAGAATAATTATCCTCTATTCTATTGATTATTCTTTCACTGGATTTAAAGTAAAAATTTAAAAAACCTGCTCCAAAATGATTTCCCAAACTCAATTTAAACCTTTCTTTGGCACAACTCCCACTTGTTGGTCCTTCACAGACACTATGTTTTTTAAAAAATAGGTTCATCTCCTTAATATCCAATTTTGTTTGGAAAAAAAAAATCTGTGGGAATGGCAGGAGGCTTTAAATTAGCCTTCTTTATTTTAGTGCTAGCTGACTGCCCTAATCACAAATCATGTTTCAGTGTGTCGGAGGCTAGTAGATTCAGAAAAGGCACCTATTTTAGCAATCCACATACATCGTTTTGCACACTCACCCAGAAGAAAACATGGAACTCACAGTAAAAGAAAGGGCAGACAACAGAGTAGCTTGCCTGAACCTCTGAAATCTGGAGATGAATTTATGCAAATAAGACATCTTATCTAGCAGTCAGAGATGGGAAGGGAGAGCTATTTAACCTGAATTGAATAAAAGTAGGAAAAAGTTTGCATTTTGTTGGCTTTTCTGTAAAGGTTGAACTGACATCTGGTTGTAATTTGCTTTCCAAGATGATTGTCTTCTTTTATCCACTTCATACTGGTCTAAAGTTGCCATTTTAAAAATCTTGCATATGTAAGTTAGAAAATAAAATGCTATTGTTAATTTCTGCACACTAGAGGTCACTAAAGTATCCTAAGATAAAATGTACTCAATATTTTACCTTAAACTACTTTTGAGGGGATAATGATCATAATTTTAAAGTCCATTAAAAGAAACACAGGGAAAATAATAAGATTAACATATAGCATTGTGAATATTAGCTTTGAAAAAAATAAGATTGCAATATTATATTTTAATGCCACCTGAATCAGATTTCCTAAGTAATGCATCTCTGAATATCGGTATCTCAGAATATTTTATATGAATCTCTCAAATCCATTCTTATAACTAATCTTCTCTTTTCTGAAGCTATAACTGCCAAATATTAAATTATTATTTTCCCATTAATTTATAATAGTAAATTTTCTAACCATCTTGATACGATCACATCAATGTACTATCATGTCATTGGATACACAAAAATCAACCATTTTTAGGGCTGAGAAAGAATGGCCATCTATTGTCTGTTGTTGTTGTTCAGTTGCTAAGGCATATCCGACTCTCTGTGACCCCATGGTCACATGCCAAACCTCCCTGCCCCTCACCATCTCCCAAAGTTCGCCCAAGATATGTCCACTGAATCGGTGATGCCATCCAACCATCTCATCCTCTGCCACCTTCTTCTCCTTTTGCCTGCAATATTTTCCAGCATCAGGGTCTTTTCCAATGAGTTGGCTCTTCCCATCAGGTGGTCAAAGTATTGGAGTTTCGACTTCAGCATTAGTCCTTCCAATACTCATTCAGAGTTGATTTCCCTGAGGATTGACTGGTTTGATCTCCTTGCTGTCCATGGGACTCTCAAGAATCTTTTCCAGCACCACAACTCAAAAGTATCAATTCTTCAGCGCTCAGCCTTCTTTATGGTCCAACTCTCACATCTATACATAACTAGTGGAAAAACCATAGCTTTGACTATATAGACCTTTGTCAGCAAAGTGACGTTTCTGCTTTTTAATTAGCTATCTAGTTTTGTCATAACTTTCCTTCTAAGAAGCAAGTGTCTTTTAATTTCATGGCTGCAGTCACTGTCTGCAGTGATTCTGGAGCTCAAGAAAATAAAATCTGTCCCTGCTTCCACTTCTTCCCCTTATATTTGACATGAAATGATGGGACCAGATGCCACGATCTTAATTTCTTTAATGTTAAGTTTTAAGCCAGCTTCTTTTCACTCTCCTCCTTTTCCACTCTCTTCCTATCTATTGTCTGCTGCTGCTGCTAAGTCACTTCAGTTGTGTCGGACTCTGTGCGACCCCATAAATGGCAGCCCACCAGGCTCCGCCATCCCTGGGATTCTCCAGGCAACAACACTGGAGTGGGTTGCCATTTCCTTCTCCAACGCATGAAAGTGAAAAGTGAAAGTGAAGTCTCTCAGTTGTGTCCGACTCTTAGCGACCCTACGGACTACAGCCTACCAGGCTCCTCCGTCCATGGGATTTTCCAGGCAAGAGAACTGGAGTGGGGTGCCATTGCCTTCTCCATATCTATTACCTGGTGGCTAGTATTTAGAGCCATCATATACGTGTTTTTATTTTTTTTTAATTTTTTAAAATTAGTTTATTTTCTATTTTTTACTTTACCCTGTTGTGTTGGTTTTGCCGTACATTGACATGAATCCACCATGGGTGGACATGTTATTTTATAGTTTTGGAAATGTGTTTAAAAAACAAAAATTTTTTTCAGAATCAGTAGCATGTTTTTAATAGCTTTTTTTCCCCTTTTTCACTTTTTCTTCATAGTGTTTTTCTTTATCTAATACACTTCTGCTCTCAGTACTATAATATTCACTCAACTAGCATCTTATGTGTGTTAATAGTAACACCATAGACTCCAAATGGAGTTGCTTATGTTAAGTCATGTGTTCACCAAACCAAGACTTGACTTAATTACAGTTTCAGCTCTCCCAGAAGTGGAATCTTAAACAAGTCAATCAAGAATGATTGACTGGATCAGGCATCAATAAGGTATTCTGCTTGATAGATGCCTGTCATCCCCTGAAGGAAAATAACTGAGGTAAGCAACCCACTTTTTCGCCTAGTACAGCTTCCTTATCTCTGCTCCTTTCTGGTTGTAAAATTCTTTCATTTGTACAGCTCCTTGGAGCTCCTTTCTATATGTTAGATTGGATGCCACCATCCAATTAAAATCAGTTTTTGCTCAAATAAACCCTTAAAATTTTTAGCATGCCTCAGTTTATCTTTATAACATGAGATACATAGAAACATGTACAAACCTACTTTTAATTTCTAGTCATGGATATCAACTAATAATAAGAAAAAGCAACAAGAACTTGCTGTAGATTAGAAAACCTTTTCAACTCTGTTTCAATTTAGAAACCATTACTTTTCAGTGCCTATCTTCTTTGAAGTGTGCATATGAAACTGGTAAAGGGGCAGAGCTTAAAAATAGAATTAAAAGCAAGCAAGTAGAAAGACAAGAAAGGGTGATAGAAAAACAAAGAGATGAGGGTATTGATGTAACAGTTTATCATTTTGAAGTAAACATAAAAGTGCTTGGTTTTAAAAACTGTGAGTAGGAAGAATATGTCTTATCTGGAAGATAATGTTCAGAGAATTTGGCCTGAAGCGTACTCACAGTAAGTATGCACATCTGAATTTGTCCATTGTTTTCTGTGACAGAAAATAAACCCAGTTGACATATATTTATTTGCCCATTGAAAAGAGCTTTTTCTATGTATTGCTTTTAATGCATTTAATACATTACAGTGATTATTACCATCATACAAGAATGACAAATGGTACTAAAAAGTTGTAAGTGTCTATGGTAGAAGGCAACATTTTAAACATGATCAACATTTATAAAGATATAACAAAATAGTTTGTCACTTGAGAAATGGATGTCAAAGCAATACCCAATTTGTCAGATCGAAGCAAATGGGAGATTTGGCAGAGGAATGGCATGTCTAACCTCAAATGATGTAAATATCTATCTAGTATTGGCATATCCTGGTTGAATTAAATTTGTTAATGTTGGTATTCATCTTCTTTTTCTTTTTATACTTTTCTCCTTGTTTTCTATGTAGACATATTCTAGGTTAGGTATAATTAAACATTAGAAGCATAAAACTGTGATGTCTTAGAGTTTGAACCCTGGAGCCAAACCCTCTGGGTGGAATCTTGATTCTGCCTTTTACTAGTGGCCTGAGCTTCAGTGAGTAGTCTAACCTCCTTGTGGCCCAATTTCTTCACCTGTAAAATGGTTATAAGAGTGAAAGTAGTGTTTTGAGGAAGAAATGAAATTATTCATCTAGGAAGTTTAGATTAGTACTTGAACAGCCATATGAAAGTGTTTATTAAATATTTAGAGATTAGGACAATCTGAATTAATGATGTGTTATTTATAATATTTAGAGACATGGCAATTGATATTTTCAATTTTATATACCTCTTTGAACTAAAATCTGGTTTTAATGATTCAGTTCAGTTCAGTTCAGTCGCTCAGTCGTGTCTGACTCTTTGCAACCCCATGAATCACAGCACACCAGGCCTCCTTGTCCATCACCAACTCCCACAGTTTACCCAAACCCATGTCCATCGAGTCGGTGATGCCATCCAGCCATCTCATCCTCTGTCGTCCCCTTCTCCTCCTGCCCCCAATCCTTCCCAGCATTAGGGTCTTTTCCAATGAGTCAACTCTTCGCATGAGGTGGCCAAAGAATTGGAGTTTCAGCTTCAACATCAGTCCTTCCAATGAACACCCAGGACTGATCTCCTTTAGAGATTAGATAGCAGATAATCAAAACAACCGTAGAAAAATAAGATCCTAAGCACAACTTGGCTCTGCTTATCTATTTGATTGTAGATGCATTTCCAAAAGTGCTTAAAAGCATTTGATTCCTTAATCATTCTTAATGTTACCTCTTTCCATCTAGTGTACCCTATGGATTTTAACAGTTAATCACTTGATTATATACTATACATACACAATTTTTAGCTCAATATGTCAGAATATAAGAAGACTTCTAAAATCTTTTAATCTTCATTATTGGCCTCTATTTTATATAGCACTTAACACAGTGTTTTTTAGTTGAAATAATTTGCATATAAATATTTCCACCTATGTATTTTAGTGCTCCAGACATATATAAACAGAAGTTAAAATGGGTGAGATTTTTTAATATATTGAATTTCAGTATTGTAAGTGGGATGATTTTTAATTTTTTATTTATTTTACATCTGATGTCTAGATTCAGTTCAAACTTTAAAAAAAATATTTGCATTCACATTAATATAACACCTTTAATATAACATCATATTAAAGTAGACACCATGGCGAATACAGAGGAAAAAGACCTGCAGGATACATAGGTAGAAAGATACTCATAGATATGATTTTAACTCAGGATAGTAAACATTAAGTGCTACATCTAATGGACACCAACAATGAGCTATAAGACTGCAAAATATGATATGTATTGTTAGTGATAATGACATTATGACGGACTTCATATTACGGGGAAGACAAGAATTCCCACTAAACAAACCAGATTGGTCAAACGTAAAGAAATGGAGATATGTAAGGCAGATTTATGGTTTAACAATACCAGTGATAATCAATCAAATATGAATCAGGTTCTGTCCTAAGCAGATACTATGTGTTAATCCATATCAACCCTGGGAAGCAGACACTCTCATTATCCAGGTTTTATATGTAAGAAAATCAAGCTATTCAGAATTTTTTGGTAGTTTAAGTTAATTTTTCTTTTGAAAACCATTTTTTAGGGTTACACATCCATGTGACTAAAGGCCAGTGAAGATTAGCTTTGCGAATTTCTCCAGAATTATTGGATGAAATGCCTTCACTTTTCATTAAGCTTACTAAGCTGAGAGAACATTAGCCTGGATCTACTAAAATGTGAACAGGCATCATCCTCACTCTACAGGTAGAGATGGCCTAATGATATTTCTCTAAACGAGTAAAGGTAAAGCTGAATCAAGGGACACAGAGGCCTGAAGCCCTTTGACATTGTTTCATTCCTAGACCCAGCAATATCTAAAATCAAAAAACCTCTCTTGATTGACTTATTATATGAGTTAGTAACATGCCCTTTGGGGCTTCACTGGTGGCTCAGATGCTAAAGAATCTGCCTGCAATGCAGGAGACCCAGGTTTGAACCCTGGGTTGAGAAGATCCCCTGGAGAAAGATCCCCAGTGTTCTTGCCTGGAGAATCCCACGAACAGAGGAGCATGGTGGGTTACAGTCCATGAGACCGCATAGAGTTGGACACACTGAGCAACTTAGCACACACATGTCCTTTTCTCTTTTTGCTTAAATAACATGAGTTGTTTTTTTCTCACTTACAACCAGTAAACATCTGTCTAAAATAAGTAAGAGGGGGAGGGACAGAAAAATCTCAACTTATTCTCTAAAATAAGAAGGAAAATGTGAATGATAAAAAATAACAATCTTTGAAACCCTATGCATCATTTGTATTTTGCAATTGTATGTCTAACATAATGCAATATAATTATGTCACTTACTGCAATTTGTTAAAATTTACATAATTTTATTTTCAAAGTATATTATATATATAATATATTATATATATTAGCAGCTTCATATTGATGTTTTTAATTAGAAAGCTAAACTTCCTAGATATCTGAAGACTGATTTGCGCCTATCATTGTTTCATCTAATTATATTTTTTCAATTCAATGTTAATTTTTGTCTCAATATTAACTGTGTATTTTATGTACACATAACTTTATTATATATCAACCATTATATAATGTATTATAGTTTATATTTATAATATTTTAGTAACCTATAAATTATTAAGTTTGTGTAATTGACAAAACTGATCACTAATGGTAATCACTTTCAGTTCCATTTTTGGTACAATGTTGTGTCTACTCATAAAATAATTAAACACAAATGCTTTCTTAACCTCATATTTAGAGACAACAATCATCATAAATAATAAGTAAGTTGTTTCTTAAAGTGCAGCTTTCTTAATTTTAAATTTTCTTTAAATTTAGCTACAAGAAAAAGAAAAGGGTATTTTTCTTCAATCAAAATAACTTAACAGAGTAGAATTATCATTTACCATCTAGAAAGGTTGTATAAAGTACTTCACTAATCTCTCCCAAGTTGTCAGGAAACAATGTTGTTCACATTTGGATTAGATAACATTCCTAAATTTCATTTCCAAAAATTAAGATTATATTTTTCCCCCAGGAAAAAAATCTGAAAAATGTTTCTTCTGATGTGATTCCAGTAAGATTCTGTTAGAGATGAAAATAGTTCAGTATAATTAGCATTTATAAGTAACTACATTTTGTCTCTGAAAATGACTTTACTATTAATATTTTCCCTGCAAAAAGATATGTAATATACATATAAATTATAAGCATAATACTATTATGAAATACAGTAATATAAATATTGCTTATAAATTATCTACTCAACCTAAGAACCAGAAAATTTACAGTAATTTGAGTCTACTGATCAGTCCCTACCCTTATCTTTTCCTCTGCCTCTCACAGATGTAAATGATTTTCCAAATTGATTTTGCCTAAAAAAGCAGTCAACTTTATAATTTTATCATAATATTTATTAGAAGAAACAATTATATAGTGGATAGAAAAATAATGAATAAATTTACCTTTGATAAAATTCACCTAGAATAAATTTATTAGCTGTAACTTTTTTAAATAACAAGAAATTCAAGATTTGTTTCCCACACATTGAATCCAACTTTGAATTTTATAATAGCATAAAAACGAAACAATAGTTTTCTACTGACCTTGGAAATCTTGTAAGTAGCTCTATTTGAAATATTGGAAACATTATTACTTTTTAAAGTTATATTGCTTATGGATGTTCTTTGGCAAATTGAATAGCCATGCGATTCCTAGTTTAGTGCAAATAACATTTCTTTCCAAATTTTACAAATTTACTAATATAAAAGCTAATTACAGTTAAATGTTGTCTTAGATTTTTAATTTAACAATATGTTCTGCTTTGACTGCCAAAGTAACTAAAAGGAGCCATTCTGATTTGACATTGAAGAATTCAAAAAAACATTAATCTAAAAAGAAATCTGAAAAAACTATAAAAGTTGAAAATGGCATGGACTCTTTTCAGCTATGATCTTCATTTTAGGATTATTCCTGTCATTCTCAAGAAATTTATGAATGCTATGATGGCCCTTAGAATATGTCTTTATTGTTTTCCAGTTATATGGACTGTGGAAGATTCTCTGTTGGTTATGCTTATATCATCAAGGAAAAATGCTATTCAATTACATAATAACATCATTCATTCAGTCAACAAATATTTTTCAAAAAATATTTGTGGAGTCCCTACTCCATACCAAGGTCTATCCCAGGTTCTGGCAATCTATCAGTGAACAAGACAAATTTTCTGCCCCATGGAACAGTAACAAAACAAACTGACCATTATTTTAAAAATTCAGCATGGAAACAGTAATGTAAATTCCAAATAGAAAATACCATTTTTCTTTAGCTTTTCATTTGAATGATTGGTGTTTATAGATAAAGTCTAAAATTACCTCTATTAAAGGTCAATGATTACTTTTGGAATCAAGTCATTTATTGAGTAATGCATTTGAAAAGAGGCCATGGATTTAAAGATATTTAAGAGACAAGGTTTCGGGAAGAAACTTTCCAACTTAAGACATAATTAATACCAGCTTCATTCTGAGAAATATAGATCTCTAGTAAGAAAATTTGAGATAATGGATAAAAATATTAGTTTATTGAATTATTCATATAATAATTTAATTTTATTGCCTCTGCAGTAGAATTATACTTCCTTTTAGATTTGGGATTTAGAGAAATTTTATTTCCTACATATATTTAAAGGATTTATAATTATGCTCTGTAGGACTGTATTAAAGAGAAGTAGATTTTAATATCTACTTGATCTTCACATTTTTGTCTTCCAAATTTTTATGATTTTCCATGGAAGAAAATGCATATTATCACCCAGTTATTTCTGTGACTCTAGTTCCCACTGGAAAGGTAATTACCTAAATGGCAGCATCCTTACAATGTGATTGGACAACCTTCCACATTGTTTGAAATGATACAAATGATATGGGATCCAATAGGTTATTGAAGTTTAACTTTTCGATGCTCTGTTCATTGTCCCCATACTGGTAAAATGTAGCCAAAATGATCAAAACAGAACTTTCTTTTTTTTCCAGTCGGGAAGTAACATGTATAGTTGCCACATAGTTCAGAAATACAAGTCAAATAAATATATTATTTAATTGTTACAACATAATTCCTGCATATAGATTATTTGTTCAGCTGATGGGTAAAAAATGAAATTTATTATAGAAATATGAAAAATATATATCGTAGTTTCTAAAAATTCTTTAGTCTGTATCTCTACCCTTTGTCATGTGACACTAAAAATTAGTAGTGTAATCCTTATAACTAGAAAGGAGGAACTTTGCCACACTGCAGAGTTGACATAAATTTGTACCTTGTTTGGCCAACAGGATGCTGTGGGTATTAATGCTGCGGAGTGGATTCCCTTCTTGTTGAGTCTCTGTGTCTCTGCCATCATCACTGACTCACTCCAGCCACCCTGGAAGATTTCAACATTTATCTAACATGCAGAATCTTAAATAATAACTCATTAGAAAAAGGTGAAATGAATATGAAGTGAAAACAAATTTCTCTTTTATCTCTCTTCATTTTAATTTCTCTTATTCATTAACTTTGGCTGTGAGTGTTTTCATCTTTCTCCCTTAAAAAAAAAATCTCATATGTGTTTGTTTCCCATCACTTTTAAGGCATTTGCCAATCTCTGAATTTCTTTGTGATTACTTGCTCTGATAACTGCTTGTTTTCCCAGTGGAGTGTGCTAGGTTTTCATGCTTTGCTCTACTGCTTTGAACATATTGTAGACTAATTCAAAAACAATGTCATTTTTCTCTGAATGTTAGCAAAGATAAAAAATAAATAGTACGAATGCTTGTGTCTGAATTTAGAGGAACAATTATTTTTTATGGATCGTTTCAGAATTATAGGGCTTCCTTGATAGCTCAGTTGGTAAAGAATCTGCCTGAAATGCAGAAGACTCCAGTTCGATTCCTGGATTGGGAAGATCCTCTAGAGAATGGATAGGCTACCTGCTCCAGTATTCTTGGGCTTCCCTGTGGCTCAGCTGGTAAAGAATCCACCTGCAATGCTGGAGACCTGGGTTCAATCCCTGGGTTGGGAAGATCCCCTGGAGAAAGATTCCCCTAGAGAAGGGAATGTCAACCCACTCTGTTATTATTGCCTGGAGAATTCTCTGGATGGAGGAGCCTGGTGGGCTATAGTTTATGGGTCACAAAGTGTCGACATGACTGAGCAACTAACACTTTCACTTTCATTCCAGGAAAAATGTTAGTCAATTATTCTAAAAAGTTGTTCTTAAGGAATTACTCCTATTTTAGGAATGTGGGAGTTGAGACTTGAAAAAAACAAGTGACTTTCTGAAAGTGTGGAGTTACTAAGCAGTACAACCAAGGTTTGACCAAAGTGTACTGATTCTAGAACCTATCTATAATGTAGTCACTCACATTGAGTTTCTACAACTTTTTTTCTGATAATTTTCAGCATCATCTCCATACACATTCCTCCACCATAATTTGTGTGTATTTCAGCTGTTCTAATAAATTCATCTTATTAATTAAAAGTCAGATAGTTTTTACTGTTTTAGCTCTTTTCATATGATAACAATCTCAGTTTTAAAACTATCAGGAACCAGCTTGATGTTTAAGGATGGCAATATTTACTGGAAAGAGGCCAATCGGACATTGTAAAATGATGCTAATTTAAGCAAAGGATTAGCATATGCATATTGTCAAGATGCATAAGGATGCTGAGGGATGCCTTTGAATGTTAACGTTAAAAAATACACAATAAACACAATGTCAATCAAATGGTGAGTGTTTAGCTTTTATTTTTTTATTTTTTATTTTTATTTAATAAATTTATTTATTTTAGTTGGGGACTAATTACTTTACAATATTGTAGTGGTTTTTGCCGTACATTGATATGAATCAACCATGGGTTTACATGTGTTCCCCATCCTGAACCCCCCTCCCACCTCCCTCCCCATCCCATCTCTCTGGGTCATCCCATTGTCCCAGCCCTGAGCATTTGTCTCATGCATCAAACCTGGTATGGTGTTCTGTTTCACATATGGTAATATACATGTTTCAGTGCTATTCTCTCAGAACGTCCCATCCTCACCTTCTCCCTCAGAGTCCATAAGACTGTTCTATGCATCTGTGTCTCTTATTCTGGTTTGCATATAGGGTTATCGTTACCACCTTTCAAATTCCATATATATGCATTAGTATACTGTATTGGTGTTTTTCTTTCTGGCTTTCTTCACTCTGTATTATGGGCTCCAGTTTCATCCATCTCAATAGAACTGATTCAAATGTATTCTTTTTAATGGCTGAGTAATATTCCATTGTGTATATGTACCACAGCTTCCTTATGAGTGTTTACTTTTTAAATGAATGGTTTCCATGCCTGAGTAGACCTGTACCATCTCTGGGCTTACTTTGATAAAATTGAACCAGAAATAAAATAATTTGATCTAATCCTAGTTTCATCATGAACTAGATTTTGGGAAAGTCATTTGATTGTGTTAGGGCCTTAGGATCCACCTATATAAAACAAGGCTGGGTCAAAATCTCTGTATCTAGTTTGCTTTCACAACAACACAATCAATTTATTCAAATTAATTCAGTAATATGAAGTGATCATCTACCAGATGCAAGAGTTAGGAACCACATAAATGAAGAAACTTCTATCCTCATTTTAAGGATTTTGCAGTCCCTTATTTGAAGTAGACATTGAAATAAATAATATGATGAGAGATGTGCAATAACATTCTTATGATCAAAGCATAGAAAAAAAAAGAATTTTTTCTATTCATTTAGGTAATTTGAAGTTTTAATAAAATGAGGAGCTTCACTGACACATTGCTGATGGTACCCCTCAATTTGTTTTCTTCCTCTTGCTCAGGATTTGGCCTCCTAGCTGCCTGTTATTTAGAGATCCCAGTTTCCCTTGTAGCTATGAGTGGCCAGTGTTGGAAGACTGATTGATGCACCTTCTTCATTTGAGCAAAGATAAATAGCTGCCTTGGATTTTATCTCATTTTCCTCCTCCTGAAGACTGGAATGCAAAATATGCATCTCAATTTGGACCATGCTGAAGAGCCGTGTGTGCATGTGTGTGTGTGTGTGTGTGTGTGTGTGTGTGTGTGTGCGTACGCGCGCACTTAGTTGCTCAGTTGTGGTCTGACTCCTCGTGACTTCATGGACTGTAGCCCACCAGATGCCTCTATCTATGAGATTCTCCAGACAAGCATACTGGAATGGGTTGCTATTCCCTTCTCCAGTGGATCTTCCTGATCCAGAGTTCGAACCTGGGTCTCCTGCACTGCAGGCAGATTTTTACCATCTGAGCCACCAGGGAAACCCGTGAAGCAGAAGAATGGATGTCTAATAAATGACACAATACATGAAGGGAGGAACCTGGATCCCTGGATGACTTCAGGGAGTGCAGCTGTCTCACTAGCCTAAACTAGCTGAACTACTCCATGGGAAAAAATACCTTTATGTCTGTTTGTTATAATTACCCTAGCTTAGCCTTCACCTCAGTGGATACAATATTTGAATTTGAACTAGGTCATGTATTACCAGATGTCAGAGGATGAACAGAGTAGCTGAAACCAAGAAGGTATTAAGAAACCAGACTTTGACGAGGCTTAAATTTCATTAAAAAATATTCTGAAGGGAAATAAAATCAAAGACAACAAATAATTTGACTATGAAATAAAAGTAGGTTGTTTGACTTCAAATTGCTTAAAATGGCATAAAGATATTCATGAAGGAGGACATGTGACAGTTTGGACACGTAAAAGGAGGACGGCACAATGAAGTATTCAACATGACTCAGACAAGGCAGGATGCTCCATCTAATCACTTACCACAGAAAGCATTAATATTTTAAGTCAACATGTTACCCCTGAACTTGTAAGTCCTGTCGGATGTTTTTCAATTCAGTGAAAAGGATGGCCATCCATGGACAATGTAGTCACCAATATACTCTTTGCCTACAGTGATAATTCCAATATTCATCTGATTCAGAACTTGCAACATTCAGTTCCAGAACACTCTGATTTTCAGCATACAGTAATCGTTCAGTTTATGGCTTCACAGTTCTTTTGATTATGTAAGCCATTATATATTCCTTTGTCAACAAAGGTCCGTCTAATCAAGGCTATGGTTTTTCCAGTGGTCATGTATGGATGTGAGAGTTGGACTATAAAGAAAGCTGAGTGCTGAAGAATTGATGCTTTTGAACTGTGGTGTTGGAGAAGACTCTTGGGAGTCCCTTGGACTGCAAGGAGATCCACCCAGTCCATCCTAAAGGAGATCAGTCGTGGGTGTTCATTGGAAGGACTGATGCTGAAGCTGAAACCCCAATACTTTAGCCACCTGATGCGAAGAGCTGACTCATTGGAAAAGACCCTGATGCTGGGAAAGATTGAGGGCAGGAGGAGAAGGGGATGACAGAAGATGAGATGGTTGGATGGCATCAAGGACTCAACGGACATGAGTTTGAGCAAGTTCTGGGAGTTGGTTGATGGACAGGGAAACCCGGTGTGCTGCCGTCCATGGGATCGCAGAATCAGACATAACTGAGCTACAGAACTGAATAGAAAATAAATATTAATTTCTAGGGTGGAGGGGGTTTCATGAGATGGATTGAGAGCCATTAGCATTGGGTACATTCATAATCATCTCATTATTATAATCATCTCAAAGTTTCAGTTATAAAGACTTCTGTTTATCCTTCTGCTCTCAGCCTCATGATACTGAGGCTGGAACTCTGAAAAATACTTCACTGGTGGCTCAGATGGTAAAGCAGCTGCCTGCAGTGCTTGAGACCCAGGTTCAATCCCTGGGTGGGGAAGATCCTCTGGAGAAGGAAATGGTAACCCACTCCAGTACTCTTGCCTGGAAAATCCCATGGATGGAGGAGCCTAGTAGGCTACAGTCCAAGGGGTCACAAAGAGTCAGACACGACTGAGTGACTTCACTTTCACTTTATCACATTCATAATCATCTCATTATTAAGCATGTTTCAGTTATAAAGCCTTTGTTGATCCTTCTGTTCTCAGCCTCATGATACTGAGGCTGGAACTCTGAAAAAAATACATTTCTTCTTTATCTTTCTCTGTCACTAGGAGATGTGGAGGGAGAGGGACTTTGAAGTGGGAAGAAGAGAGGAGGGACTTTCTTTTTTCCACTTATTGCTCCTTCTGTCAGCATAGCCCAAACAAGGGTACTTCACCTAGGCGACAGAAACTGGTTCCAGCTTTTCATCACTCTCAGCCCGAGCCTCATTAGGCCCTATCACAGGTATCCAATAAGCTGAGCAACACTACCTCATCAGGATCTAGCCCCAACTCTAAGTGGCCTTCTTCTGAGCTCTTGTGTCAGCAGCATCAGCCAGCCAGCACCCCCTCCTATGAGGGTCTGAGTGCTGGCGTGGTCTGGCCCCACCCCCAAGCTTCTAGAGTCTAATAATGCTGCTTCCTATGTCCCGTAGCTACTTCCTACTGTTACTACCTTTATGTCACTTTAATGTTCCTTTTTGCTTCATCAGTCCTCCAAATGTGAAACCAAATCACTCTATTACATTTTCTGTTGAAAAACGTAGTGTAATTTCCATTTCTCTGCCCAAACCTTCACTGATGCCAGCAGCAATTTAAAACTGAAATGAAACACTCCTACAAGAAATATTAGATAAGCTCTGTAACTGCAAAATATAAATTTGAGTCACCAACTAATTAGCTTTTAGTTAAGATTGTTTACTGTATTGGGTTTCTTCTGAATATAATTATAATTTTCCAGTAAACACCTAACCAATGATGAGGTCCTTATTTAGAAAAGGCCAATCACATCACTTTAAAATCTCACCAGATTTTTTTGTATAAGGAGCAAAAATACTTATGAAGATCCTTTATTTTGAGTAATATAAATATAATTCGCTTATTTCTTAGAAAATGTAAAAAACACAAAAGCTTTAAGTTCTTTAACTGTAAAAATTTCTCTAGAGCGCATTTAACTTATATAGTTTATTTACTATTTAGTGTATAAAGAAATCAAAACTAGAAACTTACATAAGGCATTATTTTTCATCCAATTAAAAACAATGACCCCTTTTACTATCTACTAAAATAGATATATTTATATATTTATATGGTAATAGTTTACACTTTTTTATAAGCATCTCTGTTTAATTTAGAGATTAACCATGGAGAGCATACTACTCTAGGCATGTCTGTAAACCCTTTAATTATAAATTCATTTATAATTTAGCTACTCTTTTCAGGTAAGATAATTAAAAAAACAAAAAATAGTGTTGCAGAGAGGTTAGATTACTTACCCAAGGTCAAGATGATCACTGAAGCTAGTAGGCAAACCAAGGCAGGCTGAGGCCTGTTAATGAATGCTTTAAACTACTCCAGTATGCTGCTCCTTACACAAGTGCATAACTTCTAAAAGGCATCTATGTCTGGACATAAGGAAGAAGATGAGATAAACATCCATCTTTCTGGTGAAGATTATTCTAAGAAAGCAAGAAGAAACACAACAGAATAACATTTTTAATCTTTTGTAAGGAGACAACTATTTTTTTCTTTAAACTTAACATTACTCTTAATGCAACTGAAATATTTTTATTTCCAGTATCTACCTATACTGTTCTGCTGAAATCAAGAGGGCCTTAGGAAGCATTTCTATGAACAAGGCTAGTGGAGGTGATGGAATTCCAGCTGAGCTATTTCAAATCCTAAAAGATGATGCTATGAAAGTGCTGCACTCAATATGCCAGCAAATTTGGAAAACTCAGCAGTGTCCACAGCACTGGAAAAGGTTAGTTTTCATTCCAATCCCAAAGAAAGGCAATGCCAAAGAATGTTCAAATTACCATACAGTTGCATTTCACATGTTAACAAGGTAATGCTTAAAACCATTCAAGCTAGGCTTCAATAGTACATGAACCGAGAACTTCCAGATGTACAAGCCAGATTTAGAGAAGACAGAGGAACCAGAGATCAAATTGCCAATAACAGCTGGATCACCAAAAAAGCAAGAGAGCTACAGAAAAACATATACTTCTCCTTCATTGACTATGCTAAAATCATTGTGTGGAACACAACAAACTGTGGAAAATTCTTAAAGAGATAGGAATATCAGGCCACCTTACCTGCCTCCTGAAAAACCTGTATGCAGGAGTGGAAGCATCAGTTAGAACCAGACATGGAACAACAAACTGGGAAAGGAGCATGTCAAAGCTGTATATTGTCACTTGTTTATTTAACTTATATGCACAGTACATCATGAGAAATGCCAGGTTGGATGATGCACAAGCTGGAATCAAGATTGCTGGGAGAAATATCAACAACATCAGATATGCAGATGATACCACTCTAATGGTAGAAAGTGAAGAGGAACTAAAGAGCCTTTTGATGAGGGTGAAAGAGGAGAGTGAAAAGTTGGCTTCAAATTCAAATTAAAAAAACTAATATCATAGCATCGGATACCATCACTTCATGTCAAATATATGGGGAAAAAGTAGAAACAGTGACAGATTTTATTCCCTTGGGCTCCAAAATCTGTGGGTGGTGATAGCACCATAGCAGAGACCTCATTCTAGCAACAAAGTTCTGTATAGTCAAGGCTATGGCTTTTCTGGTAGTCACGTACAGATGTGAGAGTTGGACCATAAAGAAGGCTGAGAGCCGAAGAATTGATGCTTTTGAGTTGTCGTGCTACAGAAGACTCTTGAGAGTCCCTTGGACTGCAAGGAGATCAAACTAGTCAATCCTAAAAGAAATCAACTGTGACTATTCATTGTAAGGACTCATGCTGAAGCTGAAGCTCCAGTACTTTGGCCACCTGATGCGAAGAGCAGACTCACTGGAAAAGACTCTGATGCTGGGAAAGATTGAGGGCAAGAGGAGAAGGGGGAGGCAGAGGATAAGATGGTTGGATAGCATCACTGACTCAATGGCATGAGTTCAGCAAACTCCAGGGTATTTTGCAGGACAGGGAGGCCTGGTGTGCTGCAGTTTATGGGGTTGCAAAGAGCCAGACATGACTTAGTGACTGAACAACAGCAACAACAACCTACATTGTTCTGCTGCAGAAGAAAATAAATGCCCCCAATTAGGACAGACATCTGACCATGAATCTAGTGTATATTTTAGTTTGAAATAAGTGGGGTGTTTTGATGCAATTTCCTCGATGAGTTACTTAATTCATTAGATAGGCATAAATTTGGGGGAGAACTGTTTTTCAAGGAAACAAATCTTTGATTAGTTTCCATTACCAATAAAAGGAACATATACAAAAAATATAAATGTAACTGTATTTTTCTTAGAACAAGATAGCTACAACTTTAAGATATATTCTACTATATAATATATATTAGATATTAGGCTTCAGATTGAAAAACAGTAATGAAAAAGCTTTGATTTTATTAAACAGGCAAAGTATATTTCATTAACAACATTCATTAGCATTCATTCATTAGGTTTACATTCATGGTCCACCACAAATATAAATCAGGCTTTTTTCCTGATCTTAATTTGCAAATTATTCATCATGGTTAAACAAAGAGGAGATGGTATGATCTGTAGGAAAGTAATTCCTAGAAAACCTGGTATATTCTAAGAATGTGAAGTGGTATATAGTATACACGTGAAGAATTGTACATACAATTGGTTCCTTTATATTCCTGGCTATTCCGATAAAAACAGTGGGACAAGTGTGACTTGTAGTTTCCTTTTCTGCAAATAATGAGTGCATGGAGCACTTAAAGTCATTTATGAGACAAGTCTTCTAAATGATGTTGGCTATTTATAGGTATAGGTTAGATACAAATATAGACACAGATACAGATATAAGTTATTTTATGGCTTTAGATATCTGAGGCTAGATATAGTAGAGAAAGCAAGATGGAATTTTCTCATATTGCAACCTAAGAGCATAGATCTTGAGTTGAGAAGAAATAAATGATTAGAGGTTATTATATTGGTCCAAAATCTTATTCCCCATCCCCACAGATCAGAACTTTGACTTTATGTGCCATAGTTAAAAGAGTTGTCGTATCTCATGAATAATTTTACGGCAGTGACACTGTCAGAAAGAACTTTTCTGCAAGGATGGAAAGCTTCTGTCTCCTTAATGTGAATACTGAACATTGGAAATGTGTCATGTGCAATCGAGAATCTAAATTTTGTATTTTACTTAATCTTATTAATTTAAATAACCACTGTAGGTAGTTTTTTTTTTTTTTTTATCACACTGGATTCTTTAGCTTTGAAGGGCTTATTTGTGGATTGAGAATACAAGTAAAGCATGGAAGATGGCAGAAATTTTGGGAGTCCACTAACCTAGAACAAAATTCTATGTACTAAGTCTTCTGTACATGAATGCTGGTTTTAAGCAAAGAACAAATAACATGCTAGAGCAACAAACAGCCCGAGAGACTTGGGTGATAGCCTCATGAAATCATAGAATGGAAGGGGTTCGAGGGACAGTGTATATTAATTGTCTCATTAAATGTTCAAATATAAATTAAATATCAAACCTTAGTTAACTCACCTGAGGTCACTCAGGAACAGAACTGTAAAGAGATACCGATTTAATTAAAAGTTAAATAAAGAGTAAGAGCAGCTAAACATCAGCTGATAATCACATGACAGCATAAACTACTTTACATAGTAAGTGTAACAGAGAAGAACAAACCTGACTCCATATTGGATCTGTTCCCATAGGCCTAATGTTTGTGCTCTGTTGCCTGTATTTAGTAATGCCAGCTCTGCCTCTTTGTAAGGTACGTGTTGTCTACAGCATGAAATATACAGAATAGCCTTTTCTCAAGGCTTTTCTTGACAGGCTTGACTTTAAAAGTATAATCTTGTTCGTTCATATAGAGATTAAAAAGTTGCAGACAAGAGAATAATATATATATTGCTGGAGGTTTACAAGAACACTGTGACCAGACCTATGTGTACAGATGCAAGAACAAAGGATTATCTCATCCCCTCCAGGTCTGACCATCCCAAGAATTTCCCAACAACCAGCCACACCCTCTCCTCTTTTGTATAACAAAAGCCTGAATTCTAACTCAGGTAAGATGATACTTTGGGACACTACTCTGCCATCTTCTTGGTCTACTGGATTTTCAAATATAATCACTATTCCTTGACCTGATGACTCATTTTTTAGTTTATGGCCCTTAGTACAGTGAGCAGTATGCACTTGGACTCAGTAATGCTTTTTACTGGAGTATATTTAATTTACACTACTGTGTCACTTTCTGCTGTACAGCAAAGTGAACCAGCCATACATATACATATATGCCCTCTTTTCTGGATTTCTTTCTAATTTAGATCACCACAGAACACCATGTAGAGTTCCTTGTGCTATACAGCAGGTTTTCATTAGTTATCTATTTTATACATAGTAGTGTATATTGGTCAGTCTCAATCTCCCAACCCCCTTTCTCACTTGGTTTCATATTTATTAATCTCTTTTTGAAATAAATAAAAGTTATCTAATATTTGTTTTTATTTTGCAAATCTCACAGCAGCAAGCATGGGTTTTTTAGGTCCTAGTTAGTGCCTGACTATAAAATTTGAAATGTAGGGGATACACTGAAAGACCATGAAGACTTTTGCTTGTTTATTCTGATTGGTTTTTCAATTACTCAGACCTGCAAAATTTCAACATCTCACCATATAACAGATATCTATCAAGCTAGCTCTCTGTCTACTCTTATTCTCTATTCATGCAAGTGGAGAAAAACACACTGACACGCTAACTGATCACTAAACTTGATGAAGTCCTTAAGGCTGCCTGCCAATTGTACTGTATTTCCCTTGTTCATTTCTTCTACTTGAACACATAATAGGAATCACACATTTGTGTGTTCCGTTACTCAGTCGTGTCTGATTCTTTGCAATCCTATGGACTATAGTCCCCAGGCTCCTCTCTCCACGGAATTTTGTAGGCAAGAATACTAGAGTGGGTTGCCATTTCGTCCTCAAGGGGATCTTCCTGACCTGGGCTCTAACTCACATCTAGACCTGTGTCTCCTGCGTTGTCAGGCAGATTCCTTACCACTGAGCCACCTGGGAATCACCATTACACATTTAGCACATCCAAAATAATCTTCTAGTCTTCATCTTTAAAAATGATCCTCACAAAATCATCCCAATCAAAGTTTATAGTAACTTCATTATGTTAGATAGCTTTGCTATGTAATATTTCTCCATTCCACTCTGCCAGCAATCCCCTCCCCACCCCACCCAAGGTAGTGACTAAAAATAGAAATCAATTAGCTAGCAAATATTTATGTGGGTTGGAAATTTGAGGTAGAATCAGCTGGGTAAGTATTATACTTCTTTCAGCTGGGCTCACTCATTCATTTGAGGTTAGCTACAGATCAGCTATATTGAGTCTTTCTTTGAGGGATTAACTGGTTATTGTCAGAGACGACAAGAGTGATTGGGCTGTATGTTTCTTATCACTTGGACTCCTGTTTGGGTTTGTTTGCATGGAAGCTTGGGAATCAGGTGAGCAGGAGGGCAAGCCCCAATACTCAAGCATTTATAAGTCTTACATATTACTGTTACATTGACTAAAACAAGTCACATGTCTAGGCACACATTCAGCAAAAGAACATTTAAAGGAAAATCCTTGTATTCAAACTATGTGGATAAAGGAAGGTGAGAACAAATTGGGTTCATTGGCACAGTTAATCCACCTCATCAATCCTTTATTTACTCAGGCAAAAATTATAGCTTATCCTTGGTATCTCTTGTCTCACACTCCACATCTAAATCACGATGAAATTCAATAGGTTTTAGCTTTAACATATATCTGGAATCAAACCATTTCTTATGACCACCACTGCTTCCCCATGGCATGAATCACTGCCATCTCTCATCTACTTTGTTACAGACTCATAACAAGTTCCCCTTCTCCCACCCAACCACAAGTTAGTCTGTATTGCATTCAGAATGATCCTTAATGTGTAAGTCAGGTCATGTCACTCCTCAAAGTCCTCCAGTGATTTCCTACTCATCAGTTCAATTCAGTTCAGTCGCTCAGTCGTGTCCAACTCTTTGCGACCCCATGAACCGCAGCACGCCAGGCCTCTCTGTCCATCACCAACTCCCGGAGTTTACCCAAACTCATGTCCATCAAGTCGGTGATGCCATCCAACCATCTCATCCTCTGTCGTCCCTTTCTCTTGCTGCCCTCAACCTTTCCCAGCATCAGGGTCTTTTCCAATGAGTCAGCTCTTTGCATCAGGTGGTCAAAGTACTGGAGTTTCAGCTTCAACATCAGCCCTTCCAATGAACACCCACGACTGATCTCCTTTAGGATGGACTGGTTGAATCTCCTTGCAGTCCAAGGGACTCTCAAGAGTCTTCTCCAACACCACAGTTTAAAAGCATCAATTCTTTGGCACTCAGCTTTCTTTATAGTCCAATTCTCACATCCATATATGACCACTGGCAAAACCATAGCCTTGACTAGACGGACCTTTGTTGGCAAAGTAATGTCTCTGTTTTTTAATATGCTGTCTAGGTTGATCATAACTTTCCTTCCATGGAGTAAGGGTCTTTTAATTTCATGGCTGCAATCACCATCTGCAGTGATTTTGGAACCCAGAAAAATAAAGTCTGACACTGTTTCCACTGTTTCCCCATCTATCTGCCATGAAGTGATGGGACTGGATGCCATGATCTTAGTTTTCTGAATGTTGAGCTTTAAGCCAACCTTTTCACTCTCCTCTTTCACTTTCATCAAGAGGCTCTTGAGTTCTTCTTCGCTTTCTGCCATAAGGGTGGTGTTATCTGCATATCTGAGGCTATTGATATTTCTCCCGGCAATCTTGATTCCAGCTTGTGCTTCCTCCAGCCAAGCATTTCTCATGATATACTCTGCATATAAGTTAAATACTCACAGAAAAAAAAATGTGTATGCGTTAAGGTCTATCTTTGCTGCAAATTTTGGTGAATGGATATTTTTCTGACCGCATTTCTTACCACATCCCCTTTGTCTGCTTCAGCTCTAGCTTCCCTAGTCTCCTTGCTGTTCCTCAAACTCATTCAGGCACCTGGTATTCTCTCTCTCTGTAATATACTTGCAACAAGATCTCTGTACTGTTCTTATGATTCCAGGAATTAATGTTTCTTCAGTACAGTATCCTTAACATCTAATGTATTCCAGGCATATAGTGGCAAATTGCTAAATTAATGCCTGAATACCCAGTGAACGAATGAAGTACTGAAACCTAGAAGGATCCTATGAGGTCTTCCTGGGATAGCCCTCTACCTCCTCATGTTTTCCACCTGACTCTTGTTTGTAGAATAACTTAAGCTTCTGAGGCCTTCCCCTAGTTACAAAAATAAAAAAAATAAATAAATAAAATAATTTAATCAGAAAAATGAAAAAAATCCAGAAATAAAGGGAAATATTCAAATAAGACAAAATAATAGTTCAGCCATTAAGCAGAGTCAAGGAGTTTTAGTTCCTCTTCAAGGACTATCTGCAAAAGAAAGGATATAGCTCAGATACCCATATGACCCATATCCTTTGTTCTACAGATACCAAAGTTCTAACCAAGTGGAAGAAGTTAACTACATGATGCCCAGACAGTAACCATGACATGAGCTGCTCCATCTTGCAAAATTCTAACAACTTGCCTCATGAAAATGGGAAAAAATCAACCTGGGACTAAAGATTAACTCTACTTAAAATAATCAAGATGACGCTGAGCAGACCACCACATGGACACCCATAAGGTAACCATCGAAGCTGACTGTGCTGTTCTAATCATAGTCCCCTTCCTCCTCGTGTACACCACTGAAACTCTGCTTCAAAGCTCTTCCCCTTGGATCTACAGGTGAGGGTTGGCTTTTGGACAGGAGTCCACCTTCTCCCCCAGTTGCAAGCCTCCTAAATAAACTAACCTTTCCTTTTCCTGCCAACACTGGTCTCTAGAGCATTGGTGTTTATGCAGTGAGCAGCCAAACCTGAGTTCAGTAACAGTGCTATTAAAAGACTGAAGGGCTTCCCTGGTGGCTCAGTGGTAAAGAATCTGCCTGCCAACTCAGGCAACAGAGGTTTGATTTCTGGGTTGGGAAGATGCCCTGGAGGTGGAAATGGCAACCTACTCCAGTATTCTTTCTTGGGACATTCCATGGACAGGGAAGCCTCAGGGGGTCACATGGAGCCACAAAAGAGTCAGATATGACATAGCTACTAAACAACAACAAATGACTGAAACTGTCCTAGATTCAAGGCATGTAGCAGTGAATGTCAGACTAAGTTTTGTTAGATCGTATTATTATTTCTAATTATTTGATGCCCTCCTTGTAAGAGGGCTTCCCTGGTGGCTCAGCAGTAAAGAATCTGCCTGCCAATGCAGGAGATGTGGGTTTGATGCCCAGGTAGGGAAGGTCTCCTGGAGAAGGAAATGGCAACCCACTCCAGTATTCTTCCCTGGGAATCCCATGGACAAAGGAGCTTGGTGGACCACAGCCCATGGTGTCACAAAGGAGTCAGACACGACTTAGCGACTGAACAACGACTTCCTCTAAGAGGAATATAATCCTTACTCATTCTCATATGATTTTCAGCATACATCTAAGTATGAAAATACCATTTCTTGTTTTAAGTAACATCAAGGTTGCCCATGCTCTTGGCTGTGACCAATGGCATGGAAGGAAAAGTGATGTATTTCATTGCCAAGAAGTGATGTTAAGAACCATGCAGTTTTTACCATTATTTCTTTTCTCTGTGCAGTGAGAATGACATGACTAAGATAGTGGTTGCTTATTCGGTTTGGATTCCAGAATGAATACATGTGGAGCAGAACCTCAGCTGACACACAGCTTGCATACAGTGTGAACAAATAAAAACTTTTTTTTTTTTAAGCCAGTGAAATTTTGGGAGTATTTGTTATGACAGAATGGATCAGGAAAAGCTAATACGGTTTCTGACCTCAAGAAGCTTACAGGAACAAAAGGAAAGCCATCAAACTAACTGGAATATTTCTTATATTCTACTTAAGTTTAAATCATAAGGGAATCCACTGGACATGCAAACTTTACACATTGCAAAGAAAACAGAATTCAGGTGTCTCTGCAGAATGCTGGGCATCTTGCCCATATTTCTTGTGATATGTCTTCATTCTATCCAAACTCACACTTTCTCACATCTGTTTATGTGGAGTCTTTCTGTTCTTTAGAGACACTCCATGCAGAAGCAAGTCACTGAGATGAGGAGAGAGATGCAAACCTGACCAACTTGTAACAGTTTAATGTGGTTCAGGATTCCTACTACATTGAGTCATTTGAAACCTCTAAATAACTCTTCTTTAATTTTATAGATTTTGATGTAAATAGCTTATTGTGGAAACAAATACAGCATTTCAAATATGAAAGAGTCATGGTCTGAGCCTAAAACACAACTGAATTTCTGTAAATAGAACTCCACAATGATTCTAGTGTATAAGCAAGTGGAGGGGATAAAACAGCAGGAGGGAATGCATAAAACTCTCAGTAAGAAAGCTTTCTACAAGCTTATACCTCAAAGTCCATCCTCAGAGGCCAATGCAAAACTGATTCCAACAACATGCTTCTTTGTTCTTTGTTTGCCTGTATGTGCCAAGTTTTACATCTAAACCAAAAGCAATGCATAACTTGTTGTGGCAAAAAAAGGACATGATATCATTTAGTTACCTTTCTTCTCAGGTAATTATTATGTTGCTGTGTTTAAATTAAAAAAAGAAAAAACTAATAGTGAGTATGGGAATAAAAATGTGACTAAAATCCAGTGACAGGAATAAATTCATGGTGATGAATAGTCAGAAAATTCAGTTTCAGATGTAAGTTGAAAGAAAAGGAGAGTGACAGTTTTGTGGATTTTATCACATATCAGGGATATCACTCAGATTAATTTTTAAGATCTTCTGTAAGCGTGTGTTTTCAGGTAGAGACTTCCAAGGAAAAATATTCCTTGAGATCAAAATTTATGTTTTCTTTTCCTTCAAATATAAAATACCTCATATATTTCGCATTGACATAGTAATTAGAAAATAATATTTAATCAGGAACTACCTATTGTTTCTAGAATTGTGTATAATATTTGAAACTTTTAGAGGAGATATAGAATGTGATGGTTAATTATGAAATAGAATAAGATGATTTCCTGAGAACTGGTCAGCTAAAATGAGCTAGTTGTTGCCAAGATAATGCTGTCATTATCATCTTGCTCCCTTTTTAACTCATGCATCTATTACTCCCAAATGTAAGCATTTATTATTGGATTTTTGTTTACTATTTCCTGGGCATTAATTCCTGTATTTATCCCTCCATATTTGAAGCCACATCATATTTAAGAGAATGGCATGTGAAAATTTCCTATATGAAGACCTCATCTTTTTCCATCTTGTGTCCTACACTTAGCTTAAACAATAGAAGTTTATTTCTCATGCTTCTTAGGGCCAGTAAATCAAAATTATCAGCACCTGAATCAACAAATTATTGTAACTAAAAATAATACAACTGTGCAATAATAAAAATATTCATATTAAACTATTAGCTTTTGAGCTTTTCTAATCTTCACACCAACTATATGAATTAGACTAAAAATGTTTAATTTTATTGCCAATCTAGAGTTAATGGTGTTGATTATTAAAACAGATGAGTGATCTTTCCAGTCATGCTGCTAGGAGCATAGCCATGTCCAGTGTCCATGATATCTGACTATATCCCCATGATGATGAATCCCTATTTTTTACCAAGAATTTTCAGTAGCTTTTGGCAACAAAGCTATCAGGTATGTATATCTACTATCCTCAGATTTCTGTGGAGAAAACTGGGACTCAGAGCAATTAAGAAGTTCATCCATGATCACATAGCAAGAAAGTGTCATTGCAAAATTTATAGCAAGATCTATGTGACTACAAAACACATTCTCTTAATCACTTAATTCTGTGACTCTCAAAATACTTTGTCAAGTCATGTCTTCATGTTACATATTAAACAAAGTTGTGGTAACATTTCAGTGAAAGAGGACCTGACATAATGTAAAAGGAAACGTTTTTTAAAGTAGAAAGCACAAAATTTAAAGAAGCTGAAAAGAATAGAAAAAGAGCCATAGTGAAGTAAAAAGATGAAAATTATGGTGATTAAGAACATATAAATGAGCAAATCATAAGATTTGTGTAGCTTAGTTACAGCCTTTACCATTCAGGATCTATGGCTCCAGTTATGAAGATTGTTGATAAGCTGTGAATAATTTTGTCCATTACTTGACTAGTTCTGTGTATGTATCAAGAATCAGATCTTCAAACAGAGAATTTATGCAGTAGTGTAACTGCATATCAGAACTCTGCCTCAGCTATGATCTTTGGCTCCCCTCTTTCCATAGTCCCTAATTTCAGAGGGACACAACATAGTGTTTATTAACCATCGATGCTTGAACAAAAGGTCCTATAAATGTCTTCATTAGAGTTGAAACAACAAAAATGAAGGATCATTTCTTAAGCCCATTTTCTCTTCAGTTAGTCCCTGGATCATAACATAGTCAGAATATCTTATAATGGTGTGATTTTTTCACTATTTAAGGCTGCAGTTTTGAGCTGGCTGGCAGTTTTGAGTGATGTAATAAGTGGCACCATGAAGTTTTGTAAGATATCAATAGGAGGAGAATATTATAAGCCAAGGTAATAACAGCAGAAATAGAGCAGCGAGGAAGTGTGGGGGAGAATATTGTGGAGGATAAAGACTGGTATAAAGGGAGATTTAAAATGATCTGGTAATTATTCTGAATGTTAGAATAAAGAGATAACTTTTTGTACATATAAATAGGGGTGTGAAATAACCCAATTTCTGTGTTAGGAAGAACTTTTGTCACCAAGTGATAAATTTTATAGAGAGATGGGATGTTAAAAGTGCAAGCTCTCTTTGTTTTCAATTTTTAAAAGATTTATTCACTAACCAACCAACATTTAGCAAGTACCTAGTATACGTCAGAGGTTTCTCTGGTGGCTCAGTGGTAAAGAGTCCGCCTGCCAATGCAGAAGACATGGGTTCAATTCATGGGTTAGGAAGATCCCCTAGAGAAGGAAATAGCAACCCATTCCACTATTCTTGCCTGAGAAATCTCTTGGACAGAGGAGCCTGGTGGGCTACAGTTCAGGGGGTCACAAGAGAACTGGACATGACTTAGCGACTAAATAACAAACAACAAGCGTAAGTCAGACACTTCTGTGCCACAGCAAAAAAGTTAAGTATGATTCCATAGTACAGTTGGAAAAATGGGAATTAAACACATACATTAAAGAATGTTTTAAAGAGGTTAGAATTGTATGTAAATATAATACAAAGTAATATTTTCTCACTGGAAACTTATCAAATAACCTTAATATTGAGTATCTCATGATTCATTGCAGTCATGCTTTTTAGGAACTTCTGACAAAATCATTAGTTGCGTTTTTATATCAAATATTAATTCTCTCATTTTATCAAACTACATTTGCAAGAGTTAATTACCAAATCTATAAAACCAATAATATTCATAATTGTGCCATTTATAAAAGTCATGTTCAAATTCAATGTTAAAACATGTAGAACTCTCACGCAGTAAATTATAGGGAGTGAATGAAAATGGAAAAGGAGAAACACTGATGCAGCAGGACAGAATATTTAAATAAATAGTAGAAGAGGCAAAAAATATGGATGCTTTTGAGTCTCATTCCCTTACTTTAGAGGAGGAAAAGCTTTAAGCTGTATGTGTATGTAGGGGTTGGGTAGTGGGGGACACAGGACATTGTACAAGAGCACGTGGAGCACTGATGTCAATGTGTGGATGTATTATTTCTGTGTGATCCAGAAAAGGTCTATATTTTTCTATACATAAAACCTAGAATGGCATTAGATTATATTATCAATATTTATGTGTTTATCAGTCATGGCTTAAATTGTTAGGTTGTGAAATCAAAAACCAAGTTAAACACATGTGTAGTTCTAAGAACCACATTCATAAAAATACACCCTAGTTTGAAGACTTGGGGATAAAACAAGATTTCTTTCAGTCTTTGTGGTTATGAGGCAAAGAGACTCTACTTTCAAAGAGAAAATTAGACATCTTTATGAAAAAGAAATGAGTTGTCAAATAATTTTCCGGTACTTTAATAATCATAATAGTCACTGATAAAATATTTTCAACCTACCAATTTCATCTGTATATTTGCTAGGAAAGGTGCACCATCAAATTTGAATCCAACTGATTTTTCAAAAAGCTTAGAGAATTGTACCCTCAAATAAATCTTTATTGATATGTTAACCAATTAATAATTGATAACTTGAACATGCTCAAGATAGTATCAAGGGAGGTAAGAGAAAGGATTAATTCATAAAACAGTTTATAATTATGTTGACATTCTCATCTATGTTGATGGAATGATCAGATATTTTGCTGTTGCTTTTCTTTAACCTTTTACCTGTCCAAACACACTCAGCACCCTTAGACATGATTTGAAAACTGGGACACAAAGACATTAGATAACTGTTTGAGTAATTTGGGTATTTATTGCACTTTCAGGTGGGAAAGTTATCCATGTTCTTGGAGTAGATTCTGTTATCAGGCACACTTAACTTCAACTTAGTGAAAAGAAAAATACTGGCAGAATTAAGTAAAGTAGGGAGAATGACATCTGTGAACAAGAGTCGGTTTCATTTCTTGAGTAAAAGATTTGGAGAAAGAAAGCATAAGAGGATAAATTTCATAATTTTACATTGAACTTATTTTTGTGTCTAGATGATTTTGTTTGAACTTTTTCTTTGTTCTGATCATCATTTCTTCTGCCTTTACCTCAGGAATTGGAGCAATGATTATCTTCGGTATTATTTTGCCACATAAATTTGTTACCAATACAAGAGAGGTGGATCTTATGATTCCCAGACAAGAAAACAGAAGCCCAGAGATGGTCAGTAACTTATCAAAGTCAGTTTCACGTGTGCGTGCTCATTTGTGTCTGACTCTTTGAGATCCCATCGACTATAGCCCACCAGGCTTCTCTGTCCATCGGATTTCCAAGGCAAGAATACTGGAGTGGGTTGCCATTTTCTACTCCAGCGGATCTTCCCAACCCAGGGATCAAACCTGCATTTCCTGAATTGGCAGGCATGTTCTTTACCACTACACTGGGGAAGCCCATCAAAGTCAGATAGGAAGTGGTAGAACCAAAACCAACTCATATGCTCCTCTTACCATACTTTTGAGAATCTTTCTCCAGTCACAGTTTTTTTTTCCTACTTCTGAAAGTTATTTTTCCAAATAGTGTAAGAATTGACCTTTTGGTTTTGAATTCTTACCACAATGTTTTTAGTGCACAGAATGTACCCCTCCCACTCTCCTCCTGATATTTCTTGGAACACAAAATTAACTATTTCTTTACTCTGCTAATTTTGGAAGTGAGGAAATTTGAGTATGTAATATATTTCAATTAAGAGACAATCTGAAACATATACAATTAACTTTGACATATCTATGTGAACATATAAGATAAACACAAAATCAGTAATTATATGCTTTGCATTTTATCTTCAACTCTGTGGAGGAAAAAAAAACATATCTAATAAAGATAATTAAATGTTCTTCAGTTAGAAAAATTGACCTTGTGGATTTTCACTGCATAATATTTTTCTTGTTTATGTAACCAAAATGGTAAGAGTAAAGGATGTATAAATCAGTTCAGTTCAGTTCAATCGCTCAATCGTGTCTGATTCCTTGCACCTCCATGGACTGCAGCATGCCAGGCTTCCCTATCCATCACCAACTCTGAGAGCTTGCTCAAACTCATGTCCATGGAGTCGGTGATGCCATCCAACCATCTCATCCTTTCTGTCATCCCCTTATCCTCCTGCCTTCAATCTTTCCAAGCATCAGGGTCTTTTCCAATGAGTCAGTTCTTCACATCAGGTGGCCAAAGTATTGGAGTTTCAGCTTCACCATCAGTCAGTCCTTCCAATGACTATTCAGGACTGATTTCCTTTAGGATTGACTGGTTGGGTCTCCTTGCAGCCCAAGGGACTCCCAAGAGTCTTCTCCAACACCACAGTTCAAAAACATCAATTTTTCAGTGCTGAGCTTTCCTTATAGTTCAACTCTCACATCCACACATGACTACTGAAAAACTATAGCTTTGACTAGATTGACCTTTGTTGACAAAGTAATGTCTCTGCCTTTTAATATGCTGTCTAGGTTGGTCATAGCTTTTCTTCCAAAGAGCAAGCGTCTTTTAATTTCATGGCTGCAGTCACATCTGCAGTGATTTTGGAGCCAAAGAAAAAAAGTCTCACTGTTTTAATTGTTTCCCCATCTACGTGCCACAGAATGATGGGACCAGATGCCATGAATTTAGTTTTCTGAATGTTGAGTTTTAAGCCAACTTTTTCACTCTCCTCTTTCACTTTCATCAAGAGGCTCGTTAGTTCCTCTTCGCTTTCTGCCATGACAGTGGTGCTATCTGTATATATGAGGTTATTGATATTTCTGCCAGAAATCTTGATTCCAGCTTGTGTTCATTCAGCCCAGCATTTCACATGATGTACTCTGCATATAAGTTAAATAAGCAGGGTGACAATATACAGCCCCGACATACTCCTTTCCTGATTTGGAACCAGTCTGTTGTTCCATGTCTAGTTCTAACTATTGCTTCCTGACCTGCATACATATTTCCCAGGAGCCAGGTAAGTTGGATTAATAGTCCCATCTCTTTAAGAATTTTCCACAGTTTGTTGTCATCCACACAGTCAAAGGTTTTGGCATAGTCAATAAAGCAGGAATAGATGTTTTTCTGGAACTCTCTTGCTTTTTTGATGATCCAGCGGATGTTGGCAATTTGATCTCTGATTCCTCTGCCTTTGCTAAAACCAGCTTGAACATCTGGAAGTTCATAGTTCATATACTGTTGAAGCCTGACTTGGAGAATTTTGAACATTACTTGGCTAGTGTGTGAGATGAGTGCAAAACTACTGCAGTAGTTTGAACAGTCTTTGGCATTGCCTTTCTTTGGGATTGGAATGAAACTGACCTTTTCCAGTCCTGTGGCCACTGATGAGTTTTCCAAATTTGCTGGCATATTGAGTGCAGCACTTTCACAGCATCATCTTTCAGGATTTGAAATAGCTCAACTGAAATTGCATCACCATAGTGATGTTCATAGTGATGCTTCCTCAGGCCCACTTGAGTTCTCATTCCAGGATGTCTGACTCTAGGTGAGTGATCACACCATCATGGTTATCTGGGTCATGAAGTTCTTTTTTGTATAGTTCTTCTGTGTTTTGTTGCCATCTCTTCTTAATATCTTCTGCTTCTATTAGGTCCATACCATTTCTCTCCTTTATTTTGCCCATCTTTACATGAAATGTTCCCTTGGTATCTCTTATTTTCTTGAGGAGATCTCTAGGCTTTCCCATTCTATTGTTTTCCTCTATTTCTTTGCTTTGGTCACTGAGGAAGGCTTTCTTATCTTTCCTTGTTATTCTTTGGAACTCTGTATTCAAATGGGTGTATCTTTGCTTTTCCCATTTTCATATAAATATGGTCATGTATGATTCTGTAAATGCCTTATAGCTATGTGATTCATAGTGAAGATATATACATATGTGTGAATTTCCCACATATTCTTCATCTGGTAGCTATATAAAATGGTTCTGTCATTTCGTTTTGAGAAAGTATCCAGATTCTTCACAGGGAATTCTATCTCTAATGTCAAGGATAGGACACTCAGGTGGGGGATCAAGTCTGAACAAATGAAATAGAACATTCTGCAGCACATAGTGATGGCTAAGTGATGAGCACCCAGACAGAGCCATTGGGACACAATGTGATGCTTCCTGGGGCCAGTGAAAGAGAAGCAGAGGCTCTTCCCTGTTGGACTTAAACCTAAAAGTCTGGGGCCTGAAAACAAAGCCTGTATGGTATATTTACAGCCAAGGCATGTAGAGAAAATAAGAACTGTTGACAATATTTGAGGCTTTGGATCAAGCTGCACCTGAAATTTTACAGCTGGACATTTCAGTTACATGAGGCAATAAAATTTTTTCTGTTGTTGTTTAAGCCAGTTTCAATTGCATTTCCTGTCATCTGAAAGAAATAATATTAACCAATACAAAACAGATGACTTGGACACAATGACCTAGCAGAACCCAGTTTATATTACTAGCTTTAAAACTCTGAATTTCTAAAAAAAAGAGTTCTTTTTTGCGTAGAAAATGGAAAATCACTTGGAGATGTAGATATGTGGGAAGAAAAAGAAATGAAAGAATATTCATGTCTGTTCTGACATTGAGACATCAATAACAATAATATTTATGGAGTAAATTACTACTAAAAATGACATTCAGATGTGGTCCTTGCATTCACAGCACTTATTGGAGCAAACTACACTAAGTAATTTGACCAAAGAGTGAGTAGACTTTTGATGATTTAGTCAAGTATAGTTTTGATGAGTTCTAAGAGGGGTAAATTACACAACGAAAACACATGGAAAGCTTACCTGACAAAACAGTAATCAAACTGCCACTAGTAGTTCTGAGGAATAAACTTCGGTGAATGGGAATGGGAGAGGGTCATAACAATTGAGGCTTGAGCAAATAATTATGGGGAAGATTATGTGCTAGGAAGATCAACTTTAAAGATGGCGCTAGTAATAAAGACTTAACCAAAAGTGGTCTGTCTAGTCAAAGCTATGGTTTTTCCAGTAGTCATGTAGGGATGTGAGAGTTACACTATAAAGAAAGCTGAGCACTGAAGAACTGATACTTTTGAACTGTGGTGTTGGAGAAGACTCTTGAGAGTCCCTTGGACTGCAAGGAGAGCCAACCAGTCAATCCTAAAGGAAATCAGTCCTGAATATTCATTGGAAGGACTGATGCTGAAGCTGAAGCTCCAATATTTTGGCCATCTGATGCAGAGAACTGACTCATTGGAAAAGACCCTGATGCTTGGAAAGATTGAAGGCAGGAGGATAAGGGGACAACAGAGGATGAGATGGTTGGATGGCATCACCGACTCAATGGACATGAGTTTGAGCAAGCTCTGGGAGTTGGTGATGGGTAGGAATGCTTGGCATGCTGCAGTCCATGGGGTCACAAAGAGTCAGACAAGAGTGACTAACTGAGTGGTAAAGAACTTGCCTTCCAATGCAGGAGACATAAGAGATGTGAGTTAGATCCCTGTGTCAGGAAGATCCCTTGGAGAAGGGCATGGTAACCCAATCCAGTATTCTTGCCTGGAGAATCCCATAGACCAAGGTGCCTAGTGGGCTATAGTCCATAGTGTCGCAAACAGTCTGGCACGACAGAGCAACTAACAGTTTCTTAATATAGTAGAGGAAGTGGCAGTGGGAAGGCAAAATACTGACCCTAGAAGTACATTTAGAGATTTGTTAGAAAATAGTATAAGGAGAATAAAGAAGCATTTCATCATGCAGTGTGGAGATGCCAGTAAGATAAAGAATAAACCATTTGATTTCATCTGGGGCCTGAGAGGTCTGGCCTCAACAGTCTTAGGACTATTGATACATTTTCTGGTGTTTTTCAGACTCAGGTCCTGTGGTGAACAGAGTGCAAACTTGACATAAGAAAAATCAATTTGAACTCTAGATGGTTTGCAAATGGCTTCAATAATTTACCTTTATACATCCACATCCTCGGTAGTCTCTTCCTATACTGACTATGTTCTTGGCCACGGGTCAATAAACAAGGTGACTGTGACTTGATTTGGCCAGTGGGGAAAAATCAGCATGATTCAACATAGAACTTTAAAGTTCTTGCTTACTAAGACTTTCTTGCTTTTGTGGCTCTTAGGAACTAGGAAACCACCATCATGTGAAAAGCCTCTCATGATCTACTGGATAATGAGGCCTCAAGTCCTTTGCTTATAAACAAATAATGCTGAGATTCATTAATCTTACACTTCATTTTGCTGAGTTTTAAGAATTTACTTTCATAGTGTTAAGGGTTGATAAGTAGATCTATTTTTTTTCCAATTTGTATTTTTCTTTATTTAAATACTTTTCTTGTTATTTCTCCAATTAAAACTCTTGAACCCCAGTTCTCAGGTTTACTGGCATGTTATAAGTATCTCCTAATCTCATTATGAGATTAAAATGAACAAATAGATGATTAGCACAAATTTTGATGTGTAACATTTGAAAATTAATAACTGTATTTTAAATTAAATAAAAAATGGGAACATAGTTAATGAAAGGGCATAATCTTTACATTAATATGTTTATCCCCGAATATTAGCACTACCATTTAATAATGATAGGATTATGGAGAAGATGAATGAACTTTAAAAAGACTGTATCTTCAGATCGGTGCAATTGAGATAATAACATCCAGCTCATATGACTTGCAATTATTAATATTAGGTGAGCTAACATAAGCCAATAATGATCCAGTGATCCTTAAGGCATAGAAGTCACTCTTGGAAGGAAAGTTATTATTATTACCATCCATATTATAAGGTATTAGTTTCATTATTTAATAAAGTCATTGCAGAAAAATTCTTAGAATACTATCAGAAAGTTAATAAAAATAAAAATTAATAAACCAATGAGTTATATTTAAGTTGCACCTTAGAACTTTTCCCCTATTTTTTTTCCATCGGTATAATTTAGAGTTTGTCTTTTTCAATAAGGTCTATATATTTTACTTGCCATATTTATATATCCTTACTAATTAACATGATGACCAATAACACATTTTGTGAGCATAAAATATCATAATAAACCTTAAATTGTATTTATTTATGCTACTAAAAACTTACCACTCTAACATCACTCTTAATGCTTTAACAAAGTGAGCTAAATGATTTGACATCAAAAGTTTAGGAAAACTGACAGTATATTTAGAAAAATGGTTAAAAAGAATTTAGAATGTAGTTGAATCACATAAAATGTGATTTTAAAATATTTGTACTTACTCTTTAGCAACACAATTTCCCTTTGTGTGTTTTGTGTTCAGTCATGTCTGACCCTTTTGTGACCCCATAGAAATTCAGACCACCAGGCTCCTCTGTCCATGGGATTTTCCCGGCAAGAATACTGAAGTGGATTGCCATGCCCTCCTCCAGGGAATCTTTCCTACGCAGGGATAAAACCTTCATCTCCTTTGTCTCTTGCATTGGCAGGCAGATTCTTTACCACTGGACCACCTGGGAAGCCTGATTTCCCTTTGACTTTCATTTGAAAAGCTACCTACATAGTTATAATTGTACACATGTCAGATTTAGAGAAGACAGCAGTAATTACTTCAGTTTTCCACTCTGGGATGGCACGCTGAATGAGTTTCACATTTCTTTTCTTTATTAGGGTAGGATATCTATTGTTTAATTTTGACAGCTATAGACAAATCCACATTTGATTAAGTCCTACATATAATATCATACACTGAGCTAAACATACAGATTTTTAATTACAAAGGTAGGACATTTCAAGCTTTGGAATATTAATTAATCATTCAGGGAAGATGTATGCTTCATCTCATGTTAATTTTATACCCTGGCATGTATTCATAGTTTGTTTATAGAGAAGCCTGGTGGGCTACCAGTCCATGGGGTCTCAAAGAGTCAGACATGACTGAGCAACTAACGGTTACATTCTTATAGAGTATTTTGTCTCATATTTTCAGAGGAGAAATAAGATGAACTCTTTCCTATCTTGTCTCAGCATTGAGTAGTAAGAACCAGAGGAGAGAAAGGTCCTGAATAGTCAGAATGAATGCTCAATCTGATGCTTTGTAAGCCACTGAACTGGCTTAATCACTTTGTGCTTCTACGATATAGAAGTGGAAGAGATAAAAGGATGTTTTCCCTCTTCTATAATTCATAACACATTTGGACTGTGATCATTGCAATACAATCTGAAGAAAAAAATAAAGTGATGCCAAGGAAAATAAAATGACAGACTAAGATTAATTATAGAAAAACACATACCATTATTCTAAAATTAGTTCAATTAAATAGAGAAATATACCAGCTATGAACAATAGGAAATATTTCACTTTGCATTTTGCCTCTCAGTTTTTCTATAAAGTGGAGACTGTTGATAAAGGCACAATATTCTAGTCAAAGTAGGCCTTCTATCCTCTATAAACAGCTCATACATCTCAACATAAAAAAAATTGAAAGTAAAAATGGGCAGAAGAACTGAGTAGACATTTTCCCAATAGGAACATGAAAATATGCTCAATGTCACTAATCATCAGGGAAATGCAAATAAAATTCTCAATGAGATATCATTTCATACCTGTCAGAATGGCTATCAACAAAATGAGTACAAATAATAAATGTTGAGGAGGATGTGAAAAAAAGGGAACCCTCATATACTGTTGGTGAAAGTGTAAATTGGTGCAGCTACTATGGAAAATGAACACAGATTGCTCAAAAAATTAAAAATTCATCTACCATATGACCCAGAAATTCCACTTGTGATTATATATTTGGGAAAACAAAGCAAAACAAAATCACTAATTTGAAAAGATGCATGCATCCTCATGTTCATAGTAGTTTTATTTATGATAGCCAAGACATGGAAGAAACCTTAGTGTTCAGCAGGAGATGAATAAATAAAAAGATGTTATGCACACACACAGACACATGCATGCATGTACACACACATGGAATATTACTCAACCATAAAAAAAAATGAAATAATGCCATTTGCAGCAACATGGATGGACTCAGAGTTTACCATGTAAATTGAAGTAAGTCAGACTGAGAAAGACATATACTATATGCTTTCACTCATATGTGGAACCTAAAGAATTAAAACAAATGAATATAACAAAACAGAAAGACTCAAAGACATAGAGGACAAATCAGTGGTTACCAGTAGGGAGACAAGAGGGATGATGGGGGTGGGTTATACAGGGGTAAGAGATTTAAAAAGGACTGTTATTATGAAATTATGTGAAATCATGTGTTAAACTTTTGAAAATTGTGAAGCACTGTAGAATTTACAGAATTTTCCATTCAGTTAGCTTTCCTGATAGCTCAGTTGGTAAAGAATCTACCTACAATGGCAGGAGACTCCAGTTCAATTCCTGGGTCAGGAAGATCTGCTGAAGAAGGGATAGGCTACCCACTCCAGTATTCTTGGGCTTCCCTTGTGCCTCAGCTGGTAAAGAATCCGCCTGCAATGTGGGAGACCTGGGTTCAATCCCTGCATTGGGAAGATCCCCTGGAGAAGGGAAAGGCTACCCACTCCAGTATTCTGGCCTGGAGAATTCCATGGAGTCCATGGGGTCGAAAAGAGTTGGACACGACTAAGTGACTTTCACTTCCATTCAATTAATAAAATAAGGTAGCAAAAAGTGTTTTTAAGAGCAGTTGTAGATTTACAAAAAAAAACTGTGAGATGATATAGTTAGATTCCATTGTATGTTGATAACAATATCATAACTATCTTATTGTATGCAGAGTTTTAAAAAAATCTTTTATAGGTGGTTTCTGCTTTCATGAAAATGAGAATACTTAGAGCAATTAGTGAAGTGAAATGATTAATTTGTTTGGAGGTTGTGGAAAATAATGCAGTCTTGCAGAAAAGAAAATACATGTTTATTTAGATGCTTAAAAGAATGAGTATATCTTTTAAATGAAAGTAGGTTGAATGAAGAAGATTTCAGTTTTCTGAATTTTAGTCTTTGAGAAGATACATATTAAATGGGAAGCCAGAGACTATTTACTAGAAAAATATATTTTATGAAGACTGTAGTCTCTTATCAAATATCCCTTAGCATTTCAGAGAGATTTTGAAAAATGTTGACCTTTTGGGACCACTAAGGTATGGCATTTCATATTCTGCAAAGTAATATTGGCCTTAAATTGAACCATTTATTTTGTCCTTGTTAAATGTCACAGTTGTCCTTTCCCTTGAGTTATCAGTTTTATCACCTAAAACGTTCTTTTCAGGAAAAACTGGTGGATAACATAATGGACCAAAATAGAGAACTGATTTAGTCTGAGGTCTGGACACTAGTAACTGGAGACTAATAAAGTATCTTGATCACCAAAGGAGCTATTTAAATCTAGGATTCTGGACTTGTAAAAGTACTGATCCCATTAAATTAAAACACACCTTGAAACAAACAAAGAAGCAGACTTTTTGGTTTATAACAGAGGCCAAAAGCACATCAAAGAAATGTTCTAAATTTCCATGTTTGTTGACATTTCTCCTGCCTTTAAAGGTTCATAAAGTCAAGCTACTCTACAGGAATAAAAGGATAATTATTCCCTAAAAGCAACATTAACTCCACTCAGTGATGGTCATAAACATCTACAACAAAATGGAAGTCATTTGGTGTGGTGTTTAGGACCAATACATCAATCACAGGTAAATTATGTATTAGATTTTTACATCTTCATTCTGTCAGCCCAAGCTCTGTTGTCTCTGAGCACATATCTCTTACATTTTATTGTGTAAATGAATTTATGGGATCCTTTTTCAGAGTGATTTTTGAGAAAAGTGTGAATAAAAATATTTGGCCCTGAGGGGAGAAGTAGGAAGGAAACGCATCGGACTGAGGTGTGGACAGACGTGGAGAACACACAGGGAGGGAGCTTGGAAATCAGACTCCAGTATGTTCATAATTTTTCACGGAGATTTCAAAGGAAACATTCAAAAAACTAAGATCATGGTATCCAGCCCCATCAGTTCATGGCAAATAGATGGGGAAAAAATGGAAACAATGATAGACTTTATTTTCTTGGGCTCCAAAATAGCTGTGGATGGTGACTGCAGCCATGAAATTGAAAGACACTTGCTCCTGGAAGAAAAACTGTGACAAAACTAGAAGTGTATTAAAAAGCAGAGACATCACTTTGCTGAAAAATGTCCATCTAGTCAAAGCTATGGTTTTTCCAGTATTCATGTATAGATGTGAGAGTAGAACTATACAGAAGGGTGAGTGACAAAGAATTGACGCGTTTGAACTGTGGTGTTGGAGAAGACTCTTGAGAGTGCCTTGGACGGCAAGGAGATCAAGCCAGTCAATCCTAAAGGAAATTAACCTTGAATATTCATTGGAAGGACTGATGCTGAAGCTGAAACTCCAATACTTTGGCCACCTAATGAGAAGAGCTAACTCATTGAAAAAGACCCTGGTGGTGGGAAAGATTGAGGGCAGGAGGAGAATTGTATGACAGCGGATGAGATGACTGGATGGCATCACTGACTAGATGGGGATGAGTTTGTGCAAACTCCAGGAGATGGTGAAGGACAGGGAAGCCTGGTGTGCTGTAGTCCATGGGATCACAAAGAGACATAACTGACTGAGCATTGAACAACAGCAACCAAAGGAAAATAATTAGTAGAAGGAAAAGGAGAAAAAAATCAATACAGACTAAGACAATTTTCCATATGAAACCTAGAATAAATGATCAAATGGATAAAAAGTTGTATATTACTCGTGGACGATATGGTATTGGACTACATGTGTCTGCCAGAGGATTCCAGAAGCAGAGTTTGACCCTGAGAAGTACTGGCAGGAAAGATATGAGATCAGAACCCTCAGCTGACCATGCCTTAATCTAAAGCTGAGTGAAATCCTAGCATGGAATTAGAGAGGGCCTGGGTGTGCTCTGTATCCAACTCTTTGTGACACCATGGACTGCAGCCAGACAGTTTCTTCTGTCCCTGGAATATTCCAGGCAAGAAAATGAAGTGGGTTGCCATTTTCTATTCCAGGGTATCTTCCAGACCCAGGGATAGAGCTCGTATCTCCTGTATCTCCTGCATTGGCAGGCAGATTCTTTGCTAATGAGTACTGGGGAGAGGAACTATATGCCGGTGATTTAGTCAACAGGTTGGCTGAACCAAGAGTTAGATGGGAAAACTACAACCCAGTGTTCTTAGGAGCCAAGAAAATTAAAAGTATTCATTGAATCCCACCAGACACCCTGAAATGGAACAAGAAGTCTAGTTCAAATCTCATCATGCATAAATTTCAAGGTAACTCCTAAAGTGACTTTAAGCAGTGCTGGTGTTTCAGACACTGGCAATGTGTGCTGAGGTCAGTTGTGGAAGCTTTTATTTGCTCATGGCTAGCAGGTAAAGAAAAGGCAAAGACTGAGAAAATATCTCTCCTTCACTTCTGTGAAACTGCTAATCATTCAGAGTTTGCATAACCCTCAGTATAGTATGCAGGATGCAGAGAAATGGGCAAATGCACTAGTTCAGGGAATATATGAAAAGAAATGGCTTAAGTTTAAGTGGAAAATAATCTAAGGATGGTCATCAGAAAACCAACTAACAAAAGAATGATAACAGCTATAGAAAATAGGCTGAATACAAGTTTTTGAAAATATTACACAGGGAAAACCATTTCATTTATAGAGGTTTTTTAAAATATATATAAAAAATAGCAGACTTTTTTCATTTTTCCAAGTACTCACAAAAAATATTTTCCTCTATTTAAGGGATAGAAAAATAAGTGAAGAGAGAAGAGAAGTAAGTGAAGGAGATAAGTACAAACTTCCAGTTGCAAAATAAATGAGTCTTGGGTATTAAATGTACAGTGTAAGGAATGTAGTCAATAATTATGTAATCTTCATACAGTGACAGATGGTAATGAGACTTATCATGGTGATCATTTTATTTTAAATGTGTAAAAATATCACATCACTATGTTGCATAACATGAACTAACATAGTGCTGTAGATTAATTATACTTAGAAAAGAAACAAACAAACTCATAGAAAAAGAGATCAGATTTGTTGTTAAAAGAATTGAGGGTGGGATGGGGGAAGGGAAATTGGATGAAGGCAGCCAAAAGATACAAAACTCCCAGTTACAAGTACTAGGGATGTAATGTACAACACAAGAAATATAATTAACACTGCTGAATGCTATATATGAAAGTTGCTGATAGAGTAAATTATGACTTCTCATCACAAGGAAAAATATTTTTTCTATTTCTTAATTTTGTATCTATATGAGGTGATTGATATACACTAAAATGCTCAAACTACCGCACAATTGCACTCATCTCACATGCTAGTAAAGTAATGCTCAAAATTCTCCAAGTCAGGCTTCAGCAATACGTCAACCGTGAACTTCCAGATGTTCAAGCTGGTTTTAGAAAAGGCAGAGGAACCAGAGATCAAATTGCCAATATCCGCTGGATCATCGAAAAAGCAAGAGAGTTCCAGAAAAACATCTATTTCTGCTTTATTGACTATGCCAAAGCCTTTGACTGTGTGGATCACAATAAACTGCGGAAAATTCTGAAAGAGATGGGAATACCAGACCATCTGACCTGTCTCTTGAGAAACCTGTATGCAGGTCAGGAAGCAAGAGTTAGAACTGGACATGGAACAACAGACTGGTTCCAAATAGGAAAAGGAGTACGTCAAGGCTGTATATTGTCACCCTGCTTATTTAACTTATATGCAGAGTACATCATGAGAAACGCTGGGCTGGAAGAAACACAAGCTGGAATCAAGATTGTTGGGAGAAATATCAATAACCTCAGATATACAGATGACACCACCCTTATGGCAGAAAGTAAAGAAGAACTAAAGAGCCTCTTGATGAAGGTGAAAGAGGAGAGTGAAAAAGTTGGATTAAAGCTCAACATTCAGAAAACTAAGATCATGGCATCTGGTCCCATCACTTCATGGGAAATAGATGGGGAAACAGTGTCAGACTTTATTTTTTGGGCTCCAGAATCACTGCTGATGGTGATTGCAGCCATGAAATTAAAAGACGCTTACTCCTTGGAAGGAAGGTTATGGCCAACCTAGATAGCATATTTAAAAGCAGAGACATTACTTTGCCAACTAAAGTCCGTCTAGTCAAGGCTATGGTTTTTCCAGTGGTCATGTATGGATGTGAGAGTTGGACGGTGAAGAAAGCTGAGTGCCGAAGAATTGATGCTTTTGAACTGTGGTGTTGGAGAAGACTCTTGAGAGTCCCTTGGACTGCAAGGAGATCCAACCAGTCCATTCTAAAGGAGATCAGTCCTGGGTGTTCATTGGAAGGTCTGATGTTGAAGCTGAAACTCCAATACTTTGGCCACCTCATGCGAAGGGTTGACTCATTGGAAAAGACCCTAATGCTGGGTAGGATTGGGGGCGGGAGGAGAAGGGGACGACAGAGGATGAGATGGTTGGATGGCATCACCGACTCAATGGACATGGGTTTGGGTAGACTCCGGGAGTTGGTGATGGACAGAGAGGCCTGGCGTGCTGCAGTTCATGGGGTCGCAAAGAGTCAGACATGACTGAGCGACTGAACTGAACTGAAACTTATTATTGTAATCACTTTATGGTGTATGTAAGTCAAATCATTATGCTGCACACTTTAAACTTATATATAGTGCTGTATGCCAATTATATCTCAATAAAACTGGAAGAAATAAATATGAGAGAAAACATTTCTTCTACTCAAGCTGTCTACATATGTTAAATTTTTTAGCAAAATTAAAAATTATATGCATTTGGAAAAATTCATACGTTTTGAAGATAAAGTTATTCTAATATCTACTGAAATTTTAAGTTAGAGAAAAATAAAGAATTTCAATTAAAAATATAAAAATCATAATACTAAATTACAGATTTCATGCATTAATATGAAAAAGCGGATTGGAAATTGTTGAATCTTCAGAAATTATTCTAAAGATAATTGATTCTAAAGATAATAGATTTTGGTCTACTTTTATAATGCTTGACTGGTTGAGGAACAACAAAAGTGAAGACTACACTGGAAGTTACCTGTGTGTGCATGTTAACACTTCAGTCATGTCCAGCTTTTTGAGACACTATGGACCATAGCCCTCCAGGCTCCTCTGTCCATGGGATTCTGCAGGCAAGAACACTGGAGTGGGTTGCCATGCCCTTCTCCAGGGGAGCTTCTTGACCCAGGAATCGAACACACGTCTCCTGCATCAACAGGCAGGTTCTTTACTACAAGCACCACCTGTATCTCTTCCTAAACCATAACATGAGTTGTTCCCTGTGCGCTCTACAGCATCCCAGAGAAGACAACCAGCTTAGAGTTATCTGTTAAAAAGAAATTCCCCTGAAAGATTTTCTAGAATGACTTCATGACTTAAGCAAAGAGGTGATGCAGAAGAAGCAAGAGAGAGCAATAAAGGGGAGACTAGAATTACTGGGAGAAAGAGGTAGAACCCAGAATCAAACCCAGTTAATCAAACTGTGGTTGAAGATGCCAAGAAATGAAGCTTTGAGGACTCTGCAATAGACCCTGTAGTGGAGACTGTGCCTCAGTATTCCTTGTACTGTATGCCTCTTTGCACTGTAGAGACTGTAAAGCCCCAAACTGCGTTTTCTAGTTGTTGTTCAGTCATTAAGTCATGTCCAACTCTTTGTGACCCCATGGCCTGCAGCACGCCAGGCTTCCCTGTCCTTCACCATCTCCCGGAGTTTTCTCAAACTCATGTCCATTGAGTCAGTGATGCCGTCCATCCATCTCATTTTCTGTTGTCCCCTCTCCTCCTGCCTTCAATCTTTCCCTGCATCAGGGTCCTCTCCAATGAGTGGGCTCTTCACATCAGTGACCAAAGTACTGGAGCTTTGGCTTCAGCATCAGTATTTCAGATGAATATTCAGGGTTGATTTCCTTTAGGATTGACTGGTTTGATCTCCTTGCAGTCCAAAGGACTTTCAAGAATCTTCTCCAGCACCACAGTTTGAAAGCATCAATTCGTCAGCGTTCAGTCTTCTTTATGGTCCAACTCTCACATCCATATATGATAGTAAAACAACCATAGCTTTGACTATATGGGCCTCTGTCAGCAAAGTGAGGTCTCTGTGTTTTAACAGACTGTCTAGATTTGTCATAGCTTTTCTTCCAATGTCATAGCATTTTCTAGACTCCCTTGCAATTTGGTTGCAGGTAAAAATTTGATTTGGCAAGCCGGATATATATGTGTGGGATAGAAAAGGTGGGCACAGGGTGAAGTTCAAACTTCTCTCGGTTCTGAAGTTCCTATTGACAGGCAGGGTCACATAAGCTATTGCTTTTATTTGTTAATATTAGCAAAGTATTAGTCACTAAACCAGGGATGTCAAGAAGGAAGGCATGAAGGATCCATTTCTTTGATGTCACACATTTTTGGAGGATATAGAGTTTTCCAAGTATGATATGCTTCTGATATTATGATTCCTGATTCAAATCACAGCAACACCACCTTCCTCAAAATTATAGATAAGGCAGTGAAAATTTGATGTCCTACTTTTGTGAAGTATAGCTTTGAGAGACATTCCTAAAAGGTACTTTAAGAGTTAGGGAGTCTGGTATAGACATGTACACATTGCTATGTTTAAGATGCACAACCAACAATGACCTACTGTATAGCACAGGGAACTCTGCTCAATGTTACGTGGGAGCCTGGATGGGAGGGGAGTTTAAGGAGAGAATAGATACATGTATATGTATGGCTGCGTCCCTTCGCTGCTCACCTGAAAGTATCACAACATCTTTAACCAGCTATACTGCAATACAAAACAAAAAATTCTTTTTTTTTTTTTAAAGACCTTATGTCTTCTGCTGCCCTTACCCTCCTATAACATTTGATACCAGAAGTTGTCACAGGCAGCAAGCACTGAGAGACAGGGCAGTCTGAGTTTGGTCATCCTTCTGGCAGCTTGAAGACACTGATACCCTCATAACTATTAGAAAATGGAGACTGGCATTTTTATAGTCCATTATGGTAAAAAGCTATTCTAAGTAGCCTGTAGTTGTTATTAATAAAATACCCACTGAAGATCAGTTTTTGACAGACTAACTGTCTGCTACAATAGACTATCATGCTAAAGAAGTATAAAAGTATGATAATCAGGCGACTTCTAACTGTGTTGGAGAACTTAAGCTTAAAAAGACCAGGTTCAGGGCATAGTCAAAAAACTGAGGTTTCTGGGGCTGTCCTTATTCTTATCTATGATCATGTGAGTCACTGGATTAACTCAGATGTGCCTTATCTTTTACGTGAGAAACAGTCCTTTATTTGGGAAAGAGAGGGGCACAATATCAATCATATGATATGCCTAAACATAATGAAATATCAAACAAATCCAAAGTGAGGAACACTCTACAAAATAACTAGCCTTCACTCTTCTAAAGTATCAAATTCCTGAAAGACAATGACTAACAAATTGCTTTTAGTTTAAGGGGGCTATAGAGACATGAAAACTAAATGCAATGTGTTATCCTGAGTAGACCAGGGATCAAGACAGATAATAATGCTATACATAAAGGGCATTATTGGGAAAACTGGAAAGCTGTTAGGGTCTGTGAACCAAATAATTGTATTGGATTAAATTTTATAAACTTATAAATATATTTACATTTATTAATTATATTTAGATTAGGTTAAGTGATCTTATTTTGATAATTGTGCTAGAGTCATGTATGACATTGTTCTTATTGTTAGACAACATATACTGAGTGCTTAGGAATAATGTGGCATGCATATCTTCAATTTATTCTAAATTTGCTCAGAAATTATATATATATATATATATATATGCATATATGCATATATATGCATATGCTAAGTTTTGAATGGCAATTAATATAAAATAGATAAACCTAGTAATGATTGGCTTTTGCTGCATAGAGTTTATTTTTATTACACTTTTATGCTTTTTTAAATAAATAGTTATGTGATGCTTTTGTCTATTTATGTATTCAAAAGCCCACAATACATCATCTAGTATCAATAAAATTAACTGTTATGATGTTCAATAATAAATTAATACATAATATTTAAAATTAACCAATATAATAAGTTATACTTTGGACTGAATGATTTTATTAATATTCCTAAACAGTACACTAAGAATATACAAATGTCTAAAATATTAAATAATCATGCCACAAATTAATAAAAGAAGAAAATAGGGAATATAAATTTTAAAAATTTCAGAGTATTCCACTAGAAAAAACATCTCTATTAAACTCATATTTAGTATTTGAAAAACTATACCGGCTCATTGAAACTTTTATTAGTCCACAGTTTTATGTTTACTCCACATGTGATAAAATATCTTACATCATATTATTTCATTAAAAATATTTGTAAAAAGTATTTGTAATTATACAACCATGGTTACAGTACATCATCAGTAAACATATTAAGTACATAGTTGTGAAATAGTGAGTATGTAGTATATAAAGTATGTTTGCCATATTTCAGAAATGCAGAAAGTTGTGTTCTATTAGCTTAAAGTATTTTGAGTAAAAGAATAGACTGCAAGATGCTGGGGATGGTTATTATCATAGGGCCAAAGATAATGCTTTATGTAAAATCATTGGTCTTAGAATAATTCCTTCTTATTAATTTTCTAATTAACAATCATACCAACTTAGAAATATAGGAAAGAAAAGAAGTATGAAGAAATCAAAATGGAAATCATTTTATTCATTTGACTTCTAAATATTGTCAAACAATTTTCCACATTTTTAACATTATTTTAGTTTTCTTTTTCTATGCCACATACTTCAGTGTCTCTGAAAAAAAAAATGTACTCAAGCAAAAATATTGCCCCAAGTCTCTAAAAAGTAACTGGTTATTGAACTAAATTTTCATGCTTTTTGACAGTCAAACAAAATAACCTAAAAAGAAAAGAAACTTTAGTCTTCCTCATTATTTAAAAAATAATATGTAGTTATGCACATTATGAATAAAGTTTGTATGTTGGTATTTTTAAGGCAAAATGATTCAGTGAGTATGATTTTTCCAATGTATTAAGACTATTAAAATCATTAAAGATAATAAAAATGGTTGTCTGTATAATGTAATGGGTTAGAGAAACATAAAGTCACGTAATAATGAATTTGTAGTTTATCATTCCAGTGAGTCAGGTCTTAAAGTTCTAAGAAATGTCAAGTTTAAGAAAAACAGACACCCACTGTTTGTTTTATTTTCCAATACTGAGTATATCTGTAACCAGATCCCTTTCTTCTTACTCACTCTCCTTCTAAATGTCATTTTAAATAATGTAGCACACATATTTACTTGCCTTGTCCCACCTCCCTTTTTGAATTTCAGCTATAAAATATGTCTTTTTCTGAAAAACATATTCCCCATAGATAAAGCTTCCTGAATGGGTCCTTCATTATTTCAAAAGGACAAATGTATTAGCCTGAGCCTTATCATTTACACCTTTATTATTCTTTTCAGAATGTCCTGAAAATGTGGTGACAAAAATAACAATTTCCTAAGAAATATTGGGGAAAGTTTCAAGGGAAATTTATGTTTCCTTTTACACAAATAATATCCATAGGATTTTTTATGATGAAAGTCTAATGATTAAATATACTGGGGTCAAAAAAATGTTGCTGTACCTCAGATTCAAAAAGATTTTTAGAATTAGAAATTCTATATAGATTTTAATAATTAAAAGAAAGTCACTTCATTGTTGTTTATTTTCCATAGCTGCTAAGGATGTATGCATATATGTATAGGTATGAGTACTTAAATGACTACCTACACATATATATGTAAATGTACAAGTGTATGCATATGCATAGGTATCTGTGTCTTGTGTGTGTCCGTGTCTATCCAACAAAAGAAATTTGCTTTATCCTGAAGACAGAGTAGGTATTTCATCCTTTAGTAAGTTCATTCCCTTTTCTTGGAAAGCCCTTCTCTATCATTCTCCATCCAAGGAAACACACTATAGCTGTGCTCCTAACCTAATCATACAGTGTGGTAGAGCTGGCTTTTTTTCTTTTTTGGGGGTGGGGTGGGGAGGGGAGCGGGTGAGATGGGGAGGGGAGAGCATGGCAACCCACTCCAGTATTCTTGCTTGGAAAATCCCCAGGGACAAGGGAAGCCTGATGGGCTGCAGTCCATGGGGTCCCAGAGAGTTGGATAAGACTGAGCGACTAAGCACAGCACAGCAAAGAGCTGTTTTTACCTATCTTATCTTGATGCCTTATGTTGGTTCCTAGAAGATACGAACTTGATTTTTTCCATCTTATTTAATTCAGTGTCTCATAATTGGTAGCTGCTCAAAAACTACAGTATGATGTGCAAGTTTTGCTCACCTCATCCAAAGTGCCTTATTTCTTTATCATCTCTGCTTGACAACAGGTTTGTAGGTTGTTTGATAAAACGTTCTCACAGATGTTGGGAGGCATGTGCTCTATAAACCTCCATGTAAAGGAGATCTATAACTATTTTTCATTTATTTCACTGCTTTAGTAGCTTAGTTAAGGAAGCATATAATATAGCTTCAAGCAATGTGATACACTGGAGCATCATAAGAAGAGTTTGAGCTTCATCTCAGTTTTTTTCATGAGCACAATAAAATAATAATGTCTACCTCATAAGTTTTGCAAAAGAAAAATGAAATGGTGCCTGTAAAATACTTAGCAAAAAACAAGCACATAATAAGACCATAATAATAATAAAAATGAAAGAACCTTATATTTTAATGAATAAAGAAACTCTGCTGTATGCAAAAGAACCTGAAAATTGCTCTGCAACACCCTTTATAGGCAGAGTGACTTAAGGGCTCCTATTTTCCTGGACTGAAGAATTTATATATTTCATACTTTGTATTTTGCTAATACAGAAATTTGGGTTCCATAGCTTAAAATAAGGAGAAGGCAATGGCAACCCACTCCAGTACTCTTGCCTGGGAAATCCCATGGACAGAGAAGCCTGGTAGGCTGCAATTCATGGGGTCTCGGAGAGTTGGATACGACTGAGCGACTTCACTTTCACTTTTCCCTTTAATGCACTGGAGAAGGAAATGGCAACCCACTCCAGTATTCTTGCCTGGAGAATCCCAGGGACGGAGGATCCTGGTGGGCTGCCGTCTCTGGGGTTGCACAGAGTCGGACACGACTGATACGACTTAGCAGCATTAGCAGCAGTAGCAGCAGCAGCAGCAGCAGCAGCTTAAGATATCATGAGTACAAGAACAGATTGCAAATGCTGGGGATGATGGTATTGATATAGGGCTGAAGAATATGTCTCACATAAAATCACTGTGCCGTAGAATAATTCCTTCTTATTAATTTTCTAAATTAACCACTGTACCAAGGTAGAAACAAGGGAGGGGGGGAAGAGTATGAAAAAATCAAGATGCTAATCATTTTATGCATTTGACTTCCAAGTATTATCAAAGCATTTATCACTGTCATATAATTATTGATTTATTCATATTGTTCATTTTTACTCTAGAGAAGTTTTCTAGCTTGAAAAATGAATTATATTAAGACGCTACTCCAGGGACGGTCCTAAGATGGTGGAGGAATAGGATGAGGAGACCACTTTCTCCCCCACAAATTCATCAAAAGATCATTTGAATGCTAAGCAACTTCCACAGAACAACTTTTGAACGCAGGAGGAGTATACCAGGCATGCAGAAAGGCAGCCTATTCTCTTCAAAAGGAGGTCACCTCTATCTCCTCCCTCTCCTTTCTCTTCTCTATGTAACTCTTTGAATCTCTTTGGGTGTTCCTGGCTGTGGAGAACACTTAAGGAACTGATTACTGGCTAGATTGGTCACTCTACTTTTGACTCCCCCTCTTCTCTTCCTGGTCACCTCTATCTCCTTCCTCCCTCTTCTCTTCTCTATGTAACTCCGTGAACCTCTCTGGGTGTTCCAGACAGTGGAGAGCACATAGGGAATTGATTACTGGCTAGATTTCTCTTTCCCCTTTTGAGTCCCCCTCTTCTCCTCCTGCTCTCCTCTATTTCCCTCCTCCCTCTTCTCTTCTCCATGTAACTCTGTGAACCTCTCTGTTTGTCCCTCACTGTGGAGAATCTTTTCACCATTAACCTAGATGTTTTATCATCTATGCTGTATTGGTGGAGAAGTCTTGAGGCTACTGTAAGAATACGACTGAAAGCCAGAGCTAAGAGGCTTAAATCTAAAACTTGAGAACACCAGAAAACTCCTCACTCAAGGGAACATTAATTGGCAAGAGCTCATCCAAAAGCCTCCATACCTACACTAAAACCAAGCTCCACCCAAGAGCCAACAAGTTTCAGAGCTAGACATACAACACTAATTCTCCAGCAATGCAGGAACACAACCCTGAGGATTAAAATGCAGGCGGCCAAAAGTCACACCAAACCCACAGACACCTCAAAGCTCACTACTGGACACTTTATTGCACTCCAGAGAGAAGAGATCCAGCTCCACCCACCAGAACACAGATGATCCAAAATCTTGAAAACAAAATGGAGTTTCAGATAAATAGCCTGGAGACAAATGAATAATGCAATAACTGAGATCAAAAGCACTCTGGAGGGTACCAACAGTAGAATAACTGAGACAGAAGATAGGATAAGTGAGGTGGAAGATAGAATGGTGGAAATAAATGAAGCAGAGAGGAAAAAAGAAAAAAGAATTAAAAGAAATGAGGACAACCTCAGAGACCTCTGGGACAATATTAAATGCCCAACATTCAAATTATAGGAGCCCCAGAAGAAGAAGACAAAACGAAAGGCCATGAGAAAATACTTGAGGAGTTAATGGTTGAAAACTTCCCTAAAATGGGGAAGGAAATAGCCACCCAAGTCCAAGAAACCCAGAGAGTCCCAAACAGGATAAACCCAAGGCAAAACACTACAAGACACATATTAATCAAATTAACAAAGATCAAACACACAGAGCAAATATTAAAAACATCAAGGGAAAAGCAACAAATAACACAAGGGGATTCCCATAAAGATAGCAGCTGATCTTTTGATAGAAACTCTTCAGACAAGAAGGGAATGGCAGGACATACTTAACGTGATGAAAGAGAAAAACCTACCACCCATATTACTATACCCAGCAAGAATCTCAGTCAAATATAAAGGAGAAATCAAAAGCTTTACAGAAAAGCAAAAACTGAGAGAATTCAGCACCACCAAACCAGCTCTCCAACAAATGCTAAAGGATCTTCTCTAGAAAGGAAACACAGAAAAGGTTTAGAAACTCAAAACCAAAACAATAAAATAAATGACAACATGATCATACTTATCAATAATTACCATAAAAGTGTATCAGTTGAATGCCCCAAGAAAAAGGCCAAGACTGGATGAAGGAATACAAAAATAAGACCCCTATATATGCTGTCTACAAGAGACCCATGTCACAACAAGGGACACATACAGACTGAAAGTGAAGGGGTAGAAAAAGATATTTCACACAAATGGAGACCAAAAGAAAGCAGGAGTAGCAATACTCATATCTGATAAAAATAGACTTTGAAATAAAGGCTGTGAAAAGAGACAAAGAAGGACACTACATAATGATAAAAGGATCAATCGAAGAAGATATACTAACTATAAATATATATGCAACCAACATAGGAGCACCACAATATGTAAGGCAAATGCTAACAAGTATGAAAGGGGAAATTAACAGTAACACAATAATAGTGGGAGATTTTAATACCCCACTCACACCTATGGATAGATAAACTAAACAGAAAATTAGCAAGGCAACACAAACTTTAAACGATACAATGGACCAGTTAGACCTAATTGATATCTATAGGACATGTCACCGCAAAACAATGAATTTCACCTTTTTCTCAAGTGCGCACGGAACCTTCTCCAGGATAGATCACATCCTGGGCCATAAATCTAGCCTTGGTAAATTCAAAAAAATTGAAAGCATTATTTCAAGCATCTTTTCTGATCACAATGCAGTAAGATTAGATGTCAACTACAGCAAAAAATCTATTAAAAATACAAACATAAGGAAGCTAAACAACAGGCTGCTGAATAACCAACAAATCACAGAAAAAATCAAAAAAGAAATCAAAACATGCATAGAAATGAATGGAAATGAAAACACAACAACCCCAAACCTATGGGATTCAATAAAAGCAGTGCTAAGGGGAAGGTTCAGAGCAATACAAGCTAACCTTAAGAAACAAGAGAAAAATCAAATAAATAACCTAACTTTACACCTAAAGCAACGAGAAAAAGAAGAAATGGAGAAACCCAGGGTTAGTAGAAGGAAAGAAATCATAAAAATTAGGGCAAAAATAAATGAAAAAGAAACAAAGGAGACTATAGCAAAAGTCAACAAAACTAAAAGCTGGTTCTTTGAGAAGATAAATAAAATAGACAAACCATTAGCCAGACTCATCAAGTAAAAAAGGGAGAAGAATCAAATCAACAAAATTAGAAATGAAAACGGAGAGATCACAACAGACAACACAGAAATACAAAGGATCATAAGAGACTACTATCAGCGAATATATGCCAATAAAATGGACAACTTTGAAGAAATGGACAAATTCTTAGAAAAGTATCATCTTCCAAACCCAAACCAGGAAGAATTAGAAAATCTGAACAGACCCATTACAAGCATGGAAATCGAAACTGTAATAAAGAATCTCTCAACAAACAAAAGCCCAGGATCACATGGCTTCACAGGTGAATCCTATCAAAAATTTAGAGAAGAGCTAACATCTATCCCGGAGAAGGCAATGGCACCCCACTCCAGTATTCTTGCCTGGAGAATCCCAGGGACGGGGGAGCCTGGTGGGCTGCCGTCTATGGGGTCGCACAGAGTTGGACACGACTGAAGCAACTTAGCAGCATCAATATCTATCCTATTCAACTCTTCCAGAAAATTGCAGAAGAAGGTATGAGAGCACGATCACTCTAATACCAAAACCAGACAAAGATGCCAGAAAAAAAAGAAAACTATAGGCCAGTATCACTAATGAACATAGATGCAAAAAGCCTCAACAAATTCTAACAAACAGAATCCAATAACATATTGAAAAGATCATACATCACGACCAACTGGGCTTTATCCCAGGCATGCAAGGATTTTTCAATATGTGCAAATCAATCAATGTGATACACCACATTAACAAATTAAAGGATTGAAAACCATATGGCTATCTCAATAGATGCAGAGAAAGCCTTTGACAAAATTCAATGTCCGTTTATGATAGAAAGTATCCAGAAAGCAGGCATGGAAGGAACATTCAGCTCAGTTCAGTTCAGTCACTCAGTCATGTCCAACTCTTTGCAACCCCATGAACTGCAGCACGCCAGGCCTCACTGTCCATCACCAACACCCGAGTCCACCCAAACCCATGTCCATTGAGTCAGTGATGCCATCCAACCATCTCACCCTCTGTGGTCCCCTTCTCCTCCTGCCCTTAATCTTTCCCAGCATCAGTTCAGTAGAGTTCAGTCACCCACTTGTGTCCCACTCCTTGTGACCCCATGAATCACAACATGCCAGGCCTCCCTGTCCATCACCAACTCCCAGAGTTTACCCAAACCCATGTCCATCGAGTCGGTGATGCCATCCAACCATCTGGAATGAAAAACTACAAATTCATTATTTCCAGTGAGAAAATATTACTTTGTATTATATTTACATACAATTCTAACCTCTTTTAAACATTCTTTAAGAATTTCTTGCAATACTTATATTGCGCTTTCCTCTTTATTGCTGGATAAACTTTCTTCTTTTTATGCTCTTATTTCTGTTTTGTGTGGCTTTTGATTTTTGCTTTGTTTTTTTAATAAATTTTGTTTGAAGTCAGTTGCTTCTTCCCAGTTTGACCTTTAGGCTATTACTTAACCTGACTGACTAATTATTGGACTCTCAGCACCAAGAATTTTGATCATGAAACCTTGGAAATTATTCATCTGTTAAGTCCTGACTATCCTTTAAATAGTTCTTTCAAAAATTTTTTCCAAATTATTTCCTTTGTTCTATTAAATTACATATATCCTAAAATATTCCATTTTATTTATTCTTACTCTGTACCTCGCAGAAGCATAAGCTATGGCCTATAAAATATACTAATTTTCATGTAAATAGAGTGGACATAGAATTTAATTTTAATGAAGCTTGATGTAACAAACATTCCACTCCAATGAAACAGCACAAAGCAGCTGGGAACAGCTGCTTCCCATGCTCTTTTACTGTAGTGAAATCTTGCTAGAACCAAATAGAGCAGATACATACTTGAAGGTTTTGATGAACTTTGCAAGTCTTCAGACTGTGTCTTTAATACTCCACTTTATATCAGCTAAAAAGAAAAAAAGTTCATTCTCTCTGGAGACTCATTATCTTCTCTTTGAGGTTCTGCCAAAAATTTGGTTATCTGTCAACAGACAGAGGTGATGTTGTATTGGATTAACTTGGTTCTAATGCCATTCCTTCAATACAGATAAATGAAAATATCAATTACATTTATATCAAAATGTTCTTCATTAAAAGATAAAACTGTTAAAATACAGTTGTAAATTATACAAAAGGATATTTTTAAAAACTAGGGCTTTAGATATTAGAGGTTCATCTGATAAAAATCAGCAATTTCAAGAGAAAAACAATTGCATAATGATAAACTCCCAGTAGAAATCTGTAGTAGTAAAGTGATGAGCTATATTATCTAATAAAAAGAGCAGAATGGTAATGTATTCACATAATTTTTGGTAGTAGAAAGTTGAGGTTAATAATGTCAAAGTCATAGGTTTGTATAGGTGTCATAGTCGCACAAACCTTCGGGGACCTAATAAAACCAAATATTTTCCTCTTATTAACCGAGATATCGGGGATAGATAGAGACTCCTTTTCTAGACTTCACTACAGACAAAGCATGATTTTTTTATTCACATCTATATTCTTAGAGCATAGTAACTCCAGTTTGGAATAAAATGAATCCCGAATCATGTAATATGTGGTTGGTTTGCATAATTCTATATTTAAGCAATGAAAAAGGCACAGGAGGATAAATAAACCTGGGTCATAAGTTTTAGCATAAAAGTATCAAAGGGTGCAAGTGGAATGCATAGGAGGAACTCTTTCTATAAACATTGTTGGATATAATTGGGTGGCTTGAATTTAACTCCAATAATTATGATGTATCTTATTTAAATACAGTGTGTGCATACAGGAAAGGAAGATAAGAGGTTTTCAGGGAAAATGAAGAGCATGAAGTAGGCAATTGTTTAAGAGGTAAGAATCTTGTATAAAATAATGTTAAGATTTTAGTTTAGTTTCTGTATAAACAAAATGTTTCATTCTAGAGACTTACTCATTTCTAAAGTAAACAATCATTTCCAGCATGCCTATTTTGTACCAGGTATTATGATAATCTCTAGAAGCATAGTTCTTATTACTAGTGTTATTTTGCCTAAAATCAACTAAAGGTGTATCCTATATGAAGGTACATGCAGTTGGTTCCAAAATCCACATAACATTACTAAATATATGAACATCAAACTCCAAATTAACTTACAATTCAGAATATAGTAGTAATATTATTAAAAAGTTCAGTAAAGTGATAAGTATGTGTGTGAACATGTGTGTATCGCTCATGTGCTTAAGAGCTTGAGAATTTAATAAATAAAAGATTATATGAACACAGAAATTTGTATTCAATAAGAAGGTGGTGCGAAAGGTAAAAATTCTGCCTGCCAATGCGAGACACATGTTTGATACATGGGTCAGGAAGATCCCCTGGAGTTGAAAATGGCACTCCACACCAGTATTTTTATCTGGAAAATTCCATGGACAGAGGAGCCTGGTAGACTACAGTCCATGGAGCTGCAAAGAGTTGACACAATTAAGCACAAGAAGCTTTTTGAACTACTGTTCTAGTCCAAACAGTTCTTAGAGTAATAAACACAGTGCCTAATTTATATTCCGGAGAAGGCAATGGCACCCCACTCCAGTACTCTTGCCTGGAAAATCCCATGGACGGAGGAGCCTGGTGGGCTGCAGTCCATGGGGTTGCTAAGAGTCAGACACGACTGAGCGAATTCACTTTCACTTTTCCCTTTCATGCACTGGAGAAGGAAATGGCAACCCACTCCAGTATTCTTGCCTGGAGAATCCCAGGGATGGGGGAGCCTGGTGGGCTGCCGTCTATGGGGTCGCAGAGTCGGACACGACTGAAGCGACTAGCAGCAGCAGCAGCAGAATTTATATTCACTTAATGAATGTATGATAAAAGAAACAAGTGAATTGTTGGATACACAAATAAATCTTTTCACTACATATATAATAATCACAAAATAGAAAGAAGTGGGGATTTCCTTACTCTGAAATGACACAGTTGCTACTACCAGAATAAGTCTCTCACTATGTATTAAAAAACTTGAGAAAAGTATTAAAAGTTATCGGTTCATGGCATTTGAAAGAATCCAAGAGAGGTAAGATTTGAGGAAGCAAGAACCTTGAGACAATGGAATGCATTATGTTGATGCCTATTTTGGCCACTTTTTTGCCCCCTATTTTGTTTTCCAATTTTCTGCGTGGAGCATAAAAAGATGCAGTCTAGCATTTGTGACACACAAGCATGCTTTGAAGGAAAAAACAAAACGGAATTTCAGGGAAAACAATGCAGGGAGGGTCTGATATAATGGGCAAATTTTCCTTTTGAGTAATTTGCTAATTCTGAGACATTATAAAATGAACATGCTGAAAAGGAAAAAAAAATCAGATTCTATAACAGTACCATGAAACCAATGACTATAAAGGAATCTAAGAGTTACAAAGTAATAGGTTCAGAGTCTTGAACTCTGTTTCCTAGGAAACTAAACAGACTCATCCTGTTTAGGCAAAGCAATAGTGCAAACAAGATGCCTGTCAAAAAATGCTACCTATTATAATAGAAGGAAAGGAGAAAAAATGACATATAAAAAATATAAAATAAATACAAAGCTGATAGACTTAAACTCTTCCATATAAATAATTATGTTAAATGCAAATGTAAATTGACCAATAAAAAGGTAGAGATTCTCAGAATAGATAAATCATAAGAGTTAACTGTACACCATTTACAAGAAATATATCACAGATAAATTCAAGGACATATTAAAGGTAAAAGGATGGGAATCTTTCATGTCTTTCACAGAATGAGAATAAAATAACTTTAAGAGAAAAATGTTGGTGGGAAAGATAATGGTGGAATTATTATTTACTTATGTGAAAAAATAAAACTAGATTTACACATTTTATACTATAGATCCCCTGAAGAAGGAAATGGCAACCCACTCCAGTATTCTTGCATGGGAAATCCCATGGGCAGAGTTGCCTTGGGGGTTACAGTCCATGGGGTCTCTAAAGAGTCGGACTTAGCTTAGCAACTGAACAAAAACAACAGCAACAATACTACATATGTGATATACTGTGACAAGTTAAAAGTGAATACTATAACCATAAAAAAATTATATATCAAAATGAGTGGTTATGCTTAAAAAGACTTCAAAGGAGATAAAATAAAACAACAGAGTTCTAAACTAATTTTAAAAAGCCTAAAAAGACAAAAAAGAAACAAAGATCACATGGATCCATTAAAAAGCAAGTAGCAAGATGATTTATTTAACCATAAAAAGAAACACACTTATTGTAAATGGTCTATTTTTCAGATTGAAGAAAATACATGAAGACTCAAATACGTGCTGCTTATCAGAAAGGAACAACTATAAAGTTGCAAATGTGTTAAAAGTAAAAGGATAGAAAATTATATCGCATGATAACACTAATAAAAAGAACTCTGGAGTGGCTATTTATATTATAAAAGTCTATTTCAGAATAAAGAGTATCACCAGAAATTTTAAAAATGTCATTTCATAATGATAAATAGTACAGCTCATTGAGAGTGCATAACAATCCTACAATGTATGTACCTAACAGCAAAGTTCTTAAATATATGTCACATTACAATAGAACCTTTCCTTGTGAAGAGAAATAAACATCTCTAAAATTATAGACTATGGAGATTAATAAACTATTCTGCAAACAATTGATAGAACATAAAAGAAAAACTCATTAAGAATATAGAAAATAAAGCAATACAGAATAAGAAATGAAAACTACAAGTGAATGTTCTTCCTGGATGTATATGTAAAAAGTCTAAACAAAAATTTTGCAAACAAATCCAACAATATAGAGTATTGCACTATGATTCAGTAGAGTTTATATCAGAAATGTAAGATTAGTTTAACATTCAAAGACTAGTCATGTGATCTACCACATCAACAAACTAAAAGGTAAAAACAATGTAATAATCCCATTAGATGCAGAAAAAGCAAATGGAAGCATCCAACATACATTCAGAATAAAAACTCTAAGGAAAGAGGAAAAACAAGGTAACTCTCTCTACCTCACACATACTTCTTCAAAAAAACCTATGGGTAATATAACTTGAGAGTGAAAAATTAAATGGTCCCCACTAAGTGCAGGAAAAATACAAGGATGTCCACTCTCACCACTTATATTCAACGTGTTGTAAGTGTGCTCGAGTACAGTCAGGCAAGAAAAAGAACAAAAATATTAACCAATAATATCTTATAAATAACTTATATACACAATATATATATTTTTTTCAAAATTCAATGAGAAAAATAAAAATGGCTGAAAGATTGATACATACATTTTATCAAAGAAAATATACAGATTGCAAGTAAGTAAGCATAGAAAAATCTTCATTGATTTTAACACTAAATATTAGCAAACATTAGTGAAAACTCAGGCTAAATGTAGGAGGTATTATTACATATCTTCTAGGCTACAGTTTAAAAATACTGACCACACTTACTTTGCAAAGGTATAGAACAACTGGAATTCTCATACACTGACCTTAGGAATGTAAACTGCAGAATAATTTTAGAAATCAGTTTGGAAATTTCTAAAAAAATAATTTTATTAAATCATCATGTGTACCAGTCATTCCACTCTTTGGTATTTACTCAAGAAAAAAGTGTGTGTCCATCAAAAGATTTACTCTCTGACTGCTTATAGCAATTTTATTTGCAATAGCCCCGAACTCTAAATAATCGAGATGTCAACCAAGAGGTGAATGAATAAAGAAATTGTGGTTTGTCCATACAAAGGAATTCTACTCAGCATTAAAAAGTGTTGATATGTACAAGAATTGAGATGCACACAAAAACATTGATAAATATCATGATAACTATACTGGGCGAAAAAAGCCAGATGAAAAGAAATACATAGTGTATGATGCCATTTATAAAATTCTAGAACCCAATCTATAGTAATAGAACACGGATTGGTGGTTATGTGGGGAGTGGGGTGAATGCTGGGAAAGGAAGGGAAGGAGAGAGGGATTATGAAGGGACATGAAGAAATTTAGAAGGATGATAGAGGCAGATGATAGATGTCCACAATCTTGATTGTGGTTATTATTCCATGGTCATACATATGTGTGTCAAAATTTTAAATTATGCATTTTAAAGATGAATATATTTATATTTCAATTACATGTCAGTAACATGACTAAAAATAAAACCAAAATAAATATAAAATAAGAAATAATTAGAAACATAAATATCTAGTAAAATTAAGATAATACAGGATGCTAACATCAACAAGAACCCATCATTCAGTAATGTATACAAAAACACCTTTCTACATGGTATGTAGCAGAAATTTGAAAGTGTCAGGAAGTATTTGACAGTTGAATTTTCCAGGTTTAGTCCAGACATTTGATATAATAGAGATTAACATGCTTAGATTATTATAATGAAATTTGTTACACTAAAATTACAAAGAGGCAAGTGCTAGAATGGGATGTTGCAGAGAGTCAAGAAAGAATTGAACCTATGAATTAATTCAAACATAGTATCATAAAAATAAAGAAGCTATGATGAAATAACCAAAAAGGAGTGAATTTTCAAATACATTTTTTGAAAATATTTGATGTTATCCATAAATTTCCCTTTTTTTTCTCAGTTTGGGTCAGAGTGAAAAGATGAGTCCATAATAACTCTGGTTCAGGTATTTATTTTATATCAATATATTCAATATATTATTAAAATTTTCAAGTGATATTACAAAGAAACTTTTGGGAAAAATTACTAAGTTTCAGTAAATCAATACTAATCTTTAAAATGACTGTAAACTTTCTTTTAAGCATTTATATTTATAAATGTAATTTTATTTCTCTTCATTAAAATATGGGCATGTGATTTTTTATCTCTAAATAATATTTCAGATACAGTTCAAAGCTTTCAAATCTTAAAAATAAAATTAGCTATTAAATTTTTGCTTTTTATACAATTATCTTAATCAGACTCACCTAGGAATAGGTGAAGCATGAATTATTTTTGTTGAGACATATCTTTATGGTATTAATATTTTTGACTTGTTTAAAATGGTAGTATTAGTTAATACCATGGTAAACATTGATTCTCATTCATCTAAATGAAAATTCATTTTTATCACTAAATGGTATTAAAAATAAATTAAAATCATTGAAAAAAAATCCAAATACTCCACTTGATCACTACATTTCCATTAAACCTTTGAAATTACTGTAGTGCTAGTGAACATGAATAATGAATATGTCAAGTTACATGATATGTACTTCAACTTTTAAAATCAAATTTGAATTTGTATCTGTTTAAATTGGTTATACTACATTATAAATTTCCCTCTTTTGAATAAATGCTATAGCAAAATATATGGTAATCCCATAGGAAATATTGATGGTTTATGCTCTAGGCAATTGATTTTACAAAAAAAATGATACACAAGAATTTAGCATGCTTAAAACAGTGTCTCAAATTTCTCAATAAAGTCTATAAAATTGTAATTTATTTTTGATGTTAAAAGTTTTATCTGGTTTCTTCATCACAAATGTAGCTATTTGCTAAAGCTGTCTATTGCTTCCAAGATGAAATATTTTACTGTCAATAAATGACAAAAATATGATGGTAGACACAAACAAGATGAGAAGGGAATGGGAGTGAAAAAGAAAAAAAAATAGTAAAACACTTTAACATATTATAGTAAAACCCTGATAATTTTTTTCTTTTTTTCTTTTTTTCTTTTTTTGTAATGCATGTGTCTGCCTCCAGTTTGATTGCCTGCCTGGGCATACACTTCATAGAGGCATCCTCTTCAAAGACTGCTATCTCAAATAAACACATTGCCAGCCACAGGCCCAGATAAAGAGCTGAGCTGTTTCTACCTGACTGAAGCTGCTTTGTTTTAGAAATCTTGATTGCTTTTTATAACTGACCATCCAGGCCACTTGTTTTTACTTTTCCTGTGCTCTAAATTCTCACTATTATACTTCCAGTTCACCAATAAAGAATAAGCCTGCAAAACCTTAGCCCTTCAGACTCCACTCCAAAAAAGGAGAACCTCAGGCCTGCATTACTGGGAGCAGACGGTGGCTCAGATCATGAACTGCTTATTGCCAAATTCAGACTTAAATTGAAGAAAGTAGGGAAAACCACTAGTCCATTCAGGTATGACTTACCTGAGTTCCAAAGAATAGCAAGGAGAGATAAGAAACCTTCCTCAGTGATCAGTGCAAAGAAATAGAGGAAAACAACAGATTGGGAAAGACGAGAGATCTCTTCAAGAAAATTAGAGATACCAAAGGAACATTTCATGCAAAGATAGGCTCGATAAAGGACAGAAATGGTATGGACCTAACAGAAGCAGAAGATATTAAGAAGAGGTGGCAAGAATACACAGAAGAACTGTAAAAAAAAGACCTTCACGACCCAGATAATCACAATGGTGTGATCACTCACCTAGAGCCAGATATCCTGGAATGTGAAGTCAAGTGGGACTTAGAAAGCATCACTACGAACAAAGCTAGTGGAGGTGATGGAATTACAGTTGAACTATTTCAAATCCTCAAAGGTGATGCTGTGAAAGTGCTGCACTCAATATGCCAGCAAAATTGGAAAACTCAGCAGTGGCCACAGGACTGGAAAAGGTCAGTTTTCATTCCAATCCCAAAGAAAGGCAATGCCAAAGAATGCTCAAATTACCACACAATTGCTCTCATCTCACATGCTAGTAAAGTAATGCTCAAAATTCTCCAAGACAGGCTTCAGCAATATGTGAACCGTGAACTTCCAGATGTTCAAGCTGGTTTCAGAAAAGGCAGAGGAACCAGAGATCAAATTGCCAGTATCCTCTGGATCATCGAAAAAACAAGAGAGTTACAGAAAAACATCTATTTCTGCTTTATTGACTATGCCAAAGCCTTTGTGTGGATCACAATAAACTGTGGAAAATTCTGAAAGAGATGGGAATACCAGACCACCTGACCTGTCTCTTGAGAAACCTGGATGCAGGTCAGGAAGCAACAGTTAGAACTGGACATGGGACAACAGACTGGTTCCAAATAGGAAAAGGAGTACATCAAGGCTGTATATTGTCACCCTGCTTATTTAACTTCTATGCAGAGTACATCATGAAAAACGCTGGGCTGGAAGAAACACCAGCTGGAATCAAGACTGCTGGGAGAAATATCAATAACCTCAGATATGCAGATGACACCACCCTTATGGCAGAAAGTGAAGAAGAACTAAAGAGCCTCTTGATGCAAGTGAAAGAGGAGAATGAAAAAGTTGGCTTAAAGCTCAATGTTCAGAAAACTAAGATCATGGCATCTGGTCCCATCACTTCATGGGAAATAGATGGGGAAACAGTGGAAACAGTGTTAGACTTTATTTCTTGGGGCTCCAAAATCACTGCTGATGGTGATTGCAGCCATGAAATTAAAAGACGCTTACTCCTTGGAAGGAAGGTTATGGCCAACCTAGATAGCATATTTAAAAGCAGAGACATTACTTTGCCAACAAAAGTCCGTCTAGTCAAGGCTATGGTTTTTCCAGTGGTCATGTATGGATGTGAGAGTTGGACGGTGAAGAAAGCTGAGTGCCGCAGAATTGATGCTTTTGAACTGTGGTGTTGGAGAAGACTCTTGAGAGTCCCTTGGACTGCACAGAGATCCAATCAATCCATCCTAAAGGAGGTCAGTCCTGGGTGTTCATTGGAAGGACTGATGTTGAAGCTGAAACTCCAATACTTTGGCCACCTCATGCGAAGAGTTGACTCATTGGAAAAGACCCTAATGCTGGGTAGGATTGGGGGCAGGAGGAGAAGGGGACGACAGAGGATGAGATGGCTGGATGGCATCACCGACTTGATGGACATGGGTTTGGGTAGACTCTGGGAGTTGTTGATGGACAGGGAGGCCTGGCGTGCTGCAGTTCATGGGGTTGCAAAGAGTCGGACATGACTGAGGAACTGAACTGAACTGAATAGGCCTGCATGTTCTCTCTTTCTACCTGACACTCACTGTGTGACCCTAGGTGTGCTGTGTAATTTCTAGGTCGTCTAACTGATATAATTTTATTTTTTCAAAGTTTCCTGAAGGTTAGAGCTGAATGACATCTTGCAATGATAAGAACCAACACCAGTCACAACATTGCTTATTGGTAGACAGAGACCAGCACAAAATAATTTTCACAGTTGGTAGAACTGCATGACTGCCCTTGTAATTAGCCAAGGGGAATGACATTTTTATCTCCACTTGGCTATTAATGACCTAACTCATGTGGGTAACACCATCTGAGAAAGGAGCACTGCTTGATGGGGATCTGTTCTATGAACATGCTATGTGTTTTTACGAACTGCTTCTGTAGTGTATCACCTGCAATATCCAATCCAAAATGTCACAGCTGCCATAATAATCCAAAGATCTTCTCAAAGTCGTGTTATCGATGAGATGATGACACCACTAATTACAAAGGCCTTAACTGATTATTAATGTGAATAAAGATCCTCTATGCCTCAAGACCAAGGAAAGCTAAAGAAGGTAGGTTTATTTGCCAGGATAGTGTTACCACCCAAGGAGAAGTTCTGGGCTAAAGGAATAAGGAAAGGTGAAAGATTCCTGTAGATGAGGCAGATGCGAGAACTCTGCCTGTGAGTACTGAGTCAGAGGGTTATGCCCGGACTCTGTGTCCTAACCCACAGGAGGGAAATAGCCTTGAAACCAGAAATCAACGGCACCACAAGAGGGAAGAGGTCTGTGGCCTCATGTCACTATTTCACTCATTACTGTGGCTCTCTGTCCCCTGACCTGATGGGATACTATGAGTCCAATATATGGTGTGATGTTACTAAAGATTAATGGACAAATATCAACACCCTAGACTTCCCTGGTGGCTCAATGAGTAAAGAATCTGCTTGCAGTGTTAGAGTCATGGTTTCGATCCGTGGGTCAGGAATATCCCTGGAGAAGGAAATGGCAACCCACTTCAATATTCATGCCTGGAGCTGGCTGGCTACAGTCCATGGGGTCACAAGAGTTGGACATGATTTAGTCAGTAAACCACCACCATCATAAATATCCTGAACATCTGCAGTCAACGTGTCCTAAGAACCCTGAGAAGGTATACTAGCCCCTTGATAAATGTAGAACCCCATGGAGGCCTAGGAACTTTCCCCAAAATCCTTGTGCAAAATTTTCCAGTGACATTACATAAGATGATGGTAATAGCCTAAAAACAAGAAGTAGTAAGATCAAAAAAATTATACCTTAACTGAAAGTCAAATCTTTCTTAAAGATTTTATGCAGCTCCTAGGAAGTAGATGTGCTTAACTGTTCAGTCATGTCTGACTCTCTGTGACCCCATGGACTGTAGCCCGTCAGGCTCCTCTGTCCATGGGGATTCCTCAGGCAAGAATACTGGAGTGGGTTGCAATTCCCTTCTCCAGAGGATCTTCCCAACCCAGGAATGAAACCAAGGTCTACCTGCATTGCAGGCTGATTCTTTGCCATCTGAGCCACCAGGGAAGCCCTGGGAAGGAGAGAGGGGGATTAATTGATTATTGAAGGTTTTCTAATTTGTTTGGAATGGGCTCTGAATTGTTACTCAAGGTTGCCATATGTGTCAAATGCCTGCTATCTCTAAAAACCATAAAATTCATAACTTTCTTAAAGATCCATCCAGGCTCTATGCTCATTTCCTTCAAGATATCACAGATCCTGAACCCTCTTAACTTTCCCCTGAATGGGGAAAAACTTATTATATAAGGCCTAGTTTATTGAGATTGGACTTACTTTTGCAAACAAATTTACCTTGCTTTGATTATCTCTGATGGAAATGAGGTGAATTAGGGAGAGAAAAAATTTCAGTGGAAAAGTACAGTACTGTCTTGTGGATATCAGATTGTAGACCTATTAATTGCCTTGAGGGTTTTATGTCTGTTAATGGTTTGGAGGCTGAATTCTTCTCATTCCCTCTATGTAGCCAGATATTGGCTACAGCTCTCCAAACTAATGTTTCAAATTTTTTCCTACCCTTCAGGCTTGAAAACACTGAGAACTAAAACTACCTTCTCACAAAACCACATAGGCTAAAGTAGAAAAACTTCATTAAACTTCAAAGAAATTATGACAACTACTCATATATAGACAATCTTCATGCCTGTTACTGTGTGGACCACTACCAGAGACATTTAAACTGAAAACCACAAAGACCTCTGATTGTCATGGCTTTCCCTCACTCCATCTGAAGATGCCTCAAGCCCAACATCCAGAATCTTCTTGACTGGATGCCTTCAGAACTCAGAAACGGATTATAATCTAATCTAATGATTAACCTTTATTTTTCCTTTTGTTCCCTTAAAAGTGCTTCATATGAAATACCAGATGCAAAGAACTGCAAAGAACTGCCAAATAGGTCTGACTTGAGAACTCCACCAGTTTCACTGTCTCCTGAAATGAGACAAAACCCTTAAACTGGACTGACCTATTCTGAGTTTCTGGCTTTAAAAAATATGGGACAATCTACCAATTTAGGACAAGTTCAAAACCTACTTATACCAGATGACTCAAGATATTAAAACATCCCTTCACTTTACACAAATATTTGAACAGATTCCCAGGTCCCGTCAAGATCACTCACCTATTTTCCCTAGTTTGAAACAATAGCTATGGATGAAATTTCAAACCATTGCTATGTAAATATTAGAACTGCTATTATAATCCTATTTAGATGTGAAATTTCTGGAATATACTTCCCTGGTGGCTCAGATAGTAAAGCATCTTGCCTACAAGGTGGGAGACCTGGGTTCAGTCCCTGGGTGAGGAAGATCTCCTGAAGAAGGAAATGACAACACACTCCAGTAGTCTTGCCTGGAAAATTCCATGGAAGAGAAGCATGGTAGGCTACAGTCCATGGGGTCCCAAAGAGTCAGACAGGACTGCGCAACCTCACTTTCACTTTCACCCTTGACTTTGAGTATATCAGCTTCCCAGGCCATTAATCTCCTTGACTCTGTTGCCTCAGCATCACAGGCTAGATTGTATTGTCAATTCTGACAGTTGAGGTTTTGTTTTGTTTTTTCTTTCTGTAATGCAAATTCTTGACTTAAACTTTGATTGCTGAGGCATTCACTTCAAAAAGGCAACCATCTCAAAAGCTGCTCTCTCAAGTAAATATATTGGCAGCCACAGGACTAGGTTAAGAACCAGGCTGTCTTCCCCAACCAAGGGTCTTTGGTTTTAGGGATCTTAGTTGGGTTTGATAACTGACCATTTGAACTATTTGGTTTTTTTTTTTTCTAAATTGAAGAAAATGGAGAAAATCACTAGACCATTCAGGTATGACCTGAATCAAATCCCTTCTGACCATACAGTGGAAGGGAGAAATAGATTTAAGGGACTAAATCTGATAGAGTGCCTGACGAATTATAGATGGAGGTTTGTGACATTGTACAGGAGACAGGAATCAAGACATCCTCAAGAAAAAGAAATGCAGAAAAGCAAAATGGCTGTCTGAGGAAGCCTTATAAACAGCTGTGAAAAGAAGAGAAGTGAAGAGCAAAGGAGAAAAGGAAAGATATATCCATTTGAATGCAGAGTTCCAAAGAATAGCAAGGAGAGATAAGAAAGCCTTCCTCAGCAATCAGTGCAAAGAAATAGAGGATAACAATAGAATGGGAAAGACTAGAGATCTCTTCAAGAAAATTAGAGATACCAAGGGAACATTTCATGTAAAGAAGGGCTCAATAAAGGACAGAAATGGAATGGGTCTAACAGAAACAGAAGATATTAAGAAGAGGTGGCAAGAATACACAGAAGAATTGTACAAAAAAGATCTTCACGATCCAGATAATTACAATGGTGTGATCACTCACCTAGAGCCAAACATCCTGGAGTGTGATGTCAAGTGGGCCTTAGGAAGCATCACCACAAACAAAGGTAGTGGAGGTGACTGAACTCTAATTGAGCCATTTCAAATCCTGAAAGATGATTCTGTGAAAGTACTGCACTCAACATGTCAGCAAATATGGAAAACTCAGCAGTGGCCACAGGACTGGAAAGGGTCAGTTTTTGTTCCAATCCCTAAGAAATGCAATGCCAAAGAATACTCAAACTACCTCACAATTGTACTCATCTCACATACTATTAAAGTAATGCTCAAAATTCTCCAAGCCAGGCTTCAGCAATACGTGAACCGTGAACTTCCAGATGTACAAGCTGGTTTTAGAAAAGGTAGAGGAAGCAGAGATCAAATTGCCAATATCCGCTGGATCATTGAAAAAGCAAGAGAGTTCCACAAAAACATCTACCTCTGCTTTATTGACTATGCCAAAGCCTTTGACTGTGTGGATCACAATAAACTATGGAAAATTCTGAAAGAGATGGGAATACCAGACCACCTGACCTGCCTCTTGAGAAACCTGTATGCAGGTAAGGAAGCAACAGTTATAACTGGACATGGAACAACAGGCTGGTTCCAAATAGGAAAAGGAGTACATCAAGGCTGTATATTGTCACCCTGCTTATTTAACTTATATGCAGAGTACATCCTGAGAAACACTGGGCTGGAAGAAGCACAAGCTGGAATCAAGATTGCCTGGAGAAATATCAATAACCTCACATATGCAGATGATACCACCCTTATGGCAGAAAGTGAAGAAGAACTAAAGAGCCTCTTGATGAAAGTGAAAGAGGAGAGTGAAAATGTTGGATTAAAGCTCAACATTCAGAAAACTAAGATCATGGCATCTGGGCCCATCACTTCATGGCAGATAATGCACAAACAGTGGAAACAGTGGCTGCCTTTGTTTTTCTGGGCTCCAAAATCACTTCAGATGGTGATTTCAGCCATGAAATTAAAAGACACTTACTCCTTTGAAGGAAAGTTATGACCAACCTATACAGCATATTAAAAAGCAGAGACATTACTTTGCCAACAAAGGTCTGTCTAGTCAAGGCTATGATTTTTCCAGTGGTCATGTATGGATGTGAGAGTTGGACAGTGAAGAAAGCTGAGCACCAAAGAATGGATGCTTTTGAACTGTGGTGTTGGAGAAGACTCTTGAGACTCCCTTGGACTGCAAGGAGATCCAACCAGTCCATCCTAAAGGAGATCAGTCCTGGGTGTTCATTGGAAGGACTGATGTTGAAGCTGAAACTCCAATACTTTGGCCACCTGATGTGAAGAGCTGACTCATTGGAAAAGACCCTGATGCTGGGAAGGATTAGGGGCAGGAGGAGAAGGTGATGACAGAGGGTGAGTTGGTTGGATGGCATCATCGACTCGATGGACATGGGTTTGGGTGGACTCTTGGAGTTGTTGATGGACAGGGAGGCCTGGCGTGCTGCAGTTCATGGGGTCGCAAAGTCAGACATTACTGAGAGACTGAACTGAACTGAACTAAACTGAATGCTTTAAATTCTTGCTCTTATGCTTTTAATTTATCAATAAAGAATGAACCCATGAAACTCTAGGCCCCCACCCTTGACTCCAATAAAAGTAGAACCTGGGCCTCCATGCCTTTTCTGTCTCCCTCCCTCCCTCTTTCTCTGAAACCTATCTACTTACTGCATGAGGTGTGCTGTGTAATTTCTAGATTCTGTAAGTAATAAACCTTCTTTTTTTTTATGTACTAATTGTATTGCTGAAGGGCATCTTATAATCACATTAAGAACCACAATGGCCAGCCCAACAATAGCACTGCTTATTGGTAAGCTGAGATGGGCACAAAACACATAAAATTGCACAGAACTTTGAAAACTAGTTTTGCATTTCATAAATCTATTCTCCACTGGTATGATATCCAGTAGAGAATACAAAGTATTACTGCTAATAAGTTCTTAGTACTACCTGTCTTAGTAGAGGCTTTTTCTGTTAATACTGCTGTCTTGAAAAGCAATTTGCTTTGCGGAATAAAAAGGAATAAGCACGACCCAGACAGAGAAATCCAATTTTATTCTCAGACAGGCACAAAGCTGAATGCCTTCCATTTTAATGACTGACAACTTCTATTTGTTTATACAAGCATCATGTAAGAAATGAAAACAACTGCCAACAGAAGCACAATCCAGCCTATAAACACTGGGAGCATCTTCTATGTGGACAGTTCTCTACATAGGCACATACTGGATTCAAGCCCAGAGAAAAATACTGCAATTTCATGAGTTCTATACAGTATTTCCACAGCAAAATGAACAGCATTATATATAAGCCAATGTGTCCTTAAAGAATCACACTGGAATTATAAGAAAGAATTTCTGGACACATTATATATAGTACACCCTGAGATTCCCAAATGAAATCATTTCTCTCTGTGGGATAACATGATATGATGAATTAATTTCTCTCTGTGTGTGTGTGTGTGTATGTGTGTGTCTTTCTGTCTGTCTGAGCAGGTAGGGATGGGAATAGAGGTAGAGAGAAAAGAGAGCAGGTCACGATTGCTGCTATAACTATTTCTGAGTGCAAAAGTCTTCATAAACTTACTAAGAAATGTTTGATGGAGGGTGTTCTTGTGAAAGTCAATGAACGAACTAGATTTAATAAGTAAAGAAATTATCTAGAGCATATGTAGAGCAGAAAAGAGACAGCAAATGCAGTCAGGAGTAAAAAGACTGACAGTGTAGACAAGGAGGTCATAAGCAGATACTGAAGAAATTTGCAGAAATGGAGGACATGGCACAAAGCGTAACGAACTGGAATTGAGGTTTAGATCAAATTTATACTTTCTGGATCCTTTTTAAGAATTACCTAAAGTGACCACTGTAAACTACATTATGTTTCTATATTGAATAATTCAGTTTGTGACATAATTTCATTTGTTATTATGGTTTTGACCTCTTTTAATTGAAAAATTTAAATCCCAGCTCCTGCATGTGTGAAATCAACTTTGTCAGCACAGACAATTAGTGAAAACTAGAAAAAAGATTGGAAAGGGGGGATTAAACTTCAAGACATTATTTTGTTTTGCATATTTATATTAATTAGATGAGAAAAATTAAAGTAGCATATTATATTTGTGTTCCAAAGTGAATAGATGTATGTCTGTTATAGAGCTCAAATTTCTCTCTGTATTCCAAAGTAGTCTAGGAGCTAAGCACATGGTTTTCAGCTCATAATTTCATTTTGTATCATGGGCAACATTTATGTCTTTTCGAGCAGAAGCCAAATTTTTCATATATTGAAATCTTAATGAAATGAGCATGGAGGCACCAAGATTTTTTGTTACTGATAAAGCCTCATAGTTAATAAATTAAAGAAACAAAATTTGGATTCCTTATGGCTGTTTCTGGAGAAGACTCTTGAGAGTCCCTTGGACAGCAAAGTGATCAAACCTGTCAATCCTAAAGGAAATCAACCCTAATGTTCACTGGAACAACTGTTGCTGAAGCTAAAGCTCCAATACTTTGGCCACCTGATGCAAAGAGTCAACTCATTGGAAAAGATACTGATGCTGGGAAAGATTGAAGGCCAAAGGAGAAGGAGTTGGTAGAGAATTAGATGGTTGGATGGCATCACCGACTCAATGGACATGAGTTTGAACAAACTCTGGGAGATAGTGGAGGACAGAGGAGCCTGACGTGCCACAGTCCACGGGGTCACCAAGAGTTGGATATGACTTGGTAACTGAACAACACAACAACAAAAAGGCTGTTTCCAAAGCATAAATCATATTTACTACTCACAATTCAGTGTTGATAGTGAAGCCAATGATTACTGAGAGGTACTGGTTGTTGTTCAGTTGCTCATTCATGTCTGACTCTTTGCAACTCCATGGACTGGTAGAGGGAATTTATTCTTTAGAAGAATCTCTTATTATCTTATTACTCTTCTCTCTGTCTCTATCTGTATACATGTGATTAAATCTGGTTATCTGGGGAAAATTATTCATAGACATAATGTCTTTAAAACTGATATTATTAATATTGTTGTATATAATATAAAATATTATAATGTTTCAATATTATTTGAATAATAGTATTAGTTTTTTCAAATACATTTATTGTTGCAATTATATGTTTGTAAGTCACACATTGTCTTGAATATTCATAAAGATAATGGTTACTACAATTGGTTTGGTTTGGTTTTTAAATCTGGCATTTTGAATTCATTTAAAAGTGGGGAAATATTCTCCATTAGTAGAGATTACTATAATTTAAAATTTTCTATATTTTATCTTTTTCCTTTTCCATCTATTGCTTTCATATTTGGCCATTTTAGACTTAATGATATTATCTCTCTTACTCCAGGTTTTAACCTGTAGATTATAAAGTCAGTCATGTGTTTGAATACAGTCCCCTTTACTTACTAGTTAGATGTCTTAGCTAACTTAGTTAAGCCTCCACAACCTATTTTCTCATTTACCAAGAGGGAATGATGGAAAATGTAGCTCAAAGAGCAGAGCCTATAGTAAGCATGAAAACACACGCCACCATCATCATCAACATAATACAATTATCATTGCTATAATTAATTGAAAATATCATTAGTGGTTCACCTAAATCAGAATTTCATATAGTTTGTATATGTTCTTGTGCTCAGTCATGTCAGACTCTTTGTGGCCCCATGAACTATAGCCCACCAGGATCCTCTGTCCACGGAATTTCCCCGGCAAGAGTCCTCGAATAGGTAGCCATTTCCTACTTCAAGGCATCTTCCCCCACCAAGGGATCAAACCTGCATCTCTTGAGTCCCCTGAATTGGCAGCTAGATTCTTTGCCACTAGTGCCACCTGGGAAGCCTGTTCTCTAATCTTATCCACTTTTTGGTTTATGCCTATGATTGTTCTGATTACGGTGAAAACAATTGGTTTGTATCTATCTCATGAAAAAAGATTTTGGGTTATACAAACAAATTACATGTATTTTTAAAGAAATACTCTTATTATGTGAGAAATAAACTTTTTCTTAAGAAACGTAGACTTACAAGATCAATCTAACCATAATTAACTAGAAATTAATCAAAGGAATAGAAAGTCTTTTTATCATTGACTATCATTAGATTAGGAAAAAAAAAAGTCAAAGACTGAAGCAGAGACTTAGGCCCTGGTCAACTTGATCAGAAAAAGTTTCAGATGATATTTAATGTACATCTATATAACCAAAATTTTTGTAAATTATTTTTTTAAAATGTACCCTTTCACTTCATATCAACATTTTAGTCTTGGTTGGCCTGTTACTTCTACCTTCTGTGCTCTATGGTCATTGAAGAGAGGAAGTTTTCTCCAGTCATTGAAGAGAGGAAGTTTTTCCAATCATGCCAGAAATTGTTTCATTACTGTCAAACAATTCAACTTCATATTCCATAAGAGTTTCTGTTTCTGCATCTTTTAGTGAGTTATCTCTTTTTAAATGATAGTAACTCCAGAAGGATGTCTGTTAGTTTATGCAGTCTGATGGGCTAATCATTATTGGCCTTATTATTATTATTATCATTTAATTCCCTAGTCCTGTACCAGAAACTGGACAATATGGCCTTTCCTTAGTTTTTCCCTCTTGATTATGGATAGCAAAATGTTTAAGCAGCATCTTCCTTATGTAAACACTACTAAACCAGATAATTTTAAACAATGAAATATGTTCAAGTACACATGGGTAAATTTTAAACAAAATTCTGAAAAATATCCAGAGTTCAGAAAATTATAAAAATTAATAGACAAAATTTTAAAAAATCAGCCATATTGATTCCTAATAGTCAATATATTAGAAACTGCAAATAATAACAAAGAAAGGGACTACTACTACAAGGAGGTTCCTTAGGGCCTCAAGTTTCAGCTAATAACAGAAAAAACTGTCACATTTTTTTTCTGAATGTGTCACAATGTAATTAGTTCTAAAGTATAGCAACCTCAAATTTGCATGAGATATATAAAGACATCAAAAAATAATTTTAAAAGTTTAGAATGAAAAATACTTGTTAAAGTTGTAGAAAAAAAAGATATTTGGACATTAAAGTATTACAGTGTCACAGTAAAAAACTAAAATTTCCTGTCAAAATAGCAATACCTTTAAGCTGAAACTATACATGCTTATATAGTACTAGTGCATACATTAATTGCTAGTATCTTTCAGGTAACAGAAATGGTATTCAGAGACTTTCTTAATCTAGTTATTTACCTAACAGTAGTGGATGCCTGCCCCTGCTTTGCCATGTGAAACGTGATTTTTTTTTGGGGGGGGGGCACATCATTGTGCCAGACAATGGGAATGGAGCACAATTAAATCCAGTTCAATTCTCATCCTTTATCCTTCATTTTCAATCTCTCTTCTGCAATTGACTGTTCTCATATGATTCAGTTCTGGCCAATAAATCATGAAAATGTTGCTAGAGTTCTCTTAAGATTATTTCCTCCGTGACCAAGGGAAAAAAGGTATATTAAGAAGTATTCTGTCACTCTGATTAGCTCTTACACTTTCTGTGTTTGAACAGAGTTGTGTAAGGACATGAAGCCTGGAGATTTTGCAGACACTCGTCAATCCTCAGGGAAAGATTAAGAGAATTTCTAAGAAAATGACATAGAAGCTTGATGTCACTTAGCCACTAAACTGCCTTCCCCTAGACTACTTTCTCCATGAGATACTTAAATATCGTTATCTCCTTAGAGATATACCACACATTATGGTGAGGAGAGAATTAAAAAAAAAACAAAAAACTAGAAGTCACCTAATTACCCCATAAAGGTGCCCTAGCACATGGAATACATGCTATTTTATTAAAATGGGGTTTTAGAATTTTAATGGGGAAATGCTTATGATGCATGGCTAAGAGAAAAATACAGAACACATCATTTTATAGATACATTATTCTAACCATGTGAAAACCAAATAGAAATATTCAGAAAGGAACTATGGTTGTAGATAGTGGAATTATGAGTGACTTTCTTCCTCAGCTTCTTTTATTTCCATAGTTCCCAAAGTCTTGTTTATGAGTATGTGTTTTACTCTCAGATATTATAATAAGCAAAATAAGCCAACAATTATTGTTATCAATGTGTTGAAATATTTACCTTACTGCACATAAGTAAGAATCTCTAACAGTTTTCAATCTATTTAATGACTGATTATTATAATAGTGTACTATAGTTGCAGGGGCTTCCCTGGTGGCTCAATGGTAGCGAATCTGTCTGCCAATGCAGGAGACACAGGTTCAATCCCTGGGTTGAAAAGATCCCCTGAAGAAGGAAATGGCAACCCACTCCAGTATTCTTGCCTAGGAAATTCCAAGGACAGATTAGCCTGGCAGGCTGCAATCCATAGGGTTGCAAAAGAGACAGACACAATTTAGCCACTAAAGAACAAAAACAACAATTACAGTTGCAAAGGAAGATGTCAGATAAGGCAAGTTGGTAGTGAAAAAATTGGTAATGTACAAAACTGACTTACAAGCAACAACTTATTTACCTGTGGATGCTAAATAAATAATGTTGCAATATTAATCACAATTAAGTCTCTGAAATGTAATCTTAAATAGCATGAATGGTCGCATTATTCATTAGCTCTTCAAAAGAAATAATTTTATTTAGAGAGACCGCTTTATTTTAAAATATTATAATAATTGAGTTTAGATTTTTTTTTGAGTTTATACCATTTACCATACTTATTTCTAGGATTGTTTTTTTAAAGGCATTTGTTCATTTCGTAAATGTTTTCTCAGACATTCAATATATATTTTACATTTCCTTCACTTTGTTTTTCATATCATAATATCTCATTCTTTGCTGAGATTGGGGAAAAACTTCTAAAGATTTCAGTCACCATTTGGAGAAAAACCATTAATGTACTTGATATTTGAAAGTGCACCAACTCTGAAAGTGAGATGCTCTGGGGGAGCATAAATGTTCTGCTCTGTATAAGAAGCTGACATCATCTTGGGGATGTTGCCAGCAGATATTTGAAGTGTCAAATGCTAAGGCATTTTAGTGTCTGCTGACAGGCTCACGTTTCTCTTGCTCTGGCAAGTGTATGAAAAGACTAAAATAGTAAATAAATTTAGAGCTTCAAAAATGCATTCCCAATACAATTAATGATTGAAATGGCTAATCCTCATTTGTATTAACTAAAGATACCATTTCAGAAAACTTAATAATTATTTTACAATGTTATGTGTAATAAATTACTTGTAATTTTAACATTTCATGAACTAATTCTATACCGAAAGAAATCTTTGGAGCTCATATAACATCCAATCTGATTTTACAAATGAAAATACTGAAACCTATATTCTTAATAAGTTATTCAAAAATCTTACATACTTTGCCTAATAACCATTTTATTATACCATAATTATAAAATTTGACCAGATTCTGATCTTTTTAAACAAAATTGATGTTTTTCTCATGTCTTTAGAAACCAAAAAACAAATAACCAATCAAAAATTAATCGCCAAAACCTAATAATATACACTATGCAACTACCTTATATTTCTAAATGTTTATAGTTCCAAATTCCTATTATATCAAAAAGAATGAATTTCTATATAATTGCAGCCTATTATATTAATATAAATGTATATTTCCAAGTTCATTGTATAGTAAGGAATGCTTATATATTAAGTTCATTTCCTTTTGTACATGTAATGTATTTTTGCTTAACTTAAATATTTTTTCTATGTAATGTGTTACTGATTTTGGGTATTCAATATCTTTGTGAATCAGATCAGTTCAGTCACTCAGTCGTGTCTGACTCTTTGCGACTTCATGAACTGCAGCACGCCAGGCCTCCCTGTCCATCACCAGCTCTCTGAGTTCACCCAAACCCATATCCATCAAGTCAATGATACCATCCAGCCATCTCATCCTCTGTCGTCCCCTTCTCCTCCTGCCCTCAATCTTTCCCAGCATCAGGGTCTTTTCCAGTGAGTCAGCTCTTCGCATCAGGTGGCCAAAGTACTGGAGTTTCAGCTTCAACATCAGTCCTTCCAATGAACACCCAGGACTGATCTCCTTTAGGATGGACTGGTTGGATCTCCTTGCAGTCCAAGGGAGTCTCAAGAGTCTTCTCCAACACCACAGTTCAAAAGCATCCATTCTTTGGCGCTCAGCTTTCTTCACTGTCCAAAGTAAATCAAGAAAGCAGAAATTTTTCTGGAACTCTCTTGCTTTTTCAATGATCCACCGGATGTTGGCAATTTGATCTCTTGTTCCTCTACCTTTTCTAAAACCAGCTTGAACATCTAGAAGTTCATGGTTCACATATTGCTAAAGCCTGGCTTGGAGAATCTTAAGCATTACTTTATTAGCGTGTGAGATGAGTGCAATTGTGTGGTAGTTTGAGCATTCTTTGGCATTGCCTTTCTTTGGGATTGGAATGAAAACTGACCATTTCCAGTCCTGTGGCCACTACTGAGTTTTCTCTATTTGCTGGCATATTGAGTGCAGCACTTTGACAGCGTCATCTTTCAGGATTTGAAATAGCTCAACTGGAATTCCATCACCTCCATTAGCTTTGTTTGTCGTGATGCTTCCTAAGGCCCACTTGACTTCACATTCCAGAATGTCTGGCTCTAGGTGAGTGATCACACCATCGTGATTGTCTGGGTCGTGAAGATCTTTTTTGTACAGTTCTTCTGTGTATTCTTGCCACCTCTTCTTAATATCTTCTGCTTCTGTTAGGTCCCTACCATTTCTTTCCTTTATTGAGCCCATCTTTGCATGAAATGTTCCTTTGGTATATCTAATTTTCTTGAAAAGATCTCTAGTCTTTCTCATTCTATTGTTATCCTGTATTTCTTTGCATTGATTGCTGAGGAAGGCTTTCTTATCTTCCTTGCTATTCTTTGGAACTCTGCACTCAAATGGGTATATCTTTCCTTTTCTCCTTTGCTTTTTGCTTCTCTTCTTTTCAAAGCTCTTTGTAAGGCCTCCTCAGACAACCATTTGGTTTTTTTGCATTTCTTTTTCTTGGAAATGGTCTTGATTCCTGTCTCCTGTACAATGTCATGAACTTCCATCCATAGTTCATCAGGTACTCTATCAGATCTAGATCTTTGTGAATAGTGAAGCATTAAAAAAAAGAAAAATAAAAAATTACTCATTGCCAGACAAGATAATGACCTTCTCAGAGCCCAGTTATTAACTTATAAACTGAATTACCTTGCTGTATATTTTATAATTACTAAATCTATTTAATTTGGATCATTATGGGACTAGTGAACAAGTAATTTTGAAAGTAATATTTTGTTACATGGAACATGAATGTATATGGAGCCCCTTATCTCTTACCAACAAATGAATTAGTCTCTATTTTATTATACTGTTATAATTTCAGAAAACATTAACAAAAAAGTCCCCCAAAGCTATAGTAAATCACATACACTCACATATACACACGCTCACACACTTTAAGGTGAAGAAATGTTTTTTTCACATTGCCTCCTTGGGAACCAGAACTCCAGTCTTCAGGCCACTGTCAAATGTCATGCCACATGGACAATTGTGGACACATATAACATGTCATATCACTAATGCTTCAGCTAAAGAAAGTCCCTTAGCCACACCTATCTTCAAAAAGACAGATACTGTAATTCTTTAAAAGCAATAACACCAGTGTCTTCTACTACTTTTAGTAGAAAATAAAAAAGATTTCTATAAAAGAGCAATCAAGGAATTTATAGATAGCATATTGTCTTTAAAAGTCTAGTTTACCAGCATGTTGAAAATTCTGGCTCTAAGATCTGAAAAGTATTAATTTAAATGTTTATGCCTTTTTTTTTTTTTTTGCTGTATATGTCTTTAAGAAATTTATTTAATATCTCTAAATTTCAGCATCTATCTATGAAAAATGTGTTAGTCCTTTGCTGCCATATAAAATGATTATGAAAGTTAAATAGGACAATCTATGAAAAATGCATAAAATGTAGTTTATATGTTGCAGTATGACGATAACACATACCAGGTACTAAAATGACAATTGTGTGTGTGCTCCATTCTCTCCCATGGCTCAGTCAGTAAAGAGTCTGCCTGCAATGCAGGAGACCTGGGGTCTATCCCTGGGTTGGGAAGATTCCCTGGAGAAGGGAATGGCAATCCACACCAGTATTCTTGCCTGAAGAAGTCTATGGACAGAGGAGCCTGGCAGGCTACAGAACATGCGGTCATAGAGTTGGACACGATTGAGTGACTTTCACATACATATAAGTTACTTCAATTACTATTAGTTAATTGTAGTTATTATAATAATTAATTATTTCTTTGGAAATTCACCAAGGACTATATAGTGAATCCATGCTTCATAATGTGGATTATTCAGGGCTGTAACACAATAAGTTGGGCAGATGAATGCAAAAATTATTTTTTTAGTTGCTATTATATGGAGAACATTTTATTAGATACAGAGAATACAAACATATAAGCAAAATTTGGTGTTAGTAACAATTTCAAGTAGCATTTTAAGGCAGCACAATAAAGTGTTCTGATGAAGAATTAATATGTGAAAACCTTTAAAAAGGCAAAAGGGAGAGATATCCACCTTGGCTATCTGAAGAGGGAATTTGTAAACTGAGAAAAACTTGGAGCAAAATATAAGACAGGAGATCACTACAGATAAATATAAATATGATCACATTTTGTGTCTGTCACCTATTTCCTTTTCTTTGGAATTCTACTTACTGTGATGCACAAAGGATTGAGATTATCAGATATGATAATAGCATAAGTTTCAAATCTCAGTTAATATAGGACATATTTGACATCTTCTAAATAGCAAAAAAAGGGAGAAATAAAAAAGATAATCTGGAAAATGACATTTACTAATTTTGTAGAAAAGTATTTATTTAATTTGGAGTTGAGATAATAGATATCATCCTCTTTTTACTTAAACTGATTTGAGTGTGATATTATTTATTAAAATTGTATATATACACTTGATTTTATATAGATTTATATTATAAAATAGTAATTACACAAGAGTTCCTCAATCTGCTCAAGAGATTTGCTCTGTAGACAATAGGCTTTCATTCAATTAGTCATCACTGCTCTGGGAACAGCAATGGTGTTTGTTGTCAGAGGTTTTCATGTATCCAATACTTATTACTACATTTTGCAGAGGAAAAGAAAAGTAATAATAATAAATCTGAGGAAAAAAAAACTGTGGATGAGTGAACTTGGGGATTTTGATTTGACAAAACATCCTAAAATTATTTTTAGTGTCTTGGTTTAGGCAAAATATTTTGTTAAAGAACTTTTCTCACTACTTTATCTTGCTAAATAAAATGGGAAACATGTGGTCATAATTACTCACATGTATCTTAGCAAACCATTAGTATAAAAAGTTCATGAAATCAGTGTAGATTTATGAGTTACATCCTTTTACTAGGGTTTTTATAACATTTTAACTGGGAATTGGGATTTAAAGAATGAGAGCTTTAAGCTATTTAGAGTCTATTGAAGTTCAACAAGATGGAGATGACATGCTCATCAGATAATATATCAGCAGATTTTCCTATGTACAATAATTTTGAAGATGACTCATGAGCCAGTATGGAAAAATGTAGAAAAATCGAAACTGTAGTCACAAAGCATGAATTGAAATCCAAACTGTTTTTTAATTCTCTAGACTTCAGTTTCTCATCAATATAATAGAGATATTGATTTGTACTTCAAAGAATTGTTCTCAACATTGTTAGTAAAATACATTAAAGTAATACTTGATGCTTCTTCGTACGGAGAAATCACATTTGAATTAAATGGTATGCCATGGAGTTTTGTAGATTAAAATTCAAAATTGTTATTGTTCAATCGCTAGCTTGTGCCGGACTCTTTGAGACCATCGACTGCAGCATGCCAGGTTCCCTGTCCACTATCTCCCAGAGTTTGCTCAAATTCATGCCCATTGACTCGATGATGCCATCCAACCATCTCATCCTCTCTCACCCCCATCTCCTCCTGCCCTCAGTCTTTCCCAACATCAGCATATTTTCCAATGAATTGGCTCTTCTCATCAGGTGGCCAAAGTATCGGAGCTTCAGCTTCAACATCGGTCCTTACAGTTTGTTGAGATCCACATAGTCAAAGGCTTTAGCTTGATCAGTGAAGCAGAGTAGATGTTTTTCTGGAAATCTCTTGCTTTTTTGATGATACGACACATGTTGGCACTTTGATCTCTGATTCCTTTGCCTTTTCTAAATCCAGCCTGTATATCTTGAGGTTTTCAGTTTTTGTACTGTTGAAGCCTAGCTTGAAGGATTTTGAGCATAATCTTGCTAGCACACGAAATGACTGCAGTTGTATGGTGATTTGAACATTCTTCATCATTGCCTTTCCTTGGGATTGGAATGAAAAGTGACCTTCTCCAGTCCACTGCTGTGTTTTCAAATTTGCTGGCATATTGAATGCAGCATCTTAATAGCATCATCTTTTAGGACTGGAAATAGCTCAGCTGGAATTCCATCACCTCCACTAGTTTTGTTCTTAGTGATGCTTCCTAAGGCCCACTTGACTTCACACTCCAGGATGTCTGGCTCTAGGTAAGTGACAACACCATCTTGGTTATCCAGATCATTAGACCTGTTTTATACAGTATTTCTGTGTATTCTTGCCACCTCTTCTTAATCTCTTTTCCTTCTCTTAGGTTCTTACCATTTCTATCCTTTATTGGCCCATCTTTGCATGAAATATTCCCTTAGTATATCCCATCTTCTTGAAGAGATTTCTAGTTTTTTCCATTCTATTGTTTTCCTCTATTTCTTTGCATTGCTCTCTTAAGTAGTCTTTCTTATCTCTCTGTGCTATTTCTTTGGAACTCTGCATTCAGCTGAGTATATCCTTCCCTTTTTCTCCTGCCTTTCATTTCTCTTCCTTTCTCAGCTATTTGTAAGGCCTCCTCAGACAACAATTTTGACTTCATGCATTTCTTTCTCTTGGGGATGGTTTTGGTCACTGCCTCCTGCACAATGTCACAAATCTCCATCCATAGTTCTTCAGGCACTCTATCTATCAGATTTAATTTCTTGTATCTATTTGTCACTTCCACTGTATAATCATAAGGGATTTGGTTTACATAATATCTGAATGGCCTAGTGGTTTTCCCTACTTTGTTCAATTTAAGTCTGAATTTTGCAATAAGGAGTTCATGATCTGAGCCACAGTCAGTTCCCAGTCTTGTTTTTGCTGATTGTATAGAGCATCTCAATCTTCGGCTACAAAGAGTATAATCAATTTAATTTCAGTATTCACCTTCTGGTGATGTCCATGTGTCAATTCGTCTCTTGTGTTGTTGGAAGATGGTGTTTGCTATGACTACTGTGTTTTCTTGGCAAAAAACTGTTAGCCTTTGCCCTGCTTCATTTTGTTCTCCAAGGCCAATATGTCTATTACTCCAGATTATCTCTTGACTTCTACTTTTGCATTTCAACCCCCTATAACGAAAAGTACATCTTTTTTTGGTGTTATTTCTAGAAAGTCTTTTAGTTCTTCATACAATCATTCAACTTCAGCTTCTGTGGCATTAGAGGTTGGAGCATGGACTTGGATTACTGTGATGTTGAATGGTTTACCTTGAAAATGAACCGAGAATATTCTGTCGCTTATGAGACTGCACCCAAGTACTACATTTGGACTCTTTTGTTAACTATGAGGGCTACTCCATTTCTTCTAATGGATTCTTCCCCACAGAAGTATTTAATGGTTATCTGAATTAAATTCACCCGTTCCCATCCATTTTAGTTCACTGATTCCTAAATGGTCGATGTTCATTCTTGCCATCTCCTTTTGACCACATTAAATTTACCTTGATTCATGGCTCTAACATTACAGATTCTTATGAAATATTGTTCTTTTCTGCATCGGACTTTACTTTCATCACCAGAAACATCCACAATTGGGCATTGTTTCTGCTAAGGCTCAGCCTCTTCATTCTTTGTTGCGTTATTTCTCTGTTCTTGCTCAGTAGCATATTGGACACCTACTGACCTGTAAGGCTCATCTCTCAGTGTCATATAGTTTTACTTTTTCATACTGTTCACGAGATTCACACGGCAAGAGTACTGAAGTGGTTTTGTCATTCCCTTCTCCAGCAGACCATGTTTTGTCAGACCTCTCCACCATGACCCATCTGTCTTGGGTGGCCCTACACACCATGTTTTCATTAATTCTACTATGTAACTACTTACCCACTTACATGTCACATCTTGTAGCAAGATTTTCAATGTTGTTTCCATTAATAGCTCTGTATCTTCTTGAGGGGGAAAGCATCCATAGCCAACTAAACTGTTGAATATTAATGAACTGGTTGAGTAGTTGCTCAGTGGTCACCTCTTCCTCTCTTTTAAGTACATTTGCAGCAAAGTTTTATATTAGCAGAACATGATGTACTGGTTACCAGTGCCAGAGTAGGACTCCAACTACATGGAAAACAGCAAAGATCATCACAGTACTAGCCACCAGGAATTAAAGTCTCTTGCATCTTGGTATCAAAAAATCAGCAAGAAAAAAAAAAGTCACCAAAAAAACTCAAGACAGCAAGTATTGGTGGAACAAGACTTTTAGTCACGCACAGAAGAGAAAGAGTAAGATCAACTTCAATGGCTGTGTAAATCCCTCATGACTAGCAGGGGTCCCTGGCAGCAGTCACAGAGCAACTGGCCTATGTGCCCCACTCCCCATGTTCCAGCAAAAGGACTTTGACCCTTCCTCTGTGAAGTCTGGAACACTAAAAACTGGGATATGACTGAAGTCCACTGACATACATGTTTCAGCAGAGCAAAGGAACACTATTGAGCATAAAGCCAGAAAAGATATTTCTTGAATAAGCTGACAAGCCCCACTGTATAGGCTGTTCATTGCTTGGTAAGGAAATGTTCCACGCCCAGAGTCCATTGTTAGTAAATGGGTTGGATGAGGGTCAACAGACTGTACACAGGAGAGTATCATTCCCAATATTTTAAATTACATTTCAGCCAATAAAACCATGCAACAACAAATTAATAAGAAATAAAAAAAAACAGGTTTATTACCAAGAGGAGCAAAAAATATATTTTATATGATAAATTGGGAGAATTCAGATGTCTGTTTATATTTCTTTTAAATAATATTTTTGATCATGTAAAAAAGCTTAACAATTTAGCATACATAAAAATCGAACTCTGATTTAGAAGAGAAGTGAATCAATTTTCAGAAATATATTACCTTGCTAAAAGGGTCTTAACTGAACAAATTTTAACATCTTTTTCATGTATGTAACCCCCATCAATATCACTGAACTCCCATTGATTTCAATAAGGACAATTTAATTGAAACTTCTGTATGCCCAACTCCTAGTAACATAAACTGAAGAAAAAAATAATTAGTTTCAGTGGGAGTTACATGAATGTACAGATGGAAGATTGGAGCCAAAGTCAAGTTTCATTTTCACAGTTTTGATGACTTCTTAAATTAGAATCAAGCTCTTATAAAATAAGAAAGTTAGGATACCTGTTTCTACTGTGTATAGGTTAGGAGTGAGATGAGAGGTTGTCTTAACTCTCCGTAGCCTCAAACCATGTTTGTATTTTAATACACCCTGAGAAGCAGTGTACAGTATCTGAAGACTGACCTTACTGCTTAAGAGAATATCTGGATAAGATAAAAGATTTTCTCATATTTATTTCCTGAGGATGTTGTAAGTGAAGTTAGGGACCTTACCGGAGCAGATGTTTTATTGAAAATAGACGCTAAACATAAAGTTATGCTTAAACCATGAACTATAAAACTAAACTGAATTGATACATTTTAATATACTTTATTTTATTAAGCAAATTACTATTTATCTTAACTTTTTTCTTTAAGATACAAACTGTGTTCATTTTAAAATTATAAAAATTTGCACTGATAACTCCAAGTGTCCTTTTTCAGATTTAACAGAATATAATTTTTTTGTAAGAGGCGTCATTATTTTTGTCATGAGTAAGATGGCTAAATACAGGCAAAACTAGAAGAAAATTTCAAACATGAAAATCTTTGTAATATAATTTATAAGGGCAAAAGCCCTGAGGAAATTTAAGTCATAGTCTATGGACACATAATATCTTCATTTTTTAAAGAAAAGTAATGAATACTATTAATTATTCCTTTGAACTTGATAATACGTGCTTTATACTATACCTTAAAATGCACAATAATCTTAGAATTAAATGTATGGAGAAAATTGTTTGTATACAAAATACTATCCTATATAAAACCAGTATGTAACTTTATTAATACGCAATTCTAAGCATATTTGCCAAAAAAAAAAAAGAGATGCTTTTCTTAGTTGATGACTGGGAACCAAGTCATTTATAAAATAAAAAAGGTATAACATTATTTCTGAGAGACTACTTTAATTAAAAGAATTAAGGGTGTTATTAAGAATGAATAGGATTTTAAAGCACTAAAATACTGAAGTAGAAAATGATAAATTGGCAACATAACAGAGAGAGTAAAATTATCTTCTATTGGTAGATCATAATTGGATGTATATATTCAAATGAATACAATAGGTGATGTTTTCCCTTGAATTTTTCATATTAAGTATTCAAGCCACTTATGTTTTCCAATAATATTTATTTTCTAAAAAAGAAAAGTATTATTTTCAGAAAACTCTGTGTTGAGAATTTTTTGTTTGTTTTCATGATATATATGTGCACATATATATGATATACATATAATATATATGCATCTTGCACATTTATTTCCCTATAGAAAACAACATCTGTAATAGAGTTCATCTCTAATGTACTATGGGCTTTCCTGGTGGCTCAGTTGGTAAAGAATCTGCCTGCAATGCTGGAGAAATGGGTTCGATTCCCTGAGTTGAGAAGATTCCCTGGAGAAGGGCATGGCAACCCACTCCAGTATTCTTGCCTGGAGAATCACCATGGACAGAAGAGCCTGGTGGGCTACACTTCATGGGGTCACTAAGAGTCAGACATGACTGACTAAGTACACATAAAGTAGTATAGGGAAAGTTTAATAATTATTCTAAAACTTTCTTCCAGCTACCTTTACTCTTCTAGTTTGTCACATCAATCCTACTTGCTGCAAATCCTTATACAGTTATGGTTTCTAGCTAGTAATGCCTGGGAAAACAACCTTTCTTAGAAATCAAGAGTCAGAACCAAGTGTGGTGAGCTTGAGTTAAAAAAATGTATGCTGTAACTGTTAGCTACATTAATCTCCAGCCAGCACACCTGAAACCTAAAACTAACTTCACGTCCCAAATAAAAGTCTGTTAGCAGAAGACAAATAATCCCCCCGAGGACACGATTTCTTCAGAAGATGGAGTCTGTCTTAAATACACGCTGATAATTCAAAGAAACGGTAACACATCTGCTTAGTTCTTTCCAAAGTAACTAATTACAAGCAGGAGTTAGAGTAGAACATTTTGTGAAATGGTGGAAAACAGACCCATAATTCACAATTTCAGAGCACGTAAGTTGAGTTCATATCGTCTACTCACAGTTTTCATGAATACTCAACCAATAAATGAAATAATTCATGAAACAATTTATAACTTTCTTTGTTTTGGAGTTTTAAAACAAGGAAAGGAAAGGAATGGAGTTTCTTATACAGAATTTAATCTTGAACTGCTGTATAAACATAGGGTGGGGGTAGGTGAAATTCACATGCAAAAAGCCAAACCTCTGGCCAGAGGAATAGAGTATAAATGCGTCGAGTGTGAAGTTTATTGTGGAAGTCATCGTAAGGCAAAGAGAACTCCTCTCAGAGTCTGGCTCAGTACATGACAATTTACTGAGAGAGTGAGGTAAAGAAGAACGTTTTTTCCCTTAAGTTTTATGAGATAGTATATAAAAATATTAAAAGGCTGGTGTGTTGTTTCCTTCAGTCATATTGCTGATAGACCTGACTGCTGCAAAGGACCTACCACTGACTCTCAAGAAACAGTAAGATCAAGCCCTTATCTCCTTGGGACCGGAAGTCTTCATCTCAATAGTTTTTACTAGGAGATCATAAGCTTATGTGCTTTGGCCTGGTCCTTTACCTCTGAACTAGCTGTGAAAATCTTACAACCTGTAATCTTTGGCCATGATGCATTTTTACACACCAGTCACACTGGCTTAGGTTCACTACAGGATCTGGTAAAATACTTCTGCACTAATGTTTTGTTTTCTTTAGTTTTGAATGATGAAGTCAATATTCAAACACAGGTTAGTGTTAAAATAGAAATCCTACAAAGGTAGGATAAATTTTCCTGAGTTGCAGTCTGATATGCAATATTTCCCATGATACTTAGGACTCAACTAGTAGGCTGCCAACTGGAACATCTAATGAGGATTGCAAAAGGCAGAATTTGTGGTATTTCTATCATTTAGCACTATCATGTCGGGTAGTGAGTCTGAATTTTTGCAAGTGCCTCTTGAGACTACCTAAATGCTAGAACCTTGGAAGGAGATGATATGGAGAATTTTATTCAGATTGAATCACATTAAGACTCTGATTTATTTCTGGACCAGACTATGCTCCTAGATTCCTGAAATGCTGAAACTGGAAAATCTATCCACTATCATTAAAATTGGCCATTTGCAAGTTTGGCTGAGTATTAGAATCACTTGGAGAAATTTTCTTTAGAGATCCTGGGGACAGATCTAAATTTCTATTATCTGGTATCACTGCATTGAAACCATTCTCGGAGTCAGAGGCTTAAAGTAGTATCAAATTATTGCATTATATAATTGTATTGATGGGCTGAGGCTTAGCATGGTGTTTTTGGTTTGTTTTTTGTTTCCTCCCACCACCCCCCCCACCTTTTTTTTTCTCGTACTAGTCTCACTTACAGTTTTTCCTTGACAACATCTAACTGGGAGCTGGAACTGGGCTGTTTGAATGGCCTCTCTCTCCATGGCCTCTCCAGTACAGAGTCAGTAAGAGTGAGACCCAGAGTTTTGCATGCTATTTTAAAAGACACTTTTTATAAGTGATCTTCATTCATTGCATAAGTGAAGAAACAAGTAAGGAAATGAGAATGTGTATCCATTAATGACATAAATGTGGCATCATAGCTGGTTAATGATACGCCTAGCCTATACTTAGATCTTTGAAAATTAGGGGCATATCCTTATTTGTCACATTGATAGCTTTCGGTGAACAATGTTGGATTCCTGATCTCCAAAGAAGATTTAGCTTCTGGACCAAAGACCAGGCTTGAACACTAAGGGCTCTTGTGTGGCAGAAGTTTTATTACAGTGAAAAGGGAGAGAGGAAGAAGCTTCTGACATAGACATCAGAAGGGAGTGGAGAGTACACCACTTGCTAGTTTTAGCAAAGGAGCTATATACTTTTTTAAATTGGTTATTACAATAAATCAAAAAAATGTCTCAAGGTTGTAATGATTTTACCAGATCCACTCCCACAATTTACATATTAAGATAACAGGATTAGAATTTAACAAGAGAAAGATTTTTACCAGAACCACTCCCATAATTTACATTTTAAGATAACAGGATTAGTCAGAAGGTTTTCAAGAAGGAGAGACTGTCCTTAAGCAGGATATATTGTTGTTAAAAAATCCTTCAGTTCAATTCAGTTCAGTTGCTCAGTTCTGTCCGATCTTTGCAACCCCATGAATCATAGCATGCCATACCTCCCTGTGCATCACCAACTCCCAGAGTTTACTCAAACTCATGTCCATTGAGTCAGTGATACCATCCAACTATCTCATCCTCTGTCGTCCCCTTCTCCTCCTTCCTTCAATCTTTCCCAGCATCAGGGTCTTTTCAAATGAGTCAGTTCTTCACATCAGGTGGCCAAAGTATTGGAGTTTTAGCTTCAGCATTAGTCCTTCCAATGAATATTCAGGACTGATTTCCTTTAGGATACATTGGTTGGATCTCCTTGCAGTCCAAGAGACTCTCAAGAGTCTTCTCCAACACCACAGTTCAAAAACATCAATTCTTTGGCACTCAGCTTTCTTTATAGTCCAACTCTCACATCCATATATAAGTACTAGAAAAAACATAGCTTTGACTAGATGGACCTTTATTGACAAAGTAATGTCTGCTTTTTAATATGCTGTCTAGGTTGGTCATAGCTTTTCTTCCAAGGAGTAAACGTCTTTTAATTTCATGGCTGCAATCACCATCTGCAGTGATTTTGGAGCCCCCAAGATGAAGTCTGCCACTGTTTCCACTGTTTCTCCATCTATTTCCCATGAAGTGATGGCCCCGGATGCCATGATCTTAGTTTTCTGAATGTTGAGCTTTAAGTCAACTTTTTCACTCTCCTCTTTCATTTTCATCAAGAGACTCTTTAGTTCCTATTCACTTTCTGCCATAAGAGTGGTGTTATCTGCATATCTGAGGTTATTGATATTTCTCCTGGCAATCTTGATTCCAGCTTGTGCTTCCTCCAGCCCAGCGTTTCTCATGTTCTCTGCATATAAGTTAAATAAGCAGGGTGATAATACACAGCCTTGACCTACTCCTTTTTCTATTTGGAACCAGTCCCTTGTCCCATGTCCAGTTCTAACTGTTGCTTCCTGACCTACATACAGATTTCTCAAGAGGCGGTCAGGTGGTCTGGTATTCCCATCTCTTTAAGAATTTTCCACAGTTTGCAGTGATCCATACAGTCAAAGTGTTGGCATAGTCAATAAAAGAGAAATAGATGTTTTTCTGGACCTCTCTTGCTTTTTCAACGATCTAACGGATGTTGACAATTTGATCGCTGATTCCTCTGCTTTTTCTTGAACATCTGGAAATTCACACTTCACAGATTTTTGAAGCCTGGCTTGGAGAATTTTGAACATTACTTTACTAGCATGTGAGATGAATGCAATTGTGCAGTAGTTTGGGCATTCTTTGGCATCGCTTTCTTTGCGATTGGAATGAAAAGTGATCTTTTCCACTTCCAATTCTTAGTACAGAGTTTAAACTGAGTTGTTTTGTTGCATAATCATCAGCTCTGAGCTTAAAAAAAAAAAAGTTTTATGTGACTAAGACTAAGGAATATAGAGAAAAAAAAAAGAAAAATGATGTTTGTCCTTTCCTTCTCCTTGAGAATTTCAGGCACCTCTCTCTTCCTCAGGGAGCCTGGAATGCTTATCACCCTACCTAGAAATTGATTCTCTCATTCCCCTCCAACCCCATACACCCTGCTTTTAGGATAATTATGTTGCTAAGGGAAAGGGGTGTCATTTTCATTGCATAACTATTTCCTGTTTTGAGGGGTGTTGTCCCTAAATTGTTGAGGCAGCATATTCTCCTAACCCTCATATGGAGGGTCTCTGATCCAGGGGCCCCAAGTAATAGTTGGAGGTGGCTGTGGTACTCATAGGAGCCTGCATAGCCATTTGTAACTTAAAAAGCTTTCAGATGGCTAGAAACAAATCTAGTTACACAGTTACAGTTGCAGGGAGCAAACAGTAAAAACAGAACAATTAGAATTATTACGATTAAGATAGCTTTCTACCATCGGGAGCTGGTTAACATCTCCCAAAGTAAGGTGACTGAGGCTTCAGGAGAATCCATAACCTGAATCATCTTGTTTATGTGTGTGGTAATGCGAATAACATTAGTACTCATATCTGGTATACATGTACAACATTGGGTATGAATGGCAGAAGTTCCTCCTTGTGTGGCTGTTAGAATATCTAAGGCCAATCTGTTTTATAAAACCACCTTTCTAATTTGTATTTGTTCAGCATTAAGGGCTGAAATAGCTTTTCTGAGAATCTTGTAAAGCCTGTTGTGTAAAGTTGAGAGCATCAACTCATAGCATAACATTTGCAGTTCCCAGAGAGGGAAAGAGTATTGCAGCCCGATAATAATACCAGTGAAAAAAACAGACCCTGCCAGTGAGTTCTAAGGTGTGGCTTATTAGCAGGCTTCTCTGGAAGCTCTGAAAATATGAAGGCAGGCATAAAAGCCAGACCTAGGATGCATCTCCTTATCCAGCCAGGGGGAAGCCACGCCCATAGGTAAGAGCCAGATATCCAGTAGGTTCCGTTTGGAGCAAACCATCATGACTGAGAGATCCAGTCCCAGTGAGCTTCTGGACAGGCAAAAGGAGGGCCTGAACTAGGATTGGAAAGCACAGGAATGATTACATTGCATATTTCTTGAGACAAGATCCTAATTGTTCCCAATTATTATAATTAGACTTTGCCTCTAAAACCTGTTCAGAGGTAACCACAGCGTAACCTGCTTTCCACTTCCCATCCTGAACAAAAGAACTGCCATCTGTAAATATATCCATGTCAGAATTGTCTAATGGGGTATCCATTAGACCTTCCCAAGCTGCATAGTTTAAAGTTAGGAATTAGGAACAATTGTGATCTTCCTTTTCAGGAAGGAAAGTGGCAGGATTTAAGTTTCCGCAAACTTTAAGCTTAGTTATTGGCCCTTCTAACAACAGTGACTGATACTGAATAAGCTGACTGTCTGCCATCCAATTATTAACTTTAGAGTTTAAGATTCCACTCACATGACGAGAAGTCAGTATAGTAAGATTTCACCCACTAATAAGCAAGAGAGCTTTGGGTGCAAATAAAGCAATTATGACAATTACTCTCAGCCAATGTGGCCACCCAGGTTCTACTACTTCTAATTTTCTGCTCAGGTATCTTATAGGTTGCTGGTGAGGCCCTCAGGGTTGTGTCATAACTCCCAAGGCCATACCTTTTTTTTCAGTGACAAACAAATTGAACTCTGATCCTGTGGGCAGGCTTAAATCAGGAGCTTGCAGGAGAGAAGTTTGAAGAACCTTAAAAGCCTTTCGAGTCTCGGGGGACCAAACCAGTTTGTTGGTTTGGGCCTGCTGAGTTTCAGTTATAAGTTTTTATAAAGGCTAGGTAAGTTCCCCCATTGAACTGACTGACTCATTGGGAAAGACCCTGATGCTGGGAAAGATTGAAGGCAGGAGGAGAAGGGGACGACAGAGGATGAGATGGTTGGATGGCATCGCCGACTCAATGGACATGAATTTGAGCAAACTCCAGGAGTTGGTGAAGGAGAGGGAAGCCTGGCGTGCTGCAGTTCATGGGGTCGCGGAGTTGCCCGTGACTGAGCGACTGAACTAAACTGAACTGAAGTTCCCCATAACCCGAAATCCAAATTCATCAGTAGTCTGTGATTCTCCCAAATCCTCTCAATTGTCTTAAAGTCATAAGTAGGGAATGATTCAGTATAGGTTTAATTCTCTAGGGGCCTAAGGCCCTAGTCCCTTCTGATATGAAAAGGCCCAGATATTTAACAGATTAGTGACAAAGCTGAGCCTTTTCCCTTAATGCCTTATAACTTCAGCCAGCCAAAAAGCTTAGGAAGTCTTCTGAGGCTTGTGAGCAAGCTTCCTCTGTCTCAGCACAGAACAGAACATCATCTACATATTGTAGCACTGCTGCCTTGGAACTATTAAAGTTTTGTAAATCTCATGACAAACTTTGCTCAAATAGGTGGGGGCTGTCATAAAATCCCTGGGGCAAAACTGTCCAGGTTAACTGAGAAGCTGGATGAGTAGTGTCTTCAAAGGCAAATGGAAATTGACTTTCCTCCATCAATGGTGCAGAATAGAAGGCATTTTTTAAATCGGTTACTGAGAAATATTTGGCCCATGCAGAAATTTCAGACAATAAAGTGTAAGTATTAGGCACCATGGGGTGTAAAGGAACCACAGTCTCATTTATTATTTGTAAATCTTGATCTAGTCTCCATTTATCATTTGACTTTTTCACACCCAAAATAGGAGTGTTGCATGGACTATTACAGGGAATTAATAGCCCCTTTTTCTTTAACTTTTCAGTGATGGATTTTAACCCTTCCTTAGCAGAGAGGCTAGAGCTCTGAGTGTTCTTACCTTGTCCTGAAGATCCCAGATGATAGCTTATGGTGAATGATGTCAGATTCGTGATCTCCAAAGAAGAAGATTTAGCTTCGGGACCAGGGACCAGACTTGATCAAAGAACTTTTGTGTAGCAGAGCTTTATTAAAGTATAAAAAGGAACAGAGAAAGCTTCTGACATAGACATCAGAAGGGGGACAGAGAGCACCCCCCTCGCTAGTCTTAGCAAGGGAATTATATATTTTTTAAATGGTTTTTACTGTAAATAAAAAAGAATGTCTCAAGGTTGTAAAGGTCATACCAGACCCACTCCCATAATATACATTTTAGGATAACAGGATTAGTCAGAAGGTTCTCAAGAAGGAGAAATATGTCCTCAAGAAGGATACATTGTTGTTATATAATCCTTAGTACAGAGTTTAAGGTTAGTTGTTTTGTTGTGTAATCATCAGTTCTAGGCTTAAGAAAAAAAAATCATTTGTCCGTTTCTCCTCCTTGAGGACTCCAGAACCATATCTCCTCCTTGAGAGCCCCAGACCCCTTTCTTCTCCTGGGAGACCCCGGACTTCTTATCAACCTGCCTAGGAGTTGACTCTCTCAACATCATTCCATATTTTGATGCTGCATATTGAATAATGAGGGCTTAATAAACAAGTAGTGCCACAGGATGATATACTGATATGTGATATTTTTAAATCTATTACAAAATCATTGGGTTTTTAGATGGAAACAAATTTATAAGTTTGAAATAATGTGCATGTTGTGTTTTTACATGTGAATGTGTGTTTGTGTATATCTAGCTGAAGAGCCAGAAAACACTTTAATTCTTTGTGTATAAATCAATGTTGAGTTCTAGTCTACTGGCCTTGATTGAGATTCTAGTTTCTTCATGCTTCCTTCTTTAACAATCATTTAAAGTCACAGGTTTATATTCTTGGTTGTATTTTTTCAGGGTTAAGGAAGAAAAGATTTTAAGGCCTATAACATTAGAAAGACTTCCACAAATCCCAGTGTCCCCATCCAAAAACCAAGCTTAGCAAGAGGATACATTTCTCAACCTATGACAAAGGCCTACCCATAGAGTCCCATCCATGTCTAAGCAATGCCATTTTCACAGGAAGATGTGAAGTGAGATTTTACTTTTTCTTTATGGAAAATTGCACCAACATCCTCACAAGTGCAGGCATCCTTTGCTTTCTTCTTCCAAATTCCAGAACACAATCATCAGTATCTAAGCTACTAAAAGTAAATTCAGCAATCTAGTTTAATTACTTCTTACAAATTTTCCTTACAAGATAAAGACTAGATCTATATCTCCACTTTATCTTCAAGCTATACCTTAAAAGACAAGAGAAAAGTAAACACACAATAAGAATCAATAATATATGGGCACAAAGCAAACTAAATCAATATTGAAAAATAAACAATTTTCAAAAGAAAATGTTTTATTTAGAACAACTGTTCTGCTTTTAATAAACAAATATTTTTTGCTGTTAAGCAAATAATTTAACATGTTTGAGACAAAACCCCAAATATTTCTTATAGGAAAGGCTTCTACCCTCACCCCAGCCAACTTTCCGTTCTTTCTGAACACAGTACATATTACTGTTTCTATTCTCCTCATGTAATGTGCCTGGTGATCGCCCACGTGTTGTAGGAAGAAGTAAAAACAGTGTGACACTCATTCATCTCTTCCCTTTTTAGAGCAACCACATCAGCCTTTTATTGATATGAATAAACAAACTAGTCTGGATGAGTGAGTACATAGTAATGTAGAAAATAGTTTCCCTGGAGAGTCATCCAGACTTCAAGTACATTTTATGTGAAAAATATAGTTTCCTTTTCTGTACCACTGAGATTTTGATGAATTTTACTTTGATGACATCATATCCTATCCTACTTCTACTAAGGAAGTTCATTCTAGAAGAGATTTTCCCTAATATTTAAATAACAATTTACGGTGATTTGCCTAGTACTCATTCCTGAGGGTAAATTAAACTCTCCTTTGGTATCTTATGGGGCTTCCCAGATGGTGCAGTGGTAAAGAATCCTTCTGACAATGGAGGAGTCATGCAATGCAGGTAGACCTTGGTTTCATCCCTGGGTTAGGAAGATCCTCTGGAGGAAGAAATGGCAACCCACTCCAGTCTTGCCTGGAAAATTCATGGACAGAGGAGCCTGGTGGGCTACAGTCTATAGCGTCACAGAGTCAGACATGACAGAGAACATAATTGCTCGGTATCTTATAACGTGTTTGATAGCTACTATCCTAAAAACTTACATTGTTCTGGGGTAGAGAAGGACATGAAGACGGTGTTTAAAGTACTGGTAATTGTTTGTTTCATGATACAGGTCTTGTTGCACATGTGAGTATAATTTGTGAAGATTCATCAGTGCTGATTACAAAAGGTATGCTTACTTGAAATTCGCAATCTGTACACTTAAAATTTGTATACTAGTCTAAATAAATTTTATTTGCAAAAAGTTTACTAAAATAACTTTAAATAACATAATATTATATCACTGTTTTACTTATATTTTCCTAAAAGCTTCTCCTTGAAAAAAAATTTTAATGTCTTTGAGGTCTGGAATATCAGATTATTTTAAGTCCTCAGAGCCTGAGTTTCACTTTATCCTTGCAGAGATTAATATATATTTTTTTAATTTTAAAAATTTATTTATTTTTTAATTGGAGAATAATTGCTTTACAGAATTTTGTTCCACTTACACCAATGGACAGATCATCAAAACAGAAAAATCAATAAGGAAACAGAAGTCTTAAATGATACATTAGATAAGATGGATCTCATTGATATCTTCAGGACATTCCATCCACATACAAAATAATAAATTTTATTAGGGATGTCAGAAGCAGAAAAATGGAGAATACCTCTGTGTCTGTGTCAATTGAAATAAAATCAACTCAAATTTTCTTTGTACTCCTTAAGGGAATTTAAATATTTCTTAAGATTTCTGCAAATTCTTGGGAATGGAAGTAAATATGAGCCATCTTTAGTTCTGGGCTTCTGATTCCATACAATTTGCTTAAATTATAGTTCCTGTGACATACTTCATATGCCATTTCTCTTTCGGGATGAATTAACTGAGATATGAAACTCAGCCATTTGCTTAACTAAAAAGAAGAACAAAATAACACTTCTAATTCTCAAAAGACATTTGATAATCTTGACTGAAGATTGTATATAGCTAACTAAAATAGTGCATATTAAATCTACATACGCTACTTAAAATTGGATATCAGTTAGTGTTTATTTTAAAAGAAATTTAGTAATCTTCTGGTTTTAATTCTGACTCATGAAGAGCTTGGAAATCTTCTTTTTTCAAAGAAGAAAAAAATAACTGAGCAAATGGAACATTAACTTTTCTTGGGTCTTTCAAAGAACATAAGTCTGATGCATTTTTAGAGGTTAAATGTGAACTAGTTTGGAAGCTGTAGTCTTAGAGAGGCACAGAATTTTATGGACTTCACTTCCAGAGAATGTCCCTGCCGTGGTCTCATGGATCTGAGAAAGATCTCCTCCTAGCTCTTGCAGAGCGAAGGGATCAGTAAACAAAATGAAGTATACTCAGAACATTCTCCACAGCAAAATCTTACTTCATAGGTGAAAATATTTCTCCTTCTCTATTAAGAACTCCCACATTCAAAACTCTTCCTGTCTCATATAAGGGGGGAAAAAAAAAACCAAGCTATGTCAATGGAGAAACACTTGTAAAGATCACAGCCTAGACATATAGGCCAACTAAAAGTTTGAGATTTAATCAATAGGTAACAGAATGTGTCTCCTCTCCAACACCTTACCACCTCAGCTAAAGGGCTGTGGCAAAACAGTAAATTATACTTCAAAGAGCTGCAAGGCACAGCCTATGTCTAAAAAGGACTGTTTAGGAAAGTCCAAAATGCTGAGGGGTACAGAAATCAAAAAACCTAAGGAACAGGAAGACTCTGGAATTTACAGTTAAAGCAAAATTAAGTGGGCTAGACCAACTTCTAGCCAAATAAGAGAGACATCACAGTAACAGACCCTGGTATTTCTCTCAGTTCCTATTACCTGAAGCACTATATCAGGCGTGATGGGATCAACAGTAAATTACACCAAGAAAAGAATGTGAAATTGAAGACAGGTCAATAGAAACATTCCAGAGAAAAAGAACTTTTTAAAAATGGAATGGAATATTCAAACTGTGGAACAACTTCAAAAGACAAAAATACACATAATTAAAATATCACAAGGATAATATAGAATAAAGCAGTGGGTTGCCATTTCCTTCTCCAGGGGATTTTCCCAACCCAAGGATTGAACCCACACTTCTTATGCCTCCTCTCCTGCATTGGCAGGCAGGTTCTTTACTTCTAGCTCCACCTGGGAGGCCTCATTAATGGTTGAGAAAATAACAAATCAATCATGGACCCCAAACCATTGTTGCAGGAAGCTCAGGAAACATCATAATAGATAAATACAAAGCAAAAGAAAAACAACAGAAAATCTAAACCTAGATTTATATTATTAATCATATTCAATTGTGGAAAACCTAAGACAGAGTAAAATGAAAGGAAAGCAATGAGAGAAAAATAAGTACCTTACATAAGGCAAAAAATCAAAGTGATCATTGAATTAAGAAAAAAAAACATGAAGTTAGAATAAAGTGGAATTAAATATATAAAGTGTACAGAGGGCAAAAAAAAAAAAAAAAGCCCCAGTAATCTAGAATTTTATATTAAGTGAAATTATCCTTCAAAAGTGAGGGAGAAGTAGAAATTTTTGAAAAATATAAACAGAGGAAAGTCATCAGGGCTAGGCCTTTCCTATGGGAATTATTAAAAGATTTTCTCAGACAGAAGAACAAGGACCTAAGATCAAAGTTCAAGTCTACAAAAATAAAGGGAGACTATTAGACACATAATAATTAAACAAAATAAAATATGTATATATTTTTTTACTAATTGATATGAAAGATACTGTTTAAGCAAAAATAGTATTACTTTCAGACAATGGAATATTATAGTAAACGCAGATCAAATATATCGGGTTACCATAGGCTATGAATGACAGCAATGTCTTAAGGGAAGGGAAAAATTGGGAATATTTTGTTATAAAGTACCTGTACTATGTATAAAGTGATATAGAGTTATTTGAAGTTAAAATATTTGAAAATTATATTTTAAAAGAAGACCAGTGTAAGCCCAAAGCAGTAGAAGAAAATAAATAACAAACAATAGGGCAGAAATTGGTATAACAGAAAACAGAAAAGCAATAGGGAAAATAAACAGAATCAGAAGCTGGTTCTTTGAAAAGATAAATAAAATTGATGATTCTCTATTCAGGATAACCAAGAAAGAAGAGAAAAGACACACGTTACCAATATCAGAAATGTAAGAGAGTAATTACTACTAACTTTCTGGACATTAAAAGGATAATAAGGTGTAAGGAAGCATTTAACAGGAAGCTTCCGGTGTGCTGTTTTCGGTCTCGCATAAATCCTATGCTCCTTAACAACCCCTGAATGCAGGTGCAAGAGGGCTGGCAAACCAGCTCTTGGAAATAATAGGAATTTATGTATCTCTTTTGTATGGAAAGTAGCCTTTCCATACCACCAAAAGTAGCCATTTACAACTCTCTTCCCTTCTGATATGGAAAGTAACTTTCACAATCCCCTCTCTTGAGAATGATTCTAGCCTCAGGCTTCCTGGATAACTTGTAAGATTTTTTGATCCCTATCTCTGCTGAAAAAGCTATCTTGTAAGACAGTATATATATGCCTGCAATATTTTGAATAAACGCCCTGTTCCATCAGAACATTGGGCCCCGTGTCTTTCTTCATTTCTCTCTCTCCCTTTGAGGCTGCTTCCACAGAGCACAGGTGTCCTCTGTATCTACTTACTTATCCGGGCTTTCAAGACCTCCTGGAGAGGGTGCCCTGTGCCTATGTAGACGGTGCTAACTCTTTGTCTAGAGTTATATTGACATACTGTGTAAACCAGAGAATATCAGCCTCTTTTCTTCCTTCTTTCACTTTCTTACTGTCGAATCTGTATCCCCAGGTTCTGGTCCATTAAAGGACCATAACAATAAGGTACTTCTATAAATAAATTTATGATCGTAAATTTAATAATTTTAATAAAATGGGCAAATTTCTTGACAGTCACACACTATCAAACTCATTCAAGAAGAAAGAGGTTCAAAAAAAAAAAAAAAAAGAAGGACAGGTAATCTGAAAAGGTCTATATTTATTAAACAAGTTGAATTAATAAATGTGAATCCTGCTATACACGGAAGTGATAACAATTCTGAACAAATATTTCCACAAAATGAAAGCAGTGGGACATTTTTAAACTCATTCTATGATATCAGAATTACACTTATAACAAAACTAGATTTCAAGAAATGAATTCTGCAACTAATATCTCTCATGAACATAGGTGTAAAAATACTCAACATAGTATTAGCAAATCAAATCATACAATGTTTAGCAAAAGTTATACACCAACACCAAAAGGGATTTATTTCAGGTAAACAAAGCTAATAGAGTCAACATTCAAACACCAGTCAGTGTTATCTACTACATAAAGAACCTAAAAAATAAACATCATAGGATCATGACAATCGGTGCAGAGAAAATATCTGACAAAACCCAACACTATCTATAATAAAAATTCTACGGATTATAAGGAGATTTTCTCAACTTGGGAAAGAACAGGAACCAAGAGGCCTATCACTAACTTCATACTTAATGATGAGAGACTGGGCATTTTCGCTTTTGATTGAGAACAAGCAAGGAATGCTCCCTCTTTGTATTCACTCAGTTTTGTGTTAGAGGTCATAACAAGTGCAATGAAAGAAGAAAAGAAAAGAAATGCTAAACAGATTGCAAAGGAAAATAGAATTATCTTTATTACAGATGACATGAGACTTGCTTTTCTAGGTAGCAAGGCCTAAAGAATTGCCCAGAAACAAAAGCACAGCAAAACAAACCCTCTATACCTAATAAGTGAGTAAAGCAAGGTCATAGGATATAAAGTTAATATATAAAGTCAACTGCTTTCTTATAGTTCGGAAATAAACAAATGGTATTTGGACTTTAAAAAATGATGCTTAAGATAGATTTTAAAAAATCAAAGATGTACTTAAGTATAAATCTAACAAATTATGTGTAGGATCTTTACGTCAAAGCTACAAAATGCTGATAAAAGAAAGAAAAGAATATCTAAATTAAGGCTAAGATTCTGTGTTCATGGACTGGAAGACTAAGTACTGTTAAGATGTCAATTTTGCACAAATTTGTTTATAGATAATTCAGTCTCATTAAAAATCCCAGTGAGTTTTCTTGTTGATATTGATAGACTGATTCTAAAGTTTACATGGAATGGTACAGACATAAAATAGCACACATGGTACTGGAGAAGAAAAGACCTCCATCTACCTGATATTAAGGCTTATTGTAAAACTGCAGCAAATCTTCATTAAATCCCCTTTGTTTCTTTGTCAAAGATGAATCAACTTTATCATTGTACATCTTTTTTCTTGTGCTCTCTATTGTTTCCATTAATCTATGTGTATCTATTTTTTAATCAGTATCACACTATCTTAATTACTGTAGTTTTACTCAGCCATAAAAAAAAAAAAAAGATTTAAATTCTGCCATTTTCAGCAACGTAGATGAACTCGGAGAATGTTCAGTTCAGTTCAGTTGCTCAGTGTTGTCCGAATCTTTGCAACCCCATGGACTGCAGGACGCCAGGCTTCGCTGTCCATCACCAACTCCCAAAGCTTGCTCTAACTCATGTCCATTGAGTCGGTGATGCCATCCAACCACCTTATCCTCTGTCATCCCCTTCTCCTCCCGCCTTCAATCTTTCCCAGCATCGGGGTCTTTTCCAATGAGTCAGTTCTTTGCATTAAGTGGCTTATGCTTCGTGAAATGAGTCAGATATTGAAAGACAAATACAGTATATCACTTGCATATGGAATCTAAAAAATAATGCCCAAAAATGTATATGGAAAACACAAAAATACTCACAGATATAGGAAACAAATTAGTGGTTACCACCAAAGGAAGGGGGAAGGGAAAATTAGAAATAGGAAATTAAGAGATATAAACTACCATGTATAAAAAAATAGATAAGCATCAAGGATATATTGTATAGCACAGGAAACTATAGCCCTTATCTTGTAATAACTTTTAAAGGAATATTATCTATAAAAAGGCAGATTCTTTACCAGCTGAGCCACAATGGAAGCCCATCTATAAAAAGAGTAAACCACTATGCTGTATATCTGAAACTAATATAACACTGCAAATCAACTATACTTCAATAAAAATACATTAATTAATAAAGCAACACATGATACCTGACAAAAAACAAAATGAGCAAAACCCCATAGAACTTTGTAATATAGCTGTTTCTTCTAATTCTATGAGATTTTATATACTATACATTCACAGGCACATACATATTCATAATTATTATATGTCCTACAAAAGAAGATAATAGAATAGAAATATGTCAGTAGTCATAGTAAGTGCAAACATAACAACTTGTAAAGGATGTAAAGTCTAAAATCAGATGTTAAAAGTATCCAGCTAGTCCTAATCAAAAAGGCACAAGTGAAATATAATTATATTAAAAGATTAAAAAACAAGTTTTTCCAGGTACTTAGTAACCAAAAGAAATCTGTCAAAGCAAAAATAATATCATATACTTTAAGTAACAGGCAGTAATAGGGCTAAGGCTAATAAAGATTCTATAGAATGATAAAAGAGATATTCTGAACTATTCTGAACAGTCTAGTTTTTACTGGGCTTTTGTGTCCTTCAAAATTCATATGTTGAAAACCTAATCCCAATGGAGGTTGAGCCTTTGGGAGGTAGTTAGGTCATAAGAGAGGAATCATCATGAATGGAACAAGTGACTGTGTAAGAAGAAGACAGAGAGCTGGGGAGCTCAATTTTTGCCATATGCACATACAACCGGAAGACATCCTTCCCTGCAAATCAGGAAGAAGGCCCTCACCAAGAACACAACTATGCTGACATCCTGAGCTTGGATTTCCAGACTCCAGATCTATGAGAAATAAATGCTTGTTGTCTAAGCCACTCAGTTTATGCTAACTTGTTACAGCAGTATGAGGTAAGAAAGACAATATACTAATTATAATATAAACAAAACTATAAAGTACCTGTGAATAAACCTTTCAAACTATGCATGAGATTTAATGAAGTAACTCATTAAATTTTATTGGATAACAGGCACCAAAGAAGAAATATATATAAAATAAAAGCTTTCCCACATATATAAGTTATATACTTGGCTTATGGATGGGTAAGACTAAATATAGCAAAGATGTTCTTTTTCTCCAATATAGCTTACAGTTTAAATGAAATTCCAACTTTGGGCCATGATATGTTACATGCTAAGCTAAGCCAAAAATTCATATAGAGAATTAAAGGGCTCAAAATAGAATATTTGAAGTAGTAGAAGGAGACAGGATATTAAAATCCATTATACAATTGCATTGACTATAAAAATATTATTAAAAGTATACAAAGTAAAACAGTTATTTTATAAAACAGTGTGTGTGTGTGTGTGTGTGTGTGTGTGTGTGTGTGTGTGTTTATGATGTACTATTTAAGCAATACCACTGGAGGAAAAAATGCTATTTACATCAAAAAAATGATAAGATAGATAGATTTGTACCTCACACCATAACTTAAGATATATTCTGGTGTATTAAATATTGTATTAGTTATCTGCAGCTGCTGTAACAAAGTGCCACAACTGGGTGGCTTAAAATAGAAACTTATTATCTCACAGTTCTGGAGTCCAGAAATCAAAAAGTTAACAGGACCATGCTCCCTCTGAGGCCCTGGGTAGAATGCTTCCTTGTTTCCTTCTGTTTCTGGTGAAAGTGTGTGTTAAGACACTCAGTCCTGTCTGATTCTCTGTGACACCATGGACTGTAGTGTGACAGGTTCCTCTGTCCATGGGATTTCCCAGGCAAGATTACTGGAGTGGGTTGCCATTTCCTTCTCCAGGGGATCTTCCCCACTTAAGGATTGAACCCAGGTCTCCTGCATTGCAGGTAGATTCTTTACCATCTGAGCTATCAGGAAAGCCCTGATTTCTGGTGGTTACCATCAGTCATTGGCATTTCTTGGCTGGCAACTGAATCACTCTGATCTCTGTCTCTTTTGTCATATGCTATTGTCCTGTCTCTGTGTCAGTATGCAAATTTCCTGCTTATGACACTAGGCATTTTGGATGAAAACCCTATTCTAGTATGGCCTAATTTTAACTTAACTAATTGCATCTACAATAAGCCTATTTCAAATAAGGTCACATGCTGAGGTAATGGGGTTAATAAGACTTCAGCATATTTTTTTGAGGCACCCAACTCAACCTGTAACAATTCACTTCTGCCCACCCCCCAATAATGCATTGTCTTCCCATGTGCAAAATACATCCACACCATATGAATATCTCTTAGTAGTAAGCATTCCAGTATCAACTCTAAATCTAAAATTTCATCTAAATATCATGAATCTAAAGTCCCAAGTCTCATAATCAAAATCATTTAAATCAATTATGGGTGATACTCAGAGTATGATTAATCCTGGAGCAAAATTCCCCTCTATCTGTGAACCTCTGACTAGACAAGTAGTCAATTTCCAAAATACAATGGTGGAAACACATAGCACAGATACCCACACGGCAAAAGGAAGAAACTTTTGGAAGGAATAAAGAGATTACAGCTGTGAACAGGTCCAAAATCCAGCAATGCAAATTGCACTAGATCTCAAGACCTGTGGCGCCATACCCTTTTGAGTGGGCCCACTGGGGCAACCCTGCCCCCTCAGCCCTCTCCCAGGCCTGTGCCTTCTGTCCTGTGGTGGCAGTAGGAGCCTTGCCTGCCTCTGCCTTCTGGCTCTTCCCTCTAGTTGTTCTTCCCTCATTCCTTCTCATCTCTTTCCCTTTCAGACCATGAAGTTACTGTTTCTATTAGTAAAAGATTTTCAAAACCCTTGGTCTTCCATGCAATACTCAGGGATCCAAGCCATCAAACAAGAACTGTCCTCCTCAGATATTTCCTGGATAATCTCATCTTTTTTCCTGGCTTATGCAGAGATGGTTGATTAGAGTCATAAATTACCTCCCTAACCTCTTCAGTAAGGGTCTGTCCAGCCCTCCCCTGGTTTTATTTTTCAAATAGGTTGTGAATTTTCTAAATCATCAAGTGCTGGTTACTTTTTGCTTAAACCTTCATCTTTCAATTTATCTTTCCTCTTGAATTTTACCAAAAACAGCAAAAAGAGATATATGCGCTTTCGGAAACACTTTCCTTGGACATTTCCTCAGCTAAATATTCGAGTTGATCACTTACAAATTCCACTTGCCACAAAAACTGCATATACAATTCAACCAAGGTCAGTCACTTTATGATAAGGATTACCTCTCCTTCAGTTTCCAATAACATGTTCTTAAATGCTATTCGAGACTGTACCTGAAACATCTTTAACATTCACATTTCTGGTAACATTCTGTTCATGATGATACATGTATTCTGTAAGACAACAGAAGCTTCTCTGCAGCTCTTCTCACTTTTTTTTTCAGAACTCTTACCTGAACTGCCTTTAATGTCCTTATATCTGTCAATATCTTTGAAGCCATCTATGTTTTCCTATCGTGTACCTCAAAATTCTTCTATTCTCTACCCATTATCCAGTTCTAAAGCTACTCGCATAATTTTAGGTAGTTATAACAGTAGCAGCCCACTTTCCAGTATCAAAATTTGTATTAGTTTCCTAGGGCTTCCATAACAAATGACCACAACTGGATGTCTTAAAAGAGAACTTTATTCTCTCACAATTCTGGACGTTAGAACTTCGGAATCAGGATGTCAACAAGACCATGAGTCCTTTGAAATTCTGGATAGAATTCTACCTTGCCTTTTCATAGCTTGTGGTGACCTTCAATCTTTGGCAACCTTTTTCTCACAGCTGCATCCTTATATGGCATCTCTGTCTCTGTGTTCAAATCTCCATATTCTTATAAGGACACCAGTCATACTGGATAAATCCTATTCCAGTATGAATATCCTATTCCAGTATGATTTCACTTTAACTTAACTAATTCCATCTGTAACAATCCTATTTCCAAATTAAATCACATATAAGTTAGGAGTTCAGTCTATTTTTTAGGGAGACACAATTCAATTCATAACAAATAAGTATATTTGTAGAGCAAGACTACAAAAATAACTTGGAAGAAAATATAGAAATGCTTTTGAGCATTGTGGTATATTAAGACTTTTTAAAAGACCAAAATTCAAAAATAATAAACTCAACCACACTGCAATTATATACTTCTGCATGTGGAAATTATTAATTAGCCATGTGACAGTGAAATCTTCATGCTTAAAGAAAATATTTAGAACTCACATTGTCAAGAAAGGAATAGAAATTTGATTATGTAAAAATATAAAAAATTCCTACATATTGATAAAAAATTAATTGTTAAAGATTAAATGCAAAAATATGAGGGGTGAATTCATAGTAGGTGCTTAAAATCAGTAGAAATCCAGAAATTCATTTTTAATATGTCTTAATTAACCACTCAGACTGGCAAAAAAGAAAACAAAATAAAATTTAACACAATACATTGTTGGTGTGGATGTGAGAGACAGGAAATTATAAGTACTGCTAAGAGGAGTATAAATGGTTACATCATCTTGAAACAATTTAAGAGTACTTTATAAACTTTTCTTATAACTATCTCATCATTTGATTCACTACATCAGTTAGCTGTTACCATCATATCATGATGATAAGCCACTGTTTAAAAACCACTATGTAATAAACCACTCGAAAACTCATTGATTCAAAGCACAGTGTTTTTATTCTCTCGGGTCTGTGGGTCAGCTAAGACATGCTTTTTAAAGGTGTTAGTAGAGCCCAAGTGAATAATTAGTATATGCGTAGTGGTACTTAAGTTTTGGCTTAGAATCAATACACTATCATTTCCATCCATGTGCTATTGACCGAAAGGAAAAGTGCTCTTTGACTTGTTATCGAGGAGACAAACATGTATCAAGGGGCATGGAAACAGGGACGAGTGAAAAATGTTAGCCAAAAACTATTAAATGTGCTTTCTTGGTCACATTTATTCACAAGCTTATTACATGTAAAACATGTCCACACTCATCCCAAGACCCTAATCTAATCACAGCAGGAGGCCTGAAACCTAAAATCATGAGATCTATATCAATATCAATGTTGGATTAGTTCTTCATGATCCAAAGATTTATGAATAAGAAAGAAAACATCCCCTCAACATACAATGGTCAAACAAGAAAAGAATATTGTCAATAAAAAAATGTGTATTTAGATAATTTGAGACACATAAGAGTCACTCCTTCATTTGCTCATAACCATTCTGAAATCCACCTGGATAAATGATGCCAGATCTCCGTAACTGTGGGGTAAGATATACATTTTATTAGGCACTGATTCTGCTCCCTATGACTGCTTTGCCATTCTAATGTTCTCTAAGGCTCTTGTATTTGCGCTAGGGACATCCTTACTTTTCCATCATTGTCTTTGGCCATTTCTAGAGAGATTTGTAAAACATGTTTTTTGTTTTTGAGATGAAAAACTTTCCCTATCCATCTTTATACTTCTTTATAGCTGTAGAAAGTTGGGGACCAAGAGAACTTTTCTCATCTTGAACTATCTCAGTTAAGGCTTGCTGTAACTTAAAAAAATGTATTTCTCTTAAAAATTTCAAGGATTTTCTGTGTATTTGATTCCAGTCAAGTCTCTTTGCCACATTCTATCCCCATAATTCTTTTGGAGACATCAATTTCCTTATATACATAATTAGAAGTCTATATATATTTTTTCAGCAAAATCATGAAGTTATGCCTGTTATAAGTTCTTTCACCCAAATGAAAAGAGCTCCTAGTTTTTCAGGTATCTTATAAAAGTGACTCCCCTTCTTTTGATTTTTTTTCTTTGACCCCAGGCTGTGTCTTAATTTGAGAATCTTTTATTGACAGGAGAATTGGGAAACAAGATGCTGCTCTTTTTTTGTTGTTGTTCTATCCAAAGTTTTGGGCTCTCTGTATTACATGTAAATTCTGCCTGAAATCTGTCCAGTTGTTTATGAGTTTATACATTTCTTTGGTAGCTTATATGAAGCAACAATCTCACACTTTCAGCATTTGCCTAGAAGCCATCTTGGCACAAGTTCATTGAATACATTTTCTTTTATTAAATAAACATATGATAGTTCTACCAAATGTTCCACCACTGCATAATATTGATTATAATAATAAATTGAAGATAATATCAAAGTATGACACACTTTAAAATATTTGATAAAATGTCATATCCATTCCTGAATAAAATAATTAACTGAATAGCATAAAAGGAAACACAAACACATACACACTTTATATATTGATTCACATTGAATCTACCTTGCAGCAACAAAAATTATGGTACCATTCTGCAGCATTCTTTTGAATTGTGCTATCATCAAAAATGTCAATGCCAGAAAATAGATTTTTTAAAAATATTAAGCTAGACAATTTCATGAGATTTGATCTATAGAAATATTCCCAAGTTTTAAAGATGTAAAACAGAATATACTTGAACAATTTTAAGCAACTCTATTTGGACAAATACAAAGAAATATGAAATGTTTGTATGAAGTTTAAAAATGCTGTGATTTACATTTGTATACTTTCTTTGAGTGTGAATTTGGCAAAAATCTAATTGTAAACTTTAGTAAAAATTGTATGGAATCTATGGTAATATAAATGTCATACACATATTTTTAACAGTTAGGCTCTGAAACAAGTGTGTTTTGAATGTTATACTGCACAGAGCACTTGTAAATAACTAAATGTCACTAGTCATATCCAATAGAAGAATTTCTCTTTCATAAACATTGAAAGAAACACCTTCAAAACAAACAATTTATTTGTATGTGATTTCATGAGCAGTTCAACCAAATTAAAATGCACACATTACATATAAGTTTAGGTCATACTGTGAAATTAGTCTACTTAAAAATATTTTTTGAACATTTGCTGAACATAGTAACTAATAATTGAAAACAATTACTGAAAGGTATAGGTACATGGATAAGAATAAAAGTTAAAACATTTTCAGAAAATCAAATTGTCCATTTTTTGAATGTGGTTATCATCTTTAAATCTTTTTCTGGGGATCTCTTTTATTATACTGAATAAAATTATAAAGTACTTTGAAAATGAATATAATAAAAATTTATAAACTTTCACATCATTTGCACTTTTTTGCATACTTGCTATGTTTACTGTGCTTAACAGCAAAGGAGCCACCATCTCCTAGTATCAGCTAACTTCCTGTTAAACTTTGCCAATAGAGGGCTCTAGAAGGCAGTTAGAAGACAGGAAAAAGAAAAAATAAAAAAAAAGATTTTAATTCCAAATGTATTTGCTTGTGGTTTCTGTCAGCAAAGCCACACAATGGCCCTTCAGATGGATGTGGCAGTTGTCTCCAGTTTTCAGCTTTTGTCTGTTTTTGCAGCATTCGCAGGAATGAGACCCATCATTCACTTCCTCCAAACTCAATGATATGAAAACAACCTGATTAGAAAAGTAAATAAAAATATCTGAACAGACACCTCACTGATGTAGATATGCAGACTGTAAATATGCAAACGAAAGAAGTGTTCAATTCATATATCATTAGAGAATTACAAATTAAAACAACGAGAAACTCATATATACCTATTCAGTTCAGTTCAGTTCAGTTCAGTTCAGTCGCTCAGTTGTGTCCGACTCTCTCCGACCGCATGGACTGCAGCACGTCAGGCCTCCCTGTCCATCACCAAATCCCGGAGTTTACTCAAACTCATGTCCACTGAGTCGGTGATGCCATCCAACCATCTCATCCTCTGCCATCCTCTTCTCCGCCTGCCTTCAATCTTTCCCAGAATCAGGGTCTCTTCAAATGAGTCAGCTGTTCACATCAAGTAGTCCAAGTATTGGAGTTTCAGCTTCAACATCAGTCCTTCCAATGAAAATTCAGGACTGATTTCCTTTAGGATGGACTGGTTTGAACTCCTTGCAGTCCAAGGGACTCTCAAGAGTCTTATCCAGCACCACAGTTCAAAAGCATCAATTCTTTGGTGCTCAGCTTTCTAAATTTATTAGAAAGAGTAAAAGTCTAAAACACTTACAATAGCAAATGCTGATTCCATGTTCCAAAGATGTGGAGCAATGGGAACTTTTATTCCTTGCTAGTGGAAATGCAAATAATATAGCCACTTTGGAAGACATTTTAGAAGATTCTTAGAAAACCAAACATTGGCTTAGCATATGATCCAGCAATTATACTCCAATATATTTATACAAATGAACTGAAAACTTATGTCTACACAAAAATCTGCACAAGGATGTTTACAGCAGCTTTATTCATAATTGTCTCAAATTGAAAGAAACCAAGATATCCTTCAATAGACAAGCAGATAAACAAACTCCTCTACATTCCTATCAAGGCCACAAAAAGACAGGAAAATATCTAAATGCATATGGCTTAATGAAATGAGCCAGTTTAAAAAGACCATCTATTGAAGGATTCTAACTATATGACCATTCTGAAAATATCAAAATTTTAGAGATTACTGGACATATCAGTGGCTACCAGAGATTTTGGAGTAGAGATGGTGAGATGAATGAATTGAACTTGCTTATTTAACACTTTATTCTCACTGGTTTAGATAATATACCTTTTCAACTGATTGCATCATGTTTTCGAATGTCTGCTTTGGGGTTTCCCAGGTAGCTCAGTGGTAAAGAATTCACCTGCTGTGCAGGAGACATAACTGAGTTCAATATTCTTGCCTGGAAAAATCTCATGTACAGAGGAATCTGGCAGGAGACAGTCCATGGGGCTTCAAAGACTCAGACGTGACTGAGCACACAAGCATCTAGTGTCTGCTTTATCATTTATTCAAATCAATATTGTACAGGATGGGCAATAATCTGAACACAGTTTTGAAGGGGTAACTTTTAATTGGCTCTTGATTTGTCTTATTCCATGACACAAAAAGCTATTTGCTTTCTTTATTAATTAATAAAAAAGACCTTTATGTTATCTATGTTGTGATGATTGAACAGCATGGAAAAGACCAGTTTAGATTAAAAGCTTTGTTTTGCTTATAATTAATCCCAAATTTCTTAAACCACTTACTCTCAGTTCAACTTAAATGTGGGTATTTTAGTGTAAGTTAACTTTTAGTCTGTACTAGGGGACTTAAAAACAATCACCTATTTGTGTGTTACACTAATAAAAGTATCATTTTAAGTGAAAAAGAATAAAGATGCAATGATATATAAAATGAGCTAAGATTTCCATAAAGATTTATTTAATTTATTAAAGTGTATGATGAAAAAAACACAGAATATACTTATGGAGCGTAAGTGTACATTGCATAAATATATAAAGGATCTCATTGATCTCTTGTAATTTTGTTGAACAATACTGCTTATTGTACTTTACTGGCTTCTTTCAAAAACTTAGATTTACAGTTGCCAGAGAAATTATAAGTAGAAAAGTAATACTTCTGAAGATTTATATTATGTAAGGGTATATATCCCTAGATAAGTGGTTTTGTACCACATTAAACAAAACTTCTGGTTTAAATTCATCAAAATCACCTCAAATAAAAATTGAAATAATGCTATATTTATGTTATTTCTACCTTTAAACTTTATCTCTAAAGCCTTTAGGGAAGCCCTTTTTGACTGCACCAATGGTCAATTAACATATGGCAAAGAAGGAAAGAATATACGATGGAGAAAAGACACTGTCTTCAATAAGTGGTGCTGGAAAAACTGGACAATTACATGTAAAAGAATGAAACTAGAACACTGCCTAACACCACACACACAAAAAAATAACTCAAAATATCTTAAAGATCTGAATGTAAAAGCCATACTCTATAAAACTCTTAGAGGAAAATACAGTCAGGACACCCTTTGCCATAAATCACAGCAAGATCTTTTTTGACCCATCTCTTAGAGTAATGAAAATAAAAACAAACAAATGGAACCTATTTAAATTTTAAAATTTTGCACAGCAAAGGAAATTGTAAGATGAAAAGACAGCCCTTAGAATGGAAGTCAAGTGGGCCATAGGAAGCATCATTATAAACAAAGCTAGTGAAGGTGATGGAATTCCAGTTGGGGTATTTCCAGTCCTAAAAGATGATGCTGTGAAAGTGCTGTGCTCAGTATACCAACAAATTTGGAAAACTCAACAGTGGCCACAGGACTGGAAAAGGTCAGCTTTCATTCCAATTCCAAAGAAGAACAATGTCAGAGAATGTTCCAACTACCTCACAACTGCACTCACTTCACATGCTAGCAAAGTAATGCTCTCAATTCTCCAAGCTCGGCTACAACAGTACGTGAACCGAGAACTTCCATATGTTCAGGCTGAATTTAGAAAAGGCAGAGGAACCAGAGATCAAATTGCCAACATCCACTGGATGATAGAAAAACCTAGAGAGTTCCAGGAAATATTTATTTCTGCATCATATACTACCCTAAAGCCTTTGACTATGTGGATCACAACAAACTGGAAAACTCTTAAAGAGATGGGAATACCAGGCCACCTTACCTGGCTCCTGAGAAAGCCTGGCTTTCTAGGTTGGTTATAGCTTTTCTTCCAAGGAGCAAGCGTCTTTAATTTCTTGACTGCAGTCACCATCCGTAGTGACTTTGGAGCCCAAGAAAATAAAATCTGTCACTGCATTCATGTTGAGGTTTGACAAAAAACAGCAAAATTCTGTAAAGCAATTATTCTTCAATAAAAAATATATTGAAAAAAAAAGCAGAGCCATTACTTTGCCAGCAAAGGTCTGTCTAGTCAAAGCTGTGGTTTTTCCAGTAGTCATGTGTGAATGTGCGAGTTGGACCATAAAGAAAGCTGAGTGCCGAAGAATTGGTGATTTGAACTATGGTGTTAGAGAAGACTTTTGAGAATGCCTTGGATGCGAGGAGATCCAAGCAGTCAATCCTAAAGTGAATCATTCCTGAATATTCATTGGAAGGACTGATACTGAAGGTGAAACTCCAATACTTTGGCCACCTGATGCGAAGAGCCGACTCATTAGAAAAGACTTTGATGCTGAGAAAGATTGAAGGCAGGAGGAAAAGGGGACAACAGAGGATGACATAGTTGGATGGCATCACCGACTTGATGGACATGAGTTTGAGCAAGCTCTGGGAGATAGTGAAGACCTGGGAAGCCTGGCGTGCTGTAGTTCATGGGGTCACAAAGAGTAGGATGCGACTGAGTGACAACAATAACAACAAAAGAATGGGAGAAAATATTTGCAACAAAGCAACTGATAAGGGATTAATCTCCTAAATACACAGTTCATGCAGCTCGATATCAAAAAAATAAACAACCCAAATAATAATAGATTCAAAATAATAATAGTTTTAAAATATAAACAGACATTTCTCCAAAGAAGATATGCACATACCCAACAAACACGTGAAAAGGCACTCAACATCACTAATTATTAGCAAAATGCAAATCAAAACACCAATGAGGTATCATCTCATACCAGTCAGAATTTTGTTTTTTAGTTTCTAAGTTGTGTTCAAATGTTTTGAAACCCCATAGACTGGAGCCTACCAGGCTCTTCTGTCCTTGGAATTTTCCAGCAAGAATCCTTGCAGTATCCAGCAAGAATATTGGAGTGAGTTGCCATTTCCTTCTCCAATCAGCCAGAATGGTCATCACCAAAAATCTACAAAGAATACATGCTGGTGATGGTGTGGAGAAATGGGAACCTTCTTATATTGTTGGTGGGAATGTAAATTGATATAGCCAGTATAGAGAAGAGTATTGAGGTTTCTTAAAAAACTGAAAAGAGAACTACGGCATGACCTTCTGGCCCCATGCCTGGACATATACTAAGAGAAAACCATAATTCAAAAAGGCACATGCACTCTAATATTCATTGAAGCACTATTTACAATAGCTAGGATATGGAAGCAATTTAAATGTCCATCAACAGAGGAATGGATAAAGAAGATGTATCACATATATATGATGGAATATTACTCATCCATGAAAAGGAATGAAATTGTGTCATTTGCAGACATAGGTGGGCCTAGAGAATCTCATACAGAGTGAACATGTCAGAAAGAGAAAGATAAATATTTCATGTTAACACATATAGGTGGACTTTAGAAAAATTGTATAGATAATCCTATTTGCAAAGTAAAACAGAGATACAGATGTAGAAAGAACATATGGATACCAAGGGGGAAAAGAATGGGGGTGGCGGGATGAATTGGGAGACTGGCATTGACATATATACACTACTATGTATACAGCAGATAACTAAGGAAAACCTACTGTATAGCATAGGGAGCTCTACTTGGTTCTCTATGGTAACCTAAATGAGAAGGAAATCTAAAAAAGAGGGGATATATGTATTAGCTGAAACTGATACAACAGTGTAAAGCAACTATACTAAAAAAAAAAAACCTTGAAAAAATCAACTATTATTTAATGGTGAGATTTACAAACATTAACGATAAAATTATCTTTAGAATTTATATACAATATAAAATTTCCTATAGCTTAGCTGCCAGTATTTACTTCCTGATGTAAATTCCTACACAAAATGCATTAGTTCTGTTTCCCCAAGAAGTAGATAGCCAGATGGAATGAGACATGTAAAGATTTATCGTGGAAAAAGACTGTGGAGAATAGAGAGGAAGTTGGATAAACTTCAGACTACAGTGCAGATCTGCCCTATGAAGGAGAATGAGGAGGGAGGAGGATGAGTAGGAAAACTCTCACATGATAGTACAGTTCTGAGAAAATTTTGCCCAGGGTAATGGTGAGTGCCTGAGTCAAATTCACCTGCCAGAGCAATCTGGTTTCTCACAGGAAATGTTCAGTGCCAGGATCCAGGTCTACTCAGTAATTAACTAGGAGCAGCTCTGTAGAAGGATGGTCTTATAGATGTGGAGCAGCAGTAGCTGGGACTGCTGGTCTACTACGTGCTTCCCAAAGCAGGAGATCTGAATGGCTCATTTCCACGGCTATTTCTCACCATGTATTACATAGGGGTATTTTCTTTCCTGGAGAGGAAGATCTCTCTGATTCCTCTGAAATGATAGTTTAACTTCCTTTTCTTTGGTGAAGAACTTGAATAGTGTTTGTTGCTTCTTTATATCACAGGTTGACATTTTTTTTCATTATAAAGTACCAAACTGCTAGAATGCCATGGAAGAATTCCAATTATGTTTGGGTGCTTAAGATTTATCTCTATTATTTGCTTGAACTTTTGAGTGAACAATTTTCTTCCTTCCTCCTCTACTAATCTTTATATTTCCATCCTCCTGGCTATCTGCTTAGCTCCAGAGTTCCCCTTTATTTTATCCTAATTACTATGACTACAATAATTGGGTAGAGAAAATAACTACAATGGTTAAGATCAGATGCCTTCTGTTTCTCTTTTGTTTAAGAGATTATTTTATATAACATATAAAAATTATATAATTATATAAATATATATGATAATTCATAAAATAAATATAAATATATAAAATTATATAATTTTATATAATATAGTTCATATGATTTTATTATAATTATAGACAACTTTTACATCAAAATTAGGATGAAAACCTTAAAAAGTGGTTATATAACTGAATTATATACAACTTGTTTTCCTCCTGCTTCCCTGATGGATCAGACAGTAAAGACTCTGTTTGCAGTGCAGGAGACTTGGGTTCAATCCCTGGGTGGGGAAGATCCCCTGGAGAAGAAAATGGCAGTGCACTCCAGTATTCTTGCCAGGAAAATCTCATGGACAGAGGAACCTGGCAGGCTACTGTCCATGGGGTTGCAAAGAGTCAGACTGAACTGAGTAACCAACACTTTCACTTTGTTTTCCTCTGTGTCTAAATATAAAATACATTTTCCAAGAGAAGTAATCCTTATTATAACGTAAAACTTGGTTTTATTGATATTTGAAGATCTCTAGATTTATTAATAATGCATGACCTTTATTTTTCATTGTTTTAATTACTGTAAGATTATGTCATGGCACATACCAAAAGAAAGAGTTAGTGTTAATTTCTTATACGCTTTTACACTGAAAAAAGGAACCGTATAACTCCTTTTCTATGAAATATATTTTATCCAATTTGAAAATGTGGCTGAAGTGTAATTTATTTACAGCTGGGTGATTTGTAATTATTTATCAGTTGGGAATTTCTTCACATTTATTAAAGTAATATATTTAATAAATTCTTAACAAATTCTGCATTGGGAAGGATATGGATAATTTTCTATCCAGTGATAATTAGATATCTTCAACTTAGGTGACGTTTTACCCAAAGCTAAAATAAAATTTTGATTTTATACTTGTCTTAATTTTTCTTTATTATTTTAAGTATCTTAGATGAATCCTCATTATAATTTTGTTACAAGTTTGTCTGCTGTTAAACCAATTCAATCAGCAGTAATCAACTGTAATTTTTTTTCGTATTTTTACATATATTAGTTGTTTTGATATGTGATCTAACTTCAAATCTGTTTCCCCTTTTATATAAAGTCATGTTCAAACTTTAGCATAATAAAGTTCCAATTTCCTTTACAATGAACAATAACTGAGTATAATCCGACTATTAAGATGTAGGGAAAGAAATGTGTATAAAATTCAGGATGATTCCTTTAAAGTGCAACTTGTGTGGTTTTCTTTTTGATTGGCTAAAACATAAATGTGAGGCTAGAACATCCAACTTGACCTTGAGGGAATATGAGGTTTTCCCAGTGGAGCAAGGAGAACGCAATGGCACCCCACTCCAGTACTCTTGTGGAAAATCCCGTGGACGGAGGAGCCTGGTGGGCTACCGTCCATGGGGTCGCTAAGAGTCAGACACGACTGAGCGACTTCACTTTTATTTTCACTTTCATCCGTTGGAGGAGGAAATGGCAACCCACTCCAGTGTTCTTGCCTGGAGAATCCCAGGGACAGGGGAGCCTGGTGGGCTGCCGTCTATGGGGTCGCACAGAGTGGGACACGACTGAAGTGACTTAGCAGCGGCAGCAGCAGCAGCAGCAGTGGAGCAAATAAAGTTATATCCTTGAGGACTTTGTGGAACATAGTCTTTAATATAAGCTCTGAAATTATCCTTTCTCTCAACAAATAGTAATGAATTAGAAGCAAATATATTTTATTCTTCTATCTTCATTTTCATTTTGTATACCTATCTTAAATATCTCTATCAGAATAAATATTGATTAAAAGTACAGACTTTGAGCCAGACTTCTAAAATTAATTTCTGCTTCTAACATGTAATAGCTATAAAAACTTGGGCAAGATATTATACCTACTGTGTCTCAGTTTCCTTATTGAAAAAATAAAGTTAACACTAATATCCAGCTCATTGAATTGGTGTAAATATTTAAAATATTCCTTTGCACATATTAATTTCTTCTTCTTTTACTTCCTCCCCCCTCTTCCTTTCTCTTCATTCTTGTTCAGCAGTTCTTTTCAAAATATTTTGGTATACACAATGATTAAATTTATAATATGACAAAAATTTTGATAACATCTCATCTATTAACTATTTTGGGTATTTCTAGTTTTTCATTTATTTAGTTATTCAAGGAATACTTATTGAAAACTTAATATGTAATACATTTATTAACAGAAAATTACATTTGAAAAATAATTGTCTTGTACTACTTACTTTCTTAGAGTTTTACAAGGAAAATAAGAGCTTTTTCTTATTACTATGTTTTACATTTTCTGCAATGAATAAATATATATATGCATATATGTGTAACACAACATTAAAAGACTGTGAATGCATTTTAAATTGAATTTTTATTCAATTACATTAAAATTCACATGCAAAAATTGTTCTTAAATTGGCTGTTTTTTACTACTACACTCTTATGCCAGAAATAGCCTAATTGGTTATATATTAATTTAAAAATAAAAGAGAAAGCTTTAGAAACTAAAGTGACAATAGCCTTCCCTTTTAAAAATGTAGGGCTTCTTGTTTAACTTAATCATAGCCTATTTGGATGTCTTATCTATTTAAAATTCAGAAAATACAGCTGTTAGCGATGTGCATTCTTCACTCTGTTCCTTAAGGACATACTACTTATCACACATCTCATCAGAATTACTCTGGCAAGCCATTATGAGATGTACTTTTTCATGTATTTTATTTTTTTATTAGACCTTCAACAGGTAGACATACTTGTTTTTACTTTTATAATAAAGTATCCCTAAAATATAGATATGATTTACGATACTAAAGTAATGTACTTCTAATAATAATGATAATAGTGTTATACAGTATTAAAATAATTATTCCTAGAATTTTAAAGTACCTTTATAAATATATTAGGTATTTTTTTCATATTGCAGGGGAAAACTAGTTGTGATTGTGCTTATATAAAAGCATAAATCATATTTTATTTGAAGTATGTAGTTTTATTGTAGTGCATATGAAATAACTTGTTTAAAATAACTAGGATGAAAAGGAAAGAAAATTATGGGCCAGTCTGCGCATATTTCCTTATCATGCTTAAAAAGTGGTTTGAAAATGCTTTATTGAAAACCTATGGCAACTTTCATGTAAAAAAAATAATATTAAACTGATGCTTAAAGATACAAAAGAATGAAAACACTGATCTACACACTCAAAGATTAGATCACTTGTTTTTTCTATTCTTCTGTTTCTCTCTTAATTAAACTGTTTTCAAAACCTGTTCCTCCTAAAAGAGAAAAAAAGAAAAAAAGATGGCACTATAAATAAATCAAACTACTTAACAGAATCTTTAAAAGTAAAGGAAAACAAACCCATTCAATAGTGACATTACAAAAAAAAAAGAAAAAAACGAGGTGGGGGCAACTTCTGGGTTAAAACGGAGTCAATTTCTTCCTACTTTCCTTTATGCTATTCCACAAGCAGGAGACACATAAAAACTCATTAAAAGTACTAAATCTAAGACCTATAAAAAAACAAATGCCAGCGATTGTGATAAATATCAACTAAATATAAACTGCATTTATAAAAGCCATCAGGAAATTTATGACACAACTGCAGCCCTGCATGACTGAAAGATAAGGTGGGCTCATGATTGCTTTCTACCATTTGCCCTGATTCAGAGAAATACAGTTATGCCAAACAGAAAACTTGCACTCTCTTTCCTCTTTCTTGTTGCTAATCTTAATAAAGACAGTTCAAGGTGACTTTTCTAGTCTTGATTCCAACACAACTTTTACAGTTTTCAGAGAATGCAATTTCTACAAATTAATATGACAGAAAATATCAAGTTTAGAGATTGCATCCTGCAATAGGTAAAATTTAACAATAAATTTCTATAGAAATATAAGAGGTGGGGAAAATCTGGATTGAAAGGTGTGGTCAGGATTGCACAACCTCACTCTGTCTACCTTTCAGTGCTGGAGACTCAGGCAGTCAGGAAAGGAGATAATCATATTTGGTACAACAGACACTTTAGAAATTGTGTTGCATATTACCCAGCTTTTCGTGGGTATATCAGAAAAAGGCTTCAGCCTTACTAAAAAACATGGTGAGTGAAGCCAAAAAAAAAACAACCCCAAAATAAATAACTCCTATGAACTTTGCCATTCCATAAGCATGTGACTTGACTATATTTCTTCTGGATAAAAAAATAAAAGGTAAAGGGAAGTCAACAAATTTCTGATAGAACATGATAGCATACAAGCAGCAAAACTTCTTAAAGACACAAGAGAGACTTCTTTACAATGTTCTAGGTCCATGGGGCCAGGTGTGTGAATAGTGGCATCCTCAGCACCTACCGCAGGACTGGGTCCCCAGGATGCACTAAGTGAATGTCTGTGTAACATGTAAGGATAAACAATGATTGTGGGGATAGAAAGGAGATGAATGTTGAATGTAAGTTTTAGTGAATATGGAAAATAAGAAAAAGGAAAATTGTAGATAAAGTGATTCAATCCTAGATGACAGGGAGAATAATGCTACCAAAAATGCAACATGGCTACTGGAGAGAAAATGTGTGACTGGAAAATAAATTTTATAATACGAATATTTAATAGTAAACACTATTACCATGGTTAAATGTGAGGTGTCTCTATGGTAAAGAATCCACTTGCCAATGCAGGAGACATGAGTTTCCTCCCTGGGTTGGGAAGATCCCCTGGAAAAGGAAATGACAATCCAATACAGTATTCTTGCCTGGGAAATCCCATGGAGAGAGGAGCCTGGTGGGCTACAGTCTATGCGATTGCAAAAGAATCTGACACAACTTAGTGACTAAAGCAACAAAAACAAAAAATTCTATTATTATCTAATAAAAGGGAGCATTTAAGTTTGGGGGATAGTTTTGTTTCATGTAGTTTGATAATATCTTATAATAGGAACAAGAAAAATATTCTAGACAATAGTTTAGCCTTTACTATATGAGATATGAAGTTACCCTCTCAGAGAAATGAGTAACTTTCATAATACAGTAAAAGAGTGATGTCAATAAGACAAGTTTAAGACTGGAGAACTTGGAATATAATAATGGCAGCTGACCTGGAGCCTGACTGACCATAAACATCTCTTAATTGTCACATGCATGCATATATGCTCAGATGCTCAGCCGTGTCTGACTCTGCAACCTCATGGACTGTGGCCCACCAGTTTCCTCTGTCCATGGAATTCCCCAGGCAAGAGCACTGGAGTGGGTTTCCATTTCCTATTCTAAACTCACATATGGAAAGGCAAAACTGAATGTAAACCGTAATTCAAATGAAATATAAAATAATACCATACATAAATTAGAAGCCAAAATGTAGGACTTTCATGTTCTTTGATTTTAATTATGATTTTACACATTGTAATCATGTATTTTAAATTATATCACTCATCCATCCTATCAGGTTTATCAATCACAAGTGAATATTTTTATAATGGTTCTAGCTTGAAGTAACTCTATAGAATATCATCTTTTAAAATCATGCTCTTATTGATTTTAATTTTAACAACTCAATACCTTCCTTACTCAGAGAAAATAAATATTTAAAACTGTGAGTCATTCATAGTGAAAAAGAACACTGTCTACATGGAATGTAAGTTAACGCTCATCACAGACAATGCACTGAGTAAATATATGTAAAACTCTTACAATACTATTTTTATTAACTTACTCTATCCTAAACAGATAACAGGGAACTAAGTTTGCAAGGCTGAATTTATTATCCTTTTTCTGTTAATAACTATAGCCAACTGGTGTTGTCGTTTAACTATTCATTGCTTCAGAGAGGCATGAGTTACAATGGTGACTTTACAACTTGTTTTATCATTCCCAGTTTTGATCTGTTGTGAAGAAGTTATTAATGCCTCGTAGTATAGCCTGAGGACAGAATAGGGTAGAACTGAGTGCCATTATTTTCTCAATGACTTGGAGAGTCCCTGACACACACTCACACAAAATAAATGAAGACAGAAACACTTTTTTTTCTTGGCATATAGGTAACTTTAACTAAGAGTAAAAAACTTAATACTCTCTGATGAAATTGAAATACCCATGCATTTTCTCTAATGTGTACTAAGTCCTTAAACATCCTGCATGTTTGAAATACCATCTAACAAATACATTTTTGTTTGTTTAGAAAGTGAGTATTTCTGCTAAAAAGCATTGCTTTTATAATAGCACCATTTAAGTCTAACATTTCACAATGAATTTGAACAGCATAATGGAGTGGTTAACCATTCCCTTCTCCTGAGTATCTTCCCAACCCCAGAATCAAACGTTGGGTCTCCATTGCAGGCAGATGGATTCTTTACCATCTGAGCCACCAAGAAAGCTAAATTTATATATTAAAAATGTTTAAATATACATACAGTTTTGTCAGAACTTATACATTAACAATTAAATTATCACTATAAATCTGAGTTTTCTTAACCTATTGCAATTTATATTCTCGTCAAATGAGTAAATATTTTATAACTATTTGTCTTGGTTTAAAAAAGCTAATTAATAAGGGAAACATTATTTTTTCTTAAAGTATATATTTTTCAGAATTAATTTTGTGGTGCAAATACAAGAATCCCTTCTAAGTTTGAAAATCTTTTAGTTCTTTCTTGAAATCGTGAAAAATATAATAGAAATTAATGTACAGTTTTGATGTTCTTCAAGAAGCAAGGCGTTTCTAGATTGTAATCTGTTATTTCTTCTGCAGTAGGCTCTTATCTCCATGTTTGCATGTTCTCCTGTGACTCTAAAAACATCAGGAAGCTACGATTAGAAACACAACACTTCTGCTATATTTACAGTTTAAATATAAAACGGCAGAGGTGTTGATCATTAAGTAAACATTTCAACAACTATCTTTAAAGTAATGCTTAATATTTAATATGTGTGTTCTATAGTTTTCTAATTTCTATTTCATCAAAGAATACTAAGTTTTAACTGAAGTATTTGGTATTTGGATGAGGAATATCTCACTTGCACACAGAAAATCAAGACTGATGTATTGAATCAAAAAATAAAGTAGTAAGTTATTTTCACCTAAAAAAATTACAATGCTTCATGTGAGCAATATGAAGAGGAAAAGGTGATTTTTTTGTTTTTTTTTTTATGAATTCTATAAAAATAATAAACTTTTTGAAAATACATTTTGAATTGTTTTCAGTTCTGAGCAGAAAAAAATTCCTCTGTTTTAATAATCTTCAAAAAGGAAATGAGAGGGGACAGAAGTGGCCATAGGAGATATTAACCCATCAGGAATTTTCATCTGCCAGAGGTGGAACTTATAAAATAGTGACTTGGTATGAAATCATACATCTGAATATTGCTTTAATGAATAGAAAACATTCTATTTTTTCTAGTCTTATATGTACTCTATGCTCATTCTCTTTAAAGAAAAGGGGTCAAATCTCTTTTTATATTCTGTAATATAAGATTTTAAAAGTCCCAGTAAAATGGTAACATAAAATTTCATCTTCATTTGGTTTTTATTTCTGCTAGTATTATGTATATGTAAACTAAGTAGGTGTAATGTAGAATATGAAGAAAAAAATAACACTAGTCAGGCTATAGAAAATGAATTTTGCATATGAGTGTTTATAATCCTAAGAACACAAAACACTATATCCATTTCCTCTGCCTTGGCTCACACTCTCTTCTCCATAATTAAGAATTTTGCTGCTAAAATTATTGCTGCTCTTTACCACATCACCAAATACTGCATCATTAGAACATATTTCACCAGCAAGTGAAATGAATAATAGAAACATTGTCAAACTTCTTTGATCCCATTTTCTTGTCCAATCCATGATTTTCTCACATCTTTTTCCACTTCTAGGAGAATTTCTCAAAACTGTCATCTATGCTCATAGACTCACACTTTTCACCACTTTATACTGTTTTTAAACTATTTCAATTGGACTTCTTTCCTCTCAACTGAAAATCGCCTGTTAAAGTCCTCATGCTTCTCCTTTTATCTCTTTTCTTTCTACACTCCCTGGTAAAGTGAACCTATATCAATGTTTTCAGTTCAGTTCAGTCGCTTAGTCGTGTCCGTCTCTTTGCGACCCCATAGACTGGAGCACACTAGGCTTCTCTGTCTATCACCAGCTCCCAGAGCTTGCTCAAACTCAAGTCCATCGAGTTGGTGATGCTATCCAACCATCTCATCCTCTGTCATCCCCTTTTTCCTCCTGCCTTCAATCTTTCCCAGCATGAGTCTTTTCCAATGAGTCATTTCTTTGCATCAGGTGTCTAAAGTATTGGAGTTTCAGCTTCAGCATCAGTCCTTCCCATGAATATTCAGGACTGATTTCCTTTGGGAGTGACTGGTTTGATCTTGCAGTCCAAGGGACTCGCAAGAGTCTTCTCCAACACCACAGTTCAAAAGCATCAATTCTTCGGTGCACAGCTTTCTTTATAGTCCAACTCTCACATCCATACATGACTATTGGAAAAACCATAGGTTTGAAGATGGACCTTTGTTGGCAAAGTAATAGCTCTGCTTTTTAATATACTGTCTAGGTTGGTCATAGCTTTTCTTCAAAGGAGCAAGCATCTTAATTTCATGACTTCAGTCATCATTTACAGTGATTTTGGAGCCCAAGAAAATAAAATATCTCACTGTTTCCATTGCTTGCCCATCTATTTACCATGAAATGATGGGACCAGATGCCATGATCTTAGTTTTTTGAATGTTGAGTTTTAAGCCGTGTTTTAAAAGTCATCTACTTTCTTGTGACTCTCAAATCTATGTCTTCAAGAAATTTTTACACATCATACAGTAACTGTAAATATAACTGTAATAAACACAATTGTATTTTGTGTTTAAGCTTTATTCAAGTATGTACTAAAAATGTTTTCCTTGATCAGTCACTGTAAACTAACATCCACTGTCATTCTTTATTCTATTACGCTGTCTTATTAATTTTTGCAGGAGTTTTATCACTACCTGATATTTTATTACAGAATTAGATATTTATTTTCTGTATTAGTCTTCACTATTATTTATTTCTCTGAGTCAATTTCTTGTATAATCAGAATGTAGGTAATGACAAGTAGGGAATCTGTTTCATTCACCCCTGTAATACCAGCACTAAAAAATACTAGAAAATACAGAAAAAATGCTCAATAAGTTTTAACAAGCAAATAAATAAATTTACCTTTTGTATTAGCTCTTAAATTTCTTTCAACTTATTGAAAATAAAGAACAAATTTGAAACATGGTTTAAAGCCTGTTTGTAATTCTTGCCAAACTCTTCAACTCCTCTCCATATATCCTCTTGTCTCATTTACTGCTTTCCAACTACACTGATCTTATTTGTGATGCTAAATATACCAAACAAATTCACAAATCAGAATCTTTGTCTGGATTATTATTGTCACATCTTTGATGTCTGTCTCCTTTCAATAATTAGCTGGAAATTTTTCTATGTTATTCAGAACAACATATCTTAGACCCACTTTGGTATATTATAAGCATTCAGTTATTATTAGAATAAATTAATTCTTAATATATGGTTTAATTAGACTGCTTAATAAGCAGGTGAAGAGGAAGTGGTGAACTTAAGAAAACTTCCTGATGAAAAGTAATTTGGCATACGTGAAAAATAAAGGCAAGTATTTTTCAATAAAAAGTATTAACGCCTGTGATTTAAAATATATCCAGTGTATTGATTATTCCAACATCTATATATTCAGCTTAGTTTTCTCTACTGTTTATTTCCTCTGCTACCTAGTGAACAGTTTACACTGTATGTCTAAGAGTACCCAGACTCTAACTTATCTAAAATATATTTCATTAGCATCCTTCTGAAATCTGCTACTGTATTCTGCCAATAGTTTCAGGTTAGTTTCCCTGGGAATAAAACTCTAAAAAAAGAGATTTATTGACAGCAGTCAACACACAAGTTCTGTTGAATATATGCTGCTGAAGAGTGTCAAAATTTGGTTCAGATGTTATGCCCTAAGCAGCTAAGGTGAACGAAAGCTTCTCCTCCCAAAACAAGTAGATATACAGGACGAAACCTCAGTATCCCCACAACTAAATAAGATCACTGTCACATTCCAATATCAGCTGAAAAGTAATAGCTTGAAACAGAATGTATTTTATTAAGATTTCATGCTTTTATAAGAAAATGTTTTAATAAGTAACCATGGGCTTCCCTGGTGGCTCAGATGGAAAGAATCCTCCTGCAATGCTTGAAACTTGGGTTTAATACCTGGGAGGAAGACCCCCTTGAGGAAGGAATGGCAACCCACTCAAGTTTTCCTGCTTGGAGAATCCCCATGGACAGAGGAGTCTGGTGAGCTACAGTCCATGGGGTTGCAAGAGTAGGACACAACTGAGCAATTAAGCACAGCATACACAGGTTTAGAAAATAGACTTTAGGATATAAGTGTTAGTTAAGTCCTCATAAACTGAAGAGATGAAATGTCCCATGTGGAAAATTAGGGAAACTTATTTTTTGTCCTTAAGGAAAAAAGGGACAAATAATTGTAATGGCAGGGTGAATTGCCTGATTAGGTAAATAGTGAGATGATATGGAATTGAGAGCCATATACAGTAAAGCATGTTATAGAAATTTCTTACTGGAGGGAAGTAATGGTTATAATTGTTGCTCTTTAAAGTTCTGTTTAAATCAATGTATGTTGTTTGGATATAAATATGTCTTCTATTCTTACCACCATTCCATAGTTTTCCACATTTAAATCTCTCCTGAGGGGATGTGTGTGTTTGTGTGTAGGTGTGTGTCTGTGAGTGTGAACTTTTTATATGTGAAAACACAATGAAACAAAGATAACAACTGTATGATAGTGAAATAATTGTTAAATGGAGGCAATTCACTATTAGATGGAGTCAGCTCTAGACGAGAAAGCAAACTCAAAGCCTTCTAGGAGTTTATGAATGCTAAAAAATAGGACCTTGGAATTCCACTATACATACATGTTTAGTTATTTCTCAGGACATCGTTCCTTCCTTGGTGCATATCTCCCTTTTTAAATTGTAAACTGCTGAAATCAGATAATATATTTTATTCAGCCATTGTAGGGTTTGCATTTATTGGAGCAAGTTCTCTAGAGTATAAGCAGAAGACATTTTTTTTTATTTGAAATCTTTGCCCCTCACTGGTTTTGTTTGTTTGTTTGCTTTGTTTTGCTTTGTTTTGTTTTCTTACATGTAGTTTCTTAGATTACATCTTTCCACCTCTGCAGTTGAAAACTAAGGCCGGGTTAATGTTTAGTTGTCTACTGTTTTGTAACAGGTTGTCCCAAACCTAGTAGTTTAAAATAACAATATTTATTACATCACCATTTCTGTGCAATAGGAATACAGACATGGCTGAGCTGGGCCTTCAGACTCTGGGTCTTTCACAAAGGTGCAGTTATGGTGTTGGGCAGGGCTGTGGTCTCATCTGTAAACTTAAATAGAATGGATCCATTTGCAAGTTCATTCCACTTATCATTAGCAGGATTTTTTTTTTTTTTTTGGTACAGGCTGTTGAATAGGCCTCAGTTTCTAAAAAGCTATTGACGGTAGGCTTCCCTCGCTTTCTTGTTACATGTGTCTTTCCATGAAACAGTTCTTAACAAGTAGCTGGCTTCATCAGCATGAGTATGCATGAGGTCAGAAAAAAAGGACCAGAAAAACAGAACTCAGAGTCTTTGGGAACTTAATCTCAGTAGTGATCAGTCACTACTGTCACATCAGTGTCACATCAGTTTCGCAATAAAGGGACAAAATTATACAAAGGCATGAATATCAGTAGGCAAGATTATTGTGGGCCATTTTGGAAGTTGCCTACTAAAACCCATGAATGTTAAGGCAACTCTTAGGTAAATAAAATGTGTCTGATGACTTCAAATCACAAAACACAGTCTTGGTTAAGTCATTTGAAAATTTAGTCAAGTGTGTTTGCCAAATTTCCCTGATCCTTTCCCAGTTAAAGTCTGTTGGGAAAGATGATTGGTTTGCTTTTCTCTTTTCCCAGCCAACACTTCCAAGTCTCTGATCCAGAACTGGATGCTGCATATGTACTGAGAAAACAGCCACATTTTGTTTAATAAAAATGTTGCCCTCTGGAGTGACTTTAAAAAAAGTGGGTGGTCTGCCCTTTCTTATCATGCTAAACTAAGTTTATGATCTTTTCAGGGTTGAGGTATAAAGAAAGAACAAATATAGGAGTAAAGTTATAACTCAACTTTCAGGACTTCAAAGATTTTTAGTTGGATTTTCTCTTTTAAAAAATTGTATGGATGTTGCCAATCACTCAGGGGCTGGCAGTTAGTTATCTATAGATGTCTTGATCAGGGCAAACATATTTCTGTACCTTTTAGTCATTTTGTCTTTGTTCAACTACGAAGTTTGTAGTGGTACTTCTATTGCCTTTCTGCTAAGTCTTATTATACCTCAAGGCAGTTTTCTTCAACTGTGTTCCATCCTAACTCTCTTGTGGCATGGCACACATTTGGTTCTCGGTAAAAATAGATGCTTTATCCCAACAAGCTCTGGGAGGGTGAGCCACCTAAAGCTGATACTTTTCTACCTGCTAGTTATATCGATGCTTTTTCTTTAGATATCTTTGTAGGACTCATGGGCTTCCCAGATGGATCAGGGATAAAGAACCTGCCTGCCAACTCAGGAGACGTGGGTTTGATGACTGGGTGGGGAAGACCCCCGGAGGAGGAAATGGCAGCCCACTTCAGTATTCTTGTTTGGATAATCCCATGGACAGAGGAGCCTGGTGGGCTACAGTCCATGAGGTCGCAAAAAGTTGGACACGCCCAAAGTGACTTAGAACGCATGCATGCACATAGGACTCACATGCCATTGCACTTTTCATGAGGGCATTAATCAAGTTCACTGAGTTTTCTTAAAGCTTCACTTTCCACTCATCTCCCGCCCCGGTGGAGGAAGCGGAACTTAAAACAGACCCTAGCTTTGTCAGTAAATTTTATTCTAACCTCTAACTCCAGATACTTTTAGACTCTATAATGTGAGTGAATGTGGAAAAACATTAAAAAAAATTAGAACTTTTTTGCTCATCCTTTGAAAAACTTCTGCAGTCTTGTTTCTTACTTTAGACTATGATGTTTGTTTTAGTGATTCCATAAGCAATACCTCCTACATAGAAGTGGGCTCCATAAATATTTTTAAATAAGTGAATATTTTTATCCTAATTAATGATTATATCTTTTCATGATATTCCAGTTGTAATAGATAATGGAATAAGTAACCATAGCATGTTTTATATGCTTTGCATCAAGTGCCCAGACATCTCATGAAGCATTTTCTTAGGACAGTCTCCCCAGAAGGAGACTCCAGAGTTGAGGATAAGTTTACAAATGATATAACACATTAGCTGTCTTGATTCCCTAGATATTCTCTTTCCTATGAGGAACAGTGTTTTTTTTTTTTTTTAATGCAGACCATTTTTTTAAGTCTTTGTTTTGAGTTTGTTACAATATTGCTCATGTTTTTTTTATGTTTTGTTTTTTTGCCTGCAAGGCATATGTGACCTTAGCTCCCCAACGAGGAAAGAACCAACATCACCTTCATTGGAAAGCAAAGTCTTAACCACTGGACCATCAGGGAAGTCCTCAAAAGATGGTTTTTTGATGCTGCCTGTATTGGAGTGGTTGAACACGCCTATTTAATTCAGTGATACAATCATGGTGACTGTGCACCTGAAGTATATAATCTGCAAGTTCTAAATTTGAAATTTTGACATCTCCATGTCTATAGCATACCACCTGAATGTGCCCTATCTTCTCTAATCTCCGAAGCTAAACAAGATCAGGCATGATTTGAATTTGGATGGGAGACACCTTCCCCATTTTCTCTCTCATTGGTTCAGACTATAGGAAAGACATTAAATGTGTTATATATACTGATCCCCACTATCTTCAAAATTTATCATGTATACATGAACACTCATAATATTATCTACATCTGTCTACTACCAATCTATTTACAATATAGAATGACAACATAAAATAAGAACTAGATCCTTCATTTGAAGGAATATTAAGGGAAAAAATAGAAGTTGGAAGCAATGAGTAATGTGGGGTGACACACTAGAGAGAAAGAGCAATGTTCAGGATGGCTAATGACACCAGGGAGGAACAATGAGATTCCTGGTCCAGAAGATGTGATGGTGGCTCATTTCAAACAGCAGCAGTTGTACTTCACCTGCCAGCAAGTCATTCAAGTAAGACTTGGCAGACTCACATCCCTTCATACAAAAAGGCTGTTATAAAGAGATATATAATTCAGTTAAAATAATAAGAAATTAACAATACAGGGCAAGCACAGATCCAAAAACTAAATATCTCATGGTAATCAGTATTAGAGAAGAACCAAATACATACCCAAACAGGAGGATAGAGCCAAGACAGTACTCATAGGAAAATATAGAGTATTAAATGTTTTTATTTTAAGTAACAAAGGCAAAAAGAAATTAAAAGGGTGATTGCTATAGATAAAGTTGGAATTAATAGATTGGAAAACAACTGTATAATTCATTAATTAAAATTCCTGCTTTTTTACAGACACTATTGAATCAGCAAATCTATGCTAATTGTGATCAGGGAAGAAAGGGAGAAAGCATTTACAAGCAAGATTGGGGGCAAAAAGAACACAAAGCTTAAGATTTAAGGAAGAGTGATAAATAAGTATAAAGGGTGAATGCTGTATTCAACTTTATGGTAATAAATCTGACAACATAGACAAATGGTCAATTTTCTGGGAAAAATATACATTTTCAAAATTGGCTCAGAAAAAAAGTATAGTTCCTCAAGAGATCAATAACTGCAGTAGACATAAAAAAGGTAGTAAAGTTTCTACATATAAAGAGAGACAGTGCCAAGGTAGTTTTAGAGAGCAAGCATTCAAGAAAGAGATCATTCTCATGTTATATAAAATATTCTGGAGGATTTTTTTTTAAAGTGGAGAGCTTTCCAATACATTTTTACAAGGATTACAGAGTCCTGATACAAGTTTCCTCAAAACAAAAAGAGTACTAATAAACAAACAGATCTGGCCAATCTCACTGGCTAGCATAGGTGCTCAAAATATAAAAATGAATAATTGCATTGCACAAATAACTAGATCTTATTAAAAGGAAATAATGTGAAAAATGTATAATTATCATAAGACTTATTTCAGACTTGCAAGGTTAATGTAACAACACCCTACATCAGAGCACTACATTTGTTACAGCTGATAAACCTACAGTAATATAACATAGGGCTTCCCACATGGTGCTACTAGTAAAGAAACTGCCTAGAAGTGCAGGAGACTTAAAGTCCTTAGCTTATATTAGGGAATACCCTTGATGTTATACATTCTGTGGATTTGTAAAAATGTATAATGACATGTACCCATCATTAAAGTACCACACAGAATATTTTCACTGCTCTAAAAGTTTCCTCTACTCTGCCTGTTCATTTCTCCCCACTCTCTAGTCCATGGAAACCACGGATATTTTTGCTGTCTCCACAGTTTCCCATTGTCTATTATGTCATATTGTTGAAGTCAAACATGTAGCCTTTTTAGACTGGCTTCTTTTATTTAGTAATATGCATTTAAGGTTCTTCTATGTCTTTTCATAGCCTAATAATAACTTTTTATTAGCACTACTGAATAATACTCCATTGTTTGGATATACCTTTTTATTAGCCATTCACATTCTAAAGGAAATATTGATTGCTTCCAATTTTTAGAAATTATAAATAAAACTGTTTAAAAATAATAGGCAGGTTTCTACGTGAACATAAATCTTCTATTCCTTTGGGAAAATAACACAGAACATGATTCCTGGATTGTATAGTAAGAGTGTGTTTAGTTTCATCAAAAACAAAAACAATCTATCTTCCACAATGAGTGTATCATTTTGCATTCCCACCATCAAAGAATGTGAGTTCCTATGCTTAATATTCTTACCAGCATTTATTGTTGTCAGTGTTCTGGATACTGGCTCTTCTAATAGTTGTGTAGTGGTATCTCATTGTTATTTTAATTTGCATTACTCTATGACATTTGACGTGGAGCATCTTATCATATGCTTATTTACAGTGTGTATATCTTTTTTGATGAAGTGTCTATTAAAAATTTTGGTCCACCTTTAAAATTGGGTTATGTGTTTGCTCATTGGTGAGTTTTAAAATCTTTCTGTATTTTGAATAATGATCCTTTATTGGATGTGTCTTCTGCAAATAAATTATTCTAGTCTGTGATTTGTCTTCTCATTCTCTTGACATTGTCTTTCACAGAGTAGAATTTTTAATTTTAATGAAATTGAGCTTATCAAATATTTCTTTCATCTGTAACATCTTTTTTGGTTATACCTAAAAAGTCATTGCCATACCCAAGGTCATGTAGATTTCCACTCGTGTTATTTTCTAAGAGCTTTAAATTTTTGTTTTCAGGGTACAAATTTCTAGGTTGGTGGGTTTTTTGTTTTTGTTTTCTCTCCCAATATTTTACATTATTTTACTCTTTTCTCACTTGCATGATTTCTGAGGAGAAGCTGTAGGTTTCTATTGAGATATCTTCAAGCTCAGAGATTTTTCCTTCAGCTGTATCCAGTATACTAATAAAGTTATTCTTCATTTTGTTAGTGTTTTTGATCTCTAAGATTTATCAGTATTATCAGTCCTTTTTTAGAATTACCATTTCTCTGCTTACAATGTCCATTTGTTTTGCAGGTTGTCTACTTTATCCATTAGAGTCAACCATAGTTGTCTTAAATCCCCACCCTGATAATTCTAACATCCCTGCCATGTCTAGTTTTGATATTTACTATGTTTCTTCAAATTGAATCGTTTGCCGTTTAGAATATCGTGCAATTTTTTTTTCTTGATAGCTGGACAGGATGTACCATATAAAGGAACTGCTATAAATAAACCTTCAGTAATGAGGTTCAGCAGAGAAGGCAATGGCACCCCACTCCAGTACTCTTGCCTGGAAAATCCCATGGACGGAGGAGCCTGGTGGGCTGCAGTCTCTGGGGTCCCGAAGAGTCAGACACGACTGAGCGACTTCACTTTCACTTTTCCCTTTCATGCATTGGAGAAGGAAATGGAAACCCACCCCAGTGTTCTTGCCTGGAGAATCCCAGGGACGGGGGAGCCTGCTGGGCTGCCGTCTATGGGGTCGCACAGAGTCGGACACGACTGAAGCGACTTAGCAGCAGCAGCAGCAGCAGCAATGAGGTTCAGAGAGCTGAAGAGAGGGGAAGCTTCCTGTAGACCTCAGACTGGTCTCAGTTGTTTAGTGAGTCTACACCTCTGGACTGTGAACTTCACCAGTATTTGTAAGTTTTTTCGTTTTTTTTTTAGTTTTTCTCTCCACTTAGATGGGAGAGAGTGTCCACAGTAGGGTGGAGTCGAAGGTTTGCTTTCCCTCAGAGTAGTTAGGCTCTGACAACACTCCAGCAACTTAGGCTCTGATTAACTGGTTTCTCTTGATGGCAGGCCTTGTTATGAATGAAAGAGAGCTCTGACATATTTTAAAATTTCTGTTCTTCCCTTGTGGAAGTACGAGGTGACTTTTCTCCAACATCTACTGTGAGAACCTGGTCAAACTCTTAGAGGTAAATCTCACAAAACTGGGTGACAGGGGGTGGGGGGACTATGAATGAATCCCCTTGGGAGTTGTTAACTTTCAGAATGGTTTACAGTGAAGCTCAGCAATTTGCCAATAAACTAAACTATAGATTTTCCCACTCTGGTGTTGGCCCCCAGGGTGATTTTCTTTCATGCGTCTTTGCTCAGGGAAGCCTATGGCTTCACTGCGGTCTCCTCGCTGTCTTGCCAGCCTTGGAGATAGTGCTTTGGCTTGTGTCCTCACCTCTCTGAAATACTGTGACCGAGCTAGTGATTTGTCACTTGTTCAGCTTTTTACTTATTGTTAGGACAGGATGATGACTTACATACATAACTAGAGGCTAAAAGTCCCTGTGCAGGTATTTTTGCATATTAATTATACTTCTAAAAGGCTGTTAAAAAGTAAAAGAATATATATTTCGTGTAGTATGAAGCTTATTCTTCATGATGATTAAAGAAGGCAAGATTGACAAGACTATGAGGGTAAAAACTCTTTCATACACAGCAAGTGAACAACGATAAAATTCCTATGGAGATTTGAATAAAATCTTATAAAACACATTTATTTTGTTTCTTTGCTCAGCAATCTCATTTCTAGGAATTTTCCCTAAAGACACATATTTACTGATTGGGAAATAAATAAACAATGACATAATATCAAAAGCAAAATACATGCACAAATACATTCACAAATACAATTTTCAAGCAATATGCTAGACATAATCCAATAACATACATAGATCATTGACTGGAAAAAATACATAAATCTATAATGAAACATAATACTATTAAAATTTCATTTATGAACACATGTGTATGTATTTTTGTTGTAGTCTAATGAGAATACTATGCAGCTATAAAAAAATTTAAAAAACCTCTGTGAACTTATATGGTATGTTTTCTAGTCTACAGACTTTAAAAACAAAGTCTATCAGTATATATATAATATGTTACTTTTTATGCAAGAAATACAAATAAAGCTAGTTTTGAAGAATTTATACAGGAACAAAAGACTTCCAAAACTAATGAAATTAGGTGTTCACAGGAGTTAAGTTTGAAAGTGATAAAAATGTGGATTCGACTTTTGTGAATACATCTTTTCCCACGGCTTTGAATTTAAAATCATGTTATTATCATACATCTAAAACTCAAGTTAAATTTCTTTATGAGAGTAGTAAGTAAAGATATTTATATTTTCAGGAGCAACTGTTCTTACTCTGTATGAAAAGAGATACAGACTCGGGGAAAGGAGATGAGAGGAGAATTATTTTGAACTGTAATTAAAGGCATCAAGGCTAAGTCATTGTTAAAAGACAAGAAAGCTGACTCCTCATTAGCAATGGGCATGTTCTATGCCCATTCTAAATACTATTCTCTACTGACAAAAAAAGAAAAAAAAGCAACCAACCAACAAACCAAATGAACAAAAAAACCAAGTGCTTCTTGTAGAAATAATTGGTTATTGTTCTGGGTCAGGAGCATTTCAAAGTAAGGTAAAATATCTAATTGTCCAATAAAGTGAATAAAATGCTCCCAGACTAACGGAGACCTGGCAAAAACACACAGGAGCCAGATTAAACAGATCCCACTGGCAGAAAATGAGCTTCAAAATGAATAATGACAGAAATAAATTCCAACATACTGATGTCCAAAAAAGAATATACAAGTCTGTACTTACCCTAAAACAAAATAATACTTAAAAAGTAACAGAGGGGAAAGGAAAAACTTTTCTTTATAAAATAATGATACTAAGTAAACATGGGACTTCATTTCACTGAAAATTCAGGGTATACTTTGTAGAAGACATCCATTCACATAAAACACTTTACAGAAATGAACTTAAAAATGAATATTCTGGAATGTTTTATTTGAAATTCCCTATGTATTTATGAGCATTCATAATGAACTCTAGCTTAAAATATTAAAGTACAGTGACATAAGCTCACTTAGAAATTGGTAAAAATGTAAGTCACAATCCTTTTTCCAAATTATGGGTATATATTTTAAGTTCTATGGGCAAAGATGGGTATTGCTTTTTAAGTGTGGATATTATCATATATGAAGAAAAGTGTTAGTTGCTCAGTTGTGTCTGATTCTTTACAATCCCATGGACTGTAGCCCACCAGGCTTCTCTGTCCGTGGAATTTTTCAGGCAAGAATACTGGAGTGGGTTTCCATTTCTTTCTCCAGGGGATCTTCCCAACCCAAGGATCAAACCTGGGTTTCTTGCATTACAGGCTGATTCTTTACTGTCTGAGTCACCAGGGGAGCCCATTATCATATATGACACACTGTCAAATATATCTGGTTATATAACAAATGCAAAAAATATGTATATCTTATACATTTTTTTGCTTAAAATACATTATGTAGTCCTATTGTGAAGTCAAAAAAATCCAAACTTCTTCTCAGCTCCTATAAGGCTCTGCCTGGACTGGCCCTTCCCTTCCTTCTTCCATGTTCTACGCTTGTATGCACACCATTCATTGTCTCATGGTTAAACCTACCAAGCTCTTTCCTGACTCAGACACTAGACCTGGGTTCAATCCTGGGTTTGGGAAGATCCCCTGGAGAAGGAAATGGCAACCCACTCCAATATTCTTGCCTGGAAAATCCCATGGACAGAGGAGCCTGGTGGTCTATAGTCCACAGGGTTGCAAAGAGTCAGACACAACTGCGTGACTGACACTTTCACTGTACTTTTCAATGGTTTCCCTCCCATTCTTTTCGTAACTTCATTTGTTATTATTTTTATCAGGCAAAATATTTTAGCTGACCACTTCATACTCTCAATTGCTTTATTCTTCTCATTAGGCTATCATTATTTCTTCAGAGAACTTTAAAAATTGTCAATATTTACTTTAGCCTTTGTTCACGTTTAGTGTTTGTTTCTTCCACTAGACTTTGAATTCCATACTCCTTATAGAATGTGTATTAACCATGATTTCTCTATGGCCTAATATGGTGCATAGCATATACTATGGGTACCAATAGAAGTTTTGTGAATATGGGAATGAATCTATCTTAGCCTTTATTATAAACAACTCATGCTTTAGTGTAAACAATTGTCTTATTATTTAAAGTTATTTTAATATAAAATATTTTATTTTGCTACCGATGTATTTAACATAGATATTCACTCCAGTATTCTGTCCACAAGATCCCCATGAACTGTATAAAAAAGCAAAAAGATATGACACCAATAGTTGAGTCCCCCTGTTTGGAAGGTGCTCAATATTCTACTGGGGAAGAGCAGAGGACAATTACTCCAGAAAGAATAGCTTTCTATTCTGGAGCTAAAACATAGCTCCAGAAAGAATGAAGTGGCTGAGACAAAGCAGAAATGACACTCAGTTGTAGATGTGTCTGTTGATGAAAGTAAAATCTGATGTTGTAAAGAATAGTATTGCATAGGAACCTGAAATTTTAGGTCCATGAATCAAGGTAAATTGAACGTGGTGTTGTAGGAGATGACAAGAATAAACATCAACATCTTCAGAATCAGTGAACTAAAATGGACAGAAATGGGTGAATTTAATTCAGATGACCATTATATCTACTACTGTGTGCAAGAATCCCATAGAAGAAATGTAGTAGCCCTCATAATCAACAAAAGAACCTTAAATGCAGTACGTGTGTGAAATCTCAAAAATGACAGAATGATCTCAGTTCATTTCCAAGGCAAACCATTCAACATCATACTGCTGCTGCTGCTGCTAAGTCGCTTCAGTTGTGTCCGACTCTGTGTGACCCCATAGACAGCAGTCCACCAGGCTCTGCCATCCCTGGGATTCTCCAGGCAAGAACACTGGAGTGGGTTGCCATTTCCTTCTCAAATGCATGAAAGTGAAAAGTGAAAGTGAAGTCACTCAGTCGTGTCCGACTCTTCGCGACCCCATGGACTGCAGCCTACCAGCCTCTTCCGTCCATGGGATTTTCCAGGCAAGAGTACTGGAGTGGGTTGCCATTCCCTTCTCCACAACATCATACTAACCCAAGTCTATTTCCCATCCACCGAAGAAGCTGAAATTTATCAGTTCTATGAAGACCTTCAAGACCTCTTAGAGCTAACACCAAAAAAAGATGTCCTATTCATCACAGGTGATTGGAATGCAAAAGTAGGAAGTCAAGAGATAACTGGAGAAACAGGCAAGTTTGGCCTTGGGGTACAAAATGAAGCAGTGCAAAGGCTAACAGAATTCTGATGAAAGAATGCACTGGTCATAGCAAACACCCTTGTTCAACAACACAACAGATGACTCTACATATGGAAATCACCAAATGCTCAATACAGAAATCACATTGATTAGATTCTTTGTAGTGGAAAAAGCTGTATGCAGTCAGCAAAAACAAGACCCAGAGCAGCCTGTGGCTCAAATCATCAGCTCCTTATAGCAAAATTCAGGCTTAAACTGAAGAAAGTGAGTAAAACCAGTAGGCCAGTCAGGTATGACCTAAATCAAATTCCCTATGATATTACAGTGGAGGTGACAAATAGATTCAAGAGATTAGATCTAGTAAACAGAGTGCCTGAAGAACTATGGACAAAGGTTCATAATATTGTACAGGAGGCAGTGAACAAAATCATCTCAAAGAAAAAGAAATGCAAGAAGGCAAAGTGGATGTTTGAAGAGGCTTTATAAATAGCTAGGGAAAGAAAAGAAGTGAAAGCAAGGGGGAAAAGGAAGGGTACACCCAGCTGAATGTAGAGTTCTACAGAATAGCAAGGAGAGAAAAGAAGGCCTTCTTCAATGAACAATGCAATGAAATAGAGGGACAAAATAGAAAGGGAAAGACTAGAGACCTCTTCAATCAAATTGGAAACATCAGAGGAACATGCAAAGATGGGCCAATAAAGGACAGAAATGGTAAAAACATAATAGAAACAGAGGAAATCAAGAAGGATGACAAGAATACAAAGAACTGTACAAAAAGATCTTAATGAGCTGGATAATCACAATGGTGTGGTCACCCACCCAGAACCAGACATTCTGGAGTGTGAAGTCAAGTGGGTCTTAGGAATCACTACTGCTAATAAAGCTAGTGGAGATGATGATATTCCAGCAGAGGTATTTAAAATCCTAAAAGATGATGCTTTTAAAGTGTTGTACTCAATATGTCAGCAAGTTTGAAAAATCCAGCAGCGGCCACAGGACTGGAAAAGGTCAGTATTCATCCCAATTCCCAAAAATGCCTGTATTAACAATGTTCAAACTACTGGACAATTGCACTCATCTCCCATGCTAGTAAGATTATGCTCAAAATCCTTCAAGCTAGCCTTCAGTAGTAGTGAACAGAAAACTTCCATATGTTCAAGCTGGGTTTAGAAAAGGCAGAGGAACCAGAGATCAAATTCACTGGGTCATAAAGAAAGCAAAGGAATTTCAGAAAATCACCTACTTCTGTTTCATTGACTATGAAAAATCCTTTGTGTGGATCATAACAAACTTTGGAAAACTCTTAAAGAGATGGAAATGCTAGATCATCTTACCTGTCTCCTAAGAAACTTGTATGAGGGTCAGGAAGCAACAGTTACAATTTTATAAGGAACAACTGACTGGTTCAAAATTGAGAAAGAAGTATGACAAGGCTGTTAATTATCACCCTGTTTATTTAACTTATATGCAGAACACATCATGCAAAATGCCAGGCTGGATGAAACTCAAGCTGGAATCAAGAATTCCAGGAGAAATATCAGCAGTCTCATATATGCAGATGACACCACCCTTAAGGCACAAAGTGAGGAGGAACTAAGAGCCTCTTGATGAGGGTGAAAGAGGAGAGTGAAATAGCTGGCATAAAACTCAATATTAAAAAAAAACTAAGATCATAGCATCCAGTCCCATCACTTAATGGCAAGTAGAAGGGGGGAAGGTAGAAGCAGTGACAAATTTCCTCTTCTTGGGTTCCAAAATCACTGCAAATGTTGATTCCAGCCATGAAATTAGAAGATGCTTGCTACTTGGCAGAAAAACTATGACAAACCTAGACAGTGTATTAAAAAATAAATACATCACTTTACTGACAAATGTCTGTATAGTTAAGGCTGTGATCTTTCCAGTAGTCATGTACAGATGTCAGAGTTGGACCGTGAGTAAGGCAGAGCATCAAAGAATCGATGCTTTCAAACTGTGATGCTGGAGAAGACTCTTGAGAGTCCCTTCAAAAATAAGAGATCAAACCAGTCGATCCTAATGGAAATCAATCCTAAATACTCATTGGAAGGACTGATGCTAAAGCTAAAGCTCCAATAGTTAGGCTACCTGATGTGAACAGCCAACTCATTGGAAAAGATCCTGATTTGGGGAAAGACTGAAGGCAGAAGGAGAAGAGGGTGACAGAGGATGAGATGGTTGGATGGCATCATCAACTCAATGGACATGAACTTGGACAAACCCCAGGAGATGGTGAGGGAACAGGGAGGCTTGGTGTGTCACAGTCCATGAGGTCACAAAGAGTTAGATACAACTTGACAACTGAACACAAACACACATTCACGTGGTGCTGTGGGAACAACAGAGGTGAACTGAATGTGTAGCAGACGCCAACTTGAATCCACAGTACAAGTCTAGAAACTCTGGTGAGTCACCAGGATTTGCTTTGTATAAAGAATGTAGATGATTCTTGTGGGAGAGGATGGGAGAGTGCAAGTGACATCAAGTAAGAAATCATATCTAGTAAAAAAATAAATAAATAAAAGTCCTAGTCATCAGAAGGAAAATAATTCAATAAAGCTCCCTTAGGGGTCTGCTTCCTTTTTTCCAAAGGGATAAAGCTTCGTGTTTCTCATTTTAATGTGTCATTATCCCAGTATTATGAACTCAAACCTGAATTAGGGGAAAAGAAAGGTGCAACAACTTACAAATGATGCAACTGTTTTCAGACAAACTTCTGTGAGATATTGGAATGGAAAAGTAGCATTATTTGGGCAACAATATAAGAGAGGATGATATGAAGATTGGGGAAGGTGGAGGAAGACTATTCGCTTCAGCCCAGTGCAAGTCCAGATACAGAGGACTTTGGTAGGCAGAGGGCCAAAAACCAAGTTCTGTGTGGATAATAGGCATCTGATCAGAGGAAGAGGTTTTTCTTATGACACTCATTAAACAACCCCTTTAGGCTCCAAAAGACAAGAAAAGAGTATGTGGAGAGGAACTATTATTTGTAATAATGGTTGCAAAAAGATAAACCTTGCTGTCACATGACTTCATTTTTACTTTCAGTCCACTATGACCCAAGGTCTCACATAGTCCTTGGTTTTGAAGAGTTCACAGACTACCTACCAGTAGTATATTATAGAGATTTTGAAGCCAAAATGTGAAGATTTCAAATATTCCTATAATAGGTGTGTATAGAGAAAGTAAATGAAAAAAGAAAGTGTAACAAATGAGGTATTTTGGAAATTTTAAAAGAGAAACTCTCACCATAAAAGGGTACAGAGAAGTAATTTGGATAAGCAAATTTTAAAAAGTACTCAAATAAAAGACTGCTGGAGATTATCATTTGCACCAAAAAAGAAAGAAAATGAATTATTAGCTTATTGAACTCCTTGTAGCTGTGCTAATTTCCACTAAAAATAAAAGGAAACATTTTCTTCCATAGGCACCTCACCAATCAGAATCAGCAAAATCCACTTAGAAACATACTGACCTTTAGTTTGAGAGGAGATTACATAAAATATAATGCAAAAAACAGTATTTTAAAAGTTTGTCATGATTTTGATGACATAGTTTGTATTTTTTATCTACTATTGATAAGTTTACCAATTAAGGAAGTCCTTAAGGCACCTCCAGGAATTTTAATATATAAACTTTCAACTTGAAAGAAATTATAGAAGTATAGGATTAATTTTCAACCTATTTATTAGTAGTTATTTGTTACCATTATTACAGCATTAAAGTTTCACATTGAAAAATGGGCAAAATACTGAAAAAAATTGTTTTCAAAATGTTTCTGTAAATATACACACATATACATAAAATTAACTGCATTGTTTGAAGCATAAATCCTTGTATTCACTTAATACTTTTATAATTCCTATACTTAATAGTCTCTAGGAGTTAAATTAGGTGGAATTCTAGGAAAATCATTAAAGATGATCTTTCTGAAGCATAATTCTGAAGCACCCGATCCATTCTGGCTCATAGTTTTATTCATTACAATTTTTTTTGCAGTGATAAGAATTGTTAGATTCAGTATTTTGGGTTTTTTTTGATCAGGAGGTGTTAGACTTTATTGCCTGAAGTGGTACCATTTGTCCTCTGTGAAATATGGTGAGCATCACCTTACTTTTTTATTAAGTGTATATTTATAACCTTGAGAAGCAAATGTACTGTATCCACATGGCTAGCATTTATTGTTTTATGTTCTGCACGCAAAGCTGCTTTTCTTAATAACAAGAAACAGCTGTTGTAAGCACAACAATGAATGCAATGGGTCATACATGCTTAAATTAGATACAAAGGGAGCCAAGCAGGGCTAAACTCTTTAATTCTGTCTCACTCTTCCATGATTGATGCTCTCTAAAAAGAGCAGTTAAACACTGTGTTGAGATTTAACAGATGCTAAAAGCAGACTATTCCAGTGTACATTTGTTAGGCAGCTGTGTTTTACACCAGCAGTGATTACAATGGGGAATCAATGTTTCCATGACAGTAAGACTGACAGAACTTACATGCAGCAAACTAAGGTAAAATAATGGAAAATATTAGTGCAGTTCACAAATACAATCAATCATTTCTATAGTATATATCTATATCAGTGTATAAGTTAGATATCAGGACATTGGTTGTTTGTTTTATATATATATATATATATATATATATATATATATACACACATAAAATCTAAAGCTCTATTCTTTGCATAAATGATAATTAAATTACTGAACCATGTAGAATGGTAATTTTAAGACATATGGAGCTTTGTATATTTTGAGAAAAAATAGAAATAAGCTTAGAACTTATGGCATGTGGTACATTAGAATAGCCACAAATTTTGCTTCTATTTAAACCTCTCCTTTCATGGATTTAAAAGTCATCTTTCAATCATATATTTCATCTTCTAAATCTTTCATATTAAGAAAATTTTGACCGAAAATGAAGTCATTTCTGACGCACAAATCTACTTTGGAAGGAGAGAAACTTTGTATAAAATAATGTCTACAGAGGGTTTACACACAATAGTTTCAAAAATGTACAGTTAAATATATAGGCTTTTTTCCATCTTTTGGCTATTATGAATAATGCTTCAGTGAAAATGGAAGTGTGCATATCTCATTGAAATCCTGTTTTTAATTCTTTTTGGAGAAATACCTAGAAGTGTGATTGCTGAATTATATGTTAGTTTTTTTTTTTTTGAGGAATCTCCATTCTATTTTAAATAGTGGCTGCACCATTTTACATTTCCACCACAGTGCACAGGGATTATAAATTCTCCATATCCTCACAACCATTCATTGTTTCCAATGGTTTTATAATAACAGCTATCTGAACATGTATGAGGTAATATTTCATTAGTTTTGCTCTGCATTCCCCTGATGATTCGTGATGTTGAGCATGTTTTAATATGCTTGTCGGTCATTTGTATGTCAACCTAAACATCCATCAATTAATGAATGAATAAAGAAAATATGATATATACATGCAGTAGAATATCATTTAGCCTTAAAAATGGAGGAATCCAGTCATATGCTAAAACAATGCATGATTCCACTTATAAGGGGTATCAAAAATAGTCAAAGTTCATAGAAGCAGAAAGTAGAATTGTTGTTGCCAAAGATGTGGGTCAATAGAAGAATGAGGAGCTTCTGTTCAATGGGTACAGGGTTTCTGTCAAGCAAGACAGAAAAGTTCTAGTAATATATTGTGTAACAATATGCATATAGTTAACAGCACTTTACTGTATGCTTAAAGTTTTGACAAGGGAGTAGATTTGATGTTACATATATTTTTTAACCCAGAAATTAGAATAACAAAAAAGAATGCAGTTTTGCACATATTTCCATTCACATAATTATTACCACATAGTTTTTTTTTTAACTTTTGTGAAATATTTCTAATAAGTGTATTTCATAAGGAGTATTAGTCTTCTCTGGCTGTCATAACAAAATATCACGCACTGGGTGACTTAAACAAGAGACATTGATTTTTTCATGTGTTGTGAGTTCATAGTCATGGTTCCCATAAATCTGGTTTCTGGTGAGGACTCTCTTCCTAGTTTTTGTCCTCCAAATCAATGAGACACAGTAAAGTTCTTCAATATTTTTATTTTTTTCTGGTCTTCAAAGTAAATGAATTTAAATAATCTACCTTCAAATTCATGAAATTCATTTTTTTTTCTTATTTCCATTTTAGTGTTAAACCCCTCAACACCACCACCAACAACAAAAACCATTTTTTTTTTTTGGTATCATCTTTTGTACTTTCAATTCTGGAATTGTTAGGGAAAGCACACTGATTGAAACCACCCACCCTGGCCAGGCACCACAGTAACCATTCGCATGAGTTGTTTTATGACAGGAGATCCTGTTAAGGAATGTGGAACTAATAAGCCACCACCAACCAGAAGAGTTTGGGAAAGGTCAAAAGGAGACACTGCCTGTCTGTCCACTTCCCAGAATCCCTCTTGCTAGCATCCATCTTGGCTGAGCGATGTGTGCCTACCAGGAAAGACTCTGAATTAGAATGATTGGCCAAAGACAACCCGGAAACTAATCCCATCACCATAAAACTCAAGACCTTGAGCCACGTGGCAGAGCTGTTCTCCTGGGTTCCCATACCCTACTGCTCTTCACCAGGGTGCCCTTTCCCAGTAAAATATCTTGCTTTGTCAGCACATGTGTCTCCTTGGACAATTCACTTCTGAGTGTTAGACAAGAGCCCAGTTGTGGGCCCTGGAAGGGGTCCCCCCTCCTGCAACAGAATGACTAATGATTATTTTTTGGTTGTTTTAGTTTTCTTTTCTCTGTTGAGATTCCCCAAATATTTTCTTATTATGTCTATCTTGCCCCTCAAAATTTATACATGTTTTATCAACAGTTGACAAAGTTTTACTTAGCTATTTATACATCTGAATCATTTAGGTGTCAGTATATGTTTATTAATTTATCCTGATTATCATATTTTCCTGCATCTCTGCTTAACTAGTCATTTTTGTCTAGTGTCTGCTTGACCTCATGAATGTTAACTTGCAGTCTACTTGTTTTATATTGCCTTCCATTAATATTAAAATGTTATGTTGATAAACCTATTCATTTACTTCTGTTAAAAGTATTTCCTACATTTGCTTTCTACAATTAAATAAACTTTATTTTACTTCAGGTTGGGTTCATAGTTATGTCAAAAAGCAATAAATACCATAAGTATTTTAAGCAAGAATTGATCTGATTAAAATAATAATTTGCTTACAAATGGTTGGGAGGGCTAGAGGGGAAAAGGTCAAGAAAATTGCTATTAATTCTCAGATTTAAAGAGAGTTTTTAGGGAATCTGAAAGACACCACATATCCTTAAGCACAAGATTTTCCCAGGTATTTAGGAAAAAAGTCAGGCTTTTCATAGGAGATGGTGCAAAGCTTTTTAAGCTCATGTGTTTGTTTTTTTCTTCTGGAGTAAGACTAGTGTCTTCCAAATAGCAAATGAGTAGCTAGCTTGCAAATAGATGGGGAAACACTGGAAACAGTGACAGACTTTATTTTTTTGGGCTCCAAAATCACTGCAGATGGTGACTGCAGCCATGAAATTAAAAGATGCTCGCTCCTTGGAAAATAAGTTTTAACCAACCTAGACAGCATATTAAAAAGCAGAGACATTACTTTGTCAACAAAGGCCCATCTAGTCAAACCTATGGTTTTTCCAGTAGTCATGTATGGATGTGAGAGTTGGACTATAAAGAAAGCTGTGCGCCGAAGAACTGATGTTTTTGAACTGTGGTGTAGGAAGAGACTCTTGAGAGTCCCTTGGACTGCAAGGAGATCCAACCAGTCTATCCTAAAGGAAATCAGTCCTGAATATTCATTGGAAGCACTGATGCTGAAGCTGAAACTCCCATAGTTTGGCCACCTGAAGTGAAGAACTGACTCATTGGAAAAGACCCTGATTCTGGGAAAGATTGAAGGCAGGAGGAGAAGGGGACGACAGAGGATGAGTTGCTTGGATGGCATCATCGACTCAATGCGCATGAGTTTGAGTAAACTCCAGGAGTCAATGATGGACAGGGAGGTCTGGTGTGCTGCAGTCCGTGGGGTTACAAAGAGTTGGACACGACTGAGCGCCTGAATTGAAATGAAGCTAGCTTGCAAACTGGCTCTGGAACACTGTGGGAAGAAAGATTTTGTGAACAGCCTTTGTCATGTGTCTTGCCCCCGTCCTACATGTGACATATGATATCATTTGTCATAATCTTCATAAAATTACATTTGAGTTTCCCAGTGCTATCCTGTTGTATTCATAGTGTGTGTGTATGTTTAATTGAGTCATTCTTTTTATATTTGATTGGTGTTCTTTGTTCGATTGCTAAGTTGTATCCAACTCTTTGTGACCCCAGGGGATGCAGCATGCTAGGCTTTTCTGTCCTTCACTATCTCCCAGAGTTTGCTCAGATCCATGTTTACTGCATCAGTGATGCCATCCAACTATCTCATCCTCTGCTGCCTCCTTCTCCTTTTGCCTTTGATCTTTCCCCAGCATGAGGATCTTTTGCAATGAGTTGCCTCTTCACATCAGGTGACCAGAGTATTGGAACTTTAGTTTCAGCATCAGTCCTTCTGTTGCAGGAAGGGGGACTCTTCCAGGGCCCAAAACTGGGCTCTTGCCTAACATTCAGAAATGAATTGTCCGAGGAGACACATGTGCTGACAAAGCAAGAGATTTTATTAGGAAAGGGCCCCTGGGTAGAGAGCAGTAGGGTAAGGAAGGGAATTCCCAGAACTGCTGTGCCAGTGGCTTACAGTCTCTGTTTTTATGGTGATGGGATTAGTTTCCGGGTTGTCTTTAGCCAATCATTCTGACTCAGAGTCCTTCCTGGTGGTGCACATCTTATTCAGCCAAGATGGGTGCCAGTGAGAAAGACTCTGGGAGGTGGTCGGACATGTGGTGTCTGCTTTTGACCTTTCCCAAACTCTTCTGGTTGGTGGTAGCTTATTAGTTCCGTGTTCCTTACCAGGACCTCCTGTCGTAAAACAGCTCATGCAGATTGTTACTATGGTGCCTGGCCAGGGTGAGTGGTTTCAGTCAGTGTGTTTCCCCTAACATTTCCAGTGAACATTCAGGGTTGATTTCCTTTAAGTTTGACTTGTTTGATTTCCTTAAGGTCCAAGGGCCTCTCAAGAGTCTTTTCCAGCACCACAATTCGAAACCATCAATTCTTCAGAGCTCAGTCTTCTTTATGGTCCAACTCTGACATCTGTATATGACTACTGGAAACAAAATAGATTTGACTAGATGGACCTTTGTTGGTAAAGTGATATTTCTGTTTTTTAATACGCTGTCTAGGTTTGTCATAGCTTTGATTAGTCTGTGCAATATTTTATTCTGTTGATTATCACTGCTTCTTGAAAGATGTATCCTTGTTTTCTGAAATACTGTTCTCCTTTTAAGGAACTCACTTTTACTCTGTTTATCCCTTTTTATCTCTGAATTAGCTCTGTCTACATACTGAGGCAGAGTCTTCTTAAGTGTTAGGACTCATTTTTAAAGATAAAAGGTCATACAAAAAGTTACATTCTAAGAAAAATTTAGGGGAAAATAATCAGAAAGATTAGTTAAAATAAACACTATCATGTGGGTAGCATATGCTCTTTCATAACTTTTATAAGCCAGCATCACATAGTTACTTGTACACAATAGGGTTAAGTAAATATATCACTTGATTAAGAAATTAAAGAATAAAGGAAGAATTGAGGTAAGCAGCTGTGACAAACTCACTTTGGAATAACAAATTCTCCTTCTTATATTTAAATTCTAATACCTGAAACCAGTATCTAAAACAACTACTGCTTGAGTCTGTCTTTCTCCCAGCAAGTGCAGAAGATAAATTTTGTGTATAGGAGCAGTGAAGACTTCCTAAATTCCAAGATATTACTAACAGTTTAGTAAACTATTAATATATATTTTTTCACTTGATCCCTTACTCTTGCTTCCAGAGTTTGATGATGGAGCTCAATAATAGGAAATCAAATCTCAGCTGTACATAAAATACCAATAACAGCAATAACAGAAGGGTCAAAACAATTTGATGCATAAAGGAGAAATCTCTTCCAAAAATGGTGTTGGAACAATAGACTGTCACTACAGAGATAATCTCACCCTCCCATTTTTATATCACAGGTGAGAAATATTAATGTGTGATGAATTATGAAGCTCAACATAAGAGTTGAAAAACACAATTTACGGAATGAAACACTGGAGAAAATCTTTGAGATCTTGGGTTAGGCAATGAATTCTTATAGGATATAGTAGGCATAAACTATACATTTCTGTCAAGAAAGTTAGGTTTTATGAAGGTTAAAATGTTCAGATCATCACAAAAGAAAAGAAACATCATAAAAATAATAAATTATTTACATTTTTGGAGAGAATATTTGAAACACTAATATCTGAAAAAGATTTTTATTGAAAATATATAAGCAATACCTGCATTTCAAAAATAAAAACCCAACTATGCCAATATTAAAAAATTGAAGAAGAATCAAACCAACATTTTCCAAAATAGTATATACAAGTGGCCAAGGAACATAAAAAGGTACTGAACATAATTAGGGACATACAAATTAAAACTATACTAAGATATCACTACACAAGTTAAAATGAAAAAACAGATTGACAACATCATATTTCAAAAAGGTTTCAGGAGTAACTGCAACTCTGATATTTTTGTCTGTACTCTAAAGTAATACAACCATTTGGAAAATAATTTAGTAATTTCTTGAAATAAATTAAGCAGTTTAGGAATTCTTGTTCTACATTTGTTTTTGTTCAGTCGCTCAGTCGTGTCTGACTCTTTGAGACCCCATGGACTTCAGCATGCCAGACTTCCCCTTCCTTCTCCATCTCCCGGGGCTTGATCAAACTCATATCCATTGAATCAGTGATGCCATGCCTTCATCTTTCCCAGCATAGGGTCTTTTCCCATGAGTCGGCTCTTCATATCAGTTGACCAAAGTATTCTCCACTGTTTCCATTGTTTATCCGTCAATTTGCCAAGAAGTGATGGGACTGGATGTCATGATCTTCATTTTTTTAATATTGCATTTTAAAGCCAGCTTTTTCACTCTCATTTAACCTTCATCAAGAGGCTCTGTAGTTTCTCTTCGCTTTCTGACATAAGGGTGGTATCATCTGCATATCTAAAGTTATTGATATTTCTCCTGGCAATCTTGATTCCAGCAGGTGCTTTATCCAACTGGCCTTTTAAGTAAGCAGGTTGACAATAAAGGAGGCTTGACATTCTCCTTTCCCGATTTTGAACCATTCTGTTGTTCCATGTCTGATTCTAACTGTTGGTTCTTGACCTGCATACAGATTTCTCAGGAGGCAGGTAATGTGGTCTGGTATTCCCATCTCTAAGAATTTTCCACAGTTTGTTGTGATCCACATAGTCAAAGGCTTTAGCATAGTCAGTGAAGCAGATGTAGACGTTTATCTGTAATTCTATTGCTTTCTCTATGATCCAAAGGATGTTGGCAATTTGATGTCTGTTCTACATATTTAACAAATATTAATGAGAATACACCTTCAGAAAACAATTTATATTGGAATTGTCATAATAGCCATACTCATATTCTCCCAAACTTGGAAACAAACTAGATTTCCATAAATGCTGCTGCTGCTAAGTCACTTCAGTCGTGTCCGACTCTGTGCGACCCCACAGATGGCAGCCCACCAGGCTCCGCCATCCCTGGGATTCTCCAGGCAAGAACACTGAAGTGGGTTGCCATTTCCTTCTCCAATACATGAGAGTGAAAAGTGAAAATGAAGTCGCTCAGTCATGTCTGACCCTCAACAACCCCATGGACTGCAGCCTACCAGGCTCCTCCGCCCATGGGATTTTCCAGGCAAGAGTACTGGAGTGGGGTGCCAAATAGGAACATGCAAATTCCACTGTATGTATTTATATAGTGGAATGTAGCACAGTAATTAAAAGTAATAAACTACTGATATATGTAACAACATGGATAGAACATGCACTCTGATCTGTGTGCTATGACTCCATTTATCAGAAAAGTTCAATAGGTCATAGGTCTCTTTCACATTGATAAAGGTAGGATTATTAAAAGGCATTGATTATTAGGTCTCAACTTTAAATTAACTTTTGCCTATACCCAATTGTGTGAGGAAATGGGGGGAAAATCCATAAAAATGAGTTTATTAGACCAAAGAAAATATACTTAACCCTGACACAAAAGAAAGAGCTGTGTTCTTCATGAAAACTTGAAACCAGACACTCTAAAACTTGCTGACAATTCTTGGGCTTCACTGCTTGAATTTTGGTGGGTCTGGATAAACTGAAATGTAAATAAAATATTTTAAAGAATTAAAATTAAATTTTATTGCTCATCATTTGCATGGTGGCTTGCACCATGCAATCACCCCAAATTACTGCCTTAGGTTACATACTGATGACTTTGATAACTGAAACTTCAGGCCAGTCAGGTCACTTTTAGTGTCAAATACTGGAAGAGTTACATTAGGTCCTCCCTTCAGCAAGGTCCTGTGACACAGTTGGAAACTATTATCTCCCTCTGCTTTTCTGCCTCACTCTAGCCACTGCTTACTCTTACATGGGGGAGGTTTCTAATGTCAAAAAGATTATCTTTGCAATAGGGATGCTTAGGTTTTATATCATAATGCAAACCTATGCAGATGTAAAAAGTTTGTCTGATTCCTCCTCATCTTGTCAAATGTGTCTCCTTATGACAAGTCCATTCCTTTGCCAAATCAGACAATTCCTCTAGGTATAAAAGTATCTGGTATATTGTTCTTTGTTCACCGTATTAGTTTGTTCTTACTACTCTTGTCTTGTTCTTACTGCTATTGTCTCACATCTCTAAAGGCTTAAAGTTCAAAATCAAAGTGTAGACAGAGTGGGTTCCTTCCAAAGGGTGTGAGGGGAGGATATGTCCCAAACCTTCCCCCTTGGTTTGGGAATGGCCTTCTTCTCTACATCTCTTCATATCATCTTCCTACTATGCTTATGTCTCTTTGTCCAAATTTCCCCTATTCAGTTGTAAAGAATCTGCCTGCAATACAGGAGACCCCAGTTCGATTCCTGAGTTGGGAAGATCTGCTGGAGAAGGGATAGGCTACCCACTCCAGTATTCTTGTGCATTTCTTGTGGCTTAGCTGGTAAAGAATCTGTCTGCTATGCGGGAGACCTGGGTTCTGCCCCTGGGTTGGGAAGATCCTCTGGAGAAGGGAAGGGCTACCCACTCCAGTACTCTGGCCTTTAGAATTTCATGGACTATACAGTCCATGGGATCGCAAAGAATTGGACACGACTGAGTGACTTTCATTTTCACTTTCATATTGGATTAGGGCCCACCTTAAGGACCTTCAGTTCAGTACAGTTCAGTTCAGTCACTCAGTCGTGTCCAACTCTTTGCGACACCCTGGACTGCAGCACGCCAGGCCTTCCTGTCCATCACCAACTCCTGGAGTTTACTCAAATTCATGTCCATTGAGTCAGTGATGCCATCCAACCATCTCATCCTCTGTCGTCCCCTTCTCCTCTCACCTTCAATCTTTCCTAGCATTAGTGTCTTTTCAAATGAATCAGTTCTTTGCATCAGGTGGCCAAAGTATTGGAGTTTCAGATTCAACATCAGTTCCTCCAGTGAACATTCAGGCCTAAATGTTCATTCAGAACATTCAGGAGAGTGAAAAAGTTGGCTTAAAGCTCAACATTCAGAAAACAAAGATCATGGCATTTGGTCCCATCACTTCATGGCAAATAGATGGAGAAACAGTGGAAACAGTGGCAGATTTTTTGGGGGGCTCCAAAATCATTGCAGATGGTGACTGCAGCCATTAAAAAAAACGCTTGCTTCTTGGAAGAAAAGTTATGACAAACGTAGACAGCATATTAAAAAGCAAGGACATTACTTTGCCAACAAACGTCCGTCTAGTCAAGGCTATGGTTTTTCCAGTGGTCATGTATGGATGTGAGAGTTGGACTATGAAGAAGGCTGAGCACCGAAGAATTGATGCTTTTGAACTATGGTGTTGGAGAAGACTCTTGAGAGTCCCTTGGACTGCAAGGAGATCCAACCAGCCCATCCTAAAGGAAATTAGACCTGAATGTTAAGGACCTTAACTTACCTAATTCCATTTTCTATAACTCTGTTTCTGAATAATGTCACATTTTAAAGCACTTGGATTTAGGACTTCAACTTATACACTTTGGAGGGACAAAATTCAGCCATAGCATTCACCTAGAAAGATTGCTTCTCTTTCTGAAAGTGAATAGTTCAGTTAGACTTTGTAACATCCACACTTTTAACAGCATATATGAAGTTCCATATATATATATATATGGGTATATATGTAGAATAAATATCTTATTGTATGAACAATAAATATCACTATTTTTATTTTGGTTGAGATGTTACTTCGGTAACATTCTAAAAATAGAATGCCCACATGGTTATTTTTTTCTTATCTAAAATTTGTCACTGACATTTAAATAGGCTGCTAATTGAACTAGCCAAGGAAACTGGAGACACACTGAAAATTTGACTCAGCTCCATCCATGGACTCATTTAGATATTGATAATTATTTTTCTACTGATGTTTAACATACATTAAAGTTCACCAATGTCAAGTGCACTTATATTTCCTTATTTACAGAGAGCGAAAACTAAGTCTCAGGATGGCTTGGTGATTTATCTAAAGTCAAACTGCTAGTAAAGAGTGGAGTTCAAGGTGTACATGTCTGACTGCAAAGGGCTTACTCTTTCCCTGAGTTATAAATGAGGAAAACCTGACTTGTCTTTTGAAAGTGAAATTATGATTGAGTGGAGAAAAGTGAGCTTAATTCTTTCAGGCAATTATAATAGAAGCCATAAAACAAATTCAAGGTCTTTAAGGAGCGATTAATGATGCCTGCTGGACCAAAGATGTCTCACTGGGGGAGATAGCAATGAATGGATTTGCATGGCTGATAGAATTTGGGTAACTGGAGATAGCAGAACGACATTTGAGATGGCGAGGAACGTGCAGTGACAGGTGTTGCAGAGAGCTGAGAGGTGTAGAGAGAGGCAGGTGCATGTTGAGAGAGACTGCTCTTGCTCAAAGTGATGACTCTTGGCAAAGATAGCTTTAATTGTGTCTAGGTGGCAAGCAGAGGAATTAAAACGAAAACAAACTGATCTCAGAAACTTTAAGATCCATGAGAGAATTCCTACAATAAGTGGAAAAGGGTTTAAAAAATCATGAATGATCCAAGAACCAACTCAGGAGCTCCCCGAAATACATGCAGTGGGTGGCGCTAACTCTGGAAGAAGACTGAGTCGCTCCAGTGCTCTGTTACCCAGTCAGCCAACGGTTTCAGAACCGAGGATCATTTAACATTGGAGAGCCCAAAGATGCCATCCCTACTGCTTCACAGTCAGGGGAAGTACACTCACATTCCCTGGGGAGTCATTCCCTGATCTTGCTCCATACAGTTGGCTTTGTTATATAAGCAATGAAACTCAAGACGTTTTAATCTCCAATCCTCCCTCAGAATGTCTTTCATCCTGAGAACTAAAGTTCTTAGAGCTTACAGGTTTCATCAAAGAGTCATGGCTCTTGATAAAATATGGAGTATATTAGTATGCATTCCTAGAAACCCTGTAACTGACCACAGAGCCAGACAGAAGAATGGACTAATTTCCGTTTGAAACATCTAGGTTTTAGATTGCCAGTAAAGGCAATAGATGATGTGATTTTGTGGAAGGTGGATGGCCACAACACTATTTAGTCCAGATATGACTGTTGGAGGTTCCCTTTTCATGTGCTAGAGGACTTGTAGGGTGACTCCTTGGAATTTATCCCATGGCAGTGACTGTTCTACAACCATCATGGTCATTAAAACTCCATGCCTCTGTGTGTCTTCATAATAGGCAGGCAACTCAATTTTGGCAAAAGAGATATGCTTTAAAATTTCCTTACTTGGTAATGTTTCTCAGCCTTGGTATTATTCACATTTTGGATCAGATAATTTTTTGTTGTTGGGGCTGTTGTGTGAAAAAAAGGTTGATTTACAACATCTTTGGTCCACAAGAGACCAATATCACTTAGCAAGTAAAATCAAAAATGCCCCTGCTGTTGCTACTGCTGCTGCTGCTAAGTCGTTCCAGTCGTGTCCGACTCTGTGCGACCCCATAGACGGCAGCCCACAAGGCTCTGCCGTCCCTGGGATTCTCCAGGCAAGAATACTGGAGTGGGTTGCCATTTCCTCTCCAATGCATGAAAGGGAAAAGTGAAAGTGAAGTCGCTCAGTCGTGTCTGACCCTTAACAACCCCATGGACTATAGCCTACCAGGCTCCTTCGTCCATGGGATTTTCCAGGCAAGAGTACTGGAGTGGGGTAAAAAATGCCCCTAGACATTGCCAAATGTCCACTGGTTGGCAAACCTTCATCATTCACCTTCTCTGCAATTAAGAACTAGTGCTCTAGTATATGGTCTTTATTACAAATATGTGGTCTTTCTGCTATCTCATCTGGATGCCATGAAAGTGTTACATTAAGTACAAAATGAAGAAACATCCTGACAATTCCCCGAGCAGACAAAACCATTTAAGCCACACAAACAAGCCAAACATATCTCATGAACATACATAAAACTTGGGCTTCCCAGGTGGCGTTAGTGTTAAAGAACATGCCTGAAATGCAGGAGATGCTGGTTCCATCCCTGGGTTAGGAAGATCCCTTGGAGGACAAAATAGCATCCCACTCCAGCATCCTTGCCTGGGGAATCCCATGGATAGAGGAGCCTGGCGGGCTAGAGTCCATAGGGTCACAAAGAATCATACACAACTGAAGTGAATTATCACACATACAAACAAAACTTAATTTTGATTATATCTTGTAAATGCCTCTGATAATTACAAAATAAATTTAAGTCATCTTCCTGGAACTGCTATAAGATAATCATTTGTAACCAAAATCCCCATTGTAATAATCAACCTGGAAATCCCCATTATAATAATCAATCATTGTGAAGGTTAAATAACTTCCTCATTTTCACTTTATAAACCATCTTGTAACTTCATGTGCTGAACTTCCTATCAGTATTAAATGCGAAGGCTCCCAGTTCACAAAGTGTTCTTACATGAACAATAAACTCATACTAAATATTACTTATTGATTTGGTGGCTTTAATTCTGCTGTCTTGGGATGTGGGGCAAATGTTAATTAGTTATATTAATTCTGGTTGGGCCACAGCTAAAATCTTTCCATTTTTTGTTCTTTTTTTTAAATTAATTTGTTTGTCTTAATTGGAGGATAATTACTTTACAATATTGTAGTGGTTTTTGCCATACATTGTGAAAGTGCTACATTCAATATGCCAGTAAATCTGGAAAACTCAGCAGTGGCCACAGGACTGGAAAAGGTCAGTTTTCATTCCAATCCCAAAGAAATGCAATACCAAAGAATGCTCAAACTACCGCACCAATTGCACTCATCTCACATGCTAGTAAAGTAATGCTCAAAATTCTCCAAGCCAGGCTTCAGCAATACGTGAACTGTGAACTTCCAGATGTTCAAGCAGGTTTTAGAAAAGGAAGAGGAACCAGAGATCAAATTGCCAACATCTGCTGGATCATCGAAAAAGCAAGAGAGTTCCAGAAAAACATCTATTTCTGCTTTATTGACTATGCCAAAGCCTTTGATTGTGTGGATCACAATAAACTATGGCAAATTCTGAAAGAGATGGGCATACCAGACCATTTGACCTGTCTCTTGAGAAAGCTGTTTGCAGGTCAGGAAACAACAGTTAGAACTGGACATGGAACAACAGACTGGTTCCAAATAGGAAAAGGAGTACGTCAAGGCTGTATATTGTCACCCTGCTTATTTAACTTATATGCAGAGTACATCATGAGAAATGCTGGGCTGGAAGAAACACAAGCTGGAATCAAGATTGCCGGAAGAAATATCAATAACCTCAGATATACAGATGACACCACTCTTATGGCAGAAAGTGAAGAAGAACTAAAGAGCCTCTTGATGAAAGTGAAAGAGGAGAGTGAAAAAGTTGGCTTGAAGCTCAACATTCAGAAAACTAAGATCATGGCATCTTGTCCCATCACTTCATGGGAAATCGATGGGGAAACAGTGGAAACAGTGTCAGACTTTATTTTGGGGGTCTCTTGGAAGGAAAAATCACTGCTGATGGTGATTGCATTACTCTGCCATGAAATTAAAAGGCGCTTACTCCCTTGGTATGGGAAGAGTTGGACGGTGAAAACCTGAAGAACATGTGTTCCCCATCATGAACCCCCCTCCCACCTGCCTCCCCATCCTATCCCTCTGGGTCATCCCAGTGCATGAGCCCTGAGCACTCTGTCTCATGCATTGAACCTGGACTGGTGATCTATTTCACATATGGTAATATACATGTTTCAATGCTATTCTTTCAAATCATCCCACCCTTGCCTTCTCCCACAGAGTCCAAAAGTCTGTTCTTTACATCTGTTTCTCTTTTGTTCTCTTGCATATAGTGTCATCATTACCATCTTTCTAAATTCCATATATATGAGTTAGTATACTATACTAGTGTTTTTCTTTCTGACTTACTTCACTTTGTATAATAGGCTCCAGTTTCATCCACCTCATTAGAACTGATTCAAATGCATTCTTTTTAATAGCTGAGTAATATTCCACTGTGTATATGTACTACAGCATTCTTATCCATTCGTCTGCTGATGGACGTCTAGGTTGCTTCCATGTCCTAGCTATTGTAAACAGTGCTGCGATGAACATTGGGGTACACGTGTTCTTGGCAATGCAAAGTCTAGTTTAAAAGTGCAGTTTAAAACAGTTTGTTGCCACTTTCTGGAAAGCCTCAACTCATCTTACTCTCTGAAAGTACAGCGTGCCTCTCAGTCATGACTTTGAAACAAGCCTCTTCATGTGCTTCTCAAGCCCTTTATTTTTGTAATTCCTCCTCTGATGTTCCATCTCACAGGTCTGATCATTACCTCATCAATTCAACAGAACCACTGTACTCTATTCAGACCCTAGTTTTCTGCAATGCAGTCAGGAAATTGACTCATGTCAGCAAGGTGGGCATTTGTGCCAAAGTTGACTTTGTAAACTTCCCTTTTCTCAGAGTCACAGTGTTACTTTGCCTGTTGACCTGAAAATAATGTCATTTTGCACAGTGTCCATTTTAAAATTGTTTACTGCAGAAGAACTAGTCTGGCTCCAGGTACTGAATCATTTCCAGAAGCGTATTTAGGTTATTTAGATTTACTAAGTATTTATTCACATTTTCTTCACATCAGAATATGATTCAGTTTTTTCCTTTTTTTTTTTTTTTTTGGCATTTTCAACTGAAAATGCAAAAAATATTAAGATTCATCATATTTGTTTAATTTTTATCATTAGCAACTTGATTATTAGTGATTATCCATTCCTGAATATTCTCTCTTTAATTTGTATGATTGGCTTCAAAGGAAACTTTGCATATTTCCAATTATTTTATATCAAAGGCTCTTCCTTTTCCTCCAATTCTTTCCAGTCCTTTATGCCAAAAGCCCTCCAGCTGTTGGATAGTACAAGAATTTTCTTTTCTAATTTTTCTTTTATCTATACTACAGAAAAGATAATAGGAAAGGAAGAGTTCTTATTTTTCCCTACTCCCGCTTCTCAAAAGAAAAATGAAAAACATTCCTTGGACCCACTAAGATAAAACCCCAAATATTTTTATTCCCACCACAAGTCAGTATTTTCTCATTGTAGCCTCTAGTTAGAAGTGAAAAAAAATTGCATACTTGTTTGAATTTTGCCCTGTTTCTACAGAAAATGCCTGTTGCTAATTAAACATTCTTTATTAAATTATCCAGCAACAACTCAGTTACAGTTTTCCTTAGTTCTTTCAATTTTACTAATGTTTTGATATAAATCTAAAAGTTGGAATAATTTTTTGAAGAAGGAACTAGTTTCACTTACTAAACTGTCTAAATCAGTATCTACTGAAAGCCTGTTACTCTAAGCAAGATTCTTATTTGGTTTCTTAAAGGGAAAGCAAGATGGAGTATTAAGTAATTTAGGAAGAAATAAAAACTTGAAAGAGAAGAAAGTGTTGAATGTGGAAAGTGAAAGTGAAGTTACTCAGTGGTGTCCAACTCTTTGTGACCCCTTGGACTATACAGTTCATGGAATACTCCAGGCCAGAATTCTGGACTGGGTAGCCTTTCCCTTCTCCACGGGATCTTCCCAAACCAGGGATTGAACCCAGGTCTCCCGCATTGCAGGTGGAATCTTTACCAGCTGAGCCACCAGGGAAGCCCAAGAATACTAGTTTGGGTAAATTGCAGAGTAACTCTAATAAACTGGATGTGTGTTATGACATGCAATGCTTTATATTAAGAAAGAGGTACACAGGCTTAGTGGACAGATTAGAATATTTCCTCGTGAATGTAGGGTAAAGACAAGGCACACTATTAAAACTATTTGAAATTTAAATTTCATTATCATTCCTTGTAATTTATTTTGTATGTGTGTGCTCAGCCACTCAGTTATATCTGACTCTTTGCAACCCCTGTACTGTAACCCGCCAGGCTCCTGTGTCCATGGGATTTTCCAGGCAAGAATACTGGAGCGGGTTGCCATTTCTTTCTCCAGGGGATATTCTCATCCAGGGATTGAACCTGCATTTCTTGTGTCTCCTGCGCTAGCAGGGGGATTTTTCTTTTACCGCTGCTTTACCTGGAAAGCCCTTCATATTGAACATGACCTATAGACAAATTTTGTAAAGATTTCTGCCATATGAATAAATGATGTCTTATTTCATTATTCAGTTGGGATCATCTGAGTGGATTTCTGAAAAGGAACAATGCATCTGTGCCTTTATTACTCTCTTGTTCACAATTTCTCTTGCTGGTTTCTTGGTTTTTACATCTTTAGCCCTTTTTTTTTGCTTCTATCACCATTAATATAAACCTTTCTCAACAATTTATGCTCTTTCTCAGATAAAGTTTTGTACTTCTTCCTTCCTTTCTTTCTTCCTTTCTTCCTCTTTTTCTCCTTTGACAAAAAACAAAGACTCACTTGAACCAGCTCAGACAAGTGGTTTTTATATGGGTACATGCTGTAATCTCACAGAAACCCACAAACACACCAAAGTACATCCAGACCTCTTATGGAGTGCAACTGGGGAATTTGAAAGCCATCAAGAAGTCAGACTTATTTACCATGGGCCAGAATTTCCTTCAGTCACTATCTTTCTGTTCTTCTCCAAGTGTCTGAAATCTTTATATTTTTTATCTCAAGTGCTCTGTATAAACTGGCTCATCTCCCAAATTCTAATTACAAGTTTCTACAAGAAACTGGAGCCTATTATACAGACTGAAGTAAGCCAGAAAGAAAAACACCAATACTGTATACTAACACATATATATGGTATTTAGTCAATTGGTAAAGATAACCCTGTATGCGAGACATCAAAAGAGACACAGATAAATAGAACAGTATTATGGACTCTATGGGAGAGGGAGAGGGAGGGATGATATGGGAGAATGGCATGGAAGCATGTACATTATCCTATGTGAAACGAATCGCCAGTCCAGGTTCAATGCATGATACAGGGTGCTCGGGGCTGGTGCACCGGGATGACCTGGAGGGATGGGATGGGGAGGGAGTTGGAATGAGGGTTCTGGAAGGGGAAAACATGTACACCCATGGTGGATTCGTGTCAATGTATGGCAAAACAAATACAATATTGTAAAGTTAAAAAATAAAAAATAAACTAATTAAAAAAAACTTTCTATAAGATAAATTTAATTGCCCTAACTCATTTTTTTCCCAGGACTTTAAAAGGCATATGGGCAAAGCAGCCTCTTTTGTTAAAAGAGCTGTTAAGGCTTATACATTTTTGTGTACTCATCACATAGCTCTCCTCTTCTTTTGTTCCATTTATGACATTTCTCTGTTTTAGATGCTAATGGCTTCAAGCCTAACTATTACAATGTCTTCCATCTGATTTCCATACCTATTCCCTCTCATTGCCACACTACATCCTCCAGGAAACCATGACTGTAGACTTCACTTTTTTAAGGAGTGAGATCTATGTCTGTAGGATATTGATAAGGGTAGGAAAGAGTAGGACACATGATTGGAAATATTACAGACCTTGAATTCAAGTAGAACAGAGCTGGAATCTTGGTTCTCTTATGAATTGCTTACTTCTAGGAATGTTGCTTAATTTCCAAAAGCTTTAGTTTCTTTATCTGAAAAGAATGTGGATATTTGCAGTTAAAATAGAATCCAAGAACTACCGAGAGAAGAGGCCAAGAAACAAGATGACATGATTTTTCATGAATTTGCAAAGCCCAATGTGTATTCTTGCTCTTGATCTAACAGCTAAAAATTTTGATTTGTCAGTATCATACATTGAGAAATCATACACTTAGTATGAATTCAAAGTGACTCCTTCTAATAGTATTAGTACTAGTATTGTTATTTTTGTGTCTTTGTGCATCGTGTTCAGTTGTATCTGACTCTTTGCAACCCCATAGACTGTAGACCACCAGACTCCTGTGCTCATGGGATTTTCCAGGCAAGTACACTGGAGTGGGTTACCATTTCCTTCTCCAAGAGATCTTCCCAACCCAGGGATCAAACCTGCATCACCTGTGTCTCCTACATTGCAAGCAGATTCTTTACCTGCTTAGCCATCAGGGTTAAATATTTTTACTTAACTACCATTTTATAAATATGCTTTTCTCTTCAAATGACTTATTGGACATGCAAATAAGATTTAAGTGCTAAAGAGGACAAACTTGCTATATATATTTACACTAAAATATTATTTATTTGTCCTGGAGAAGGAAATGGCAACTCACTCCAGTGTTCTTGCCTGGAGAAACCCATGGATGGAAGAGCTTGGTGGGCTATAGTCCATGAGGTCATACAAAGTTGGACATGACTGAAGCGACTGAGCACATTACATATTTGTGAGTATCAGAATGCCTCTGGGGTTAGCTGTCCTGTTTATCATTCTGAAAATATATTTTCTCCCAGAATGAGAACAGAGCTCTCCTCAGGGTTTTTCCAGTTGTGGGTATGTTTTGTGCTATTTGTGGCATCTGAACAGCAATATACTGTGGTTAGTCAAAACTCTAGTGGCTGTCATCAGTGGGAAAGGTGGTGTAGAGGAAATTAATTTGAGGCAAGGAAATAGTAATGGCCTGAAACATGGATTTTCATTTTTATTTAGATAGTAATTTTCTGAGTCAATAATAGCATTTGTGGTGCCATTCATTGGAGATTTGGTTTCTATAAAATTCCCAATTACAGATGGTATTAATTTCCCTCAGAAACCACAGACTACAACATATTGCAGGATTGTTGACTTATCTCTCTCAGAATATCATAAAAAATTTTATTTTAAGTGAAGAAAGAGCAAAATAGAAAATCTAGAAATAAACGATCGCTCTAAAAATCAAGCACTTATGCTTTAATGCAAAACTCTGGTTTCAAATCTAAAATAGAATTTTATGGTAACTGAAAACTACCAACCAAAATATGATTTTTTCATGTACTCTTATGTCTTGTGCCCTATATATTACTTTTCTATTCATGTTACAATTTTCATTTAGTTTTTCATAATATACTATTTACAATTAATAGTTTAGAAAGAATAATATTATTCAAAATTTATGTTTAAAGTAAGGCAATTTAAAATTTATACAGAAGAGATCTTTAGAAGGATGTTAAAAACTTTAGATTTTGTTTTTAGTAGCAAATGTTTACTCATATGACTATAAGAAAAAAAATAGCATTTTTCAGGAAAGCCACTGTCTCTGACAGTTCTTAACACCAGTCACACATCTACAGGCTGTTACTGCCTCTCAGCTATGTCTGAGTGTCCCTTGACTGGGCAAGCATCTAGGCCATTTACTTCATGAAAACTCTTCTTTTGGGCCTTGGGTGAAATCAATCTGATATGATCTCTAGTCTAGAATTTTAGTCACCCAAAACATGGAAAACCATAGCAAAAAATGGTTTCTAGTAATCTGCCTACACATTAGGGATTCCGTATCCATGAAGGGATAAAATCCTCCTGCGGTTGAATGTTGTTCTAAAGGAAGCAGAGGAAATGTGCAAGGTCTTGATATTGCAAGAGAGTTAATGGAAGAGTTTCTCCAAGTAAAATTGAAGTGACTATATGTCCCTATAGAGCAGGCTTGAAATTCAGGCAAATGTCCAATGGAGAGAGAAGTTACTTAGTTTGAATCCATCAAAGTGATATCAAAATCCGGGAGCAGTGAAAGGAATGTCTGTGACCCAAACAGTCTTTGTTTTAGATACTATAAATGATGTGGAAAGAGCTGTCAGGATCCAAGTGTGTATATTGGGAAGTCCTTACACCCCTTTCTTATATAATTGGAAAAGTATCAACTATAAAGACATATTGGTAATGACAGAGAATTCAATGGAAAGAAAAAAAAAATCCATGAAACGGAAGCAACAGTATCAAAAGAGGCTGTGAGAAAGTCTTACTACAGCACCAAAAGAAGGATTTAGGATAACTTCTCATGGTCTTGGTTTATTTAAACCCTAGAATCAGTGGACAACTGGGCAAATGGGAATGACAGCAGCTCTTGTAAAAAATAAAAAAATAATAATAATAAAAATAAAAGCTCCACAAGGGATGAGTGAAAGAGTTAAATCTGCCTAGGGATTTAAAGAGATGTATTTAGTAACTAGCCCTCTTTTCAGCTATATAACCTAGTCCATGAAGGACTGAAATATTTTACTTGGACTGTTGTAGTTAGCCACAGAGAGGGTATAATCTTTCTGGGATTATGATTTGACTGAATAATAAACTATTGGAAATGATGCAAAAGTGAAACTTATAATATTGTGTTACTTCTTCTACCTCCCCTATGATTTTATTGTGTCCCCATAATTGGTGTTCACTTTTTTTAGTGTATCAGCTTAGTCCAAATATATTATATCAGATCTCTCAGGTTGGCAGTCATTTTGAATATTTAGACTGGATGGTGAGCCAAACCGCTATTCCAAGTTTCATATAAATTTAAGATTCTATATTACAAAATATAAAGGAAAATGTGTTTCACATTCACAGACACTCTATTCCATACCTAATTTTCAAATTTAGAGTCAAATGGCACTTTCAGTAAGCACTTTGTTAACTTTCATGTAATCAACTTTTCTTCTATTCATTAATTGTACAAATGTTATTTTTGGAGTATTATAGATTTTAAAATCTTAGTTTGGATTCTGGATTTCTTAAAACAAATATACCTATGCATTTGCCTTTTAAAAATATGAAAAATAATATATATAACTACAGTGCATAAAATTGTATCATGCAGCATATCACATAACTAGAAAACCAATACCTGGGTGACCACAATCTAGGCTGGAAAGAAACCTGCAGTCTTCCCAGAACCGCTTCATGAGTCCTTGTTCCATGATACCCCACCCCTTAGGAATAACTACAATGCTGATTTTTATGGTAAATAGCTTCATATATTTTTTATTTTATTTTGTATTAGGGTGTAGCTGATTAACAATGTTGTCATAGGTTCAGGTGAACAGTGAAAGGATTCAGTCACACATATACATGGATCCATTCTCCCCCAAACTCCACTCCCATCCAGACTGCCACACAACATAGAGCAAAGGTCATGTAATAGCTTCATATTTTTAAAATATTTTAAAACATCCTGTATATATCCCCAAATGATACATAAGTAACATATGAAGACTCTGATGATAATTACTTCTTTGGTTTCACTCATGTTTTTACATCAGAATGTTCTTGTCCCCTCCATCCCAAATTCATATGTTGAAATTCTAACCCCCAGAAGGATGGTACTAAGAAGTGGGACTTTCAGTAGCCAGACTGTGGAAGTGGTAAAGAATCTGCTTGCCAATGAAGAAGATGCAAGAGATGCAAATTTGATCAATGGGTTGGGAAGATTCCTTGGAGAAGGAAATGACAACACACTCTAGTATTCTTGCCTGGGAAATCCCATGGGCAGAGAATTGTGGTGAGCTTGCAAAGATTCAGACACGACTGAGACTGCGCATGCTATGCTATACTCATGAAGACAGAACTCTCGTGAATGGGGTTAATGCCCTTATTAAAAAGATCCCAGAAAGCTCCATCATGCCTTACTCCATGGCAAGAGCTCAGGAAGAAGATGTGGTCTATCAAACAGGAAGGAAGCTGCCAGCAGAGAACATCTGCTGAATCATCGCAGTTCCAGAAAAACATCTATTTCTGGAATCAAGATTGATCACCTGGGAGAAAAATATCATTAACCTCTGATATGCACATGACATACCCTTATGGCAGAAAGTGAAGAGGAACTAACAAGCTTCTTGATTAAAGTGGAAGAGGAGAGTGAAAAAGTTGGCTTAAAGCTCAACATTCAGAAAACTAAGATCATGGCATCTGGTCCCATCACTTCATGGCAAATAGATGGGGAAACAGTGGAAACAATGTCAGACTTTATTTTTTGGGGCTCCAAAATCACTGCAGATGGTGACTGCAGCCATGAAATTAAAAGATGCTTACTCCTTGGAAGGAAAGTTATGACCAAACTAGATAGCATATTAAAAAGCAGAGACATTACTTTGCCAACAAAGGTCTGTCTAGTCAAGGCTATGGTTTTTCCAGTGGTCATGTATGGATGTGAGAGTTGGACTATGAAGAAAGCTGAGCTCTGAAGAATTGAAGCTTTTGAGCTGTGGTGTTGGAGAAGACTCTTGAGAGTCCCTTGGACTGCAAGAAGATCCACTCGGTCCATCCTAAAGGAGATCAGTCCTGGGTGTTCATTGGAAGGTCTGATGTTGAAGCTGAAACTCCAATACTTTGGCCACCTCATGTGAAGAGTTGACTCACTAGAAAAGACCCTGATGCTGGGAAGAATTGGGGGCAGGAGGAGAAGGGGATGACAGAGGATGAGATGGCTGGATGGCATCATCAACTCGATGGACATGAGTTTGAATAAACTCCGGGAGTTGGTGATGGACAGGGAGGCCTGGTGTGCTGCAATTGATGGGGTCAGAAAGAGTCAGATTCGACTTAGCTGAAATGAAAGATACACTATAATATTATATTTTTTACCTTTTTATAAATGTAATCATATTGAACAATTTATCTTGTGTTTGTGTCTTTCAATATTATTTTTATAATATACATAAATATTTACATGTGGCTGGAGTTCAGTAAGTTTAATTGTTGTATATTTTTTAATTCATTATAGGTCTATAACAATTTGTTCACTCTAATAACAATGAACATTTCACTTTTTTGAGATTTGGGCTAATATATACTAACAATGCTACTGAGGACAACCTTGGCCTTTATTGTGGTGTGCAAATATATGCGTTTCCCAAGAATATCCACCTCAGAGTAGAATTGTTGGGTCATTAATAAGCTTATCCTCAGCATTACCAGATAAAGCCAAACAGTCTTTTCAAAGAAGATGTATTAAATACATTTCTGTCAAAAGTGCTTCAGAGAACTCCTTGCTCCATGTTTTAGCTGATAATGATCATTTTCTGACTCTTTAGCTTCATAGCAATCCGTTGTGGAAGCATTGCAATTTCATAAATTTTCCTACTTAATACTGAATCTGATTGCCACTTGCTGTTACTTGATCCTTTGGATTTGTGGCTCAGACAGTAAAGAATATGCCTGCAAAGTGAGAGACCTGGGGTCTATTCCTGGGTTTGAAAGATCCCCGGGAGAAGAGGATGGCAACCCACTCCAGTATTCTTGCCTGGAGAACTCCATGGACAGAGGAGACTGGCAGGCTACAGTCCATGGGGTTGCAAAGTGTTGACATCACTGAGCGGCTTTCACTTTCACTTCACTTTTTAATTTTGAAATAATTTTCAGAATTAAGGAGAAATTATAAAGATAGTTACAGAGTTCTCATATAAACTTTACCCTGTTTCTCTTAAATAATGATACTAAACTTATGAAATTCAAAAAAAATCATATTAATACAATACTAACAAATTAGACTTTATTTTAACAATTTTTCTACAAATGTCAGTGTTATATCCCGTGATGAAATCTAGGGTAGCACACTATATTTACTTATCATATTTACTTTAATCTGTGACAATTTCTCAGTCTTTCCTTTTTTTTTTTGGATGACTTTTATGAAGCATTCTAGTAAGATATTTTGTAGAATTCCTTTAATTAAAGTTTGTCTAATATTTTCTCAAAATTAGCCTGGAGTTATGGATTTGGGAGAACAGCATAGAGGTGAAGTCTCCTCTAAATTAAATCATATAAGAGAATACATAATATTAATATGATTTGTGTCGGGTAATGTTGGCTTAAATCATTCCGTTAAGTTGTTGTGGGTTTTTATTATTGCTGAATTAACATTTTTCACTTTCCATGCTCTATTCTTTGAACATAAATCACTAAGTCTAGTCCACACTTAAGGGGAAAGGAATTAATATCTACATCCTGGAAGTAGTATTATTAAGGCATTTTCACATAAGTTAAAACCATCATAGTAATTAATAGTGAAGCTATAAAATATTATAAAATTTCATCCACAAATTTTATCATTCATTAGGATATTTTGCATGATAATGATCTAATGATCATCTATTATATTCTTATTCCTTCTACCTTTGGTATTTGGAATTATTCTATAGTGAGTACACATCACTTAGCCTCTGCTTTTAAATTTATTTTATCATTTATTTGTATCAACGTGGGTTTAGATATTTATTTTATTCTTTGGTTTATAACTCAATATTGTCATTATTTATTTTGTTGCTCAAATTGTTTAAGTTCTGGTCATTGGAGGCTATTCAATTGGTTCCTTTTCCCTCTGACACACTCTCATTCTTCCATTTTTCTCCCAGTATTTCTTATTTTTTGATACTGTAAAACACTCTTGGATTGTCTTGTGTTTTCCCTATTCCAGTACTAGAATCAAACATTTCCCAAAGAAACTTTGGTTCCCACTTACTGGAGAATTTTATTTAGAAACCAAGGTCTTAGGACTTGATGTGCTCACTGCTACTGGGATACTTCTAACTCCTCTCAGTGGACAGGGATATGAATAGGTATATGTGCCAACCAACGTAGAAATCCACATCTATAATTGTTTTTGTATCTATCTATCTATATATGTAAGCTAATAATGAGTTCATATTGATGTCAGACAACATAGTTTCAAAAGGTTTTCATAAAAACATTGAAACAGACTTAACAACCAGCTTTACTATAAATAATAGATAAAACAGCAAACAAACATAAGCTATCTCAGTACCCACTGTTTACTATTTTTTTTATCAAACACTTTAACATAACAGCAAATAGAAACACTATTAACAGAATTTTTGAAATGGCAAGCATTTTAAACAAAATTACAACCATAAATTTAAGAGTAGTGATATTAACAAACATAAACAGAAAGTTGTATTATAATCGGATACTTTGAATAAGGAAGATATATTACTATATATGAATGATAATGCTTAAGTCAACCATCATATATTAATTGATCATTCTTTAGTCAATCAACCTTGGCTTCCTCAGTGGTAAAACTAGAGCAAAACCAGATGTTGATCAAATTAAAAACACCAGTGTTTGATTCATTAGCCATGTACGGCTGCTAACTGTTAAACATAATTATATTTTTATGAACATTGTGACAGTAACAATTGGAAGAATTCCTGTACTGCAAAAGTATATTTAAGAACTCATATTTCTATAAAAGATCTCACTCTGAGGTGGAGTGAAAATTATAAACTACTGCTTAACTAAACTGAGATTTAATTTTATATAATAATTTGAACAAAAAATCCAGAGGCATTACCCATATTTCTTTTATTCCTTCACTCTGTATAAGTTAAACATCAATAAGGAAAACAATGCTAATTACACATGGATAAGAATTTGTTAATTTTAGATGAGACGATAGTTTATTGAATTTTTATTAGATACTACAAAGCATAGTATGTACTGAAAAAATGGATCAGTTCCACAGTGTTGGTATAGTTAAATCATTTTTTTTTAATAATTAGAGAATACCTGAGTTAAAGTTTTAGTGCTAAAGCCTATTAACTTCCAATCCCAGTTTTTACTTCTGGTCAGTAAGATATCCATCAAATTGGATATTTCCAGATGGCTCAGCGGTAAAGAAACTGCCTGCAATGCAGAAGATACAGGAGACATGAGTAAGATCCCCTGGATGAGGCAATGGCAACCCACTCCAGTACTCTTGCCTGAAGAAATCCCATGATCAGAGGAGCCTGGCAGGCTACAGTACAAAGGGTTGCAAAGAGATGGACATGACTGAGCGACTGAGCACAATATGAAAATTCAGACTAACCCATTTCTCTGTCATTCCTTAAAAAAAATTCTCCTCTAGAATGCACAAGTAAGCACCAGTTTTATAGTTAAAGATATAGGGAGAGGAAGACATTGAAAGAAGAAAGTGGGACTTTTGCAGAGGGACTAAGAGGATCTGAGTGGAAGGTAGGAGGTGAATAAAGTGGGATGATAATCCCAGCCTCATGTACTGTATTTTGATCTTGGTTATAAAGTGCAGACCATAGCTGTGAACAGATTATTTGTAATAAATTGAACAAAGGCAGAAATACTTCAGTGTAGCACTGAGTTGAGGAGGGTCTTCTTCCAGATTGTTTATGAAACCCACTAAAATTACTTTAATTTTTAAAAATTAACATAAAATAAAATCAAAATTCTCTTTGGACTGCAGTTCTGAGATTTAATGCATGTATAGAACAGTGCAACCCCCACCGTAATTAGAGAAATAGTTTTAGTGCCCCATTAAAAAAATACCCCTGGTGTCATCAGTTTACTTGTCGTTACATGTTTCCCTCTAACCCCTGCAACCACTGATCATTCTTGACCCTGGTCAATCCGTCTTTTGCAGCATGTCACATAAATCAAATCTTGAGATATATAGCCATTGAAATTGGCTTTTTTCATTAAGCGTATGCATTTATAATTCATCTGTGTTATTGCATTAATTAACAGCTTGTTTGTTTTTATTGCTGAGTAGTATCCCTTGTATGCATATACTAACAGTTTTGTTTACTAATTCACTCAGGAAAGAACATTTGAGTTGTTTCCAATTTGGGGCTATTATGGATGAGTAGAGCTGTACTGAATATTTATGTACAGATTTGTGTGTGCAAGATATCTGTATGTTTAATGTAGACATTCCATTTTATTGTGTTTAAGCTTTTGTGAGGGTTGAAATCTAGCATAAGCTTCATTATTTTTTTTAATACCACTTTATTGAGACGTGTGTGTGCTAAGTTGCTTCAGCCATATCAGACTCTGTTTGACCCCATGGACTGCAGTCCACCAGGCTCCTCTGTCCATGGGATTCTCCAGGCAAGAATACTTCAGTGGGTTGCCATACCCTCCTCCAGGGAACCTTCTCGACCCGGGAATCTAACCAGCGACTCGTACATCTAACCTGCATTGGCGGGCAGGTTCTTTACCATGAGTGCCTCCCGGGAAGCCCAGAGACATGACTGACATACAAATAGCTATATAAATTTAATGTATAGAAGTCATGAATTTGGATATAATTATAAACCTGTGAAACTACTGCCACAACTTATGCCATAAATGTATTCACCACCTTCAAAAGTTCTCTCCTACCCTCTTTATTATTTTTATTTAAAGTGATTAAAACCCTTTTCATAAGCTTTGCCCTCTTAGCAAAATGTCTTTGACAGCAAGGAAATCAAACCAGTCAATCCTAAAGGAAATCAATCCTGATTATTCATTGGAAGGACTGATGCTTAAGCTGAAGCTCCAATACTTTGACCAACTGATGTGAAGAGCTGACTCCTTGGAAAAGACCCTGATGCTGGAAAAGATTGAAGGCAGGAGGAGAAGAGGATGACGGAAGATGAGATGGTTTGATGGCATCATTGACTCAGGGGACATGAGTTTGAGCAAGCTCCGGGAGATAGTGAGGGGCAGAGAAGGCTGGGGTGTTGCAGTCCATGGGGTGGCAAAGAGTCAGAAACGACTGAGAAATTGAACAACAACAATAATTGTAGTATTGTTTATTATAGGTTCAGTTCAGTTCAGTCGCTAAGTCGTGTCCCACTTTTTGCGACCCTATGAATCGCAGCACACCAGGCCTCCCTGTCCATTAACAACTCCCAGAGTTTACTCAAACTCATGTCCATCGAGTCGGTGATGCCATCTAGCCATCTCATCCTCTGTCATCCCCTTCTCCTCCTGCCCCCAATCCTTCCCAGCATCAGGGTCTTTTCCAGTGAATCAACTCTTCACATGAGGTGGCCAAAGTATTGGAGTTTCAGCTTCAACATCAGTCCTTCCAATGAACACCCAGGATTGATCTCCTTTAGGATGGACTGGTTGGATCTCCTTGCAGTCCAAGGGACTCTCAATACTCTTCTCCAACACCACAGTTCAAAAGCATCAATTCTTCGGTGCTCAGCTTTCTTTATAGTCCAACTCTCACATCCATACATGACCACTGGAAAAATCATAGCCTTGACTTGATAGACCTTTGTTGGCAAAGTAATGTCTCTGCTTTTTAATAGGCTATCTAGGTTGGTCGTAACTTTCCTTCCAAGGAGTAAGAGTCTTTTAATTTCATGGTTGCAGTCACCACCTGCAGTGATTTTATAGAATGGTGTATATTTGATCTCTAGGATTTAATCATCTTGTATAATTCTAACTTGGTAATTTCAGGTCTTTTTAGTGGTATCTGTAACTGTCTTCCATATATGCTAACCAGTAGGCAGTCTGGTAATTGGATGGTGATTTTTTTCTGTATTTCAGTTTTCAAAATGTTTGATATTTTGTTTAGAGTCAGATCTATGTAGTGCAGCTTGGGAGAGAAGTGAGGAAATCTTAAACTATTTTAAAAGATATTTTTCTTGAGCCCTTTCTTCTCTGTGAATCCCCAACTCTTTTTGCTTTGCTGGGGCTTATGCCTTTATATTTCCTGCTGTCCTGTGCACTTCCTGTGACTACCTCCAAATCAAAGGATAGCCATCAAGATAGAGAGAGAAGTTAAGCCTTGGAGTTTCAGCTCATGCTTTTGGAACTACAACTCCTGTGGTCAGAGATAAAACTTTCCCTCCCTTTCAGTTAAGGCAACTGCCTGACCCTCACCACCACCACCATAGCAGTCACTGGTGGCTGAAGTGAGAGAGAAAAATATAAGAAAGAAAGAAAAATAGAACCCTCCCCACTGTGACCATTCGAAGTTTCCTTTTCCCACTTTTTGGTTAAGAGTATGAGCACTTTCTTTGGAGATTTTTCTTACTGCACACTTCTGGTCTGTGGCTGTCATTGAATCTAGGATGAGTAATAGGAAAGGAAAAAAAAAATCTTACCACTGGCTAAGTGATGTTATTAATACAAAGTCTGGATATCTTCCATAATCAGTCTGCTGCCATGACAAATATACTGGGGAAGATATTTCGTCCGATCATAGCAGCAGGGAGAGCTGTGACTCGTGTAAACTGCAGTCTTAATCTAAGGATATAATGCATTTTTTAAAAAATGCTCTAATTTCTTAGTACCAGTTAGATGTTACAAAGCTTATATTTTAAAAAATTTGACCTTTTATGTACAATGTATATAGGAAATGGAAATCCACTCCAGTACTCTTGCCTGGAAAATTCCATGGACGGAGGAGCCTGGTAGGCGACAGTCCATGAGATCGCAAAGAATCGGACATGACTGAGCAATTTCACTTACTTACTTACTTATGTATTATGCATAGTTACATTTCTGGCTCTTTTTAATCTCAAAATCTTGTTACTTTTTCTTTACTTTCTCTATTTAAACAGTGTCATCATATTATTGATATGTCCTTTTAAGCTTCTTTAAACAAACAGGGTAAAGATACAGATGTTTTTTTCCTCTAGTGACAGGCACAGAGGTGTACTGCTCAGATCCCTTCTGAGAGAAGAACTGGCTGCCAAGTTATATGGAATGCAATTAGCTGAGAATTCCTACCTGTAAATGCCTAGCTTAGTTTTTGAGCTAATTCAATTTGTTTCTTAGGACAGCCCCCAAACAGGCAGTGGTACAAGGGTGCCAACCAGTCTAGGCACTTTTGTCAAGTGGGAAGAAAGTGTTGATAGAAAAGAAATTTTTATTTGATAGAAAAGATGTTGATAGAAAGTGTTGATAGGAAAGAAAAGAAATTTTTATCTAGAACACCAAATGTATTTAAAATTCCAGGAGAAGATAAAAATTAAAGAAGTTCAATAGTTAAAAATTACTGAAGAATGTTTTCCTGAGTTGAAAAGACTCAACCTAAGATTGAAAAAAGTTCAGACAATTCACAATGAATGGATGAGAAAAACAAATAAAAAGCAAAACCGAACAAAATATAAACCTTAGAATAACCTGGTAAAATTACTAAAGGATAACAGTAAAGAAAAATATCTAAATTCTTTCAGCTCTAGCAAATCATCACTATTAAATTTCATATGTAACATTATATAGAGTGTGCTGTGCTTAGTCGTTCACTTGTGTCCAACTCTTTGGGACCCCATGGACTGTAGCCTGCCAGGCTTCTCTGTCCATGGGGATTCTCCAGGCAAGAATGCTGGATTGGGCTGTAATGCCCTCCTCCAAGGTGTATTCCCAGCCCAGGAATCGAACCCATATCTCCTCCTCTATGGGATCTTCCCAACCCAGGGTTTGAACCAGGTCTCCTGCATTGCAGGTGGATTCTTTACCGTCTGAGCCACCAGGGAGGCCCAAGAATACTGGAATGGGTAGCCTATTTCTTCTCCAGGGGATCATACTGACCCAGGACTCCTGCATTCCAGGCAGATTCTTTACCAGCTGAGCTAACAGGGAAGCCCCATATGGAATGTGGATAGATTGTCTACTTCTATAATGTGTTCTCAGGTTGGGTTAATGTGAAACAAATGAACTAAATGCTATTTCCTAAACAATGACATAATAAGATTAAGTGATGAAGATTGAAAATAATAATTTGTAATAAAAAACAGTTACTTGAAAGCAAAACAAGCACAAATACAGACATATTCATATTAGATATACTAAAATTTGAGAATAAATATATAATAGTGACATTATTTATGATAATAATACAATATTAAGAGTAAATGACATTGATTTATTTATATATAAATAAAATATTTATAAATAAAATATAAAATAAATAAATTCCATAATGAATTAAGTTAATTTTATAATAAAATAATATATCATAGATGAGAAATAGAAGAAATGAAAAAGGAATTAGGAGAGGAGGAAAAAGGTTAGAAAGAAGAGAAGAAAATTAGAAAAATAGCTTTCTCAAACAGAAAACATTCATATATTATATAAATATTCACTGGTATAAGCTGTTAGTAAAACCACTCAAGTTGCTGCCACAAGGAAAACTTAGACAATTAAGATTTTATAGGCTCTTATTATAATATAATGAAGTTAGATACAAATAATAAAAAGGGTGTTAACAAACATCTTGCTGCTGCTGCTGCTAAATCGCTTCAGTCGTGCCCGACTCTGTGAGACCCCATAAACGGCAGCCTGTCTGGCTCCGCCGTCCCTGGGATTCTCCAGGCAAGAACACTGGAGTGAGCTGCCATTTCCTTCTCCAGTGCATGCAAGTGAAAAGTGAAAGTGAAGTCGTTCAGTCGTGTCCGGCTGTTCGCGACCCCATGGACTGCAGCCCACCAGGCTCCTCCATCCATGGGATTTTCCAGGCAAGAGTACTGGATTTGGGTGCCATTGCCTTCTCCGTAACAAACATCTTAACTACTTGGAAATTTGGAAAACCACATATAGTTGCCTCTAGAATCAAACTTAAAATTATGAAATTTCGAACTATCTGGAAAATGATGAAAAGGAATGTATTTTATACTTATGTTAGTCGCTCAGTCATGTCTGACTCTGTGCGACCCCTATGGACTGTAGCCCACCAGGTTCCTCTGTCCATGGGATTTCCCAGGCAGGAATACTGGAGTGGGTTGCCATTTCCTTCTCCATGGGATCTTCCCCACCCAGGGATTGAACCCAGGTTTCCTGTATTGCAGGCAGATTCTTTACCATCTGAGCCACCAGGGAAGCCTTTTTATACTTACATATATGGAATAAAGTAAATGCTTTAAATTGAAAAGTTATAGCCATAATTCATTAAAGAAGAAACAGGAAAATTTTCAAAGAATATGGAATTATCTTTTGAAGTTAGCTAACCAACAAAAACAAAAATACAAAAAAATATTTTAAACAGTATTTTAACAACTAATACAATTTATAAGCTCTCAGCAAATTAAATAAGGAAAAAGGAATAAATATGCAAGTAATATTAGAAAAACAGGTTAAGCTATTTTAAAGAAAATATTAAATGTAACTTTATAAAACAAATGTATATTTGTCTAGAGACATGTGAATCATCAAAATTGATCCAAGAAGAGGTGAAAAGTTTATGTAAACTAATTGTATTTAAAAAGATTAAGTACAATTAATACATACTGAAAATGAGTTAGTTCTAGTTGGATAATGACAAAATTTTCCCATTTAAAAATGAGATTAAGTTCAATGTTATTTAAATTAAAATAAGCTATAGAAAGTATAGAATTTCAAAATTTATTTTATGTCAAGTTCCAGTCATATTCCATGAAGAAACCTTGCTGACCACCTGTAATTCATTAAATACTACTTGAAAGTCAAGCCTTGGTAGTAGGGATAAACTAGCAACAGATCAGTGGTCCTCATCCTTTATGGCATAAGGGACCGCTTTCGTGGAAGACATGTTTTCCAAGGACCAGGGGGGGGGGGCGGAAGGTGGTTTGGGATGATTCAAGTATTTATTGTGCACAATAAAGTAATAATAATTAACAATAAATAAATTTCTAGTATTATTACATTAGCTCCACCTCAGATCAGCAGGTATTAGATCCTGGAGTTTGGGGACCCCTGCAATACACAACAGCTGCCAACAGACACCAGCCTCAAGAAAGTCCAGCTGATTCACAAGTAACTTATGTACCAGCCACAAGAAATTATATATTCATTAACATAAACTAAAGATGAAAAAAGTAGAAGATTCAACTGTAACTTGGGATGAAAGGAACAGTAATTTAGAATGGGCATGCAAAAGATTAAGGAGCTTTATGACATAGCAGTATAAACTGTCAAAACCAAAGTTTGGAGAAATAAGACACCAAAAAGCAAAATAATCTGAGATTCAGAGACTTGTGGAACTGTACTGGAAACTCTTAAGAAGCTTATAGAAATATATTTGAAAATACAATTAGTGGAGTGGCTTCCCTTATTTACTGTCCCTTAGAGCTCCAGGGTCTATCTTGTGACTAACAACGTCTTCCTTTGATTCCTTTCTTTATTTTAATTTTAGTTTGAATCCTCATCTGTTCTAAAATGGACAAGAGGAACGTTATTTTCTCACAGTCAACGTGGATTGCAGGCCACATACAGAAAGCCATTTTCAGTACTTACTTCCTAAACTTTCTGCTTTTAGAGAGATTACCGTTATATAGCTACCCACTCCAGTATTCTTGCCTGGAGAATTCCATGGACAGAGGAACCGGACAAGCGGCAGTCCATGGGGTAGCAAAAAGTCAGACATGACTAAGTGATTGAGCACACACACTGAGCACACACTGTTACACTAAGTACATCTCTGTGTTTGGAAACTTACTCAATGTTTGAAGAAGTAGACAATAAAGATAACCTGCGTTTTTTCTATATAAATACATATTATTCATAATGATATAGTCTTCATAAGCACATGTGCCCCAAGTGCAGTAGGCAAGAGTATACCAAAAAGGAAACAAGTCAACTGGCAATTCGCACACTTTTAAATAGAAAATTCACTAGAAATATCTCTGATTAATCAATAAACACATGAAAATGTTCTCACCATCATTAGTTATCAAGGAAATAAAAACCAACACCATAATAAAAACACAACAAATGATAGAAGGTTGCACAATACCTGGAGCTTATATTACTGTTAGCAGTGTTAAAAATATGTTATAGCCAAAAAACAATATGTGCTATAGACATTTGGAATAATGTATTTAAACTTCTTATAAAATTAAAACTATACCTACCCCATGACTTTGCCTTTCCAATTCTAAGTATATACCCAAGAAAAATGAAAACATGTGTCCATAAAATATTGTATGAAAATATTCATAACAGCATTTTTCGTAATGACCCCATACTGGAAACATTCCATATGTGTATCAGTAGGAGAATGGACAAACAATAAAATAGACCACTGCTGCTGCTGCTGCTGCTAAGTTGCTTCAGTCGTGTCGACTCTGTGCGACTCCATAGACAGCAGCCCACCAGGCTCCCCCGACTCTGGGATTCTCCAGGCAAGAACACTGGAGTGGGTTGCCATTTCCTTCTCCAATGCATGAGAGTGAAAAGTGAAAGTGAAGTCGCTCAGTCGTGTCCGACTCTTAGCGACCACATGGACTGCAGCCTACCAGGCTCCTCCGTCCATGGGATTTTCCAGGCAAGAGTACTGGAGTGGGTTGCCATTGCCTTCTCCAAAATAGACCACTACATAGAAATAAACCACTGGTACATACAACACCATAGGTTATTCTCCAAAACCTTATGCTGAGTGAAAGAAGACTTAAAGAGTAATACTTTTTGCTTGCAATTTTAGGAGCCTAAATAGATCAAGCAAATCTTATTTATGGTGGCAAAAAATTTGGAAAGTCATTATTTTCATACACATGGGGCAGGAGTTGATGGTAAAGAGCATTCAGAAAATTCCAGGAAATATATAATAGTTAGATTGTATATCTTTATATTATGGGTCGCATGGGTGCATGCATTTCTCAAAAGTTGACAAAAACACTTACTATATTTATTTAGAACAAAAGTTCATATGCTGAATTTTATTCCTTTTTTACCCTTAGCAGTTTGTAAGATATATTGACTATTTCTCTCAAACTTTCATAAATTATAGGAACCACTGAACTTATTTATTAAAACCCAGGTCTTTTTTCAGAATATTTTGATTCATTGTATATGTATTTTAATCCATCATTTTATAAGTCTCATAGATAATTATTTTAATTTTAGTAATTTGGGAAATTCTACTTTAAGAAATACACATTTCTATGCTATAAGTCAAAAATTTAAGGCTCCTTGACTTTCCTGGAACATACATTTGCTGTTTTTATTTATTTTCTTTGTCAGTGATATTGAAAATCAATTTTTACAGTAATGCTGTTATTTATAAAATATGTGGAGTATCATGGACTTCCTTACAAAGAACTAGTCCTTATTTACAGAAAATAATAGTTTTAGAGAAAATATAAGCTGTGATTTTAAGAAATATTGAAAAATATCTCCAGGAAGACTTATTTTCCAAAATTACTATGCAATTAGAAATGAATTTAATGTTATTAATTCTCGAATTTGGTAACAGCCATTGCATTCAAGTAACCTTAATTCCTCTGAACTTTCATTAACCATAGAAGATAGTAATAGATTTGCCCTTTATCTAGGCACTGAATGACAAATTCTGGGAAAAGATCATTTTTCAGACTATAAAAAAACTCACAAGTATTAGTTGGACCGTTTTGGAATTGCAACATATATGTGTGTATAACTTTGTGGAATAATGCAATAGACTTAAGCAGAAAGTACTTAGAATATAAACACTGTATGCAGGTATGTTTAGTTAGCGGAATTTTCTGCCAAGCTTAAAAATAAAGACCTTAACTTTTTCAAATTGTCTTCCAAAAATGTGTGTCAGTGTGCATTCGTGTGCGTGTGTGGAGTATATGGGTATTCATTAGTTCTTTCTTATAGTTTGAATTAGTTCTTTTTGACAGTTTACATCTGTTTATTCAAAAAAGGGAAGGAGAAAGTAATCCCTTTGTTAAAATTGCCCATGCTGTAATGTTCATGTTCTGCTGTTTTTCACATTTACACTCAAGATTGCCCAATATGTTTTGACTGAACTTGCCTCAACCTCAAGACTCCAAGTGCCCTGTGACTTTTCATCCAGACACATGAAAGCTGGGAGTTGTCAGGAACACCTAGATGTATATGTAGCTTTCACAAGTAACATCAAGTATGCAGGTGAGAGCAGAGGTTAGCTTATTTAATATTTCCCATAATCTATAAATAAAAATGGCCTTTTTGGATGAAAGGCAGAATCGAGCAGGCTTTTATTGTTACTAGGAGGAATTTACAGTTGTTATTAGAAAGAAGATAAAATTTGTGAATGCAGATATATTGCAAGAGCCATCATGTACTCCTTCTGGAGAAAATGAAATGTTTCCTACATGTTTAGTTACTGCTATTCTGATATTTATAAGCATATCATTATTAATTTGACATTTTGTTCTAGAATAAAAAGTTATTGGCCAAAGGTAAATCTTTCAATGGAACCACTTTTGGGGGGAGTGTAAAAATGTGAAATAGTAAGTTGGATATTTTCTGTTTTTATACCTGTTAGTCTATTCTTTTGTTGTTGTTTATTTGCTTTAATTTATTTTTTAATTGGAGGAAGTTTGCTTTACAATGTTATAATGGTTTTTGCCATACAAACCAAATCATATATAATTATGCATATATCACATCCCTCCTTAACCTCCCTCCCCTTCCCTCGTCCCATCCTTCTAGACCATCACAGAGTATCTGACTGGGCTCCCTGTGTTATATAGCAACACATGGTAGAGTATAAATGTCTACGCTACTTTCTCCATTTGTCCCTCTCTCTCTTTCCCCCAATTTGTCCACAAGTCAGTTCTCTATATCTGCAGTATATTCTTAAAAGAAATGTTTTTTGACATGTTCAGATTGAATTCTACGATGTTAGTTAAAAAGAATTTATTAATGAACAGATTACAAAAGAGATTGTTCCTTCTTTATTTTAATTTGTTTGGTCTGTTACCAAGGAAAGATTTTGTTGATGTTCTATACTTTGTCTTTTACGGTAACTGCTGATTATATGTTCACAGCATGGAAATCACACACTCACCTTTTGAAGCCAATGGGATGTAATGAAACAAGAAGTTATTTTGAAGTAAAACGATTTTCCTTTTAAAAATTTTATTTTATAAAAATATCAACTCTCAATCTCACATGCAGGTATTCTGCAATTATTAGCATTTCAATATTCAAGAAGGCTTTTTTTAACTTGCTACTTGTTGTTTGAATTTCCGGGTATTCTGGCTAAAGTGATATAATAAAGGTGAGTGGTTCTTTTTTATCATGTTTATGCATCATTGAATCCTGGAGATATGAATATATTGAGGTTATGTAAGAAGTCTCTGAGTATCTTTCCCCTTTAGGTAGACTTACAATCTTCCCAATTCTTCTGGGATATATTCAAGTTATCTGATCACATATGACACATATTTGTAAATGAATGCTACCAAACTGGTCTATCCTTATACTGTCTATCCCTAAGTTTATGTTGTTAAAATCTTCAGTCAAGGTAAACAGTTTGTGTTGGTATTTCTAAAATTGATTCTATAGAGTTTTGAGTACTTAGTCTTTAGAATATTGAGATTTGCCTCTCTTTTTGCAAAAAAAAAAAATGCCTGTTTTTGTTTGTCTTTGCATTAGCCACACTGATTCTTCATAAACTTTTTTTTTTCTTTCCATAAAACCATTTTGCAACAAATAGGCACATAAAACTTAAAACAATGTTTTATGTTTTCAAATAAACATCAAGTTTAAAATTTTGCTTTATGTGACTCTGTTATGTTTTGTTTTGTTTTCTACTTACTCTACTTCAAGAAGGATGAATTTGATTGGAAACCAGTGCTACTGCTCTCCTCTTAAAAGTCACTAAGACTATTGCTATTTCATCCTTTTGTTTGTACTCCCAAATTCTCTAGTTTTTTGGAAACAACAGCAATCAGACTCAATTTCCCACTACTCCACTGGAAACAATCAATGTCACTAGCCAGCTCTATTTTAACAAAACCAATAATTACTCCTTTGTCTTAAATTTTCTTGACCTCATTGCAATATTCTAAAAAAAATCAGTCACAGTCTTCTTTACTACAGCTATAAGGAAGAAACGCCTAATCATTACCTTATTTATTTTTTCCTTCTTCAATAGTAATAAAGTTTTAGCTGGATACATTGCCATCTTTTTAAAAACCACTATTTTCAAATTCTGCAGCAGGTAGTTAGTGCGATGAAATTAGGTACTTGCCATTTGGATGTGTGCAGAAGTGATGTGTGCCTCTTTACGATTAGCACCTTAAATAAACAGGAGTAAGCTCTTTTTGCCACTTTTTTTTCCTTTTCTTGCAGCTAGGAGATAACTGGAACAGAAGCAGATACATGGATCCAGAGATGGAAGCTGTTTTGAGAATAACAAAACTGTCCTAACAACCTGGACTTGAATTCCTAGACTAACACATTAAAACAATTGTATTTAACCCAGAGTGTGTTTCAGTATGTTGTATCACAATATTTTACCTTGTACACAAAATTCTCTAGTACACTCATACTACTACTTACTCCCCTGGTTTCCTGTTACTTATACGGTCATGTCTATGTTTCCTTTATATGCTCTCTTTCTCTTCTTTTTTTTGGCCCCAAATTTAGCTACCTAGGGTTTAGTCTCCGACTTCTTTCTCTCTCTCTCTCTCTTTTTTTTTATATAACCCATGGCCTCATGGCTTTACATGCCACCTATATGTTAATGACTTCTATGGAATATTATTTTTTCAAAACTCCATGAAGTCATGTTTTCACTTGAAAAACTACCAAGAAGTTCAAATGTAACATGTGTTGAAAAGGAATCTTGATCTCCTTCCAAGTCTCCTCCTCTGTCACCTCATCTTAGTGTAAGGAACATGTCAATCTTGCACTTCTGTCTCTCACATCCAAAGTGCATCAGGAAGTTGGAGTTAATTTTTACATTTGAAATTTAAGACAACCTGTTTTCAGGGCAGGAATAGAAACACGGATGGAGAGAATGGATATGTGGGATGAATTGGAAGATTAGTACTGACATATATACACAATCATGTGTTTCACTTCATTGTACAGCAGAAACTAACTGCAGAAACTAATACAACATTGTACAGCAATTATCCTCCAATTTTTTAAAAAAAAGATTGTCAGAGAAACAAAGAAAAATATTGAGAAAGTTAAGGAAGTGATGTGTGAAGAAAATGAAACAAGATAGATTTCAAATCAACAACCCAACTTTACAACTGAAGGAACTAGAAAAAGAGAAAATTAAAGAGCAAACATTCAATTACTGAAATCAAGAATGAAATTGAGGCCCTACTAACAATTCTAGAATAATAAAAATGAATATGAAGGTATACATCAATAAATTAGATAACATAGATGAAATGAACACGTTTCTAGAAACAAAACCTTACCAAGAAAGAATCACAAAACAGAAAATATTTATAAATATATAAAGAGTTCAAATAAGTAATCAAAACTTACTACAAAATGAAAGCCCAATACTAGATAATTTTACTGGTGAATTTTATGATAAGAACAAATATCAATCCTTATCAATCATTTCCAAAAATAATTGAAAAGGAAGGCACTCTTCCTAATTTATTCTGTAAGGCCAACTTTGCCTTGATACCAAAGCCAGACAATCACAGTAAAGAAAAAAACAATACAATATTACTACAGACCAATATCCCTTATGAACACTGATGTGAAAATCCTCAACAAAATACTAGCAAATAGAATTCAACAGTATATTAAAAGAATTACACAATGTCCAACTGGGTTTTATTCTAGGAGTTCAAGGATCGTCCAACATATAAAAATTGACGAACACAAAACACTATGTAAAAAGAATGAAGGAAAAAAAAAAAACAGAAGTATCTCAGCTGATGGAGAAAAATCATGTGACAAAATCCAATACCCTTTCATGATAAAAAACATTCAACAAACTAGTAATAGAAAACTACTTCAACATAACAAAAATCATATGTGAAAAACACACAGTGACTATCATAGTCAGTGGTGAAGCACTAAAAGCATTTCCTCTAAGATCAGTAACAAGAAACAAATGCCCACTTTTACCACATCTATTCAACCACTGAAAGTCCCAACTAGAACAATTAAGTAAGAAAAAGAAATAAAATACGTTCAATTTGGAAAGGAAGAAATAAAACTACCTTTTATGCAGATGATATGATTTTTTTCATAGAAAACGCTGATGATCACACACGTACACACATACACACACACACATATACACGCACCTATTAAAGTTATTAAATGAACTAGTGACTCTAATATCTCTAATAATAATAATTAGTAACTCAAAATATCAACGTAAGAGGATAATAAAGTCAAAACACAAAAATGAGTTGCATTTCTATGCATGAACAGTCTGAAAAGAAAATTACCAAAAAAATTCATAATACCAACAAAAAGAAGAAAACACTTAGGAATTAAATACAAAACTACAAAAGTCACTGAAATAAATTAAAGATATAAATGAATGGAAATATATGTCATATTCATGGCTTGAAAGTCTGAATATTGTTAAAATGTCAATATTAAATGTTAATTATTAAAATACCAAAGCAATCTATAGATTCAATGCAATCCTTATCAAAATCACAATGATATTTTATGCAGAAATAGAAAAAGCCATTCAAAAATTTATATGGGATCTCAAGTCCAAAATAGCTAAAACAATCTTGAAAATAAAGAACAAAATGGGAAAACTGACACTTCATGGTTTCAAAACAGTACAAAGTTATGGTAATTAAAATAGTATTGTATTGACATAAAGACAGATATATAGGCTAATGGGATAAACCAGACAGTTCAACATGGCCCTCATGTATATGGTTAAATAAGTTTTGACAAGACCATTCAATGGGAAAAGTAGTCTTCAATAAACAGTGCTTGTAAACTGTATATAAATATGCAAAGTAGTGACTTTGGAGCCTTACTTGACACCATATACAGAACTTAACTCAAAAAACATCAAGGATATAAATGAAAGAGCTAAAGCAATGAAAGTCTTAGAAGGCAACATAAGACAAAATCTTCATGATGCTGAAATTGCCAGTGATTTCTTAAATACTATAACAAAGGCTCAGGCATCAAAAAATTAGACAAAATGGAATTTATAAAGCTTTTTTCTTTTAATATGTGGATTAAAAGACACTATCAACAGAGTACAAAGGCAACTTGTAGAATGGAGACATTATTTTCAAATCATATATCTGATAAGGATTAAATCCAGGATTTGTAAAGAATTCCTAAAACTTACTAGCAGCAGCAGCAACAAAAGCCTAATTCAAAAACATGCAAGAAACCTGAATAAATTATTCTCCAAAAAAAGATATACACATGGCAAATAACATACACATAAAAAGATGGTGAACATCACCAATCGTTAGGGATGTACAAATTAAAACTACAAAGAGATACTGAAAAAAAAAAGCTAGAACAAAATAAGCATTGGTAAAGGTGTGGGGAAACGGAAACCACTGTTAACTGCTGCGGAAATGAAAAATGGTATATCTTCTATAGGAAACAGTACGGTGATCTCAGAAAAAGAATTACCATATGATCCACAGACCCCTCTTCTGGGTATACACCCAAAAGAATAGAAAGTATGTTCCCAAAAAGACATTTGTTCACGTATGTTCATAGAATAAGTTGTGGGTTGCCATTTCCTCCTCCAGAGTATCTTCCCAACCCAGAGATCAAACCACATCACCTGTGTCTCCTGAATTGGTAGGCAGATTCCTTACCACTACACCACTTGCAAACTGCCAAAATGTGGCAGCAACCCAACTACCCATGGAGGGATGAATGGGTAAGCAAAGTGTGATATATACACACAACAGAATGTGATGCAACCTAAAAATGAAGGAAACTCTGACATAGGTGACAACATGGATGAATTTTGAGGACATTATTCTAAGTGCAATAAGCCAGTCACATAAAGACAAACTGTATAATTTAACTTACACATCATAGAGTAGTAAAAACCATGAAAACAGAGAATATAAAGATGAGTTCCAAACAGAGGGGGAATGGGAACTTATTGTTTAACAGATACGGTTTCAATTTCAAGATGAAGATGATTATGAGGATGGATTTGGGTGGTCACAAAACAATAAGAATGTCCTTAATGCTATGAACTATACACCTAAAATGGTAAATTTTATATTATGTATATTTTACCAAAATTTTTACAAATTTTTACTTTAAAAACATCATACCTAACAAAACATCATATCTCATTTTCCTGTGAAGAGGAAAGAAAAAAGGTAGGAAATCATTGACAAGTAAGAAAAAAGTTCTTAAGTGTCAGATTTCATTATGATTGTGTACTATTACCTAAAAGAGTAAACTGCTTAGAAAATTGATCTGTGGAACAATGAGACATCCAGGAATATTGAAAATATTTTGAAGTTGATTTGTATCAGGTTTTTGCACCAAATAAAGTGGCCAACACCCAACCTGTATCTAAGAACAAAGTCAAAGAGTAAAGACGTGAAACAAAATGAATCAGAGTCAACCATGCTATTTCTAGTTCTCTTAAATTCATTGATTAGAAGATTTTAAAAGTTATATTTCTAATGACATATTAAAAGATTTCACAACATTCCTCCAATAAGTAGTAAGCATTCATCAGTTTCTCAACAACTGGGTTAATCTAACTAGCAAAATTCTATCTGTTATGGGGTTGGCCTCATCCTAGTCTATCTGGGGACAAGGTCTTATTAACACTCTCTTTTGAGGACTCAGAGGTCTGAGGAATTCTTGATCCACATCAGTCAAACTGTCCGTCCCTAGGATGATATATGTTAGCAGAGACTGGGTGTTTCCTAGTAGGGAAAACCCAGGTACTGACTGAGGTGGAGTTCTTAAATCCACCCCTAAACTAAGACTCACATTACCAAATTAATAGATTTGGCTTTAAACTGTTTGTGTTTCCTAAAGCTTTTTTTTTTTTACTATTTTTTTTCTGGGAAATACAACAAAACATAGACTTATCACTATTATGCCAACAATTATTTGAACTATTTGATTGGCAGATTATACTGCATTCATAAAACTCATTTGTTTATTGTACTTTCCTTTATCAATTGAATTATTTTCCCTTATTTATGTGAAAATGAGATACAAATCAGTTGACTGAGAAAGACTAGACTTCAATAAACTTTATTTTAATTGAGTATCTGCATGGATTTGTGGCTTAAAACAAGATATTTCAGTTGCATTTAATCTTCATAAAAAATAAACTGTCACAGTTTTTTGGCAAAAACTCTCTTCAAGATGACTCCTTTGAATAAAATTCTTATATTATTCAAATTGATAGCTTTATTCGCAAAAAATCAAAATAATAAGACAAAGCCTTGTTTATTAAAGTGAAAATACCATCAGTACCAATATTTGTGCCCTAGGAGTTTTGATTACAGTGCTATATACAAGCATATGGGATAAAGTAGGATAACACACAAATTGTTATCATTTTGAAACATGAAAGAAAAATCTGTTAAAAATCATTTTTTGTATATTTGAAAAAAAATTAAGCTTACTTTAGGTTTATAACTAATTAAGCCCCCCTTTTTAAATCATATTGGCCACCTAATGTGAAGTTGTCTCATTTGAAAATAGCCTGATGCTGGGAAAGATTGAGGGCAGGAGGAGAAGGGGGAGACAGAGGACGAAATGTTGGGATGGCATCACCAAGTCACTGGACATGAGTTTGAGCAAACTTCCGGAGATAGTGAGGGACCCTGGCATGCTGCATTTCATGGGGTTGCAAAGAGTCAGACACAACTTATAGACTGAATAACAATCACGCTAGTTACTATTAGTTTGCTATAACAAGGTGGGTTACAAAAAAAAAATTCTCAAATTTACAGATGCTATAAGTCCAAAATCAATGCACAAGCGATGGTGGGTTCCTTTTGAGGGCTGTGAGGGAAGGGTATTTCTCCTTGATTGGCAGATGGCATTCATCTCTCTACTGTCTCTTCTCCCGCCATCTTTCCTGTAGGTATTTCTGTTTGCTAAAAGTTCCCCTTTTTGTAAGGATACCAGTGATATAGGACTGGAGCCTGCCCAAACAACCTCATTTTATCTCTCTAAAGACCTACCTCCAAATCAGATCACATTCTGAGACGCTGGAATATAAGACTTCAACATATGAACTTGGCAGGGAGGACACAATTCAATCTATAACACAGACATGCCAAAAATTGTATTGAAATCACACAGCTGCCACAAAGATTAGAAATACATAAGTTTCCTCTATTTTATCTCTGCCTCAGCATTCTGATATTGCCTCAGAATAGTAAAAGTCAGTTGGTTACTATTTTAAACTTTACCAGAAAACTAATAATATTTCCCTTATAGACAGGAATGATACAATTCATTATGGTTAAATTTTAGAAAATATGGCCAGGCTTTCCCATTTTAAATTTCACTTTCTACTCAGAATTACCTTATGTGCAAGTACAATTTTTCTTATTTTATTGAAGAGGAAATAGGCACTGGGACATCAAATAAATAACTGAATGCCACCCATCTCTGTACAAATGCAAGATGTGAATCATGTGACTATAAACATGTTCTTAGATATATATTACATTCCCTCTCACTGAGTAAATTATTATGCACAGAAAGTTCTCTAAACTCAATAGATAAGAGAATGTTCAAGGCTGTAGATACATTTCTGCCAATTTGATATGTAAAAGGATAATAATTTAATTTTAATAATATAATTTTACTATTCAGCTTGACTGTTTATTTCACCCAATATTTACATCATATGAAGCTCCATGATATTCAGTTCTGGGGATTATCCACCATGTTTTTGTTTTCTTGGGTGTTTTGTGATTTAGCAGGGTTTCTAAGCTAGTGAAGATTTCTCTACCTTTATCTGTGGTAGTCCTTGCCTTTGATAGTTATTCCTGGATACTATCAAACTTTGGAACTATTTAGCATCATTTTTTCACTGTGAACTTCCTTGAAGATATTGTAAATACCCAAATAAACAATTCTTCTTTTCAGCTATTTTTGCTAGCCAAGGGGACTTTGGTCAGCATTCTCATGGAAGCTGCAGATGTCTTGGGGTTCAGCACTAAAACCCAGTACTCTTATTATCAATTTGCAAATATCCTAAGTGTGATTACAGCTTGAAGGTTAGTTTATAAATTTTCAGTTCAGTTTTTTTTTTCTTTTTTTCTCTTTGCCTTATGGGATTTTTGTTACTCTCCTGCAAGAACAAATTTATATTAACAAATGTTTTCTATATATTTCATCATTTATAGGCATTTTTTCTTATTAGGAATTTTCTCAGAGCATCTGTCTTGGCATATTAATGGAAAAGGAAGTCCAAGTTTTCTCTACGTTCTGCCAATATATTAAACGAAGAACTTTGGGCTTTTAAGTTCCTCTAAAAGAACATATGGCTCTGAAAAGAGATAAGGATACGAAAAGCAAAAAGCTTGACAACAAGGTAAACTCTGCAGGTTGGCCACAAATTTTATAAATCATCAAAGAGGTAACCAAAAATTGTTCACTGAAGTGATACAATGTTTGTGCCACTTCTATAAAATTTGGGTTTTTATAGCCAATAAAAATAATTTTCCTCTTCAATGTGATGCTATTTGTAACCACTGAAATCATGATAATCATTTTACCCTTGTAAATAAAGCAGAATTTTATTATAAAGAAATATAAAGTAAAAGCTCCACATCACTTCTATGCATTTATTTTTATATATATTACATGAAATGGAGATACTCTACAAAGAAACAATTATCTTAAAACCAAGATTTTTGTTCAAGTATAAATATAAATTAAAATGACTAGGGAATCACCAGGGAATCTGACCAAGATTGGTTAAAATAAGATATACAGCAGTAATTATTGAAATGTTACAACTATTCCACTGCACATTGTCAAACAATTTCTCCAGATACACATTGCTTATATAAGTACAGGATTAAGTTGTCATCATTCTCTTATGTTTATGCCAAATTGACCAAAATTCTTTACTTGGGTTGTTTAGTCTATGTTGGGCTGGTATATCATATTTTCATTAAAAAGCTATACTATTCATCTATTTAATCTTATAGGGAATTTTCCTGAACTGTTGGAGCTTTAAACCTCTTGTACTTGATTGTGATTATGATTTATCATTTCAACTTTAAAACGATGTTAAGTAGGAAAATACTGAAAACTGAGTGTATTTACATATCCCGCCTTTTCTATTTGACTGTATATGTCATAAAGATCAGTATGAGTAACTCATTTCTTAATGTTAATGATTTTGATTGACTAAAAGAAGTTGTAAATTTTATGAAATGCTCTAGTTCATAGAAAAGTTGTAAAGTTTATAAAGTAAGCACAATCTGATAGCACATTTGCCAAATGTAATTAGTATAATATAAATTAATTTATAATATATCAACTCTCACTTTTACCTGCTTCATAGGTATATATTCATTTACTTCTGTGTGTATGTATATATTTACTTGTCTTCATCCACAAGAATATAAACTGCAAAAGAGCAGTGATAATCTGATATTTTTTTTTACTCATATAGGCTACAGTTATTGATTTTGTCTAGTCAGTATTCCTTTCTCCTTACTTAGATTAACTGTTCCTGATACTCATTTGGGGAGCCACATCTCAAATCCATGCTTCTTTCATGAACAGCTCTAGTTCCTCTTTCACTTGAAGTTTATGAGAGCTATTTAGTCTCAATTTTGTCACTTGGTTGAGATTAATGGGTAAATATCATTCTTGGGTTAAAATTGTGAATGAATGTAGGATATAGAAAATTATTCGGCCATTGTGTCAACATAGCTGAAGAACCACTTTAAAATGGAGAAAACAAACAAATAAGGTAGAAAAAGGGTTAATATTTTATGACACTAAAATATCTCATACATTAAAAATTAAACTAAAAATGCCCAAAGTATTGAAAGATATGCAAAAAATGAAATCAAACTTATACATCTGGACCCATACATGTGGAATTTTCAGCAATAATTGATTACTAAATAAAACATGCTATGTACTTACCTAAACAATTGATATTTTTTCCTTTCAAAGTAGGCAAATGCATTTCTACATAAATATAGAGATACAAAGATAGATTAATCCAGAGGGAGATAGGGCTCCCAATGCTGACAGAGGTAGAGGGATACCTCTGGTCAGGTTTAATAAGGAAATAATACAATCCTTTCATATTTCAAATTATCTTAGTGCATTTATAGTCTTGACAATTCACTTTGATTCTGGATGACTCTCTGTGAACAATGGTTTTATTTAATGGGAGGGAATGTAGTATATGTTAGAGCAGAGATTCTTGTCAAACTGCCTATTCACATCCTGCATTATTCTGTAAAGTTCCATGACGTTCATTTACCTGTTTGACCATCCAGTGTTTAGTTTCCTCCTCGTTAAAAGAGGGATAATTGTACCTGCTTGTATTGCACCGTAGTGTGAAAAAGCTTAGACACATTCTCCAAATATTAACCATAATTATTAGTATTAATTTTCATATCTGTAAGAGAAAATATAGTGCACTTAAACCTCCACAAATAAAGGAGAAGTATATAAACATATTGAAGTAGTTATATATTTTTCAAATTGACAGTTAAATTCACAATATAATAACAGACTAAAATTATAGGCTAAACATTAAGTAAATTTTGTATTCCCTTCCTAGGCATAAGCATACAGGAAAAAGTAAATTAGTAAGACTATTCTGCAGCATCTTGATGTTTTGTTTTTCTCAATATTTTAGAGTTTCAGTGCCTGCATACGGGGTAAGAGCACAGGCTCTGGAGTCCACACTCTGGAGCTCAGACTCTGGCTCTGGCTCTTTCACACTAGCTGAGTCACCTGAGCAACTTCTTTAGCACAATATACTTACCCATTGCCGGGAGCCAGCCCATGAGATCCCACCTGTGACAGAGTCATGAGGAAGAGGACTGATTTGAGCACAGCTTCTCAGCCCTCAGGGATTCTCAGAAGGCTGCCTCAGCGCTCACCTTAAAGATAATATCTGTCTTTCTGATGTTGGCTATAATAAACCTCTTCTTATTTTCTATGACTTAAGCAAAAGGCATTTCCTGATTCTCTTTTAAAACAGATCATTCCGAAACCTTAATCAACAAGGTCCCTGAACGGTAGCACCCTAATAAAATTATCTAGGATATAGAGTATGCTAATCTAAATTCCTCTTGCTAGCATATTGGTTTGTTTACTAAATGTACCTGTGCCTTTGGAGCTAATGTGCATGACAGCTCCTTAACAATAAACAATACTGAGGGCCTCCACACGAAAAGCCCCAATGGGCACAGAGACCTTCGTAAGAAAAAGGGCTCATTAAAAAAAATAAGAAGCATTACTTTATAAAACTGTTACTTAGTCTATATTTACTCACTATGTTTTTGCTCTTAACATATTTAGCCTATATAATGAAAGCATAATAGTTAGAGATTTATATAAATAAAAGTTTAGCTTTAATACAAATAATAAGACGATTGTTAATTCAGCTGGCGATTTTGCTAAGCACTGACCTTGGCGCTTTCAGCTGCTGTGCCATGACTTTATGGGACCACATTCTTCTCTGTTAGGCTCAAGGCATAAGATAGAGTACAGAAAACAGGTTTTACCTTAAAACTCTGAGTTTGTGAATCCTTTCTTTGTTATAATCTGCTGTGCCTGTTTTCTTTAAAAAATGTAACCCTGATACTTTCTGTGCCTGACGCAAAAGTGTCCTGGCTGATCAACCCTTATCAATGAAAGAGTCACCAGATGTTAGCAGGCCTCCAGGCCAGAAGATGATGTAAACAACTTTAAACTTTTTGTAACTGACAAACACAAACAGTGTCCTGGTTCCGATAAGGGTTAAAAACTGCTGACCCATTGATTTGATTTGGCGTGACTCTACACTTTACATTTGTCTCTATGTACAACTAAAAATATAAAAGCTGCCCTGAAAACAGTAAAATTGGAAGACACTTGGAAACACCGAGACTCGCTGTGTCTTCTCATTCTTATCGCCGACGCCGTCCATCCTGAGGGAACCCCTGGACCAGCTGGAGCAGGACTCCGGCAGCCCATAAAACAGGGATCCTAATAGTAGCTATCTCATAGGGGTATGATTGGAATTACCTGAGTTAATACGTGAAAAGGATTCATAGCAATGCATGGCCTGGATTTTTTTTTTTAAGATTTTTTGCATGTGAACCATTTTAAAGTTTTACTGAATTTGTAAAATATTGTTTCTTTTGTTTATGTTCTTTTGGGGGGGGGGTACGATGAGGAATCAAACCTACACCCCCTGCATTGGAAGGCAAGTCGTAAACATTGGACTGCCAGGGAAGTCCTAGCATGGATTAAATGACATGAAAGCTTATTTAAACAGAATAAATGAGTAAAACCCTTTATAGAAATAAATAGGAATTAAAAAACGCGTATATCCTTTTTTTTTGCTTTACCTATATGCTTCAATCTAATTGTACATCTTTTCTTGACATGCATCTGTATCATGCATTTGTATAAAATATACCTTTCTATTTATTTTTTACCAAAGCCAAGAATCACTTTCTTCTAGGAGAAAGAAAAGTCTAAGTTTGAGACAAAACCAAACTTCATAGAAGACGTGAACATAAGGATATAAAGCTATAAATAAAGGCACTTTACAAACACCATATGTCCACAGACAGACATGATATTTTTCAAGAGTATTTTCTCCATATCAAATATTCAGAATTATTAGTATTAATAAGCGTAACAAAGCATAAATCATCTTTAAAGCTCTGGTGTGCTGTTTTATATCATCACGTAACCTTCTGACCCATTTAAAATGAACATGTAGGGAATCCATTTTAACAGCTTCTTCCTGTAGACTTGAGGGACTCTAGAGCTAGCAAAAGTCCTACACCAAAAACGTCATTGGGTATTTTCACTCATTTAAAGATTTCCATGCCAGAAAATTTTGTGTTGAGATGGCATCTCCTAGGAATACAAGTGAATAAGCAGCACGAAAGAGGCAAGAAAAGAGAAATATTTGTTCAACACTCTGCGTGCTGTAACAACGTGCAGCATCATTTATATGTTACCTCAGCCAAAAATGACATGATGTTATAAATCACTAATTTCTCAATTTTGGAAGGGAAGTTGGAAATATGGGAGAAGGTCATATTCAGTTCAGGTCATGAAAACCAAAAATGCACAGGTTGGACTTTTTATGTTTTACTAAATCCCAGAGGAGGTTCAATATCATAGTTATTACTATTATTTTCCTCTTGGAAAAGAAAGGAAATGGAAAAATTCTTGCCCGATTTTTGAGGCATTATAATATGGCCTGGGAGAGTTTTACTTTTTATTTAATACTTAGTAAATCCTGGTTATTCTTTATTCCATAAGCTAATATTTCAGCAAATAAATATTAATGACTTTTTTTTTAACCTACTTCAGTAATACATTTTTCTTTACCTACACTGATCATGCTAAACTTCTGCATCCTGAATTTTGATCTAAAGGAATAGTTTTAAACCAGTATTGGAATACATCGTTTTAAAAATTTATGCCACAAGGTTTTCAAAGTTGAGGTATTCTAAGTAAGAGGACCCTAGAGAATCAAACAGCTGGTTTGAACCGGAAAGACTGCTCTGTGAGAAGAATGAGAAATACATGCGTTTTCAAAGGCTTTCTCCTGTCATTGTGCCAATGGACTCTCTTTCACCCTTAATAAAACTTCTGTTTCTTTCACTTGATCTAGGTGGAAAGAATCACACAAAGAACCACAGGTAAAAGATGAATTATCCAATAGAAGAAACAGAAAACTTAGCTGTGTATGTTTCAGAGGATGTTTAATTGCCTGGAAAAGTTCCCTTGAATATTCAGAGGTCAGCTAGCTAAGGATGATGGTAGGCTCTCTGTTACGGCCCCTTTGGAGAACAAATCTATCGTCTTTATATTTTGTATTCTAGTAAACAGCAGCAAGCTTACTGAATAAGGTTACTGGAACTTTACTGTAGAATTTGTTGTGTTAAAAAAATCCTAGATATACTTTATCAAATGAAATTCTTGCTGCTCTTTCCATCCATTTACACCACAAATATTCATCGCCTATTTCCTATGTTTAAATCTTTAAAGCAATTAAAATAGGACAAAGTTATTCACATCCTCTGCCTATAATGACAATGACAGCCTTGTGAAAGAGGTGGATAAATTTAAAGTGCAATAGAAAGAAATAGGAGCCTTCATAATTACATATAAACAGTGCAATAGGGGAAAGTGTGGCTTAGATGAAGGAGTCAGACAGATGAAGATTAATATATTATATCATCTTTATTTACGACAAAAGGTAGGTTGGAAGACATGGCTTTCTAACAGTGCATTAAAGAATTACACTTACTCACCCAGGTACAGTCCTGGCTGAAAAACCACAAACTTCTTCTATTGAGGTTAACCTTGAAAAATTTACAGCATGAAGAGCCCCCTGACTCTAAAAGAGGAAAGAGCTAAGCTAAGCATATCCGGTTAGTTTTGTTGGATTGCTAATCAGAAAACTCACTTCCCCCCCAGAAAGAAATGGATAACCAGTGGGGAAAGAGCTTGAAATATTATTTTAGTGAGTTCTTCCACATGGAAACATGAACTGTAACATAAACAGCAACATACCAAGACACATGACTCTAAGAACTGAATTACTATAAGGCAGACCCTCCCTGGGGTCACATGATTCCTAACTCCCTTTCACAAATCTCCTTACTCTGAGAACAAAGCAAAAGTCTTGGGATCATGAATCCTGATATCCCACCCTCACCAGATCACTTCCCAAACACAGGATGGAATGTAATAGTATATATAATCATTATAATGTGCAACACTTCAGGATTTTGGCATGTATTAAAATAGTATTGGTCACAGAGTTTAAGTCATAATAATTAAGGGTTGGTTATGTAATTTGAATTTAAGAATAAAAGTATTGGATTGGAAAATCGTTCTTCCTATATAGTTTGCTATTTGTTTCAGTTCACTCACACTCTTTTTTAAGTGCCAAAACATTCACACTCTTAAAGAAAGCGATTTAACTATATATATAAACAAGCCAATTAATGATATCATCATTATGATTTACAATACATATTTGAGCCTGAAAAGTATTTATTCTTTTAGCCACTCCCTCCTTTTTCCTGTTTAGAAATGCCACTTAGACACACAATTTTGGTTGAGATCATCATAAATGTTACTTTAAAATGATAAGCAAATGGAAAATATGATCTTTTCTTCTCTTAATTTAATTAATGCTACAGATATCTTGCTCTTCTAGAGCGCACCTAAACAAAACTACATTAAATTTCTCAAACTTATGTGGCCGTAATGGTTTCTAGTACTATCTCAGAGAAATCTTCTGGCTAAGACAGAGTCCAGTAGCTAGGAGAGGTAATTCTCTGTAGCCAAGGGGAAGTTTTCATGTTTGAGAATAAGACCTAGCAAAACTAAGACCTACTTTAAGGGAAACCAAGACCTAGTTTATAAGGTACCTTCATATCTATCATAGGATCTCTACTTTGATAGAGTGATATTGTTCTGGGACTTGAAAAAATAAAATCACCTGGAATATTTAAATTAAGATGAAGATATTCTCTTGCTTTTTAACTGTTGATTGCCAGAGAGAGACAAAATTTAAATTTCATTTTCTGATAACATAGTATCAAATAAAAATCAATATCTTATTATAGAAATATAAAATTTTTAGTATGGATTATATGTTAAAGCTTGTATATATCAAAACTAAACAACCGGCAGCAAAGTTTATCTGCACTTTCCTTAAAATGCAAACCTGAGTAATTGACATGCTGACAACTGTTAACCTAAGGTGAGATACTGTATCAAATGAACTTCATTATCAAATTAAAATAAACAAATTGGCCTTGCAGTTATTCTCCCTTATGCTTTGCTACCATATTACTAAATCAAGGGTTCACTAAGATTTTTTAATCTGTCAGTTTACATTTTCTTCAAATTTTATAAACTTTGACCAGTATTTTACCCAATATTTGTTCTGCTCACCTTTTGGGGGGGATTACAATTACATATTTTACACATCCTACATGTATTAAACTCTTGGAGAATATTTCATCTCAAACTTTCTGGTACTTTGCTCTTAATTAGTTTTTGAATCTGTTTCATTCTGGATGGTTTCTATTGTCACATCAACAGATCCAGTGTCGATGGCTCTTATTTCTTAAAATAGCTTCAGTTCAGTTCAGTTCAGTTGCTCAGTCGTGTCTGACTCTTTGCGACCCCAGGAATTGCAGCACGCCAGGCCTCTCTGTCCATCACCAACGCCCGGAGTTTACCCAAACCCACGTCCATCGAGTCGGTGATGCCATCCAACCATTGCATCCTCTGTCGTCCCCTTCTCCTCCTGCCCTCAATCTTTCCCAGAATCAGGGTCTTTTCCAATGAGTCAACTCTTCACATGAGGTGGCCAAAGTATTGGAGTTTCAGCTTCAACATCAGTCCTTCCAATGAACATCCAGGACTCATCTCTTTAGGATGGACTGGTTGGATCTCCTTGCAGGCCAAGGGACTCTCAAGAGTCTTCTCCAACACCACAGTTCAAAAGCATCAATTCTTCGGCGCTCAGCTTTCTTTATAGTCCAAATCTCACATCCATACATGACCACTGGAAAAACCATAGCCTTGACTAGATGGACCTTTGTTGGCAAAGTAATGTCTCTGCTTTTTAATATGCTATTTAGGTTGATCATAAAATTTCCTTCCAAGGCGTAAGCGTCTTTTAATTTCATGGCTGCAATCACCATCTACAGTAATTTTGGAGCCCCCAAAAATAAAGTCTGACACTGTTTCCACTGTTTCGCCATCTATTTCCCATGAATTGATGGGACCAGATGGCATGATCTTAGTCTTCTGAACGTTGAGCTTTAAGCCAACTTTTTCACTCTCCTCTTTCACTTTCATCAAGAGGCATTTTAATTCCTCTTCACTTTGTGTCTTAAGGGTGGTATCATATGCATATCTGAGGTTATTGTTATTTCTCATGGCAATCTTCATTTCAGCTTGTGCTTCCTCCAGCCCAGCGTTTCTCATGATGTGTTCTGCATAGAAGTTAAATAAGCAGGGTGACAATATACAGCCTTGACGTACTCCTTTTCCTATTTGGAACCAGTCTGTTGTTCCATGTTCAATTCTAACTTGCATACAGGTTTCTCAAGAGGCAGGTCAGGTGGACTGGTATTCTATCTCTTTCAAAATTTCCACAGTTTATTGTGATCCACACAGTAAAAGGCTTTGCTATAATCAATAAAGCAGAAATAGATGTTTTTCTGGAACTCTCTTGCTTTTTCGATGACCCAGCAGATATTGGCAATTTGATCTCTGGTTCCTTTGCCTTTTCTAAAACCAGCTTGAACATCTGGAACTTCACGGTTCACGTATTACTGAATTCCTAAGAAATAATCTATTCTTAAAATCTTGGAGGTTTACATAGGATTAGTTCAGTTCAGTTCAGTCGCTCAGTGGTGTCCCACTCTTTGCGACTCCATGAATCGCAGCACACCAGGCCTCCCTGTCCATCACCAACTCCCAGAGTTTACCCAAACCCACGTCCATCGAGTCGGTGATGCCATCCAACCATTGCATCCTCTGTCGTCCCCTTCTCCTCCTGCCCCCAATCCTTCCCAGTGTTAGGGTCTTTTCCAATGAGTCAACTCTTTGCATGAGGTGGCCAAAGTATTGGAGTTTCAGCTTCAACATCAGTCCTTCCAATGAACACCCAGGACTGATATCCTTTAGGATGGACTAGTTGGATCTCCTTGCAGTCCAAGGGACTCTCAAACATCTTCTCCAACACCACAGTTCAAAAGCATCAATTCTTCAGTGCTCAGCTTTCTTCACCATCCAACTCTCACATCCATACATGACCGCTGGAAAAACCACAGCCTTGAGACGGACCTTTGTTGGCAAAGTAATGTCTCTGCTTTTTAATATGCTATCTAGGTTGGTCATAACTTTCCTTCCAAGGAGTAAGGGTATTTTAATTTCATGGCTGCAATCACTATCAGCAGTGATTTTGGAGCCCCCCCCAAATAAAGTCTGACACTGTTTCCCCATCTATTTCCCATGAAGTCACGGGACCAGATGCCATAATCTTAGTTTTCTGAACATTGAGTTTTAAGCCAATGTTTTCACTCTCCTCTTTCACTTTCATCAAGAGGCTCTTTAGTTCTTCAATTTCTGCCATAAGGGTGGTGTCATCTGCATATCTAAGGTTATTGATATTTCTCCTGGCAATCTTGGTTCCAGCTTGTGTTTCTTCCAGTCCAGCATTTCTCATGATGTACTCTGCATAGAAATTAAATAAGCAGGGTGACAATATACAGCCTTGAAGTACTCCTTTTCCTATTTGGAACCAGTCTGTTGTTCCATGTCCAGTTCTAGCTGTTGCTTCCTGACCTTCATATAGGTTTCTCAAGAGGCAGGTCAGGTGGTCTGGTATGCCCATCTCTTTCAGAATTTTCCACAGTTTATTGTGATCCACACAGTCAAAGGCTTTGGCATAGTCAATAAAGCAGAAATAGATGTTTTTCTGGAACTCTCTTGCCTTTTCGATGATCCAGTGGATGTTAGCACTTTGATCTCTGGTTCCTCTGCCTTTTCTAAAACCTGCTTGAACATCTGGAAGTTCACGGTTCACATATTGCTGAATCCTGGCTTGGAGAATTTTGAGTACTACTTTACTAGCGTGTGAGATGAGTGCAATTGTGCAGTAGTTTGAGCAATCTTTGGATTGCATTTCTTTGGGATTGGAATGAAAACTGACTGTTTCCAGTCCTGTGGCCACTGCTGAGTTTTCCAGATTTGCTGGCATATCGAGTGCAGCACATTCACAGCATCATCTTTGAGGATTTGAAATAGCTCAACTGGAATTCCATCACCTCCACTAGCTTTGTTCGTAGTGATGCTTTCTAAGGCCCTCTTGACTTCACATTCCAGGATGTCTGGCTCTAGGTGAGTGATCACACCATCGTGATTATCTGGGTCATGAAGATCTTTTTTGTACAGTTCTTCTGTGTATTCTTGCCACCTCTTCTTAATATCTTCTGCTTCTGTTAGGTCCATACCATTTCTGTCCTTTATCGAGCCTATCTTTGCATCAAATGTTCCCTTGGTATCTCTAATTTTCTTGAAGAGATCTCTGGTCTTTCCCATTCTGTTGTTTTCCTCTATTTCTTTACACTGATCGCTGAGGAAGGCTTTCTTATCTCTCCTTGCTATTCTTTGGAACTCTGCATTCAGATGGGAATATCTTTCCTTTTCTCCTTCGCTTTTCGCTTCTCTTCTTTTCCCGGCCATTTATAAGGCCTCCTCAGAGAGTTATTTTGCTTTTTTGCATTTCTTTTCCATGGGGATGGTCTTGATCCCTGTCTGCTGTACAATGTCACGAACCTCCATCTATAGTTCATCAGGCACTCTGTCCATCAGATCTAGTCCTTTAAATCTATTTATCGCTTCCACTGTATAATCATAAGGGATTTGATGTAGGTCACACCTAAATGGTCTTGTGGTTTTCTCTACTTTCTTCAATTTAAGTCTGAATTTGGCAATAAGGAGTTCATGATCTGAGCCACAGTCTGCTCCCAGTCTTGTTTTTGCTGACTGTATAGAGCTTCTCCATCTTTGGCCGCAAAGAATATAATCAATCTCATTTCGGTGTTGACCATCTGGTGATGTCCATGTGTAGTGTTCTCTTGTTTTGTTGGAAGAGGGTATTTGCTATGACCAGTGCGTTCTCTTGGCAAAACTCTATTAGCCTTTGCCCTGCTTCATTCTGTACTCCAAGGCCAAATTTGCTTGTTATACCAGGTGTTTCCTGACTTCCTACTTTTGCATTCCAATCCCCTATAATGAACATTGGATAAATAATTTAATTTTAATATTTATATTTTTGCTTGTCAAAATAATTTTTATATACAGAAATATTTATTGAATAATCCTAGGATTTCATTTCAACAATGATTAAAAAACACTTAATAATTGTTATATTGTGACTCGTACACTGGTTACTGTCCTGTAATCAGAAGATTCTCACAGCAAATCTGAAGGGTAAGTGCTATTCTCATTTAACAGGAAAGTAAGTTATCAGGATGAGGACAAAGATATTACCATGTATACGGAATTTGAAAGATGGTAATGGTAACCCTATATGTGAGGCAGAACAAGAGACACAGATGCATAGAACAGTCCTGTGGACTCTGAGGGAGAAGGTGAGGGTGGGACGTTCTGGGACAATAACATTGAAACATGTATATTGTCATATGTGAAGCAGAACACCATTCCATGTTCTATGCATGGGACGGATGCTCAGGGATGGAGCGTTGGGATGACCCAGAGGGATGGGAAGGGGAGGTAGGTGGGAGGAGGGTTCGGGAGGGGGAGCACATGTGAACCCATGGCTGATTCATGTCAATGTATGGCAAAAACTACTACAATATTGTAAAGTAATTAGCCCCCAACTAAAATAAAAAAATAAAAAAATAAAAATAAAATGAACAAATAAAAAAGGCCTAATTTTACATTCTGAACTTCATATCAGTAGATACTCTTATATCTGTACTTATCATTAGTGGCAAGGAATGAGTCAATATATATATTTTTTTAATCAGTTTACATTAGCCTCATTGTATTCTGCTTCTTTGAAACATTCTATTAAATGAGGACTTCTCTTTCAAAATATGTAGATGTGCTCATGCCATGGAAATACGTGATTAGCATTTTCTATCAGAATTGGAGTGGTTGAGATTAGGAAAGCTGGATTAAACATCTTGTTTCCAACTTTCAAAACAACAACTAATTGTGCAATTTTAATATACCTCATGGAAAAATAGGAATTATATGGAACAAATATATCATCATCAGACATAATTCTTACTCACAATAATTACTTGCAGACTTTGAGTTACTTCTCTATTGAAAGAACATTTTTCTTTACTTTTTTCTTAAATGACAAATTTCATCTTTTATAATACTTGTGATAACCACTACAAACAAAAGCATATTCTTTAACAAGAGTTCAGGGAATATACTTAAGTAGGAAGTTTTCCCATATTTATTATGTCACTGAGTTAAAATATTTAGACTCTTTGTGTGTTTTATTCAGAGTTTTCCCGATGACTCAGACGGTAAAAAATCTGCCTGCAATGCAGGAGACCAGTGTTCGATCCCTGAGTCAGGAAGATCCCCTGGAGAAAGGAATGGCAACCCACTCCAGTATTCTTGCCTGGAGAATTTCAAAGACAGAGAAGTCTAGTATTTATTCATTGAAAAGAGAATATACCAGGAGCCTGGTATTTATTCACTGAAAAAGTTTATGACAGAAGCGGGAAGAAAACTAGAATTTTTTCAGGATTTCACATTCATCCTCCTAGTAATAAATTGTTAAAAAGAAAGCCTCATAATTATTCTTTCATTTTCTCCAGGCATTTTTTCCCTAATATTCTTCATTTGTTTTCTTGTTTTGAATCAATGAGAAAATTAGAAATAGTTCTGAAAAAAGTAAGAGAACATTTTTCTCTTGGCTTCTTTCTGCTTGAAATTGGTGACATATGTACTGTATAAAATGACATGTTTTATACATGTTTTAACATAAATAAAATGCTTCAGTACAAGTTGTGAATGAAACATTTAGTGAAACTGTTGCTGGGATTTCATAACTAACCCACATCAGATTTGTAAAATAACGATATTTTTAATTTTTATTTTATTTTTAAACAATTTTGTAACTTCATATAAATCCAAAAAGATACAATGAACAAGTATTTATTAGGCATGCTTTTTCACTTGGCTATTTTTGGCTCAGTATAATCCTTGTGAGATCCATCCATGTTATTATATGTATAAGTTATTAGTTGGTGAGAGTATTTGCATACAAGCCTTTTCATGGAATGTGTGTGTGTGTGTGTGTGTATGTGTGTGTATGTGTGTTAGTTGCTCAGTCATATCTGACTCTTTGCGACTATAGGCCCCCAGGCTCCTTTATCCATGTAATTCTCCAGGCAAGAACACTGGAGTGAATTGCCACACGGCTTGTAAGATCTTTGTTCCCCAACCCAGAGCACATGGCAGTGAAAGCACAGAATCCTAACCATTGGACCGTCAGGGAATCTCCTGAAATACGTCATTTTTTTAGGCAAATATTTAAAAATGGGATTGTTGGGTCATATGGTAATTGTACATTTGTCTTTTGGTAATTAGCAAACACCTTCCAGAATGGTTGCAGCATTTTACAATACCACCAGTAACATATGAGTCAATTTGGCACCCATCTTTGCCAAAACAGACAGTAGTCTGTTTAATGTCCATGTACTAGAGGGTGTGTTTTATAGTTTTAATTTGCAATTCTATGGTAACTAATGCTATATTTCCTATGTTTATGTGCCATTCATATCATATTTGGTGAAATTTCTGTTCAAATCTTTTCCAGACTTTTACATAGCATTATCTGATTATTGAATTATAAGAGTTCTCCGCCCCTCAGTTTTGTTAAAATATAATTGTAATATAGCACTGTGTTAGTTTAAGGCATGAGCTTCCTTGAGGGCTCAGCGGTAAAGAATCTGCTTGTACTGCAGGAGAGGAGGGGGTGTGGGTTCCACCCCAGGATGGGAAAGATCCCCTGGAAGAAGAAATCACAACCCACTCCAGTATTCTGCCTGCAAAATTCTATGGACAGAGAAGTCTGGTGGGCTACAGTCCATGGGGTTGCAAAGAGTCAGACATGACTGAGCATGAACACTAAACAAGAGAAAAGTTTAAGGTATACAGTGTGATGATTCAGTGTAAGTATCTATTGTGAAGAGACTATCAGAATCAGGTTAGTTAATACATTCTTTGTTCTAAAATTATACTCTCTAATGTATATCAGAGAAATGTATTCACTTTCCTCAGAACATGAGCATTCTACTTTTGATTCCTAGCATCAAGAAATGTTTGGAGATGGAGAAAATGTGGAACTGCCTATTGAGAGGATGAGACACGAGAGAATACCTGGTTCCGTGATTGTTCCTTCTCTGAGTTGGGTCTCACTACACGTTATCGGTCTCCAGGCTTTTTCTGTGCTAACAGCATCCCAATTCTAAACATCCTAAGCCCAACATGACGCATTGTCTGACCCAAGTTGAGCCAAACATGTCAGTTATATTTTCCTGACCACTCCTGTAGGAGTCAGATCAGTGCACATGATTTGAGTTAAGCCATTCAGAAATCTTTACTAGAGTCCGCAGCCTATAGCAAAGAGCAGGTGAATCCTTCTCCTGAAGTGCTAACCTTGACAGAAGAGTTTTAGAAGCTATTGGTGACCATAGTTCATGTGGAGAAAAGAGTGGGGAGTACAGAGCTCACAGTCAAAGAATAGAAAGGATGAGATGAAGAGTTGATTTGTGGTAAAGTTGCAGGATATCTAAATGTAGTTAACACTAAATGGTTATTCACCCTGGAATATATTCTATGCCAAGTGAAATCATAATTGTTTTAAATCCAGTGGGGAAAGCAAAGAGTAAATATTCGTTTAAAATTTGAGTTAGTTGTGCCAGATCTTATCGTGAGAGATTTGATGATCTGAGGATTATCATGCCTCCTTGTTGTCTTTAGTTACAGATAAATATGAATTTATGTTTATAATCTTTACCAATGTCAAATACAAAAAATATTGAATTATTCTTTATAATTTAATGAATTAAATGGTGCTTTTGCATTTATACACACTATGTATTGTCCCATAAAGTTAACCTATCTATATTAGGGAATAGAAACATCTTAAGAGCTTTACACAAGTTTGAAAATTTCAGTGATTGCTTTTATCTCTTCTGGCTACATTATTTTCTAGAGAGGATATATTATTTAATAATAAAATATTATTAAAATAATCCAAAATTATACTTAAATATGTTCTGTTTGTTCTAGTTTTACAGTGCATTTAAAACTTACTGTTGACAGATTCTTAAAAAAAAAAAAAGAACTGACACTAGTTAAAGAAATACAGGAAGTTATAAATTGAGAACAATACACATTGGTAGGATAGAGTTAAGTTTACTGTGCAAAAATACTGACAATTGTGTTTATATTTTTACATTTTAAAAAGGTCCATGCTATATTTAGTAGGGACATTTAATGCTTGGATTGACAATATTTTTCCTGGCTGTGCATTTCTGTCTTGAGTAGGATAAGGAAACAGGAACACATCACTCTCATCCTCTTCAGACAATTCCCCTGAATCTTTATTTATACTGGAATGATTTTAAAACCTCTCTCAACATTTTAAGGATTGTCTTGTTCCTGTATAACCTATGGATCAAATTCCCTTTTCTAATTTCTTTACTCCCTACAAGGTCTGACTGTTCTATAGCTACTCTTGTTTGTTTTTTTTTTTTTCTCCTTGGAGATTTCCTTAATATTTTACTATTCTAGGGACATAGAAAGTGGGTGGTATCCACATAAGTGATTTCTTCGTCTCTCACAATATAATAGGTACTTGATGTCCAGTTTCAGAAAGAGGTAGATAGACTGGTGAATATATTCCTGAAACACTAAAATATTACATAGGAGTAAGAGAGAGCAAGCGAGAAAGAGAGAACTAAATTTTTTTCTTAATTTGATAGTAATTATGATCATAATTAAATTGCTCCAAACTTCTATTTCCCATAAACTATATTCATGTATGATGGATAGTAGATGTTAGAGAGATCACAAATATTCCAGCCACCTCTTCTAATCTGATCACACGGACCACATCCTTGTCTATCTCAGTGAAACTAAGCCATGCTGTGTGGGGCCACCCAAGACGGATGGGTCATGGTAGAGAAATCTGACAGAATATGGTCCGCTGGAGAAGGGCATGGCAAACCACTTCAGTATTCTTGCCTTGAGAACCCCATGAACAGTATGAAAAGGCAAAAAGATAGGACACTGAAAGATGAACTCCCTGGGTCAGTAGGTGCCCAATATGCTACTGGAGATCAGTGGAGAAATAACTCCAGAAAGAATGATGGGAAGGAGCCAAAGCAAAAACGATACCCAACTGTGGATGTGACTGGTGATAGATGCAAAGTCTGATGCTGTAAAGAGCAATATTGCATAGGAACCTGGAATGTTAGGTCCATGAATCAAGGCAAATTGGAAGTGGTCAAACAGGAGATGGCAAGAGTGAACGTCGACATTCTAGGAATCAGTGAACTAAGATGGACTGGAATGGGTGAATTTAACTCAGATGACCATTATATCTACTACTGTGGGCAAGAATCCCTTAGGAGAAATGGAGTAGCCATCATGGTCAACAAAAGAGTCCGAAAGGCAGTACTTGGATGCAATCTCAAAAACGATAGAATGATCTCTGTTCGTTTCCAAGGCAAACCATTCAACATCACAGTAATCCAAGACTATGCCCTTACCAGTAACGCCGAAGAAGCTGAAGTTAAATGGTTCTATGATGACCTACAAGACATTCTAGAATTAACACCCAAAAAATATGTCTTTTTCATTATAGGGGACTGGAATGCAAAAGCAGGAAGTCAAGAAACACCTGGCATAACAGGCAAATTTGGCCTTGGAGTACAGAATGAAGCAGGGCAAAGGCTAATAGAGTTTTGCCAAGAGAACGCACTGGTCATAGCAAACACCCTCTTCCAACAACACAAGAGAAGACTCTACAGGTGGACATCACCAGATGGTCAACACCAAAATCAGACTGATTATATTCTTTGCAGCCAAAGATGGAGAAGCTCTACACAGTCAGCAAAAACAAGACCGGGAGCAGACTGTGGCTCAGATCATGAACTGCTTATTGCCAAATTCAGACTTAAATTGAAGAAAGTAGGGAAAACCACTAGTCCATTCAGGTATGACCTAGATCAAATCCCTTATGAGTATACAGTAGAAGTGACAAACAGATTTAAGGGACTATATCTGATAGACAGAGTGCCTGATGAACTATGGACAGAGGCTTGTGACATTGTACAGGAGACAGGGATCAAGACAATCCCCATGGAAAAGAAATGCAAAAAAGCAAAATGGCTGTCTGAGGAGGCCTTACAGATAGCTGGGAAGAGAAGAGAAGCAAAAAGCAAAGGAGAAAATGAAAGATATTCCCATCTGAACTCAGAGTTTCAAAGAATCGCAAGGAGAGATAAGGAAGCCTTCCTCAGCGATCAGTGCAAAGAAATAGAGGAAAACAACAGAATGGGAAAGACTAGAGATCTCTTCAAGAAAATTAGAGATACCAAGGGAACATTTCATGCAAAGATAGGCTCGATAAAGGACAGAAATGGTATGGACCTAACAGAAGCAGAAGATATTAAGAAGAGGTGGCAAGAATACACAGAAAAACTGTACAAAAAAGATCTTCATGACCCAGATAATCACGATGGTGTGATCACTCACCTAGAGCCAGACATCCTGGAATGTGAAGTCAAGTGGGCCTTAGAAAGCATCACTATAAACAAAGCTAGTGGAGGTGATGGAATTCCAGTTGAGCTATTTCAAATCCTCAAAGGTGATGCTGTGAATGTGCTGCACTCGATATGCCAGCAAATTTGAGAAACTCAGCAGTGGCCACAGGACTGGAAAAGGTCAGTTTTCATTCCAATCCCAAAGAAAGGCAATGCCAAAGAATGCTCAAACTACCACACAATTGCACTCATCTCACACGCTAGTAAAGTAATGCTCAAAATTCTCCAAGCCAGGCTTCAGCAATACGTGAACTGTGAACTTCCAGATGTTCAAGCTGGTTTTAGAAAAGGCAGAGGAACCAGAAATCAAATTGCCAATATCCGCTGGATCATCGAAAAAGCAAGAGAATTCCAGAAAAACATCTGTTTCTGCTTTATTGACTATGCCAAGCTTTGATTGTGTGGATCACAATAAACTGGAAAATTCTGAAAGAGATGGGCATACCAGACCATCTGACCAGCAACAGTTAAACAGGACATGGAACAACAGACTGGTTCCAAATAGGAAAAGGAGTACGTCAAGGCTGTATATTGTCACCCTGCTGATTTAACTTATATGCAGAGTACATCATGAGAAATGCTGGGATGGAAGAAGCACAAGCTGGAATCAAGATTGCTGGGAGAAATATCAATAACCTCAGATATGCGGATGACACCACACTTATGGCAGAAATTGAAGAAGAACTAAAGAGCCTCTTGATGCAAGTGAAAGAGGAGAGTGAAAAAGTTGACTTAAAGCTCAACGTTCAGAAAACAAAGATCATGGCATCTGGTCCCATGACTTCATGGGAAATAGATGGGGGAACAGTGGAAACAGTGTCAAACTTTATTTTTTTGGGCTCCAGAATCACTGCTGATGGTGATTGCAGCCATGAAATTAAAAGACGCTTACTCCTTGGAAGGAAGGTTATGGCCAACCTAGATAGCATATTGAAAAGCAGAGACATTACTTTGCCAACAAAAGTCCGTCTAGTCAAGGCTATGGTTTTTCCAGTGGTCATGTATGGATGTGAGAGTTGGATAGTCAAGACAGCTGAGTGCTACAGAATTGATGCTTTTGAACTGTGGTGTTGGAGAAGACTCTTGAGAGTCCCTTGGACTGCAAGGAGATCCAATCAATCCACCCTAAAGGAGATCAATCCTGGGTGTTCATTGGAAGGTCTTATGTTGAAGCTGAAACTCCAATACTTTGGCCGCCTCATGCAAAGAGTTGACTCATTGGAAACGACCCTAATCCTGAGTAGGATTGGGGGCAGAAGGAGAAGGGGACGACAGAGGATGAGATGGTTGGATGGCATCACCGACTCGACGGACATAGTTTTGGGTAGACTCCGGGAGTTGATGATGGACAGAGAGGCCTGGCGTGCTGCAATTCATGGGGTCGCAAAGAGTTAGACACGACTGAGCGACTGAACTGAACTGAACTGAACTTCTTCGAGATACTCTTGCTTATATTGCACTTTGTCCTTCCACCTGAATTTAGTGGTGGTCATGTGATGTGTTTTGACTGCTAGGTTGACGTTTGAAGAGGCAGTCAGTGCCTTCCCATAATCTTGTCCCTTTACTGTAACAACTCACAGTAGCAGATAATGCCAATGAGAGGCTGCTTTTCATGGTGAGATGATGATGACAACAGGTAGACTGTACAGCAAACTCAAAATAGTCATTGAGGATAAACAAAACATTAAACATGATTCTTGCCACTGATATTTGGGAATTGTTTGCTACTTTATAATAAGCTCTTTTCCTGATATATATAACTAAATTTGAAAACATACAATTACCTGTAGTATTTAATAAGAAATGTTTTTATTCATAACTGATATACTTACTCTGGGTAATATACTTTTATAAATCTTTATTATTTTGTAACTTCAAATTCATGATGCCGTATTTAGTAAATTAATGAATAACTTTTACCTTATAAGGAGTAATTTGGAGTAACTCTTAAGAATAAAGACACAGAGAGGGTTATGTTACCCTGATATACAGAATTGTAACTTCCTTAATTATGGACATGTTATTTTGTTCAAATTTTTATAAGTTTTTAATATTTTATTTAACTATTTATAAGCTTTTAATTCTTGAATTACTACATTCAGTCTTTGCTTTAATTAAATTGTTCTTCAATTGTTACTTAAAACTTTCCCTTTCATTTTATTTTTCAAAGAATCTTATTAAATAGATATTAAAACATTATTTTTTTTCAATTTCACATTTATTTCTGTCTTTTCTGTCTTTGTAACTACACTGAATATTATTTGGATACATCTTCTAGTTCTTTATTTCTCTCTTCACTTGTATCTTTTCCTGCTCTTTCATCCATCTGCTGACATTTATATTTTCAAACAACTACACTCTTTAAAATTTTCTTGAAAATCTTGCACAGAAATTTGGCTTGCTAATACTGCGTTTCTGGTAGTTTCGATAACTTATGTCCTGCTGCTGCTGATTAAGTGCTCAGTCATGTTCAACTCTTTGCAACCCCATGGACTGTAGCCCACCATGCTCTTCTGTCCATGGGATTTTCTAGGCAAGAATGCTGGAAGAGGTTGTCATTTTCTTCTCCAGGGGATCTTCCTGACCCAGAGATCAAACCCATGTCTCCTGCATTGGCAAGCATATTCTTCACCACCGAGCCACCTGGAAAGACCAATTTATGTCCTGGAAGATTATTATTATTATTTTTTTTTTCCGCAAATAAGTACCAGTGGCTCAACATTAAAGAATGTACCTACAATGCAAGAGACGCAGGAGATTTGGGTTAGATTCCTGGCTTGGAAAGATCCCCTGGAGGAGAAAATGGCAATCCACTCTGTTATTCTTGCCTGGAAAATCCCATGGACAGAGGAGTTTGGCAGGCTACAGTCCATGGGTCACAAAAAGGTCAGACCAGACACCACACACAGCAATGCTCTTGAAGAAATTTCCTAATTTTTAATATACCAGTAATGCTGCAAAAATGTGTCTTTCAGCAATCAGTGGTTCTGCAGTGAGTATTCTTTTAAAGTTTTGTTCCCATATCCGATGGTTTGGGAGTAAATTCTAGAATGTATATTTTCACAAGTTCACCCCTTGGTAATTCTGTGGCAGTTGAATCAATGAAGAGCCTCTGAGAAATATGGCTGTTAATATGTACAAAATTTATTTCAAAAACCATGTAAACGGTCTTCAGGATATCAATAATGGGCTAAAGCTTCAGCTGCAAGGAGATACCCAGTCAATCCTAAAGGAAATCAGTTCTGACTATTCATTGGAAGGACTGATACTGAAGCTGAAACTCCAACGCTTTGGCCATCTGATGTGAAGAACTGTCTCACTGGAAAAGACCCTGATGCTTGGAGGAGAAGGAAGGGGATGACAGAGGATGAGATGGTTGGATGGCATCACTGACTCAATGGACATGAGTTAGAGTTAGCTCCGGGAGTTGGTGATGGACCAGGAAGTCTGGCGTGCTGCAGTCCATGGGGTCGCAAAGAGTTGGACATGATGGAGCGACTGAACTGAACTGAAAAGTATTATATTTCAGAATGCTCACTTTGGTATCACTCTACAGAGTGAAAGGAAGAGATGAGCTGGAGGAAACAAAACGAAGTCAAGAACAGAGGAAGAACTTAAGGACTGAGCTTAGGTAGTCAGAACAAAGGGAGATGGAATTTAGTAGCTTTAAGACTAAGAATTATAAATGATGAGTTTTAAGGACTGTTAGAGAAGGCAATGGCACCCCACTTCAGTACTCTTGCCTGGAAAATCCCATGGACAGAGGAGCCTGGTAGGCTACAGTCCATGGGGTCGCTGAGAGTTGGACACGACTGAGCGACTTCACTTTCACTTTTCCCTTTCATGCACTGGAGAAGGAAATGGCAACCCACTCCAGTATTCTTGCCTGGAGAATCCCAGGAATGGTGGAGCCTGATGGGCTGCCATCTATGGGGTTGCACAGAGTTGGACATGACTGAAGCGACTTAGCAGCAGCAGCAGCACAACTTCCCTCATAGCTCAGTCGGTAAAGAATCTAGCTGCAATGCACGAGACCCGGATTCAATTCCTGGGTCGAGAAGATCCCCTGGAGAAGAACATGGCAACCCACTCCAGTATTGTTGCCTGGAGAATCCCATGGATAGAGGAGCCTGGCAAGCTACAGTCCATGGGGTCGCAAGAGTTGGACACGACTTAGCACTAAACCACCACCACTGAAGACTGTTAAGGGGTGCTGCTGCTGCTGCTGTTGCTTCTGCTGCTGCTGCTGCTGCTGCTAAGTCGCTCCAGTCATGTCTGACTCTGTGCAACCCCATGGACTATACAGTCCATGGAATTCTCCAGGCTAGAATACTAAGATAGGTAGCTTTTCCTTCCTCCACGGGATCTTCCCAACCCAGGGATCCAACCTAGGTCTCTCGCATTGCAGACGGATTCTTTACCAACTGAGCTATCAAGGAAGCCCCATATATACACCATAAGCATATATATGGTATTTAAAAACATGGAAATGAATCATGTGATCCTGGGAGACTGTAAAGAGGGGAAAGGAAATGAGACAAAGAATTGTAACATATATCATTATTAAAAATTGACAGAGAAGTGTAACTAGTGGGATATTGTCATGCTGTATATTTATCCAAGCACAAAATAAGGCATCCTAATACAATATTTTATATTTGTTTTATTTGTTCATTTTTTTGGTGATCTGGACACTAGACTCCAAGTCTAGATAGTAATTTATACCAGCTGTTATCAGTCATTATTGTGCATCATAATAATTTGTGGAGGTTTCAGAGACAGATATTCTTGGGCCTTATCCCTCAAAATTGTAATGAGAGGATTTCTGATATACTTCCAGATTTGCAAATCACAGCTTTATACTTATCCAAGTAATTTCACATAGAGTTAAAAATTAAAGGGTTAACTGATAATGACTACTTATGCTAATTTATTAAAATATGTTATGTATTACTATAAAATATATATATAGTTTGCTACTTTTATTATCTTTATGTGAAATTATTGATAAGTAATTGTGCCAGGTATTTACCTATTGTCTCTGAGATTCAATTAAAATATCCTACACCTATAGAAAACTTCAGTGAAATTTCTCAAATATGCATTGTCTTCTCTTTCTGTTCCAATTTAATGCTTTTAAATGTTTAGTGCTTTATATCTCAAAGTAACATGCAGAAATATATACATATATATGTGTATATTTAGAAGTCACTTTGAGAGAGTCAAGTCAGCTATGTATTGGGAAAGTGGTTTTATATATATATATATGTGTGTGTGTGTGTGTGTGTGTGTGTGTGTGTGTGTGTGTGTGTGTGTGTGTGTGTGTGTATAGACATATACATACACACAGAGGGAGAGAGAGTCCAGTGTTAACTAGAAGAATGGATTAACATTGTTTTTGCATATGTTTCATATTATACATCATACTCAAGGGACTTGTTTCACTCAGAAATCCACTAGGTGGCATTACAAACTATAATGTTTTAATAATTCACTGATTAAACACAATAAAATCATGTAATAAAGCCACCTGTTCATAATTTATTTCAAATAACCTGAGTTATGTCTTCTACATTTATTTTCACTATTAATAATATAACTATTTTATTAAAATTAATATTCATTCAAAAATTTTATTGAGATCTATAAAGTTGTTTAAGTATTTATAATAATAAAGGACCTAGTTAAGGGACATTATTATAATGTTGTATTTTTATTCTCCTGAGACCCTTTTAAATCTCATAGGTCTTATATTTCAAAATGCCACATGTTTAATGAATATTGTTTGAAAAAGGGAATAAAAACAATGAAAACAGCTTAGATAGCAAAACCTGGGAAACATTTATTAATGAGGCTGGCATGGTTAGTTTGCCAGAGTCAGACATGACTTAGTGACTAAACAACACCACCACCAACAAAATATACTCTGAATATATGTTTCAGCAATCACACTTTGTGACTCATCAGAATGAGGTGTTCATCAGAAGGAGGTGTTGTTTGTGTTCATCAGAATGAGGTGAAAACCAAATCCACAAAAATCCTACAGATGATGCTTATAGAGGCTTTATTCACAATTGCCAAAAGTTAGAAGCAACCAAGATGTTCTTCAGTAGTTAAATGAATAAATAACCATGATACATTCAGACAATGGAATATTATTCAGATCCAAAATGAAATGAACTATGAAACAGTGAAAATATGGAGAGAAATCTTAAATTCACATTACTAAGTGAAAAAGGATAACTTGAAAAGGCTACATACTCTGCGATTAAAACTCTATGACATTTTAGAAAAGGCAAAACTATGGAAACAGAAAGACCAGTGCTTGTTATGGAGAAGGAGAGACGAATAGGAGAACAGAGGATTTTTAGGGCAGTGAAACAATACAAATCTATAATGTAGGTCATTGCAGTGTCCATTTCTGAGAGCACATAGAATGCAATATCAACAGTGAAGTTTAACAGACTTTGTTCGATAATGTTGTTTTAGTGTAGGTTCATCGATTGTAATAAATGTACCATTCTGGTGTGGGAAATCAACTCTGGGGGAGAGTGTGTTTGTAGCAAGTAGAGGGTACATGAGAATTCTCTACTTTCTGCTCAATTTTTCTGTGAATCTAACAGTGCTCTACAAATAAATACCTAAAATGAAGAGAAGAGCAACTTTGGAAAAACCAGCTTCATCTAAAACTTCAAGTTTAAATTTCTTCAATTTCAATTTCTTTCAATTTCTTCAACTTCAATTTCTTCAAGTTTTAAGAAGAAATTTAACAGTGAATATCTAATAAAATTAAGTCGTAACTGAAACTCTTACCTTGCTCAAAAAACCACTTGCTCCAAAAGTTATTTCCACAAACATTTAAGAAACAGAATATTAAAATTATTTTACAAACACTTTCAGTGAAGAGAACAATAGTGATCATTTCCCAGCTCATTTATGAGACTAGGATGGCCATTATGAAAAGCTGATAATAATACCACATGAAAATAAATTTCAGTCTAATCATGTTTATTATTATACATGTCAAAACCCTAAACAAAACATTAACAAATGAAATCCAGGAAAATATTAAATAGAGTAATTGATCATAGTCCTTTTGACTTAATCTCAGAGACTCCAGGAATAAAATGCTGATTTAATAAGAAAAGTGATTAATGAAATACACTGTATTAACAGGAAAACAACTATATGATAGTGTTAATCAATGAAAAAATATATTTTTGATAATATTCACCATACATTTAGGATTAAAAAATATTAAATCAAAAATAGTGAGGAATCTGCTTAAGATTTTTTAAGGGCATTGAATTCTCATGTCCTCTCACTAGTATCTGTTAACTTGAATAAATCATCAAATCTTTTCCTCAAGAATTTTGTAATACATTATACTTTACAAGGCAGTTTAAATACACACTCTATCTTCTTACTTAATTCTTAAAATAAGATAATGGGTTACATAAAATAAATTAGAGCTGGGGCACAGAGATACTACAATGAATGTCAACTAGTGAAGTTGGAAAATGGCAAAACTGTTAAGAATTTATATATAATGACTCCCAGTTAAGAGCTCTTTTAAGAATCCTAACCTCATCTCTTCAGAACTACAATCATGGATTTTTGTGAGTAGCCAAAAGTCATTTCTGCAAGTATGACTTAATGTGAAAACGGGCAGCTACATTTCATCCTTTGCACTGAGTCCAGTTCTCTTCACGACTTATCCACATAGTGTCATTGCCTGTAGCACTGCATCTTTTAGGTGGTGACTTGTGAAGGAAGGTTTGAGAAATATAAAGTAATGGAAATTTATACTGACAAAATTGAGGTGACTGGTCCAAATTTTCCTGCCCCTTCAGGCAAAAAATGCAAATATCAGTGTAGTACAAAACCTGTAGAATTTGACTGTTTCTTGGAAAAATGCAATGCCATAGTCAAATGAAACCTCAGGGAATTCAGAAAACTAGGGACAATGTATCCCCCTTTGGATGTCAGTGTGCGTTTTAATCATATGGACTCGAGTTCAGGTAAGAGTGTTTAGATGATTACGTATAATATGCCAAATATAAAGATATTACAAAATTTTTCTTGAAAACAAATGAAAAAACAGCTTCTACATATTGTTTGCTGGTCAAAAACTTGAAAACACCTTCAGAAAAAACTGTGGAGATTAATATTTAGAAAAGTAATTCTCAGCATTTTCCCTGAAGTTTTAGTGATACTGAAAGTATGAGGGTTTTTTTTTTATATATTTATGCAAATATAATTAGACACACTCACAGACATAAACACAAGGGAATGTAACCAACTTGTTGATGTTAAATCATTCTCTAATATAATTAGCCGCTTCCTACCTGAAACACATTCTAAGGAAATCATATGAAATCCATGTTTACTTAGTTGACATTTTAACTTAAACCAAATAATGGTTTGCTTATGTAAAACAGATATATAAAATATTCTTGAATAATATTAAGTGATTTTTGAAAAATTTATAATTTAATGGTTTAAGACATTAAGTTTATATGTCTGAAACAATACTTTGTTTCTTGAAAATGCAAAAACATCATTTTGTGAATGCTTATGAAAAAAAATCTCATATTTCTTTGGATCACCCTTCATCCAATGATATATTTTCACTGCTCAATTAATAATTATTTTACATTTGTTCCATAAATCAAGCAATACTACTTCCTTCCATTTACTTGCTAAAATTATAAAACAGCTAACATTTTCTACTGTCACTTTTACAGGAGTGATAGCTATCTATATATCATTAAATTTCATTAATTAATGCTAAAGGAAAATCATATTATGAAAGAAATATAAAACATTATATTCAAGCATTACACTGAATTATATATAATGCATATTTAACTGTGAAACTTTTTAATAGAAATTTTATCACCAAATGTGTATGTATATTTAAAAACACAAATATATAAATTATATGAAACAAAATATATCTGTAAAAATAAAACTAGTCTAAAGATGTATATTGAAACTAAATCACAGAGCTGGAAATGAAGTATATCCTGGAATATATATTCAAATTAGGTATTCCATTTTTTTAACAGAATATGTTATCTTTTGTTATTTATGCTCTCAAATTTTCCTACAAAGTTTTACATTATCTTCGATTAGCACAGATACTATCCTGACACTGACTTCTGCTCATTTCCATAGACATATATGATTTAGTCTTTCAATATGAATGAGTACACAAGCAATAGAATAATTATTTTTTCCCAGGCACTGTAGTAAATATTTTCTGTGTATCATCTGATACAATCTTCACAAAACCACACAAGAGGGATATTGTTGCCACCTCTTTTTCTAGATGAGGAGACAAACTTCTAAAGGACCAGAGAATTTGTTCAAAGCTATATAAATTTTAAGTGCATGACTAAATATCAGTTACCTTTTCTAATATCTGAGGATACAATGTGGCAAATTCCTGTAGTCTACGGGAGAATAATTATAAAAAATAATGGTTATAGCTGAAAAAATAGAAAAATTATATGTCTTACTTCCTGCTGCTAAAGTACAGATTATAAAAGAGATGAGACAGCTTAGACTAGGTGTTGAAGCACTTGTAGCTAAAAGCAAGGAGAATCTATTAGAGTTTCTTTCTGCTTCTCCATAACTGGTTACTTGCTCCAAAGAAACAAGGATAAGGGACCAGGTAAGTTGCATTGAATTTCTTCCTTTATGGGTTTTTCATCATGTTTCAGAGAAAAGAGGATTGTGTTTACAAATTAATTTTTACCTTTTTAATTTGTAGGTGGGTCTATATAGTTAGAGAGTGTAAAGGTATATAGATATTATGCTAGACTTGCCAAGCTGTGGAACCACCCAAGTGATTAAAATATTTGAGAAAGAACTGTTGAATCAAAAAAAAAAATGCTAGAGGTGAAAAGTAGAAAGATTTAATTTGTTAGAACTATAGATTTAGCCAAGATTAAACAAATGGGCATGGTTTCCCTGGGAGTTCAGTGGTAAAGAACACCCTTGCCAATGCAGGGGATGCAGGTTCAATCCCTGGCTCTGAAAGATGCCCTGGAGAGGGAAATGGCAGCCCACTCCAGTGTTCTTGACTGGAGAACCCCATGGACAGAGGAGCTTGGTAGGCTATAGTCCATGGAGTCACAAAAGAGTTAGCTACACTTAGCAAAAAAACAAAAGCGACAATACAAGTGGGTATTAGTGAGAAGGATATCAACAGGCCTTGGCTGTTTTCTTCAAAAATTCTATTTCATTCTTTCAAATATTTTGATAAAATTATCTTATTGTATATTTCTGGGGGTATACATTTTTCAGCTAACTGTTACTAATGGAGTCTTGGAAATCCTGTGCATTATGAATCTTTATGAATTGACAGTATCAATTTCCTTAGAGCTAGAAAGTCAGATAACTGACATTGTTAGGTATTATTCAGGAAATCATAGCCATTAGAGCTTTTAAAAAAAGATTTGCCAGAGATATACCATGTTCTTGGATTGGAAGAATAGATTCTATACCCCTTGAATAGATTCAAGGGATTAGATCTGATAGACAGAGTGCCTGAAGAACTATCACAGAGGTTCATGACATTGAACAGAAGTCAGTGATCAAAACCATACCCAAGAAAAAGAAATGCAAAAAGGCAAAATTGTTGTCTGGGGAGGCCTTACAAATAACTGCAAAAAGAAGAAAAGCTAAAGGGAAAGTAGAAAAGGAAAGATATACCCATTTGACTGCAGAGTTCTAAAGAATAGCAAGGAGAGACAAGAAAGTTTTCCTCAGTGATCAATGCAAAGAAATAGAGGAAAACAGTAGAGTGGGAAAGACTAGAGATCTCTTCAAGAAAATTAGAAATACCAGGGAACATTTCATGCAAAGATGGGCTAAATAAAGGACGAAATGGTATGGACCTAAGAGAAGGAAAAGACATTAAGAAGAGGTGGCAACAATACACAGGAGAGCTATATAAAAAAGATCTTCATGACCCAGATAATCACGATGGTGTGATCACTCACCTAGAGCCAGACATCCCAGAATGCAAAATCAAGTGGGCCTTAGGAAGCATCACTATGAACAAAGCTAGTGGAGGTGATGGAATCCCAGTTGAGCTATTTCTAATCCTAAAAGATGATGTTGTTAAAGTTCTGCACTCAGTATGCCAGCAAATTTGGAAAATATAGCAGCGGCCACAGGACTGGAAAAAGGTCAGTTTTCATTCTAATCCCAAAGAAAGACAATGCCAAAAAATGTTCAAACTACTGCACAATTCCATTCATTTCACACACTAGCAAAGTAATGCTCAAAAATCTCCAAGCCAGGCTTCAACACTATGTGAACTGTGAATTTCTAGATGTTCAAGATGGATTTAGAAAAGGCAGAGGAACCAGAGATCAAATTACCAACATCCAGTGGATCATAGAAAAAGCAAGAGGATTCCAGAAAAACATTTACTTCTGCTTTATTGAGTACACCAAAGCCTTTGAGTAAGTGGATTACCACAAACTGTTGAAAATTCTGAAAGAGATGGGAGTACCAGACCACCTTACCTGTCTCCTGAGAAATTTGTATGCAGGTCAAGAAGCAACAGTTAGAACCAGACATGGAACAGACTGGTTCGAAATTGGGAAAGGAGTATGTCAAGGCTGTATATTGTCACCTTGCATATTTAACTCATTTGCAGAGTACATCATGGGAAATGACAGGTTGGGTGAAGCACAAGCTGGAATCAAGATGCCAAGAGAAATATCATTACCTCTCATACGCAGATGACACCACCCTCATGGCAGAAAGTGAAGAAGAACTAAAGAGCCTCTTGATGAAAGTGAAACAGGTGAGTGGAAACTTGGCTTAAAACTCAGTATTCCAAAAACTAAGATCATGGCATCCAGTCCCATCACTCCATGGCAAATAGATGGGGAAAAAGTGAAAACAGTGACAGACTTTATCTTCTTGGGATCGAAAATCACTGCAGATGGTGACTGCAACCACGAAATTAAAAGACGCTTGCTCCTTGGATGAAAAACTATGAGCAATCTATACAATATATTATAAAGCTGAGACATTACTTTGCCAACAAAGGTCCATCTAGTCAAAGCTATGATTTTTCCAGTAGTCATGTATGGATGTAAGAAAGCTGAGTGCCGAAGAATTGATACTTTTGAACTGTGGTGTTGCAGAAGATTCTTGGGAGTCCCTTTGACTGCAAGGAGATCTAACCAGTCCATCCTAAATGAAATCATTCCTGAATATTCATTGGAAGGACGGATGCTGAAGTTGAAGCTCTAGTATTTTGGCCAACTGATGCGAAGAACTGACTCATTTGAAAAGACCCTGATACTGGGAAAGATTGAAAGCAGGAGAGCAGGATGACAAAGGATCAGATAGTTCGATGGCATCACCAAATTAGTTGGTATGAGTTTGATCCAACTCCAGGTATTGGCAATGAACAGGGAATCCTGGTGTGCTGCAGTGCATGGGGTTGCAAAGAGTCAGACATGACTGAGCAACTGAAGTGAACTGAACTGTATTGGAAGCATCAATATGGTGAAAATGACCATACTTACCCAAATCAATCTATAGATTCAATGCAATTCCTATAAAACTACAAATGATATTTTTCATAGAACTGGAACAAATACTTTCACAATTTGTATGAAAACACAAAAGACCCTAAATAGCCAAAGCAATCTTGAGAAAGAAGAATAGAGCTGGAAGAATCAACCTTCCTGATTTCAGACTATAATATAAAGGTGTAATAATCAATACAGCATGGTACTGGCACAAGAACAGAAATACAGACCAACGGAACATGATAGAAAGCCTGAAGATAAATCAGCAGACCTATAGGCAGCTTATCTTTGACAAAGGAGGCAAAAACATACAGTGGAGAAAAAACACTCTCTTCAACAAATGATTCTGTGAAAGTTGGGCAGCTACATGTAAAAGAATGAAATTTGAGCACTTCTTAACACCATACACAAAAATAAACTCAAAATAGATTAAAGACATAACTGTAAGATCAGAAAATACAAAACTCTTAGAAGAAAACACATAGGCAGAACATTCTTTGACATAAATCACAGAAAGATTTTTATGACCAACCTTCAAGAGTAATTGACATACAAATAAACAAATGGGCCCTAATTGAACTTAAAAGATTTTGCACAATGAAGCAAACTATAAGCAAGGTGAAATGACAACCCTCAGAATGGGAGAAAATAACCACAAATGAAACAACTGACGAAGGATTAAGCTCCAAAATATATAAGCAGCTCCTGCAGCTCAATACCAGTAAAACAAACAACCCAATCAAAAAGTAAGTAGAAGACTTAAACAGACATTTCTGTAAAGAAGATATACAAATGGTTAATAAACATATGAAAAGATGCTCAACATCACTCATTATTAGAGAAATGCAAATAAAAACTACAATAAGATAACATCTCATACCAGTCTGAATGGCCATCATCAAAAAATCTACAAACTATAAATGATGGAGAGGAAGTGGAGAAAAGGGAATCCTTTTGCTCTGTTGGTCGGAATGCAAACTGATACAGCCACTATGGAGAACAGTATGCAGATTTCTTAAAACCTTGGAATAAAACTATCATATGACCCAGTAGTCCCACTACTGGGCATAACCCTCAGGAAACTATAACTAAAAAAGACACAAGTACCTAATGTTCATTGCAGCATTATTTGCAATAGCTAGGACATGGAAGCAACCTAGGTGTCTATTGACAGATGAATGGATAAGAAAAGAATGTTACACAGCTATAAAAAGGAACACATTTGAGTCAGTTCTAAGGAGGTAGATGAACCTAGAGCCTATTACATAGAGTAAAGTAAGTCAGGAAGACAAATACCATATATTAACAAATATATATGGAATCTAGAAAGATGGTACTGATGATCCTATTTGCAGGGCACCAAAGGAGATGCAGACATAAAGAACAGACATAGGGTCACAGTAGGGGAGGAAGAAGGTGGGATGACTTGAGAGAGTAGTACTGAATTATATACATAACCATACGTAAAGTGCATAACCAGTGGGAATTTACTTTATGAGGCAGGGAACACAAAGCAGATGCTCTGTGACAACCTACAGGGGTGAGATGGGGAAGGAGGTGGGAGGAAGGTTTAAGAGGAAGAGGACATATGTATACTTATGGGTGATTCACGTTGATGTATGGCAGAAACCGTCACAATATTGTAACGTAATTATCCTTCAATTAAAAAAAATAAAAAACACACAAAGATTTGCCAAAATTTCTTTCTAGAGCTTTCTATATCAATTTGTGGAATATCAATATAGTTCTTGTTAAAGATATAGACTCTGGTTCCTACTTTAAATTTACTGAGTCAGGTAAAGCTTAAAATATTTAAGCTCCTTAAATTATTCTTATGTACATTAAAATTGAAAACTCCTGATCTACAAAATACAATAGTGCATGTGTTTTGATAATTTTTTCACCATACTTTCCAATTCAGAATTGAGTCCCCCAAATCTGAAAGTATCAAAAGGCATAGCTACATTAATTTTTTCATTTAATATTTCTATCCTCCGTCAAATATCCATTCAGCACTTACTGTGTACTGACTGAGAATCTGCATTTGGCACTGTTTGTGTAATGAGCCAAGCACAGTTACAGTTACAGATAATGATGCTCTAAGTCACTCAATCGTGCCCAACTCTTTGCACCCCCATGGACTGTAACCTGCCAGGCTCCTCTGTCTATGGGATTTTCCAGGCAAGAAAATTGGAGTGGACTTCCATTTCCTCCTCCAGGGGATCTCACACCTAGGGATCGAACCCATGTCTCCTGCATTCCTGCACTGGCGGGCAGAGTCCTTACCACTGAGCCACCTGAGAAGCCCACATAATGATGATCAGAGTACTATTCTTACTTTTAAGACATGAAATAACAGGAGACATAGGCATGCGGATCATTACAAATCCATTGTGATATCCTTTGCTTAATTTGGACTCATAGTTTAACTAACATACACTCTTTGTCACAATATTTAGGTAAATATTGTTGGCTTTTAATTAGTATACAACGTTTTATGATAACATACAATATTTTACATTTTATTTATTGTTATACATACTGTATCCTTGTAATCAAAGAGTCTTAAAAGTGTATTAAAATGCAAAGGCTTTTCCCTAGAAATTACATGTATCAGTTCTAATATATGTGACTTCTCTTGTACATGCTTTACTGCTTTCATTGAGCAGTGCACTCAGTCATCGAAAATGCATTGCACACTTTTTACTCTAACAGTTCATCTGAACAAGTTCTTTCAGATGACCGTTTTTCTAGCTGTTCACATTTATGAAAATGCTAATTCTTTGATGTCAGCTGCCTAGATGATTTTCTCTCCAGTTGCAGATGAAAATCAAACAAGATACATACAATAATTTTGTTTTGACCAATGGGAAAGTGAGCATCTTACAATGAAAGTATGAGTTACTCATGTTAACATATTCTTTCTTTTTCTGACTGCTTTGCTCATTTATTTCTAAGAAGATCAAAATTCTTAATAATTATATTCATGTATTAATTAATTTCTTCATCAAACATTTACTGAGTAATTTGTATGTACCAGGTACTCTTGTAACTGCTCATGATGCCCTCATGCAATTTATATTCTGGTATTAGGGACAAGAAATCAACAGATTAGCAATAAGTATGCTATATGATATACTGGAAAGTAATCCTAAGTGCTTGAAGAAAAATGAAGCTGGATAAAAGTAGAGAAAATTGTAGCTGGGAAATAGGCTCTTATTTTATTAATAGATTAAATGGTTAAGTCATCTTAAGAGATAATGAAAATGAACCATGCTATTATCTTGAGGAATATATTTCTAGGCAGAAGAAACAGCATTTACAAAAGCCCAGATACAAAACATGCTAGTATGTTTGAGTCACGGCAAATAACTTACTATAGTTGAAATACATTGAAAGGGAAAGAGAGAGAGAAAATAACAGCCAAAGGCCAAATTATGTAATGCTTTCTAAAATAGTTTTTTAGCTTTTATCCCAAGGTGATGAAAGTCTATTTGGAAATTCAATGTAGAAATTGCAGAATTATTTTCCACAGAATTTTATACCAAATGTTATTAGAGTGGGCTGACTGGCATATCATAGAGACTCTAAAAGATAGATTTTTTAAATTATTCATATAAACCACTCAAGATGTTTATAAGTGTATATATGAGGTGGTAATAAGACGGTATCTCCTATAGAGTCATTCAGGGACTCAAACTTACAAAGACTATGCCATCTTCAGTATATACGTTCCAAAATTGCTAGAGTATTTTCATCCAGTTGGCAAAGGAAGAAAGAACTAGATGATCTCATACAGAGGTCCTTTACAGGAACAGGCCTGAAACTGGTAAGCATCAGTGCTTTCACAGTGCCAGCAGTCCAAAAGCTAGACCATATTCACATGGCCATGCCTAACTAAGCGATGAGAAATACAGTTTAGTGATGTGGCCAAATGAAGAAATAAACAGATGGAATGGTAGACATTTCTGCCGCTTCAATATTTTAGGTTTTATAACATCATGAACACTATTTTCTGAATATCATAATCAATTAACTGCACTTATTTTTATATGTATAATATGAAGAGTCTTGAAAATGTATACATATTTATGTAACCACCATCTCAAGCATTTCTGTTATTCTCCAAATCTCCTTCCTCATGTTTTGTAGCTGTTCATCTCCACTCTGAATTACAAGCAATCATCTGTTTTCTGTACTATAAATTAATTCAGTCATATTTATAATTCCTCATAAATGCATCAACAATATGCAGTCTTCTGTATCTGGCTTCTTTCAGCACAGTGTTTTTGAGATCATCCAAGTTGCTGCATTTTTCACTAAATTTCCCTTTGTGTACTGAATAGTATTCCACGGTATACACCCACCAGTTGAATGGACACATGGCGTATTTCCAGTTTTTTAGTATTATAAACTATGCTACTATAAACCTTCATATGTAAATATTTATATGAAAATATACTTTAATTTTAGATATTCTAGAGGGTGTGCAATGGTACTTCTGCAATTCTAATTTGCACTTTTATAATGGTTAAAGGTATTTTATTAATTTCCTTCATATAAATCAATTGTATAGTTTTTCTTATTATATGTTCCCTATTTTCTAATTATGAATTCAATATGATAAACTTCCCTGAGTACTGCTTTATCTGAATACAGAAATTATATTATTATGTTTTCATTTTCCTTTATCTCAAATATCATATGATTTATGTCCTATGTTTTGCTGTGACCTATATTTTACATTGTACATATATATAAATGAAAACTCCTGTCTTGTTTGTCATATGCATATAAATATACACATATACACATAAATATAGTGTCTGATGAATTTATTATTTACTTAAGCTGCTTTTCCATTATTTTCATTTTAATTTATTTTTTTAAAATACCGGATATGATTTACTCTTGATTTCACGACCTTCTTAGGATTACTGTTAACTGCTACTGCTAAGTCGCTTCAGTCATGTCCGACTCTGTGCGACCCCATAGACAGCAGCCCACCAGGCTCCGCCGTCCTTAGGATTCTCCAGGCAAGAATACTGGAGTGGGTTGCCATTTCCTTCTCCAGTGCATGAAAGGGAAAAGTGAAAGTGAAGTCTCTCAGTCATGTCCAACTCTCAGCGACCCCATGGACTGTAGCCTACCAGGCTCCTCCATCCATGGGATTTTCCAGGCAAGAGTACTGGAGTGGGGTGCCATTGCCTTCTCCACTAAGGATTACTATACCTATTCTATTACAGAATGGAGTTGTGAAGAAAATAAAAACTTTGGACATGGAGTAAAATGCTAAGTTTATAGGTGTTATTTGACATGTATCAGTAAGGAAAGGCAAAGTTATGATTATAAAAACTCCAAAATAGTATTTAATAATACTTCTTACTTGCTCATGCCATCTCTTCACAGCAAGTAGGCAAAGGATTTTTGCTCCTAATCACAGAACAGGGGCTCAAGCTGATGAAGCAGCATCATCAGATTTTAAACATCACTGGAAGAAAAGTAGAATTCTAGGATATAGATCTTACCTATTTCTAGAGTGGTGAATACTGGAAATATTTTGCAAAAGTACTAATGATTATCTCATTCATTTACTAAGTGCCAACAACAACAATTTATTTTTATTTTTAATTTCTAGCTAATACTAGCAAGAAATTAAAAATATAAATATATATATATGTATATATATATATACATATAAATAAATAAATACAGCTTGGCTATGGCTTAATCACAGGCTCTGGAATATGTCTAACTCATAGGCCATTTTTAATGTTTGCTAATATTAGCAAGAAATTAAAATAAAATAAATACAGCTTGGCCATGGCTTAACCACAGGTTCTGGAATATGTCTAATTACTTATGTTCCCACAATTGACATCATATTCTGGACTTACATAATTGAAGTTTCATCTGTTTTGATTTTGTGATGTTTTAGAGATTTCTCCTAGAAAAGACAATTTCTGAGATTTTTATTAATTGGGAACGGATTATATTTTTTATAAATTTAAATACATTAAATTTATCAAGAATAAAATCTTTTATAATTTAGTTAGTTTCTTTCTTTGTATGGAGGATGGATTAGAAAATTAATATTTACACATAGTGCAACTAAATTTCTTTTAATAAAACTGTCAGTAAGAAGTTGACATTTCTTTCTTTGTGTAATTTACAAATGACTTGTTTCTAATCTCAGAAGTAAAGTTAGGTCATACTTATCAAGTTACTTGCTATGATTTAATTTATGATCTATCGATTTTGCCAAACATAGTGGCAGAACTGATATTTAGCATTCAACATTTGCAACAAAAACGATGAAAGAGAACAATAGTATAACTTGCTAAGATTAATCTTATTTGAAATAAAAAAGCAATCTGGCTATGCTTTGCTGATGACATTCTTTGTCCTATCTAGTTAAATTTACTTGTGGCTCAGCTGGTAAAGAATCCACCTGTAATGCAGGAGACCTTGGTTCTATTCCTGGGTCAGGAAGATATGCTGGAGAAGGGATAGGCTACCCACTACAGTATTCTTGGGCTTCCCTGGTGGCTCAACTGGCAAAGAATCCACCTGCAATGCGACAGACCTGGTTTCAATCCCTGGGTTCCGAAGATCCCCTGGAGAAGGGAAAGGCTACCCATTCCAGTATTCTGGCCTGGTGAATTCCGTGGATTGTACAGTCCATGGAGTCACAAAGAGGCAGACACAACTGAGCAACTTTCACTTTCACAATATAATGTAGTTTATCAGATTGTTTTAGAATTTAAGTAATAGAAACTGTAAACTAATATATATCTTGCTAGAGATTAAAAAAACCCTAAAATTGCATCTTAGTTTTAGAAAGAAACAAATAGAACAAGATATCTCTAAGAAGAAACATTCATCTTCATATGAAAGTACTATCTTTTCTTGGTAAAGGATTGCTTGAAATTATGCAGGCAATATAGTGACTACAATTTTTAATTGTGCCAAGAAACACTCTGAAAAGTTTATGTGTTTCCTGATTATGGATTTTTTGTTTATATCTGTGAAGTTATTTTAGTGGAGGAGTCTTCACTTTTTGCTGTTAAAAACATTTTGGTAATAAAAATATGACCGAATACGACTGTTGAGCTATTATATAAGCAATAAACACAAAAGTTTATTAACTTTATAGACAATGAAATAATGACTTGCAATTTTTTTTCTGGAAAAAAATATTATTTTTTCTCAATTTTTTCTTTAGTTGCATGTCTATAAATTACATATAGGAAATTATAAAAAATATATACTTTCATCTTGAAATTCTTTGAAAAATAATCTTTCATGTTAACAAAATACTAGAGAGGAAAACTGTTTCTTGATAGTGCATATATTTTTAAATATGCATTTGTTCACAATAAAATAATTGCATTAGTTTATAATACCATATTTTCTATTATAATATGCAAACTTTGCATAACATTTTTATAATACATAAAGTATCAGAGTTCCATCAGTAATTGTTGGAGAGTAGTTTTACTGTGTAGGTTTGGGGATGTTAGAGATGGTGACAATAATACCAATAAATCAATCCAATTTACTGCAGGTATTTTCAACTCTGTTTCATCGTCTGTTTTTACGTTTATTTCTGAACATACTATGATTTAGTGGTAAAAAATTCAAGAAAACATCAACGGAGAGGCTCAAGCAAAAGTAGGTTTGGTAATGTCATTATTTCTCTGTTCACAAAACTAATTGCTAATGGGCCTAAGAAAGACTGAATGAGTATGGTAGCACCCAGGCAACCAACTCTGTGAGTATTAGCATCTGACCTCTTGAGAAAACACAGATCTCTGACATTAGCAAATATTAGCAATGATATTATAAAGGCTTCTTTAGGGCAGTTAAATCTTGTTTGCAGACACTGTGATACAGATATGTTACATCTGCATTTCAAATGAGTTCTTTCTTCATTTGGTAGTTTAATTGGGTCTGGAAAGCTCCCATATGATTACAATTAAAACTGTTTCACTTCACTCTTTTTTTTTAAATCAAGCAATAGCAGCTATTCATTTTCAGAATATCACTCAGCAGGGTTGTAGCAGGAAATGTGCTATGTCCAAAATAAATAATGCTTAGAGCATAATTACAGAATTCTCTTTGACTTTAAGTTATAAATCATTAAACAAGTATTAATAAGTTATTCAAAACTGAACACACTTTAATTAATTATAAACTGATTTATATGTCATTCAAAAACATGAACTAAGAGTCTGTTATATACCAGACAACTCGAGTTGGTGGCTATGAAGATGAATTAACAAGTCAGTCTGTTTTATTGAATAATACAATACAGCTCATCAAAGAAATGAAGGCAACATGGCGTTACAGGCTACAATGTGCTGAAAATAGCGCAATCAGTTCCTCCAGCAAACGTGATTTGTAGCACACAGAGCTCCATCATCATGGTTTTGTAAATATCAAGTCCTCAAAGAAACTGTTTTCCAGGATATTGCTTTTGAATGTTTTTGAACTCGCACCAGTGTTATAAATACAATTTACATTACAAAACAGTGTGTACCTAGACACACACTAATAATAATTACAGAAACTTAAGTTTCATGAAATAATGCTTATCCTTATTATGTTTGATGCACTCGTATTTTCAATCCTATTTTATTAAATTCTACACCTTAAATTGATTTCACAACCCAGCTAATGGGTCGTGATCCTCTAATCCATTACCTCAGTTTCAAAAACACTACACGAGAAGTGATAATCCTGGTAATTGGTGGTAAAATGGAGCAATTCTAAACATAAAAATTATAGGAGAAGGTAAACAAATCTTATGTTTAAAATGGAGTGGCGGGTGAAGTGAGAAGTCAGAAAAGGAGTCATTGTAAGTATGTTTTCTCCCTTTTTTGTTGTTGTTGTTTGCTGTCATTTATGGAAATTTATGATAAATCCTTTTAAATCAATAATTTGAGACATGGTTGAGTCTCATTTAGCCTAAGCATAGGAGAGAGAAATCTGGTTTAATCTGTTTATCATGTAGGAAAAGAATAATAATTCAAAGTTATGTGCACAGCTAAATAGCCCTGAGAGAGTAAAAGCTATTTTTATGTTAGCTTTTATAAGTTCAGAATCTCATCAGTTTAAAACAGTTTTAGGAAACATGTGTGGTGGTAAGTGTGGAAATTAAGTAAGGCAATTCCCATATAATCTGAAGGAATCACTTTAGAATTGGTAATAGTCAATGAGAAGTCATCAATTAAATGATCAAATAAATAGCTGCTATCAATAAAATTTCCCAGAAATGTGTCTTGGGAACATTCATTTTAAATTATGGTTACAAAAGAAATTCTCTAGAAATCCTAATATGTAACTGTCCTTAAGATATTGTCAAATGGTGTATTAATCTCCTTCTCAGTCTCAGAAAATTTTACAATATCTTCTGTAGTTCTGTCATTTAAATTTTTGGAAATAGTTCTGTGAATCACTGGGTACCTAGAAGACCAGAGGTCATAATGCTGTCACATTTAGTCCAGATCATGATCTGCATGCATCTGTAGAAAGATATAAACACCAGGGCATGATAATATTAATGAAAGTTGAGCTAAATTAACACAATAAGTCTTTACGGCATGAGTTTGGTCACTTAACTCATGCAGAGGTTGACTTTGTCCCTACTCACTTTCTTTCCCTTGCTCAGGACTTCCTTATAATGTGACTAAATAAAGAACCACAGAAATAAGGTTTTAACTTTTCTAAATCCATACTCTTAAAAGTGGAAAATATTGCTGTTAGAAATACATTATTTATCACCATTCTAACACATTTTGGAAGAAAACAATTTGATCCTTGGAAAGTTTATTCCATACAGCAGTGAAAAGGAGAGAAAGCCCATGCAAAATGTCATACGATGTAACACAGTTGCTAATCCATAGTTGCCAGTCCAGGCTTCTCTGTCTATCGCTGTGGCCATATCAAGGGCTCTATGAGAGAGGAACAAGTGCCAGATAAACTATATTATTTGCTCTCAGCCACCTGGTCCAATGATTTATTCTGACCACACCAGGGCCACTAGACCTGTGGAAATGCATTTACTTAGTTTTCAGTATTCAGTGTGACACTGGGCACCGATGTGACTGAATATAAAGCTACTCATCAGTCAATAATGTTCACCATGAGGGTAATTCCAGTCCCCTAACTTCATACCTAAAATGATAATATTATCTCAACTGTGATTGATTATCTATAGACACATAATAACATAAGCTTCCTCTCCAGTGACTTAAATTGACATTTTGTTCTCTCTTTCGAATTTTCCCATTGTGTCCTCTGAAACTCCAATCATTCCATGATTGATCATCTCTCTACCTTCTGCCCTGAGCTTCCAGTAAGGTCTCCTTTGAGAATACCCATTTTCTATACCTCACACATTATCTCACCTCAACCCTGAGGCAGCTTCAAGAAAATGGTTTTTCCTGTAATAAAACCCTGCTTCTCTGAGGTCTATTCCTTTGAGCTTGACTACTTTTCACTCCTACATTTCCTCCAGCCATTTAATCTATACATTCTTCTATTTTCTTCCTCACCAGTACTGTCTTTGGTCAAAGCTTACTTTTCTTCAAGTGCAAGCCCTATTCTTTGAACTGTTATCTTTCAGATTTCTAAATACCATACCACATCCTTTTTATTTTTCATATTCTGGAATAAAAAAAAATCTGAGTAAATATAAAGTCTGACTATGTACTAATATCATACTGGTATAGGAAAAATCCTACAACAGAGTATAAAAATGTCTTCATTATTGTGAATATTACAACATTTCACTACTCCGTTGGGTCTGGCATCTTTGTGATGATTTCTTCTAAAATTTTGTGTCTCCACCCAAACACATCATCTATAGAAAACATTTCCTCTTAACAGAGATGGGGAGGTGAGAAATAGCACAAGGTTTCTTTTCTTATGTGAATTTTAATTTTTCAACACAAGCTTATTAATCATAGTCCTGTCTGTGTTGTAAGTAGCGATGGTAGATGTTTAGAAATAAAGCATTTTATGACACACCAGAGAATAAAACTTAAAACACAATGAGAATAAACTTAGAATTAAGCAACTTCCTCTTAGATCTCATTATAAATAAATAAATAAAGGAGAGAAATTCATCCTGAAAATTATGAAGAAATAGTAACTACTAGGAAGATGGATTGAATTCGGGCTATGACAAGAATTTTATTAGGTTGGTAGCAGATGTTTTGTTAAAATTTCCATAGTTTTTTTATAGACAGGTCAGGAATCCTTTGGTTTTCATTGCAAAACTTTTTGTTTTAAGCTAAAATTAAAGTTAGAAAGTTTTATTGTATTTTTCTCTATTATCCCCTCCCCAAAATATCTCTGCTTCCACACAAATGTTATTGTGAACTCATTTATTTCACAATTTATCTATAGAACCCTGATTTTATATGGTAGAGACCATGGGGTTTTATTCATGGGTCTCCTCACATAGGGACAAAATAATCAGAATTGCCAGGAGGTAACATCTTAGCTATTTATCTGATTGCCACCTGAAAATAGCTGCTATCAAGAGAAGAATTTTTGCTTAAAAAACAATTGATTTTCAGTAGAAATATTTCAATGGAGTGATCTTTGAGTTCATGATGTTATGCATTTTGAAGTGTTGATTATACACACTACGAAGCTAAAAAGGCTAATTCATGACCAATCTATTTCAGTTCAGTTCAGTTCAGTCGCTCAGTCGTGTCCGACTCTTTGTGATCCCATGAATCGCAGCACGCCAGGCCTCCCTGTCCATCACCATCTCCCGGAGTTTACCCAAACTCATGTCCATTGAGTCAGTGATGCCATCCAACCATCTCATCCTCTGTCGTCCCCTTCTCCTCCTGCCCCCAATCCTTCCCAGCATCAGGGTCTTTTCAAATGAGTCAGCTCTTCGCATGAGGTGGCCAAAGTATTGGAGTTTCAGCTTCAACATCAGTCCTTCCAATGAACACTCAGGACTGATCTCCTTTGGATGGACTGGTTGGATCTCCTTGCAGTCCACAGGACTCTCAAGAGTCTTCTCCAGCACCACAGTTCAAAGGCATCAATTCTTCGGTGCTCAGCTTTCTTCACAGCCCAACTCGACCAATCCATTTAGGACTATAAAAATTCTTCCTTGATTAAGGCATAAATATATGCATAATCTTTAATACCTGTATTTTATTTAATGTGTTTAAAAAGAGACTGGCAAACTGGGCAAGAAAATAAAACAATAAGCATACAAAGAGGGTTATAATTAAACCATTTAGAAAAGTAAGAAATTATGGAAATATAATTAAAGTTTGATACTAATAATTATAATTTTATAGTTACTGTTACATATAAAGTTTGGATAATGAAAAGTACATAACAAGAATAACAATAGAAATAATCACTTTTAGTGAAAAATGAAAGGTGAACTGAACACATAAGAAAAGTGGTAAAAGGATAAAAAATAGAAAATAATTTGACAGAATCTATAAAGAACATAGAAGAGGGCACAGCTACCCACTCCAGTATTTTTGCCTGGAGGATCTTGTGGACAAAGGAGCCTGGCAGACTGCAGTCCGTGGGGTTGCAAAGAGTCGGACATGATTGAGCGACTTAGCACAACACATAAAGGATGTACAACATTTAAGTAAGTGAGTATATATATATATGTGTGTGTGTGTGTGTGTGTGTGTGTGTGTGTGTGTGTGTGTGTGTGTGTGTGTAAAGCAAACAGTTAAAAGAAAGTCATTAAGTGTAGAGCACTAATCTATATTTCTGTGGCAGGCTACAGTCAATGTGGTTGCAAAGAGTTGGACACAACTGAGTGACTTTCACTTTCACTTTTCAAGATATCCTGGAGGCTATAAAGAGTTAAAAAGTATTTTTTGTTCTTTTTAAAAAATAACTAATAATTATGCCTAATATTGAAGAGACGATTAACGCTTAGTGATTAGAGAATAATGATCAGCTTAATAACCTTTACAGTTAAGTAACTCTAAATAGCAAAATATTCACTGTTAAGGAGAAAAAAACAAACAATTATAATACGACAACAATAAAGCTTCAGTTTGTTCATAATTAAAAACAAGGAGCTGAGAGATGAGGAAACAAGATAACAAGAGAATGTTTTTAGTGGAGATTATGTGAAGAATAAATCATACATAGAAATGAGCTGTTTCTCTCTTATATGAGGGCACTCTCCATTTAAGAATAATTTTAGGCAAAATCTCACCCAAACAGTCTTTTCTCAATCTATAGTTTTGCAAAGGGTCATTGGATGTTTCCATAGAAATTATCTAATATACCAATATTAGATAGCAATATTATCTGATATTTTACTGATATTAGATATATTATATATTATCTAATGTACTGATATCTAATATACTAATAAATTATCTAATTAAATTAACTAAGAAAATTAGTTATTATTGTACTGTAATAATGCCTTAACAGTTCTTTTTCAGTACACTATAAACAACTCCAAGGGGAAAAAAAGTTGTCTGATTTAATTTTCCACAATGTATCTTGTGGAATGAAAACAGATCATCAAAGAATAAATATCTGATGAATATAGTGCATGAGTCAGTGACCAAGATAGAGAAAGCTCTTAAATTAATGCATTTTCAACTGAATTGACCATATCTACCCTAATAAAGACTAATAGTTAACTTTTATTTCTCTGTACATCTGTTAAATATGAGGTCCTATATTCTACTTCTATTTTTGTTAATCTTTTCTCAAGACATTAATGTTTACCTCATTCCAACTTTATATACCATGTCATTAATTACCATGATTTTTATTTATATTACAAAATAAAATATTTCAAAATGTTTATGATGTAATTTAAAATGTATCTCCTTCATGAGTGTTCATTGAGTTGATGTCATTCTCCATTGGTTTGAAACTTGGTCCATGACAAAAGGACCCCTCAAAAGTGCCAAGTATTTGGGAATTGTGTCAAGACTTGGAAAAAGAAGTAAAAAGTAGAACTTGTGAAATGGAATACATGTGGAGTGAGTAAGCTTTGGTGGCTACAAAATGAGATTTTAAGATTTGATGACACTGTAATAAATATGGACTCTGCAGTCTGGATATTTCCAATTGAATAACATGTTATGAATGTCAAAGGTTAAGAAATAAGTAAGCAGCTTTACATTTTATTCTCCATAGGTATTTGGCCTGGAATGTCTACTGCATTTTGTGGGGCCTTACTCTACAGCAAATTTTATGCTGACATGTCAGAAACTCTCTCCATGGTTTTCAGCATGAGAACTTTAGCAATCAAACGCCTTGCTACAGAAGGAATATCAATTGAAAGGATGTCAGACGTCAGTCTTAGGACTTCAACTTAGATAAAAATGCTAATAAAATTAAGAATAACAATTAAATGAAAATATTATATACTGCTATTATCTATATTCTACTTCTATCAAGACAATTTTTTCACTGCTTTTTAATGAAAAGAAGTAACTGGAAAGCTAAATTCCCCTCTGTATAAAGTTCTGTTTACTTATAGCTCCTTCTTTGTATTTGAAAACATTTGCTCAGTTTAGAGAAGGGTTCTCTTATCTGGACTGCTCATGATTGGCAGATTTATTACCTAAATTATTAAGTTTACATAACACAGAAATAAGCTTATATTCCATAAGACATTCCTCAGTGATAGAGGAAATTTTAGATGTAAATTAGATAACAAGGAAAAGTCACATTTTAAAATAAAATACTTAGAAAAATCTGTATTACAGGTATTATATTCTCTTGCAATCAGAGGTTGACTATACTCAAAACAACACTGAAATACTGTTTTAAATCTAGATTTGTTCATATTTGGTAATAAACAGAGATTTCTATAAATCTGACTTGATTAAATGGATATAAAAATAATACCCTGTAAAATCAGTCATTGCATTTTAATCACTGTCTGCAAGCTCACTCTGGAGAAAATATTCAAATATCTATCATCATTCCTTAGCCATTACTTAGAAAATAAATGTAGCTCAAGGATTTAAGTGCTTCCCAGAAAATGCAATCCTTAAAGCACATTTGAAAGCTCATGGCTTTAGAAAAATAAAAAAAACAAAAAAGGTTTTTGCATGACTATTTACTAAAAAAATATATATAAGCTATTAGCTTGTAAAATCAAATAATTCATGTGTAAGTTTTTGTATCCTTCATTCTGCTTTTTAAAAAAATCCCTGTAAAATATTAGAGCATATTTTGGCCGATGTAAAATTTTAAATCTCAAAGGTATACTTATTTTCACATTATTTTTTTATTATTCAATCACCATGGCTACTCACATTCAACTCTTTGCACCTGCAGGTGAATCAAAGCCAACTTCTAAGATGTTTTGGCATCTTACTTCTTCTTCATAGGGGAAAAGATAAAGTCAAAGTCTGGTTTTTGCTGACCTCAAATTATAGCTTACATGAAAAGCAGCAGATACCCTTGTCATCTCCACCCCTCCCCCCACTCAGCTGCCTGGTCTGTTGTATTATCAGTGATTCCTGTCTTCAGGAGACTCCACAAGATTAGATGAGTGTACATACAAAGGGAAATAACTTTTCTGGTGCTTCAGGACCCATTGGCTGATCTAACTGTAATAAATTATGGCATATCTTTATGATTACTTATACTAGATCACTGAATAATATTTCGTCACATATTCCTGAACTGTTTAAGTAATCGTGTCTGTTATTGTAAGCTTTATCTGAGACTTATGGACTGCAATGTGAGTTATGAGACCACAATTGAAGCTCTTATTATAATATGATATTTAACTTTCTTTCCACAAATGTTATATGATACATGAATATTATAAAAGTATGTATGCTGAACATATGACTATTGACTAATAATGCTAGCTTCACTTCTGATTAAGTAAAGAAAAGGAAAGCACCTTAACATTAATAATCAAGTTTGTGTTATCCATCCACAAAAGAAACCATTTTTAAAGAAATATATGTAGCTTAGTTGATTGCATGAAATGAAAAGCTTATAATTTTTGGCATAAATTTTTAATTGCATACCCATTTTTATCCAAGTTATGAACTATTATTCATTCTTTCTTTGGATCTTTGGTTTCTAGGTGCCTGCAAAAATTTAATTTTTGTTGAGTTTCCTATATTACCCAATTGAACATTTATTAAAGTATGATTTGAAGCTACAACATCTTAAGGGACTTTATTTTTTTAACTGTTAAAACCAAGCTGGTGCATGCAAGTAAATGCATTTGATTTTAGTAACTAAATTACAAAATAGGGTTAAAAATGGACAATGTATTTATTTCCATTCCATATAGTTATCTTGAGTAAAGTCTGTACTGTTTACTAAGTCTAACCACTTGAAAGACATTACACAAAGCTTTTAGACAGTGCTTTGTGACAATAAACCAAAATAGCATAAATAATACCAAGAGAGCAAATCAAGAAGAGGGTGGGATGTGCTAACCAAAAATCCTAACTCTAATGCAGTTATCCTAAAAAATAATGTAGTTCTTATACAGAGGGCTGCAGTATAAGAGGGTGTAAAGACATCACTTTGCAGAAAAAAATATGGGAAAGTAGCTGTTAAGGTAATCATGGAAAAATTCAAGATAATAGCTTTTCTGAATTGTAAATGTTTTAGAAGATATAGTCATGAAGATATTAATAGTGATATAACAAATTTGTTTTTTGAAAATGGCTTTCTATATAAAATTTATCACCATGGGAAAATACCATTTCCAAACAAAAACAATTTGAACAAATTGTTAGACAGATATTAGGGAAATATTTATCATGATCTAAAAAAGATATTCCATGTATATATTTTAACATTTTAATGTATTATCTTTTTGATTAATCTTACTATAAAAGCAATGCATATAACATTTTGTAAAGGGAAGTAATTCATGTCTTTTCTCCTTGATAGGGCAGAAGAGATATTCTACATAGGTGTAATCTTGCCATGAGGACTTTTTTCTCACTTTTTCAATAACCCTACAAAGCATTTTATATGCTTAAACTTATGCTCAACATCACTAATAATTAGAGAAATGCAAATCTCTAGCATATAATTCTATACCCAGAAAAAAAAAACTTTAAATTTGAAAAATGTATTGTAAAACAAGAATAAAGAATATTGAGGAAGTTTCTCACTATGCAACCCTAAACTAAAAAAAAAAAAAATTGATTTCTGTAATCAAAAGGGAAAAGTTCAGGATGGGAACATGCTAATACAAGAACAAAGTAACAGTGGAAAGGGGAAATATGAGTAAATGCAAATAAATATTGTCCATGCAAAACAATATTTTAAGACTTTGTAATTTGCAATAAATTTGGAATCAGATTCTGTGACAATATCAGTGTAAAAGTCTGGAGGGGGAAGTGGTAATAAAGTCAGTCAGTCAGGGATATGGCCGATTCTGCGTCTCAGAATATGATTTCTTGACCACTGCCACTAGAAAATTCATCCCCTCTATAAAATTCAAAGAGAGAGCAAGAGTGTGCAGTTATTTTTATTTTGTACCAATATTGTCTCTTGAATTAACTAAGAAAACTAAGTAACTGGTAGACCCACCAAAACCTAAGCCTCATTGCTGTAGAAATGGAGGGACCCAGATTCCCACCATGGGTGGATGGCTTCAATAGCTCTGCTCCCTGAATTAGAAAGCTAAAGAAATGGCCACATTGAGCCTTGACTGTAATAAACACTGGGGTGCATGTATCTTTTCAAATTATGGTTCTGGATATATATTCAGGAGTGTGACTGATGGATCATATATTAGCTCTATTTTCACTTTTGTTTAAGGAATCTACATACCGTTCTTCATAGTGATTGTACTAAGTTAGATTCCCACCAACGATGTAGGGAGGGGTCCTGTTCTCCACAGGCTTGCCAGCATTTCGTTTGTAACTTTTTTGATGATGGCTATTCTGACCAGTGTGAGGTCAACATTTCTTCAAATATTGCTTCAACTCTGTTCTATTCTGTCTCTGGGACTTAAGGCAGACATATATTAGACGTTGCCAGTGCATATCACTTAGAGCATATATTTTATATGAGCATATAATCATATAGAGCATATATTTTATGCTCTATTTTCTATTAACATCTTTCATTTTTTATGTTTCAATTTGACTATTATCATAAACCTATCTTCCATTTCACAATATACTTTTCTACTCTATCAAATGTCGGTTAAATCCATATGTTACATTCTTTAAATTGCCGATATTAATACATGATTTTCCACTTTTTGAACTTCCATTGTTTCTCTTAAGATTTCAATTCTCCAGTGAATGTCTCCATAATTTCATCTAATTTTTATGCTATTTTTTGCATTTTATTGAACATATTAATTGTTGCTTAAAGTGTTTTTCTACTAAGTCTACTATCTGAATTACCTTTTGGTTGGCTTCTATCATCTGTTATATTGTCATATTTTATCAATAACATGTCTAATAAATTTATACTTTATGTCAATGATTTATTTAAAAAAATAGTAGAGGCACAAGATGCTGTTTTCCAAGATAAGGTATCTTCTTTCCTCTGCTAGGTAATAGGACTAAATTAGAAATGGCTGTGTTGTGCTGAAACAGTCTCTGGTGCCTTCAAATGATTTATTTTTCTAATTTTTCCAGCTTTTTTTTCTAGTTGTTATCAGCAGCAGTATTGACTTTCTATTACCTAAGTTATCACACTCGAATTGGAAGTCACTAGTAGTTATTTTAAATAAGCAATGAAGAATTTTCCACAAGATGAGTGGAATGCTTGGAGTAAGAAATGAAAATTTAAGAAAATCCTAATCTACTTTTGATAATGTTCAAGATACAATAAGCCCAACTCAAAACTAATAATAAAAATTAGATCATACACTAAAAAAAATCTAGACTGTTTAGCAAAGAGACAAATATTTAAGTTTTTCCCTATGGTGCTTCTCAACAAAAATTAACAGGGGAAAAGAGAAAAAAGAGATGACAAGATGACTTAAAGATTTATACGTGCAATCCTATCTTATTTAGCAATTAATCATGACTCTTTTACATCTAACCTGATTTAATACTATCTTCTTTAAGTCTTCCACAATCCCTGACTTTTTAAATTATTATTATTAGTAGTGTCACACCCACCTGTTGGTTATTTTTAAGTTTTCTATATCTCTGTTTCAGAAATTTGACTAAAAATGCCAGTTATTTAGATTTGAGTTTTGATATACTCCCCTAATCTTTCTGTTTTCGTATGTTTTCCTTCTTAACAGGAACCTTCTAACTAAACCCTGTTATCTTCAAATGTGTGTTGTGGGAGTGGGTCTGGTAAGACCTTTCTATTATTAGTGAAAATGAAAGTCACTCAGTCATGTCTGACTCTTTGGGACCCCATGGATTGTAGCCTGGCAGGCTCCTCTGTCCATGGGATTCTCCAGGCTAGAATACTGGAGTGGTTGGCCGTTGCCTTCTCCACGGGATCTTCCCAACCCAGGGATAGAACCCAGGTCTCCCACATTGCAGACAAATTCTTTTACAATCTGTGCCATCAGGGAAGCCAACTGAAAAAGTATATAAGGCCTTGATAAGACTAGCAAGTGGGGCACTCTCTTCCCCCTTCTGATGTCTATGTCAGAAACTTTCTGTCTCTTTTTTTCACTGTAATATAACTCTGCTACCCAAAAGCTCTGAGTGATCAAGCCTCAGCTCTGGTCTTGAAGCTAAATTCCCTTCTTCAGAGATCACAAATATGACACTGTTCGTCATAAGCTAGCATTACTAAATAATATTTTATTTCTTAGAACTAATGTTAAGCCCATATATTATTCTACAGTGAATTTTTTTTTGTTATTCTCCTCACATGGTGTAGTCACTTTACTTGTTCTCAAAATTAACTTAAATTACCAGGGTATTTCTTGAGAGTGGTTAAATTTGTTTTAGCAGTTTTGCTCATTATTTAATCAGTGAGACATTGGGGGAATCATCCTCTATCTCTTTTTAGATTATTGTCTATTTCACTATAGTCTGTTCTCTAATTCTAGAATATTCCTTTGTTCAGTTTTGTTCTTTATTCTGTTTTCCATTATTGATATTTTCTATGAGTCATTTTATCCTTGGACAAGGACAATGATATCCTAATATTACTTGAAGAGATTGGATGTTATTATAATTATACATGCATACATGAAAAAAGTAAGTATTTGGCCACATAAATATACTTAGTAAAATTGAACAATGCTGATAAAATGCTTGGATCTGGGGATCATACAAAGAAGCACCACAGTGCAGTGGGTGAAAGGATTGTCACTAGTATCAGTCAACTATGGATAAAATTAACTCAGATAAACATTTTGGGGGTACATATACAGAAGAATATAAGTTCTCCCAATAAAAAAATGTGTACTTCTTATTGAATAATACTTATTTATATTCTATCATATTCATATTCTTATTGAACGATTTAATATTATTTTGAGTATTTATATATTGATATTATAGCTTGGAATGCCTTGTGAGCTATATTTATATTTCTCTGAATACAATCCACAGTCAGATTACACTTACCAAAGAATTTTTTGCTTTCTAAAATTGGTGATATTCAAAGAATAAAGAAAGTCTCCTCCTTATGTAATTCAGTAAGAACTTTACATTTCTTTGTAAAAATTATTTAAGATATTTAAAAATAATTGCATAAATAATAAAATTATTAATAAAAATTAAGTGTAACTCAAATATATATCAGATGAGCTGAATAAATTAATTACAAACCTTAGTAAGTTATTCCCTCCAGCATTCTTTCTTCAGTGCTGCATTTTTGTTATGTCACTATCTCAAACATACTAAAAAAGTTATTGCTTTCACTAATGAACACAATGTAAATCAAATCCTGAAAATATTTCTGCTTTCCTTCTTCATCTTAAAAAATTATTTCTTGGAGTTTTTTTCTTAGAAAAGTTTAAGCAAGATTCCTCGTTTCAATTTGATGTTTATTATTACTCTTAAAAAACCATTCAAATCAATAATGATACAATATACAATACCATAACTATCAAAACTTTGGAGTTTCCCAAGAGTAAAACTCATCAAAACGTGGCAATAGAGACTTGTCTTTTGTTTTTATGAAAAATTGTTCTAAACTCCACATTCTTAGCTGGATTCCTACAATATTTTCTTTGACATTCATGTTTTGAAATGTGGCAGAATATTTTTAAAGGCAATGTCTGATGGAAACTGTTGAGTGCCAAAGGGCCCACAGTTTGAACTGACAAAGATCCTATTAAAGAGGTCAAGATTTAATATTTCATAATGTCTATATAAAACAAAAGAAATTGACAGAGCACTGACTTATCCAGTTAGAAAACTGGCATAGAAACAAGGTAGGCAGTGAAGTTGGAAATGTATCTAAAATACTAATCCTAGAGAATGAGAAAGTCAACTAGATTACTTTCCAGAAAGCAAAGACTTTAAATTAAATGAGACATTTAAATGAGACAATGCCTTGAATAATTTTAACTGGTGAGATCTAGATTTTCCAAGTGGCAAATTTCTAAGGAAAAGAGAAAAATAAACACAGGCAAGATGAAGTTTAGAAACCGCTAAGTAGGCAAAGGATCTTAGTCTCTGAGAGCTTTGCAGTTACTAACTTTACTCTTCAAGGGAAAATCTCGGGCAGTTGGAAGGCTAGTGAAAGGCACATTTTAGATCTCTTTAAGATTTTTAAAATCTTTTTCCTTGCACCTTGTCTTTGAAAACAGTTGCCATTTTCCCTCATATTTTCTACTTCAACATTCTACCCATTCTGGTGTCTAAATAATCAGTTTAGAATGTTTCCAGGTTAAGTGAAAAACCTTACTTTAGAAATCTGCTAAATAACATTTGATCAAAGTTAAAATATTGATTTAAAATAGTAAATAGACTTGCATAAAATATCAGTCAAATCAAATAGCTTACTGGGAAGTCACCTCATAAACATAAAACAATGATAGTATTCCTTAATATAAAATAATGGTTTTATTGCACTGTAATTTTTTCATATTCCCCCATGAAGTTACATTGAATTTGAGGTTAGAAAATACATCATGCATGTAATGGATTCTCAAATCTTTCATTATTGAATATGTTTTCTTTTCTCTTTTTTGACAACTCAACTCAGCTAGCTGCTATTTACATGGCTCCTTGCAGATGATTGTTTTATGATAAAATCATTAATAAGAGTTATCAACTTTAATGAAAATAGTAATATGTGTTATTACTAAATGGATAAATCATATTTTGATGTAGTAAACATTTTCCTTATTTAAATCTCAAGTGAAAGTAAAATAAAATGAATGGCAAAGTAAAAGGGCAACAGTGATTAAACAATCTATTTAATATGCCATTTTTTCCCTCAGCATGTCATTTCCATCTTAGTTTTCATATTGTATCCTTGAATAATCCAAAATCTCAACATTTCTAAAAATTAGCAAAATAAATTACTTCATAAATTGTGTGTGTATTAAGTTGCTTCAGTCGTGTCCAATGTGTGACCCTATGGACTGCACCCTGCCAGGCTCCTCTGTCCATGGGATTCTCCAGGCAAGAATACTGGAGTAGGTTGCCATGCCCTCCTCCAGGGGATCTTCCCCACCCAGAGACTGAACCCACATCTCTTATGTCTCCTGCATAGGCAGGTGGGTTCTTTACCACTAGCATCACCTGGGAAGCCTATTTCATAAATTAGATGTCCCCCAAATTAACTGTTTCAAGATTTGAGTCTTTGAGATGTTACCTATTTTGGAACAAAGAAGAAATCAATTTTTTCTCTTTAATTTTTATTTACAATTCTTTTGATTTCAATGGTGAAAATGTAGTATCATAAAAATAGCCCACTCAGAAATGTGCTTAGTCCTGGAAAGATCATATTCTGAGTAGACATCATGTGTAACTGAGGTTAAAATTAAACTGCTTCTCCACTAACCCCTTGTGAGACATTTGTTCCTTTCCAAAACACGCATAAGACATCTAGTCCACACTAAAACATACTTGATATTTGGTCCTATCCAAAACCATTTGTCCTGGATCAAATATGCTCATGGACATTTTGGACAGGACCATATTGCAAGGTCTTTTTGGAAGGGACCAAATGACTCTGGGGAAAATAATGTCTTATGAAACAATGTCTTATGGATGTTTTGGACAGAACCAAATGTCTAATTTCCCACAATCCTTGTCTCTGAAATTATGCTATTTTTCAATTGTGTTTCTTAAAGGTAGTCCTTTTTTTCATTTCTCTACTACTATATTTCATTTATTGCTTATATGATCATTGAAACTAAAATATAGATGAAAAAACCTTATGTTCCTTTTGTTCATTAGCAAGCCTTCAATCAATGTTTTATTAATTAATCTATGTTGATGAGTATTCCTATTCTAAAGGGTTTGAGCTTTCATTTCAAAGCATAGAATAGCCACCTCCTTTCAGCTATTTCTTTACATAAGAGGAACTTTATGGAAATGCTGATTGCAAATTTCAGTGGGAAAACCACAGTTTTTATAAACAACAGGACAAATTACAGAATCCTTTTAAACTGTAATGTTTAGCTTAAATCTTAAAGGTGGAAAAATCTTTAATAGTTTTGCGCAGCCTACACAAAAGAAAACATTTCATATAGCTGTTAAACATTCATAGAAAGTTACTTTTTAAAGTTTACCAAAGTCTTTTCCTACCAATATTTTGTGTTTACCTGTTCTAAGCATTTAAGTAATAATCCTTTCACAATAGTTATCTTGATTTTATTCTTACTCTAAAATGAATATTGATATGGAGAAATAACTAAATATTTTCTATATAAGTTTCCAATTTTTTAAAAGCTATTAGAATATTGTTTATTGTCTAATGAAAAGATGAAAGCTATTCGTGCAATTGTAAAAGTCTGGAAAATACACAAAGAAAAGCAAATAATAGTAATAGTAGTAATTCAACAACACAGGGAATAGGATCAGTAACAGTTTGTGTTACACCACTTGTTACACCCCTTTTTTCTCGCAATAATTTTGAATATAGTTAAGATTATAGTGTAAATGCCATTTTTGTCCCGCTTTAACTCATTGTAGATACTTCCTATATTCCATTTTTCCTCTCATTCTGAATCAGAAGGGAATCACTGTGTTACTTGTTATATACTCTTTACTTGTGATATCATGAACCATAACAAACTGTTAGTCAAGTGGTAAATTGTTAGTTCTGGTCTCATCTCCCAGTTTCCCCTATATAATTCAATTATTGGAATTTAATTTTGTTCAAAGTCTATATATTAATAATCTATATGTTCCATAATTTATGTTCACCATTTACTGACAAACAACAGGAACTGCTCAGGGTCCAACTATCTAAAACAGTAAGAGAAGGAAATGGAGGAAACATTGAATATGTCATTGATATTGTAAAATTATTTTCAAAATTTCTTTCCTAAATATCCATTTTAACAGCTGGAACAGGGAAATTTGAAAGTATAGAAAAATACTTATATTTAACTTAGTTTACTGCAACCTTGTCTAAATTTTCTCTTAAGAAAATGTGTTATCAGTTTATGAGATGGAAATCTCTGATTATGTTAAGTTACATAGGACTGACCCTTGAGTAGAGTGGCAATTAATACATTATTTTTATTTCAAAATAAATCCTTTAAGAGATGTTGACTCGGAAAGTGAAATCCTTTTCCGCTGGACTAAAATCAGTTATAATATTTTAATATTGTAATAGTAGGCTAGACCAGTTAATTGTGACCCTTTAAAATTTAAAAACAGCTTTTAATTATTTGAATAATGCATATTTTAAACAATATGTTTATAATTACAATGAAGGTCTGGAAATAATGTAGGTATCTGAAGAAATTTGAAGGCCAAATTTGCAAGAAAAACTTTAAACACCTGTTCAAATAAAAGCCATTGGCTATGTTTGAAATGTTATCTCCTGCATAGGATCTGTGTATAAGAACCTCTTTCGGAAATGTTTTTGTATTTGATCACCACAAAACCAATGTTGTGACATTCTGTACTTGCAAGTTAAGAAAAAACGATCCAGAGATCACAAGCTCGCCGGTTCATGACAAAATTTTAAAAAGATAAATAATTTTCATCAGGTACTAGCAACGATCGTTTTGTTTGAATTCCATTCTACATTTTTCACGCACTTGAATAGATATTTAGGCCATTACATTTCCATTTTAAACATTTCAGTGGATAGATATTTTTACAATATAAGTTCCTTATTTTTCTTCTGCAAAGCAATTAAATACCAGTTATTGCTGAATTAAATGTCTGACTAGTGCCTGTATTTTAACACCTGTAGATCCCAGTGATGTAAACCTATGATATAGCTTTGAAATCTTGGCATGAGAAAACTAGTATCTTAACAGAAAAGAAAAAACAGCTGATGCAAAGTTATCTAGAATTGAAAAGACAAACATAAAGAGGGAAAATGACCTAATTAAGGTTTAAGCTGACAAGTAAAAATGATGCATTGAATTTTTCCCCATTGTTTAGTACAGCATACACTGTTATCAAGAAATATTTGCTCATTTAAAATAGAAACCCTGAAGTGACTACTTGGAAGTTCACTTAAGCCTAATAGAACTAGTTATATCCATTCTCTTCTCTGGGAGATCTTCCCAACCTAGGGATCAAACCCAGGTCTCCCACATTGCAGGCAGATTCTTTGCCATCTGAGTCACTAGGGAAGCTTATATAATGAGAAAACAAGTAAAATGTTTGAGGGTTAGAAAGAATTTACTTTTTCATTTATGAATAAAATTTATTTTCCCAAGAGGCAATTTGGTGAATCAATCAGTTCCAACAAAGCAAAAAATAACTTGAGAGCTTGAAGCAAGCAGAGAAAGCTTGATCACCTACCTAATTAAATTGGTACCCTTTAAGAATTAATGCATTATATTTCTATTTGTTTCTGAGATCTTTATTTCCAGCTTCTGCTATTCAGGTTTCTGGTGCACTTCAGGTACAGTGATTCCTGATTTCAGCACTACCAATATTTTATGCCCTATAGTTTTTGTTATAAAGGGGGTGTCCTCTGCATTGTAAGATGTTTAAGAGCATTTTTAGCCTCTACTCACTACTCACTCAGTCCACTTCAATCATGACACTCAAAAGTTACTCTGCATTTTACTGAGCTTCCCCAGGGGGACAACATTGCCCCGATGAGAACTTTCTAATCCATCATGGGAACACAAAACATTCTTTATCTATTATTTTTGGACTTTTAAGTTTGTTTTTTTCCAGTTTTTGGCTGTTATAAGGAAAACCGGGACATCTGTATACACATCTTTCTATGGATGTTTTAATTTTTCCTAGGTAATGCATAGAAAATTACAGGGGTTCATTGGTCTGAGATATCAGTTTTCAACATTCACTGATTTCTGCTAAGTGCTCCTCATTCTTATGTGGTCTCTGCTAAATTTGGTGCTCTTTTTCATACTTATAATTTTCTCTTAGGAATGGGAATCACTTTTGTTATGGCTGGCTCATGCTAGGCTGCAGAAAGACTGTTTTTTGTTTTTGTTTTTTTCTTTTCAGATCCCTTCATGACAGACCCAGGAAATGAAATATTTCTGTTCCTCATTTGGAATGTTGAGTCATGAATGTTTACTTGAGTCACTAAGCCCTTCATACCTACATTTTTTTTTTCTGATATACTCTCCACTGGTTTTATCCAAAAAGGAAAGACAAAAATTATCACTCTAGACTCACATCCAACAAATGTTTGAGGTTCTTCTTTTGCCCCACTACACCAAGTCCTTTGGTGGGGATAAGTTCTGACTCCAGAGCTCAGTTATCTACAATAGCTCTTCTCCTGTTACCACATCATTAACTCCCTCTCCTTTCCAGTGGGGTGGGAGAATGGATACATCAATCTGTGCTCCAGAGATTAAATCAGATCAAAAAGTCTCTGCTGTGTCCACAGCTTTTTTCACCCACCAGCCCAGAGAGTGGACACTGGAAAGCTCTTCAGAGACTAATGTGTCCTCACAAACTTGACTGTTAAAGCAACAGCCTAAACTTGGAGGAAAAATATCTATATGCAGCTTTTCTCTTTCTAGACTTGCACAAATGCATCAAAATATCAGAAAAAAAAAATTGTATCCAGAACCCTGGCTTCAAAGAGACTCTCTTTCCCGATATCTTTAAATAAGAGGAAGGACAAATATATTAGAGTCAATTCAAATGCCCTCCTACTGAGGCAGATTTAGTATTTAGCTGGTGAGAGATAAACCCTGGCACCTCACATACAGATTTCAATGACTAGGGAGGTATTAGGAGGGTTGAAGAGTGTCTAAGTGAAGAAGGAAAAGTTGGGTGTAGACAGACAGTATTATATATAGTATGAGCATTTATAGTAAAATGCTAAAAGTTATCTCAGAGAAATTATTGTGAAGCTCTATGGCACATGTGGGAGAAAATTAAAAAAAAAACACACACTTTTAGGCCTAATTTTATGTTTATCTTATTGTGTTAGTTTTCTTAAAATTTCACCAAACTACATAAATTTTATGTCTCAGAAAACCTGCTTTCGCTCCTGAATTGTACAGATTATTGCAGGGATGTGGAAATAAACAATTTCTTGGACTTTAGGAAATATATATGGGCTGGATATATATTTCTGGGAATTTCCAGCATACAGAGGGAATTTGAAGTCATGAGTCTATCACCAAGGGACTAAATATATATAGAAAAGAAGTCCAAAGAAGGATCCCTGAGGTACACCCCAAATTTAAAGGCCCTGGAGACAGTGATGTTAGACAAACTGCCAAAGATGAAAAAGTCAGTATATTGGAAAAGAACAATGAAATAGAAAATCTGAGAAATAAGGTGGTTCAGATGCCAAATGAAAGTAGTTTTTCTAAGAAGAAATGATCAGGCATGCCACATATTGGCTGATCTCATTCATACCAAAGAGAAACACAATAATAATAACCAAAGTAATGGCTAACACAGACCATGATTACCTTATGACAAGAGGTGTTCTAAGCACTTTAGATCTAGTCAAACTCACTTAATCCTCACAACAGTTTTATGAGACAAGTCTTACTAACACTTTCAGTTTTGGAAAATGAGAACTCTGAGACCCACAAGAGTTAAGCAGTGACGTGTCCAAGATCATGCAACTAGAAAGTAGGTCAGGATTTGACTCCAGGCCACCTGGGACTGTGTTTCACAATTCATAAACCTATTTCTTTGTCAGTCTTTGAGGACAAGTCAAAGCATTTGTATATTCACTCTGTGAATTTTGCCAATGACTATTTCAGATCTGAATGTGTTCATCATCTGTGGAATCTACTTATTCAGTATAATGATGGGTAATTTATTTCCTTCTTACAAATTAATAACTTATATAATGTCATAAGAGGAATCCATTGTCTCTGTTTTTGAATCTAGGACTTTCAACCTGGGAATCGTATTTTTCCTCACTTCATCTTCCTTTCTGTTATAGTCATTTATCGGCATTTTTCATCTAATTGTCAAACACTGACATACTACTGAAATGTAAAGAAGGGTAGAATTTCAGCTGTTAATGAAAGATTCGGTGCACCTGTTTCTAATTAGGAGGTGATGGTGGCTGCTAAACCCCTCCTCTATGTATCTGGGAGGACGCTTTTGAGACCATGTCGTCTATTTATCCTCGGAGTTACTCCAGAGCCAGTCCAGCAGGCACGGTCTTCATCCCTCTTGTGAGGGATTCTCCCCAGAGGGAGGCACACTCTCCAGCAGAGCCCAAACCATAACTGAGATTTCCTGGCAAATTCCATGTGTGAAGAATCAACCCCTGAGAAACCCTGCAGAAGGAACTTTGCATTGATTTCAGCTGTGCCTAATTTACCATAAAACTTTAGAGAAGGTAGTAAATTGGTTAGTGTTTTGAGATAGATTCTCCTACTATAGAGGACAAACAAAAAGGAAGGTAGCAGATGCACTATTTTGTCTTTGAAGATGAAAGAAAATCTGCTTTTAATGCCATTTCAGATACCCATGACTAAACAAGGATGGATAAGTCGACGGGGTGCCTAGATTTCATGTTTTGTTGTGAGTTTTATTTCAGTGAGACGAAGCCAATCATCTTCAGCTTATAAAAACAGGCACAGAAAGAATAAAAATCAAGCACCCTAAAATTATTCAGTGAAACTATGTGATTCGATGTGACAGAGTGTCACTAATACCTATGGTGCATTCTGTATTTTTAAACAGAATTTGCTACTTGTCACAAATCCAGAAAACAAATACATTTGTTATACTGTAATGCCCTTCAGAAGAATTGCATTTGATCACATGCCTTGGTCCTCTCCAAAAGATTTTGCTGAAATAAAAGAACTAAAGTAATATTTGAACTAAAGATTCCACTGGATTTATAAAATAGAGTGTCAAAAACATATTTCTTTGAAAAATTGAAAAGATCCTCAGTGGGGTGGAGAATATGTAGAAATCCAGTCACGAATAAAAAGAGGGATGATGCTCAAACTTGCTAGGAGTGAGTAAAGGGGGAATAATAATTATTTTATTAAAATGATGTATAGCAAATATTAAACAAAAAATAATACCATAACCAAATTTATCTGAGAATTTTACAAAAAATAAACTAGAGATCTGACTGCTGTATTTAAAATCTGAGACAGGTATACTCGTATTATATTCACTTGTTTTGTCATCAGTTTTGCTTAATAAAAGGTGTCTATAATTGTACAAAATCCATTAGATTTTCTTTTCTTGGGTTGTTAATATTCTCTGTTTATTTAAATCATTTGTTAAGTATTTAGCCATTCCAACAACTTAGAGAATTACTTATTTCCCTAAGTATCTTTATCCTAATTTATACCTAATTATATTCATGACTACTCTGTTTCTTAATTAAAAGCTTTGAATATTAAAGAAATATCCCAAGTTGAAAATAGTATACACATATATATTAAGATAGATAGATAGATTGCCAGTATTTTATGTATTACAAATGGAGAGTAGATTTGAAAATGGAACTTTCATGTACTGATAATATGTTGTTGTTCAGTTGCTCTGTTGTGTCCAACTCTTTGAGACCCTATGGACTGCAGCATGCCAGGCTTCCCTGTCCTTCACTATCTCCTGATGTTTGCTCAAATTCATGGCCATTGAGTTGATGATACTTGAGTGGGTTGCCATTTCCTACTCCAAATGATAAAATATTAGTAGCTAAAAGTGTTATCTACCTTATATATTTATTTCTTGGCCTGTGGAGTCAGGCCTACTCACTTTTGGATTTGGACTCTGTCTCAGCAGCTCAGCATTGACTCTGAGCCTGTTAATTAGTAGACTTGGCCCTCAGCATCCTTATATGTATAACTGGGATGCCAATATAATTTAGTTGATGAGTTATTGGACAAAACAGAATAATATGTAAAGAGCAAAGGAAAACATCAGCTTCATAATATATATTCAGTATATGGTATCTATTTTTCTTCTTATTAAATGATATGGGTTGATATTATAAAGGCAATATATTTTATGATATATGTAAATTGTAGAAGTTTATTATATTTCAAATGAAGATGACCTGAAAATTTAGACCCTGTTAATGTTTTTTCCCCTCATTTTTCTATTATATGTATTATAGTTTTTAGATGAGTTGAATTATAAAAATTGAATGTCTACATCATCTAGAGTATACAGAAGAGATATGTGCGTGTATTTAGTTGCTCAGTCGTGTCTGACTCCATGGACTGTAACTACACGGACTCCTCTGTCCATGGGATTCTCCAGGTAAGAATACTGGAATAGGTTGCCATTCCCTTCTACAGGGTATCTCCCCGACCCAGGGATCAAACCTGGGTCTCCTGCATTGCAGACAGATTCTTTATTGTCTAAGCTACCAGAGAAGCCCATAGGGAGCTAATATTGATTATCAAAATCAAGTAGCCTCAAAATGAGCCAAAGTTTTAGGAATGCCTTGGCCAACTGACAGTTATAGAATTTACTTTCAGGTGACTTTAAAAGTTATATCATTATTATCACTTATTGAATTTTGATTATGAATATCTATATTTTGTTTAGTTAAAGAGTATCACTTAATTAATGTTTGTGAAAACTAATAGTTCTCCACAAAACTTTTTACGGTATAACATTCTATTTCACTACATTATTTCAAGATACAATCCATTCTCATAATTTACACAGTAATCTATAATACCTATAAAGTACTGAATTAATGAATACTAAATCGTTGCCCCTAGGAGAAATACATGGTTAAATCCTTGTGAGCCTCTGGTCATAACACTTTTAGCGACTGATTATTAGGAAACTTGTTTTATCTAAAGACAACTTTATTTAATATACATTATTGATTTATTAACATTGAACTCAATGAACGCAATAGAAGTCAACTGCATTGTAACTTCTGCCTGAACAAGTTTATCTAACATGTAGTGTTTCCTTAAGACACGTCAGTGCCTACCGGTGCTGATGAATAGGAGACCCACTTCAACACTATACTTGGGTATCATTTAAAACAATAAAACCACCAACAAAAAGCCACAAAAATTGGCACTAAATAGATCACACAAAGAACTCAAACTTACAATATAAAAGCTAAAGCAAGATTAACAATGTCACTTTGGCCTTAGTTGGGAATGCATCAGGCAACTCAAATTTTTTGCTTCTCCATTCAAATCTGCAAGTGACTATGAAACTGTTATGTGTATTGATGTCAATGTATAGCAAAAACCACTACAATATTGTAAAGTAATTAGCCTCCAAATAAAATAAATTAATTAATTTTTAAAAAGAGATATAAATAAATTTTCTCTAGTAAGCATATTTTCAAGTATGGAATTTATGATAAAGAGAATTGACTGATCATTTTCAGTGAAATTCTGTTGCCAATGGATGTCTAGTGGAACTGGAACCTATTTTCCAAGTTGACACATGTTAACCATGAATTTAATATCCTAGAGAGAATGTGAACTAGCCAAATCCAAAAAAGGAAACTATCACCTTTTATGTCTTCACTATGCTGCTGCTGCTGCTGCTGCTTCTAAGTCGCTTCAGTCGTGTCCGACTCTGTGCGACCCCATAGACGGCAGCCCACCAGGCTCCGCCGTCCCTGGGATTCTCCAGGCAAGAACACTGGAGTAGGTTGCCATTTCCTTCTCCAATGCTTGAAAGTGAAAAGTGAAAGTGAAGTCGCTCAGTCGTGTCCGACTCTTAGCGACCCCATGTACTGCAGCCTACCAGGCTCCTCCGTCCATAGGATTTTCCAGGCAAGAGTATTGGAATGGGTTGCCATTGCCTTCTCCGTGATGCACCTAGGCGATAGCTAATTTAGAAAACCTGTTTCTTCACTATAAAAAAGGTTTTCCTTATAACACAATTTCCAACATTTCTGAACAACTATGACAAAAACAAGAGCAACAGAAGAAAAGCTTTATGTTTTTTTCATGATACAGAAATGCAAAACTACTACTCCCAAAGTCTATATACATCTTAGAAGTAAACACAATTAGATATACTATCATTATGCAGTCTCCAGCTTTACTCCAGGCAACAGTGGTGCATGTGACACCACAATTTGTAGCTTTCTCAGTCATGGAAGAAAACACAGATGTTACTAAACTCAAAAATAAAGACAGGACACTTTCTGACCGGAGAGAAAACACTGACTTGAAGAAGACCTTTTGTTTCCTTATCAGTTCAAACTTTTATTAACCTAAAAGTGCATCATAGTCATAATTCAATGTATCCGTGACTTTTAACATATTTTTTCTGCTTTCTAAAAGCTATTTGAAATGGATAAGCTGATCAAGCAGATAGATTTTGACATTTTCTAAATTCAGTGGAAGAGGATAGACAATGACTAGAATATTTCTAAAGAGAATTTTAGTTTATTACAAATCATGATTCCTAAAAAATATTCATTCAAACTTGAATACTTAAATATATTAAAATATATTTTGAAGATATGCTTCCTAACCTCTTTCAAGCTACAGTTCAGTTCAGTCGCTCTGTCATGTCTGAATTTTTGTGACCCCGAGGACTGCAGCATGCCAGGCTTCCCTGTCCATAACCAAAGCCCAGAACTTGCTCAAACTTATGTCCATAGAGTCGGTGATGCCATCCAACCATCTCATCCTGTTGTCCCCTTTTCCTGTTGCCTTCCATCTTTCCCTGCATCAGGGTCTTTTGCAATGAGTCAGTTCTTTGGATCAGGTGGCCAGAGCATTGGACTTTCAGCTCCAGCCTCAGTCCTTCCAATGAATATTCAGTATTGCTTTCCTTTAGGATTGACTGGTTTGATCTCCTTGCAGTCCAAGCAAATCTCAAGAGTCTACTTCAATACCACAGTTCAAAAGCATCAATTCTTTGGTGCACAGTTTTCTTTGTAGTCCATCTCTGACATCCATGCATGGCTTCTGAAAAAACCATAAGTTTGACTAGACGGACCTTTGTTGGCAAAGTGATGTCCCTGCTTTTTAATATGCTTTCTAGGTTGGTCATAGCTTTTCTTCCAAGGAGCAAGTGTCTTTTATTTCATGGCTACAGTCACCATCTGCAGTCATTTTGGAACCCAAGAAAATAAAGTCTCTCACTATTTCCATTGTTTCCCCATCTATTTGCCATGAAGTGATGGGACCAGATGCCATGATCTTCGTTTTTTGAATCTTGAGTTTTAAGCCAGGTTTTTCACTCTCATCTTTCACTTTCATCAAGAGGCTCTTTAGTTTCTCTTCACTTTCTGCCATAAGAGTGGTGTCATCTGCATATCTGAGGTTATTTATATTTCTCCTGGCAATCTTGATTCCAGGTTGTGCTTCATCCAGCCTGGCATTTCACAAGATATACTCTACACATGAGTTAATTAAGGAGGGTCACATATATACAGCCTTGTCATACTCCTTTCCCAATTTGGAACCAGCTGGTTGTCCATGTCCGGTTCTTACTGTTGCTTCTTGACTTGCATACAGATTTCTCAGGAGGCAGGAAAGGTGTTCTAGTATTCCCATCTCTTTAAGAATTTTCCACAGTTTGTTGTGATACACAGTCAAAGGTTTTGGTTACTCAATAAAACAGAAGTTGATGTTTTTCTGGAAGTCTCTTGCTTTTTCTATGATTCAACAGATGTTGGCATTTGATCTCTGGTTCCTCTGCCTTCTCTAAATCCTGTTTGAATGTTTGGAAGTTCTTGGTTCATGTACTGTTGAATCCTAGCTTGGAGAATTCTCAACACTACTTTCAAGCCACAATGTGTAACAAAAAACTTTATTGGTAATCACATTTTTCAATTTTACTGTCTCTTCTATCAGTTCAGTCATTCAGTTGTGTCTGACTCTGCAACCCCATGGACTGCAGCAGGCCAGGCTTCCCTGACACTTCAATAACTATCTGTATATGACCCAGCAATCCCACTGCTGGGCATGCACACTGAGGAAACCAGAATTGAAAGAGACACATGTACCCCAATGTTCATCGCAGCACTGTTTATAATAGCCAGGACATGGAAGCAACCTAAATGTCCATCATCAGACAAATGGATAAGGAAGCTGTGGTACATATACACAATGGAATATTACTCAGCCATTAAAAAGAGTACATTTGAATCAGTTCTACTGAGATGGATGAAACTGGAGCCCATTATACAGAGTGAAGTAAGCCAGAAAGAAAAACACTAATACAGTATACTAATGCATATATATGGAATTTGAAAGATGGTAGTGATAACCCTATATGCGAGACAGAATAAGAGACACAGATGCATAGAACAGTCTTATGGATTCTGAGGGAGAAGGTGAGGGTGGGACATTCAGAGAGAATAGCATTGAAACATGTATATTATCATATGTGAAACAGAACACCATTCCAGGTTGGATGCATGAGATGAATACTCAGGGCTGGGGAAATGTAATGACTCAGAGGGATGGAATGGGGAGGGAGGTGGGAGGGGGGTTCAGGATGGGGAACACATGTAAACCCATGGCTGATTCATGTCAATGTATGGCAAAAACCACTACAATATTGTAAAGTAATTAGCCCCCAACTAAAACAAATAAATAATAATAAAAAAAATTCATTTGAAACATGGAGGAAAACAGAATACCGTGTTGCTAAATTTGCAAGGTTTTGGTTATGTCCAGTGATGTGTTGTCTAATTTTTAGCAATCCGTTCTCCAAGCACACACACACACACACACACACTCACACACAAAGACACACATAACAACCCTTTATTTTGTATTGCTTGTTGGTTTTCACTGCATAAAGAAATACTCCCACCATAGCTGATTTTAAATTAGCAATACATCACTAAAGATGAAACAAAGAGATGAGAAGCAACAGAAACATTCAGTTTTCATGACAAGATCATGAAAGCTGACTCCAACATACCACTGGCTATATCTCTAAATGATTCTTTACATTAATATGAATTATTCACCACTCGAAAAAAGTATATTCTTAAGGAATACAGCTTATCTTGCATTATATGTAGTATTAGGGCAAAAAGTACCAATATTTGAAATTTAATTGTGCTTCCTAATTTTTTCTAAAGTTTTACTTATTATTAAAATATTGCCATTAGCATTTATCTTCAAAGATACAAATTATCATGTACAAATACTTTATCATGTATAAATAATTAGTATATATAAGCATATACTTATTCATCAAAATTTTATATTGTAATGGTCAGGCTGAAAATCAATCTTATCTTTCTTCTGGTATCCTTCTTAATGCCTGAAAGGGCAGTGCATGAGCATATATGTTTATAGGTGTGCATATGTTTAAATTGAATATGAAGATGCATGTGATGGTGAAAAAGAAAGAAAAAAAGTAAGGGGAGAGAGAGAGAATTACTTATCCTAAGTACTGTTAGGATATTCCCAACAAGATTAATCATTAAGAAAGCATAAAACTTACTGGGGGAATAGGAAATGATTTGTGACAAGGTATTAACAACCTCAGATATGCAGATAGTACCTCTCTAATGGCAGAAAAAGAAGAGGAACTAAAGATCCTTTTGATGAAGGTGAAAGAAGAGAGTGAAAAACTGGCTTGAAACTCAACATACAAAAAACTAAGATCATGGCATCTGGTCCCATCATCTCATGGCAAATAGACGGGGAAACTATTGAAACGGTGAGAGACTTTATATTTTTGGTGTCCAAAGTCACTGCACATGGTGACTGCTGCCATGAAATTAAAAGATGCTTACTCCTTAGGAGGAAAGCTATAACAAACCTAGGTAGCATATTACAAAGCAGAAATATCACTTTGCCAACAAGTGATCTGTATAGTCTGCATACAAGTGGTCTGTATAGCCAAAGTGGTCTCTGTTGGCCATCTGTATACAAATGGTCTGTATAGTCAAAGCTATGGTTTTTCTGGTAGCCATGTATAGATGTGCGAGTTGGACCATAAAGAAAGTTGAGTGCCACAGAATTCATGCTTTCAAATTTTGGTACTGGAGAAGACTCTTGAGAGTCCCTCGACTGCAAGATCAAACCAGTTAGTCCTAAGGGAAATCACCCTAAATATTCATTGGAAGGACTGATGCTGAAGGTGAAGCTCTAGTACTTTGGCCACCTGATGGAAAGGGCTGACTCTTGGGAAAAGACCCCGATGTTGGGAAAGATTGAAGGCAAAAGGAGAAGCGGGCGGCAGAGGATGAGATGATTGGATAGCATCACCCACTCAATGGACATAAATTTGAGCAAACTCTAGGTGGTAGCAGAGGACTGAGGAGCCTGGGATGTTGTACTCCCCAGGTGGTGAAGAGCAGGACATGACTTGGCAAATGAACAACATCAAAAAACCATGAAAATATATATGAAATATTAAAACAACTGAGGATCTTTTCAGTCAAAAATTTTCAAAACGTATTAAAAGGATTGAGAGGGCTTTTTTTGTTTTTGTTTAATTTATATTCTGTTTTGTTTTGTTTTTTCTTTTTCTTTTCTAGACATTTTCTTTTTACACTGGAATTAAGATTCCAAAATAGGACTTTTTTTCTTCCTTCTTTTGTTGAATATATATAATAGAGTTTGATTCATCATAGTATGTTTTAGGCATTTGAAGTAGTTGTAGGTGAGAAAGTAGGAATCAGTGTTTTGGGGCAGTGATACAGATTCCCATTCAAATTTTATAAAACTGTTTATTTTTAGAATGTAATTGCAGAATTTTGTATAAGCTCATGCATAAAACAATTAATTCCATGCACTGTCAAATTCATGTAATAATTTTCACAATTACTTCTATTGCAAGAATGTTTTCAAGTTAAAGATTATATTTACTTGAATTTGATTTAATATTCATATCTATTTTTACATTCAAACTCTATTAAAATCAGATATATCTTTAACCATTACTATTAATTTGCTAAAGCTTATTTAACAATAAATCTCAGTTCAGTTCAGTTCAGTCACTCAGTTGTATACAACTGAACCCTGTGGACTGAAGCAAGCCAGGCCTCCCTGTCCATCACCAACTTGCAAGCTTATTCAAACTCATGTCCATTGAGTCGTTGATGCCATACAACTATCTCATCCTCTGTCGTACCTGTCTCCTCCCACCTTCAATCTTTCCCAGCATCATGGTCTTTGCAAATGAGTCAGTTCTTCACATCAAGCGGCCAAAGTACTGGAGTTTCAGCTTCAGCATCAGTCCTTCCAACGAATATTCAGGACTGATCTCCTTTAGGATGGACTGGTTGGATCTCCTTGCTGTCCAAGAGACTCTCAAGGGTCTTCTCCAACACCACAGTTCAACAACATTAATTATTCAGTGCTCAACTTTCTTTAGAGTCCAACTTCCCCTTTGTGGTATACTGTCCAAAACCCACAGTCCCAATCTAACTGAGAGAGACATTTTATGTAATAACTAACTAGTTCTCCTCAGAAATTGTGCAGATCGTAAGAAACAAAGAAAGACACAAAGAGGAAAATCAGGATAAATGACAATTGTATGCAATGAGATATTCTGAATCAGATTCTTAAAAAAAGAAAAAGACTCTAATGGAAACCTAAATAATGTCTGGAGTTTGGTTAATGTAATGATATTGTTTTCTTAGTTTTTGACAAACATGCCACACATTTGTAAAGATAACATAGGGGAAAACTGAAACTAGATGAGGTATACACAGGAATTCAATATATTAACTTTGTAAGTTTTCTATAAAACTAAAACTACCCCAAAATAAAATATTTATTTTTTTAAAGGTGAAGTTTGAACAAATGTATGTGTAAAATAAGAAAGAGAAACTTGGGTACACTGGAGCTTGGGTTGTGGGTAGAAGTATTTACATTAAAGGAGGCAAACAAAGGTGGCTAAGTTCTAGGGTTGTTCAAGCAACATCAATAGTCAAGTATGTTTTTCTAAAAATGAGTGAATGAGCAAGTGAAGGATCAGTAAGAGAAGAGAAGTTTTATTCTCATGGAGTGTAAGACTTGTAAGTGTGTGTGTACACAGAATACTTATGTTTTAGGAATCTCTGCCTACACTCTGCCTACATTTGCAAAATTTTCAATGCAGATTTTTTTTCAGTTAATGTCAGCTACAATTTTTGTTATTTTCTTGTCTCTTTACTACTAATGCATTCTCATCTTTTTCTCTGGAGAGGAGGCCATTCATCTCTGGAATCAATACAAGGGAAGAAATAATGTAGTATGATAAATGGAACACTGAATTCATTGCTTCTACCACAGAAGTAATGCTTAAAATTCGCCAAGCCAGGTTTCAGCAATACATGAACCATGAACTTCCGATGTTCAAGCTGGTTATAGAAAAGGCAAAGGAACCAAGATCAAATTGCCAACGTCCGATGGATCATCGAAAAAACAAGAGAGTTCCAGAAAAACATCTATTTCTGCTTTATTGACTATGCCAAAGCCTTTGTGTGGATTACAATAAATGGTGGAAAATCCTGAAAGAGATGGGCATGCCAGACCACCTGACCTGCCTCTTGAGAAACCTGTATGCAGGTCAGGAAGCAACAGTTAGAACTGGACATGCAACAACAGACTGGTTCCAAATAGACAAAGGAGTATGTCAAGGCTGTATATTGTCATCCTGCTTATTTAACTTATATGCAGAGTACAGCATGAGAAACGCTGGGCTTGAGGAAGCACAAGTTGGAATCAAGATTGCCGGGAGAAATATCAATCACCTCAGATATGCAGATTACACCACCCTTATGGCAGAAAGTGAAGAAGAACTAAAGAGCCTCTTGATGCAAGTGAAAGAGGAGAGTGAAAAAGTTGGCTTAAAGCTCAACATTCAGAAAACTAAGATAGTGACATCTGGTCCCGTCACTTCATGGCAGATAGATGGGGAAACAGTGGAAACAGAGTCAGACTTTATTTTTTTGGGCTCCAAAATCACTGCAGATGGTGACTGCAGCCATGAAATTAAAAGATGCTTACTCCTTGGAAGGAATGTTATGACCAGCCTAGATAACATATTATAAAGCAGAGACATTACTTTGCCAACAAAGGTCCATCTAGTCAAGGCTATGGTTTTTCCAGTGGTCATGTATGGATGTGAGAGTTGGACTATAAAGATAGCTGAGCACCCAAGAATTGAGGCTTTTGAATTGTGGTGCTGGAGAAGACTCTTGAGAGTCCCTTGGACTGCAAGGAGATCCAACCAGTCCATCCTAAAGATCAGTCCTGAGTGTTCATTGGAAGGACTAATATTGAAGCTGAAACTCCAATACTTTGGCCACCTGATGCGAAGAGCTGACTCACTGGAAAAGACCCTAATGCTGGGAAAGATTGAGGGTAGGAGGAGAAGGGGAAGACAGGTTGAGATGCCTGGATGGCATCACCAACTCGATGGACATGGGTTTGGGTAAACTGCGGGAGTTGATGATGGACAGGGAGGCCTGGCGGGCTGCGGTTCATGGGGTCGCAAAGAGTCGGACATGACTGAGCGACTGAACCGAACTGAACTGAACTGAACCAAAGAAGTTTCCAAAATATCTGAGATTTGACTTCACTGTGAAGTGAAAGTGTTAGCCGCTCAATCACATCCGACTATTTTCAACCCCATCAACTGTAGCCCACCAGGCTACGTTGTCCAGGAAATTCTCCAGGCAAGAATACTGGGTTGGCTACCCATACCCTCCTCCAGGGGATCTTTCCAACACAGGGGTTGAACTGAGGTGTCGGGCACTGCAGGCAGATTATTTAGTGAGCCCCTAACTTTACTACTCAAATATTAGTAATAATTAATAATTATTTTCTTGGTTATCAAATTTCCAACTTAATATGAATGTTACTTTGGTATAATTTGCTTTGTATTTGCCTTCTAATTAATTATTTCCTCACTTCTTCACCATCTTCTAAGCATACAAATGGCACTATTCTGTTGCATCAAGAATGTTGACAACTGAGATTTAACCTACTCTATGTTGTCAGGTAGATTTACTGCTCTCTGCATTATAAAAAGTGTAATTAGAATCTGAATATGTATTTGGAGGTGCAGATTCCTTTCACCTTTTCTTTTATGACGAATGGTACCACAAACATCATGAAAGCTATGTACTTGTGCTTGTATTAAAATGGGGGTCGAGTGCACCAGTTATTCAGTCGTATCTGACTCTTTGTGACCCCATGGACTGTAGCCTGGCAGGCTCCTCTGTACATGGAATTGGGTTAAAATAGCACCTTGCTAAAAATTCTTTAGGATTTGTGCTCCAACTCAAGATATGAAACACCTAGGTAGAGTTGATATAACTTCATAATACAGCAAAAAAGCTAGAGTTAAATATCTAGCTAACTAAAAAATACATTCATGTTATATGGTTCTTATTGTCATATCCTGGGTTTCTATTGTATCAGATTATTTTGCAGCCATAAAATTGCATGTCTCTAGAGAAAAAAAAAGGTAATCAAAATTTGAATGCCAGTTTATACTCACTTCATTATATATAGACCAAAAATAATTAGAAAGTATTTTATTTGTTTGAATTTTGTCAAAATTGAAAAACACAGTCATTGGTTATCTTCTAGTCTAAAATACCCTACCAAATCTAGCACAATTCTTTCAAGTAACGATAAGAAGTCTTCAGCTTACTCTTCTCTTAGATATGTGGACAATAAGGGATTCATTACTCCCTTAGGTAGGTAGCATATTTTAGAGACAGATGTGTTTGTATTTATGAAATTTTCCTTCATTGACTAAAGGGGCTTCCCTGGTGGCTCAGACAGTAAAGAATCTGCCTGCAATGTGGGAGACCTTGGTTCAATCCCTGGGTTGGGAAGATACCCTGGAGAAGAGAATGGCAACCCACTCCAATATGCTTGTCTGGAGAATCATATGGACAGAGGAGTCTGGCAGGCCACACTCTATGAGGTTGCAGTTGGACACAACTGAGCAACTAGGCACTCACATATACACCACAAACTTTTCCCTAGTTATCTGAGTTCTGTAGTCTTTAGCTTCATAAATCAAATTCTCTATGCTAACAAACACTTTCAAAACTTGATGATACATTCTCTTTTATCTTTTCTCAATTGTCTTTTCTACAAGTTGAATATTCTCTCTCTACTCTAAGACCAATTCAAACTTCTGTCTGAGGAAAGCACATGTCATAAAGCTGCATATTTCCTAGGCATCTGATATCTCATGGTTACCTCAGGCACAAGTTCATGTTTTTGCTGTGGTCTTACAATATCTTCTTTCCTGCTGATTTTGCATTTATTCTAATCTATGGCTCAGATTCTCCTCAAAACTTTCTCAACCCCAAACATAAATTCATGGTAGCTGTATATGATACGCTGTTGAAGATTTTGAGTCTCTAGTAAGGGTTATGGTGATGTCATTGTAAGGACAACGTATAGGAAGCACCTTTGCTCTAGCCCCAAGCAGTGCTGTCACACTGTTAGTAACACTCAACATATCAATAAGTCTAATGCATCCCTGTTGTTCCTTTCTTATGCTTGAGCTCCACAATCCTTCTCCATGAATTGCACTGGGATGATATACAGTATATTAACTATCTAATCAATCTTCCATTGCATATATTTACTACATCTTCTTTATCAAATACTCTGTTGATGAACATTTAGGTTGCTTCCATGTCCTTTCTATTGTAAATAGTGTTGCAATGAACATTGGGGTTTATATATCCTTTCAAATTATGGTTTTCTCTGGATATATGCCCAAGAGTTGGGTTACTGGGTCACATGGAAACTACATTTTTTGTTTTTTAAGGAACTTCTATACCGTGGCTATAAAAGTTTAGATTCCCACAAAAAGTATAGAAGAGTTCCCTTTACACCACACCCTGTCTAGCATTTCTTATTTGTAGAATTTTTGATGATGGCCCTTCTGACCAATGTGAGGTGGTACCTCATTGTAGTTCTGATTTCCATTTCTCTAATTATTAGTGATGTTAAGAATATTGACTATGCCAAAGCCTTTGACTGTGTGGATCACAATCAACTGTGGAAAATTCTGAAAGAGATGGGAATACCAGACCATCTGACCTGTCTCTTGAGAAACCTGTATGCAGGTCAGGAAGCATGAGTTAGAACTGGACATGGAACAACAGACTGGTTCCACATAGGAAAAGGAGTACGTCAAGGCTGTACATTGTCACCATGCTTATTTAACTTATATGCAGAGTATATCATGAGAAACGCTGGGCTGAAAGAAGCACAAGCTGGAATCAAGATTGCTAGGGAAATGTCAATAACCTCAGATATGCAGATGACACCACCCTTATGGCAAAAAGTGAAGAACTAAAGAGCCTCTTGATGAAATTGAAAGAGGAGAGTGAAAAAGTTGACTTAAATCTCAATATTCAGGAAACTAAGATCATGACATCTGATCCCATCACTTCATGGAAGATAGATGGGGAAACAGTGGAAAAAGTGCCAGAATTTATTTTGGGGGGCTCCAAAATCACTGCAGGTGGTGACTGCGGCCATGAAATTAAAAGACACTTACTCCTTGGAAGGAAAGTTATGACCAACTTAGACAGCATATTATAAAGCAGAGACATTACTTTGCCAACAAAGGTCCCTCCAATCAAGGCTATGGTTTTTCCAGTGGTCATGTATGGATGTGAGAGTTGGATGGTGAAGAAAGCTGAGTGCCGAAGAATTGATGCTTTTGAATTGTGTTGTTGGAGAAGACTCTTGAGAGTCCCTTGGACTGCAAGGAGATCCAACCAGTCCATCCTAAAGGAGATCAGTCCTGGGTGTTCATTGGCAGGACTGATGTTGAAGCTGAAACTCCAATACTTTGGCCACCTCATGCGAAGAGTTGACTCATTGGAAAAGACCCTGATGCTGGGAAGAATTAGGGGCCAGAGGAGAAGGGGACAACAGAGGATGAGACAGTTGGATGGCATCACTGACTCGATGGTCATGAGTTTGCGTAAACTCCGGGAGTTGGTGATGGACAGGGAGGCCTGGTGTGCTGCGATTTATGGGGTCACAAAGAGTCGGACACGACTGAGCAACTGAAGTGAACTGAATTATTAGTAATGTTAAGCATAAATTTCAGTATGTGAGAATGCTTTGTAGGCTACTTGAAAAAAGTGAAAAATGACGTGCTCATGGCATGATTACACCTGTGTAGATTATCTCTTCTGCCCTCACAAGGAGAAAGGACATGAACAGCTTCCCTTTACAATAGTCATCCAATATCATCTACATGCAAGGCAGCTTCAAAGAATTTTATATTTATTAATTTAAAGAAAATTAGTTCATCTTCATTTTACAGAGAAGTGAACTGTCTTTACACAGGAAGTGACAGATCAGGTATTCAAACAGCCATTGGTTAAACTCCACACCATACCTGCTGATCCAGCACATCATGCTGCCTCTTTACCAACACACCAATTCGAAAGTAAACTAATATTCACCATCAGTAAAACTAGATATTCCTGACAACATATCACCTATTGCAAGACTCTAAATTCTATGCACATCCACCAGTTAGTTCTCAAATGCTTCTAATCCATTGACATTAGTTTTGTACTGGCTAGTGATCTTGAGTATAATGCAGAGGTTTGTAACTGAATGTTAATTGGTGTTTTCACTTTTAAATTGTCAATTATATTGATAATATTTGGCTCTGAGGGTATGGATGATGCTAGACCAGAATACATGTTATTTAGGTAATTTATTTTTTTCAGTTTTCAATTTTCATATTTTAACAGACTTAGTAGTATTTAGAAGTTTCAAGTTCACAACAAAATTGAACAGAAAGTTCATAGAATCCCCACTGGCCTCCTGTCTGTCATGCTCAGCCTCCCCAACTGTCAATCCTTGCCACATAGAAGTACATTTTGTAAAATCAATAAACCTACACAAATAATGACATATCATTATCATCCATGGTCCATAGTTTACCTTAGGGTTGATTCCTGGTGATGTAAATTCAATTAGTTTGACAAACATATAATGATATGTAGTCATCATTATATTATCACATGAGCCATTTACACTGCCCTAAAAATCCTCTAGGGTCTATTGATTCATCCTTTCTTCTGCCATCCTCTTGCAATCACTGATCTATTTACTGTTTCCCTGGTTTTCCCTTTTCCAGAATGTCATGTAATGGGAATCACACAGTATGTAGCCTTTTCGGGTTGGCTTCATTCACTTATCTCACTGTTTTTTCACGACTTATAGCATATTTAATTTTAGTATTGAACAATATTACATTGTCTAGATGTACTACAGTTTATTTATCCATTCACCTACTGAAGAACATTGGATTGCTGCCAACCTTTGGCAGTTATGAATAAGGCTGCTATAACATCCATGTGCACATTTTTGTGTGGACATAAGGCCTCATATCACTTGGGAGCACAATTACTGGATCATGTCATAAGAGCATGTGTAGTTTCTAGGAAGCTGTCACTCTGTTTTCCAACGTAGTTGTACTATTTTGCATTTTCTCCAGCAATGAATTAGAATTCCTATTGCTCTATACCCTCACCAGCATTTCATATCATCAATATTTTAGATTTTTGCTATTCTAATAGTTATATAATGCCATCTTTTCATGTGACTATTTTCTATAAGTATATATTCTTTTGTAAGGTATCTATTTTAGATCTTTGAACATGTTTGAATTATTGTTTTTTTTTTACTGTTGACTTTTAGGCTTTATTGGTATAATATATTTTGGAATATAATATTTACTATGTACATCTTTTGCAAATAATTTCTTTCAATTTGTGGTTAATCTTCTCATTTTCTTGACAGTATCTTTCATAGAGCAGGAGTTTTTAATGATGTCCAGAATACCAATTGTTTCCTTCAAGTATCATGTCTTTAGTGTATATTTAATATTGCCAAACACAAAACAACCTAGATTTTTTATACCTCTTAGAAGTTGTACAGCTTTGTGTTTTACATTTAGATTTATGAACCATTTTGACAATATTTGTGAAGGATGTAATGCTCTTGTCTATATACATATTATATATATAATATATGTAAGATATATTTATATGTCTTATATGCATTAAATATCTACATAAAATCTATTTTTTGCATTTCAATGTCAAGTTTTTCCAGCATTCTTTGAAAGAATATTTTTACTCTTTTGTCAAAGATCAGTTAACTGTTCTGCGCTCTCTTCTGTGTTCCCTTGTTATACCTGCCTATTCTTTCTCAATACCACACTTTCATGATTACTGTATCTTTGTAGTAAGTCTTAAATTCAAGTATTGTCAGTTTTCCTCTGCCTTTTCTAAAGCCAGCTTGAGCATTTGGAAGTTCTCAGTTCTCATACCGTTGAAGCCTCGCTTGGAGAATTTTGAGCATTACTTTGCCGGTGTTTGAAATGAGTACAATTGTGCAGTAGTTTGAACATTCTTTGGCATTGCCTTTCTTTGGGAATGTTATAGGTTCAACTTTGTAACAGGTTGATTTCTCCAGAAAGTAGAATCTGAGACTGAGATTTGCATGCAGAAATTATACTGGGGAATGTTCTTAAGAACAATAACTCTGAATGTTACTATATTTATGCCTAAGTATGTCACATTGTGGTGCTAATATAGATGTTATTATATTTTAAATTTCAATTTTCCATGCTGGGAATAAAGGAAAGAGGTTGACATCTACATATTAAACTTGTATTTTGTGATTCTGCTCTAATTGCTTATTGGTTATGGTTATTTGGTGATTTATTTTTGTATGTCAGAATGAAGTTTAAAGACAATAAAACTAGAACTACCCTGTGTACAAGCAAGTCAATACAAACAACCAAGAGAAGAACTGCATGTAGGTGCATCCCTCCCATTATCCAACAAAATATCTTCTGTAGTATTCCCTGGTTCCTGATACTGAGTATTCTTCCACAATTGTATCCCCCTAGCTTCTTTATGGTATCTTGGACTGTGCCATCTCTGAGTGAGAAAAATATGAATGACCTGGTAAAGCATAACTGCTGCTGCTGCTGCTAAGTCGCTTCAGTCGTGTCCAACTCTGTGCGACCCCATAGACGGCAGCCCACCAGGCTCCGCCGTCCCTGGGATTCTCCAGGCAAGAATACTGGAGTGGGTTGCCATTTCCTTCTCCAGTGCATGAAAGGGAAAAGTGAAAAGTGAAGTCGCTCAGTCGTGTCTGACTCTTAGCGACCCCATGGACTGTAGCCTACCAGCCTCCTGTGTCCATGGGATTTACCAGGCAAGAGTACTGGAGTGGGGTGCCATTGCCTTCTCCAGGGTAAAGCATAAAGAGATCTCCTAATTGGAACTTATTATTTCAACTCTGAGCTTCCCTGGTGGCTCAGCAGTAAAGAAATCTTTCTGCTATGCAGAACGTGAAAGAGACGTGGGTTTGATCCCCGGATCAGGAAGACCCCCTCCAGGAGGGCAAGACAACCCACTCCAGCAATCTTGCTTGGAGAGTTCCATGGAGAGAGGAGCCTGGCGGGCTACACTCCACAGGATCGCAAAGAGTCGGACATGACAAGCTACTGAGCGTGGACACACACGCACGTGCACACACACACACACACACACACACACACACACACACACATTTCAACTCTAGCAATCGTGGTAACTCAGCCAAGTAGAAAATGGTCAAATGTTTACTGCTGCTTCGTGACTGCTATTATACGCAGCTATAAATTACTACCCCCTGACCTTTCTTCCCATATATCTGAGGAAAAAAAAATTGTAGTCTATGACTTTCATGTATTCCTTTTGTCAGTTTGTATAATATCCTGGCAAGTACCACCACTTATCAGTGGAGATGGAAGCTTACTGAAAAGCTGGAAATGAAAGTCGCTCAGTCATGTCTGACTCTTTGTGACCCCATGGACAATGCAGTCCATGACATTCTCCAGGCCAAGATACTGGAGTGGGTAGCCTTTCCCTTCTCCAGGGGATCTTCCCAACCCAGGGATCAAACCCAAGTACCCTGAATGGCAGGCAGATTCTTTATCAGCTAAGCCACAAAGGAAGCCCCAAAATACTGGAGTTGGGGGAAGGGTATCTTCCTGACAAAGGAATCGAACCGGAGTCTCCTGCATTGCAGACAGATTTTTTACCAACTGAGCTATTAGGGAAGCTGGCAGCCTACTATCCAAGCCTGCTAATCAACACGTTGATGTTGCTAAGCCAGTTATATAGGGATAAATTTCTTACTATGACAGGAGTATAGGTGCTTGCAACAACCACTTGTTTCCTATCAAATCTGCAGTATAAGCCCTGTGTTATTTACTTAAGATCGTATAACCAAGTTTACATCCCAATTTTGGCTCAACTAAGTAATTTTCCATCTTATTTTATACTTGGCTCTCCACCCACTGATGAGGAAAAGTCATACAACCATGTAAATTGTTTCTAGGACGAATCAAACACTTCAGAATATACAGGCTTAGAACAATGACAATTCTTAACTCTAAGATTCAACTTTGTAACAGGTTAATTTCTCCAGAAAGTAGATTCTGAGGCTGAGATTTGCAGGCAAAATTTATCCTGGGGAATGCTCTTAAGAACTATAACTCTGCAGGGTTGCAGCACTGCAGCTGTAATGGTTCTTCAGAGTTGAGGCCTGAAAACAGAGCATGAGGTCTTCATGTTTTCATTGATATATCATCTTTTCCTCTGTGACTCCTTAATGAGAATGTTCCATTCTTCTTATAAATTCCTAAAACTCAGCTGTACAAGGACAATATGAGGCACTGGGGTCAGATAATAATCCCTACTCTACCACTTACTAGACATACTACTTTATGTCTTTTGGACTGAATTTTGTCATCTGTAAAATTAAGGGATGTAAATAATGATTCTACAGAATCTAAAATGCCATAAATGTGTTTAAACAATCACAGATGAAATGAAATGATGGCTATGACTCTCAATAATATAGCATTTGGGTGGAGAAAAAGAAATAGTTATATAAATAAAATAATATTTAAGGTATGGAATGGATTTATGCCAATGTATTGTGAAAGTTCCTCTATCTTGGTTCATGCTTGAAACATTCCCTAATTAAAAGTATTTGAAAAAGATCTGTTTCCAAAAGTCTATTTTCTATATTTTGCTTACAAAAATATTGATAATACTAATGTAAAAGATAAGGCTCATTTTCTTAATCTACTCTATAAACCACATCCAAAATTTCTGTCATGTGAGCATATAAAACTACAGCACAAATATCTCAAGAATTTCAAGTTTTCCTAGTAGTGAAAGTTTAGATTTTTACTCATTAAAAATTAATACTGTGCTACTTCATCATCTCTGAAAAAAAGAGCTATGGCTTCTTACTCACAAGTGAAGAGACTCTCTCCAGCCATTAAAATTGTATTAACTTCTATGTCTACTCTAGTAATTTATGATTACTTTAACCTCAAAATATATTCTTGTAAATGTGATGCTATGCTCAAAAGTAAATTGAAATAAGAAATTACATGCTTTTTTCATATTCTTCATAAAGACATTCATATAACATGTTACTTTAGTTACTACACAAAATGTTTTATTTTCATTACTATTATTATCATCATTAATACCAATCTCCTCTATTACATTATGAATGTATTGATGATTAGGACCTTAAAATATCTTTTTAAGTATTTATTTTTAGCAACTGATATAGCATCTAGCACAGAACAGGTATAAATTAATTTTTATTAAAATTAATTTGCTTTTTTTTCTGTTACTGCATTTTTAAATCTGCTTCTGATTTTTTTCTCCTACTTTTTTCTGCTGACCATTTTTCTTATAAACAAAGCTTTTATTTATTTTACTTAAAAATTATTTTTGTTGTATTATTGTCATCTCCTAAAAAATAAGACACCATGGGACTGTAAATGCAGGTTTGAAAACTCTTTCAAGCTTTTCTTGATTTGTAGGTGTGACTTATAATAAGTTATAACTTATAATTAAGTTATAATTGCCTTAATCCATTATCTTTCTTCTGTGCTCATTATTGTTATTGATTTGCTTTTGGTTTTCTTTTCTTTTTCAAGGTAGTCTTTTGTAATTACTTGACAGCAAGGTTCAGTACACAACATAGGGAAATTCCTTTAATACCCAAATATATAATCTTAATGATGATCATAAAAGAGAATAAAAACACCTTTTATCATAGAAAACATTAGGAAGTATGAAATAGAAATAAGCCTATCTTCAGTGAGATATTACTTTATACAAATATAACCTAATGCATTAAAAAGAAAAATTCACTATCTCCTGCTCAAATGTGTGCTGATTATACTATCTAATCTTCCTGGTGACTCTCCCAGGCCACAGATTAGTTTCTTAAATTGGTTTGTAAATTGTTGTGGAATTCAACAGGAATATACAAAAAGAACACATTTTTATTTTAGCAGTGAATTCATATTTGAACCAGGTACTCAGTGAAGCAATCAGTTCAGTTGAGTTGCTCAGTCGTGTCCGACTCTTTGTGACCCCATGAATCACAGCACGCCAACTTCCCTGTCCATAACCAACTCCCGGAGTTTACCCAAACCCATGTCCATCAAGTCGGTGGTGCCATCCAACCATCTCATCCTCTGTCTTCCCCTTCTCCTCCTGCCCCCAATCCTTCCCAGCAGTAGGGTCTTTTCCAATGAGTCAACTCTTCGTATGAGGTGGCCAAAGTATTGGAGTTTCAGCTTCAACATCAGTCCTTCCAATGAACACCCAGGATTGATCTTCTTTAGGATGGACTGGTTGGATCTCCTTGCAGTCCAAGGGACTCTCAAGAGTCTTCTCCAACACCACAGTTCAAAAGCATCAATTCCTGGGTGCTCAGCTTTCTTCACCATCCAACTCTCACATCCATACATGACCACTGGAAAAACCGTAGCCTTGACTAGACGGACATTTGTTGGCAAAGTAATGTCTCTGCTTTTCAATATGCTATCTAGGTTGGTCATAACCTTCCTTCCAAGGAGTAAGCGTCTTTTAATTTCATGGCTGCAATCACCATCAGCCAGTGATTTTGGAGCCCCCCAAAATAAAGTCTGACACTGTTTCTACTGTTTCCCCATCTATTTCACATGAAGTGATGGGACCAGATGCCATAATATTAGTTTTCTGAATGTTGAGCTTCAAGCCAACTTTTCCCACTCTCCTCGTTCATTTTCATCAAGCGGCTCGTTAGTTCTTCTTCACTTTCTGCCATAAGGGTGGTGTAATCTGCATATCTGAGGTGATTGATATTTCTCCCGGCAGTCTTGATTCCAGCTTGTGTTTCTTCCAGCCCAGCGTTTCTCATGATGTACTCTGCATATAAGTTAATAAGTAGGGTGACAACATACAGCCTTGACGTACTCCTTTTCCTATTTAGAACCTGACTGTTGTTCCATGTCCCATTCTAACTGTTGCTTCCTGACCTGCATACAGGTTTCTCAAGAGACAGGTCAGATGGTCTGGTATTCCCATCTCTTTCAGAATTTTCCACCGTTTATTGTGATCCACACAGTCAAAGGCTTTGGCATAATCAATAAAGCAGAAATAGATGTTTTTTTTCTGGAACTCTGTTGTTTTTTCCATGATCCATTGGATGTTGGCAATTTGATCTCTGATTCCTCTGCCTTTTCTAAAACCAGCTTGAACATCTGGAAGTTCACGGTTTACGTATTGCTGAAGCCTGGCTTGTAGAATTTTGAGCATTACTTTACTAGAGTGTGAGATGAGTGCAATTGTGTGGTAGTTTGAGCATTCTTTGGCATTGTCTTTCTTTGGGATTGGAATGAAAACTGACCTTTTCCAGTCCTGTGGCCACTGCTGAGTTTTCCAAATTTGCTGGCGTATCGAGTGCAGCACTTTCACAGCATCATCTTTGAGGATTGAAATAGCTCAACTGGAATGCCATCACCTCCACTAGCTTTGTTCGTAGTGATGCTTTCTAAGGCCCACTTGACTTCACATTCCAGGATGTCTGGCTCTAGGTGAGTGATCACACCATCGTGATTATCTGGGTCGTGAAGATCTTTTTTGTACAGTTCTTCCGTGTATTCTTGCCACCTCTTCTTAATATCTTCTGCTTCTGTTAGGTCCATACCATTTCTGTCCTTTATCGAGCCCATCTTTGCATGAAATGTTCCCTTGGTGTCTCTAATTTTCTTGAAGAGATCTCTAGTCTTTCCCATTCTGTTGTTTTTCTCTATTTCTTTGCATTGATCGCTGCAATAGCACATCAGAAAAGAATAAAAATGTCTATGAAGTGTGAAAGGGTAATAGAAATAAAGGTTGCCTGTAGCATAATGTACAGCACTAGGTAAAATTTGTGCTTCTTGCACTTAGCATCTTAGTTTGTTTGTGTGACTGTAAGACAACCCCGTAGATGAGGTGGCTTATAAAACAATAGAAATTTATTTTCACAGTTCTGGAGGCTGGGAAGACCAAGATCAAGTTGCTGGCAGATCCAGTGTTTGGTGAGAGCCTTCTTCCTTGTTCATGGATTTCAATCTTTTTTGTTGTCTTCTCATGAAGGAAGGGGCTTTCCTGGTGGCTCACATGGTAAAGAATCTGTCTGCAATGCAGAAGACTTGGGTTCAATCCCAAGTCTTGGGAAGGTGCCCTGGAAGAGGGCAGGGCAACCCACTCCAGTATTTTTGCCTGGACAATCCCATGGACAGAAGAATCTGGTATGCTGCAGTCCAGGGGGTTGAAAAGAGTTGGATGAGACTGAGCAACTAAGCATGCGTGCATACATGAAGGAAAAGCAAGAGAGCCTTGTGGGTTTTTTTTTTTTTTTTTAGTAAGATATGAATCCTGTTCATTAGTTAATACTGCCAACAAAGGTCCACCTAGTCAAAGCTATGGTTTTTCTACTAGTCATGTATGGACGTGAGAGTTGGAGTCTAAAGAAAACTGAGCGCCGAAGAATTGGTGCTTTTGAACTGTGGTGTTGGAGAACACTATTGAGACTCCCTTGGACTGCAAGGAGATCCAACCAGAACATCCTAAAGGAAATCAGTCCTGAATATTCATTGAAAGGACTGATGCTAAAGCTTAAACACCAATACTTTGGCCACCAAATGCGAAGTGCCAACCCATTGGAAAAGACCCTGATGCTGGGAAAGACTGACGGCAAGAGAAGGGGATGACAGAGGAAGAGATGGTTGGATGATATCACCAACTCATTGGACTTGAGTTTGAGCAAGCTCCAGGAGATGGTGATGGACAGGGAAGCCTGGCATGTTGCAGTCCACAGGGTCACAAACAGTCGGACATGACTGAGCGACTGAACTGAGCTGAACTGAATCCTGTTCATGAAGGTTCCACCCTCACGACCAAATTGCCTACCAAAGATCGCACTAATCACATTGTGGGTTGGGACTTGAACATATACATTTTAGTGGGACAGAAATATTGAGTCCATAGCACCTACATATGAAGCAGGAGGATAGCAGACTGCTATCTTCTCCTTTCCCTGTATGAGAAAACATTAAACCAACTGTGATGGGAAAGTAATTAGTATAGGAAAAAACATTTAATTATAAAAACTTTTAATATTTATCTTCATTGCTAAAGATAGCTCTCATCCTGCCAGGATCCTCTTTCTCAACTGTGATTACTTATTTATTTTGGAAATTCTTTCTCCCAAGAATAGTTGCGGTGTTCATTACACATGAGTATTCACACACACACACACACACACACACAAAATGACACAACATTTTTTCTAAACCCCATGATATATAAAATGTACATAAATTGGAGAAAATATATTAATTTTTCATACATATCCTGTGGACAGGACAACACAACCTAGCATAGATTTGTCTTCTGAGAGTTTAAAGATATAGAAGTTTTCTAAAGTATAAGGCTTTCTGAAGATCACAGTATCCAGAGAGAAACAGAGGAATGTGTCATTAACATGAGTGAAAATTGAAGGTGGATTGTTTAGTATTTTAGGATTTGAATAGCCTTAGGGCAAACATACCAAGAACAATGATGCAAAGCTCACAGGCATTGTTTGAAAAATGGGGAAACTGTCTCATACGTTTATATTTAAGAGTTTTCAACGATTGTTATCCTGAGATAAATTAGCACTTCTTTCACTGGAAGTCAATGCCATCTCTCTGACAAATGGAAGTCTTGCTTAAATAGAGCTCCTATAAACTTTAGACAGATATCTCATTTTTTTTAAATCGGTTTATTTTCTATTTTTTAACTTTACAATATTGTATTTGTTTTGGCATACATTGACATGAACCCACCATGGGTGTACATGTTTTCCCCTTCCAGAACCCCTCTTCCACCTCCCTCCCCATCCCATCCCTCCGGGTCATCCTAGTGCACCAGTCCCGAGCACCCTGTATCATGCATTGAACCTGGGTTGGCGATTCGTTTCACATATGATGATGTACATGCTTCCATGCCATTTTCCCATATCATCCCGCCCTCGTCCTCTCCCACAGAGTCCATAATACTGTTCTATTTATCTGTGTCTCTTTTGATGTCTCGCATTCAGGGTTAGTAACTCAAATATCAATTCCTTTATGAAACATATACATAATATGTGCAAAGCACTATTCTGGGCAAGGGCATGTAAATAATATACGCAAACATTCATCCCCTGTTCTTGAAGACTATGCAAACTGAAAATAAGAGCTGACATAACCCAATACTGTAACAAAGGATATGAAATAACATATGACAGGATACAAATATTGCTCCAGTGTATGGGAATTTAGAAGAGGACTAGATTAATTCTGGCTGGGGGGAAATTTTCATGGTGGCAGAGGGATTTGAATTGGGATTGCAGTATTAAAAAAACATGGATTTAAGGAGGATTAATATTCTAGAAAAGGGATTGTATAGGCCCAAAACAATAAATCAGGAATATGAAAGCTGTATGTAAGGGATTTGTTTAGTTTGATTATAATTAAAATTCAGTGACGAGGAAAAATGATTGCTACTTTGGAATAGATTTGTGGAGGGATTTTAACAGGCAAGCTATGAATTGCTGATTTAATAAAGTATTTGTGTTGATATAACTCATTGGGAAGTGATATCACTAGGGTCATCCTATTACGCAGCACATAGATTTTATCAAACTACTTCTAGAAGGATCTTCTTGGAAATTCTGTCTTTTGCTTTTCACCTCTTTCTAGGGTTTTAGAGCATGCGATATCAGAATGAGAATACAAATATTTTGTTTTAAGAAATATGGGCATTTGGCATATATACTCTAAAAACATTCTTATTCACAATTCTACATCTTATAACCTTAGGAAACTATAGCCTAAAAGGTCTCACTAGACCCTGCTATTTCTAAGGATACCATGAAGAGCTGTTTGTAGTAGTCATGCATGCTCAGTCGTGTCCAACTCTTTGCACTACACGGACTGTAGCCCATCAGGCTCCTCTATCCATGGGATTTTCCAGGCAAGAATACTGGAGTGGGTTGCCATTTTCTACTCCAAGGGATCTTCATGACACAGGGATCAAACCTGTGTTTCCTGAGTTTCCTGCATGCAGGCAGATTCTTTAGAGGTGTAAAAAGGAAACTTCATTAAAAGTTTCAATAAAGGTAGTGTCAATTTCAGAGATTCTAGGTCCACTGAGTTCACTTTCAAGGCAAACGTGTTATATACTTCAGCAGGCATCAGTGTACAATACAGAATGAAAATTACTATATCTTTTAGCATGTATTTATTTGAAAATTCACTGAAAAAAATGAAACACTTTAGGCATTAGTTTTAAAGCATTCAATAAACAACAGTAGGCAGAAAGAAATAACATTGTCACTACTCACTTTAACTGTCCTTCTATTAATGAGTATTATCTTTAGCTGTCACCCTATCACTCTCTAGCTGTCATCCCCATACACTTACTTTTAAGAAGAAAAGTAAATATATTCTGTCTAAAAGACAGATTATAGAGAAACTTATAATTATTAATTTGTGACTACAGAACAGAATCATCTGGGGGTTCAGAGAGCAAAGCATCAATTTATTACTAAATTGAATATTTCATTTCTTTTTCTCCCTTGGCCCCTGTGGTGTGAGAATAAGTGTAGAAAATAAGAGAGTCAAAGTAAGTACATCAATTCAAAAGGAAAGAGAAGACACAGGTCCTTAAAATAATTAGTGTAAATATGATATTTTTGACTATTTAAAATCTTAGTCAACACTGGGATCTTGCTTGAAAGAGAAAACAAAACACTTTAAAAATTAATTTAGAGAATGGATTTATTTGATTTGCAAGAAACAGTTATCAGTTTGACATATTCTGAATATACATCAGCTTATTATCTTCGTAATAGGTGAAAAACAAATTGGAACACTATTTTAAGTATTGGTTTATTTCTATTATGTGTTTATCATTATGTTAAAATTTATGATTTAAGTGTTTGGAAACCGAATAAAGTATCTACATAATCAATGAAAAACTTAATTGTTCAGCAAGCTGTTTGTAGAAAAAACAGCATTTAGTAATGTTCAATAAAGAATATATTGCAATTTATACACACACATAATATGATATGCAATCATAGATGAAACCATAGAAAAGAAAAGCAGGAGGGAGTGAGGAGGAAGAAAGAATTTGATGAGCAGTTTATGTTTTGAGTGGCCTCATCTTTGTTTATAAGACTTCATTAAGAAAAAAGCCAGGTCTCTGATATAGCATGGTCATTTTTTATATTATGTCTCTGTGTGTATCTCTCTGTATTTTTTTTTTTTACAATTACCTTCTTACCCTTGACTTGCCCTGTGGTACATTCTTTCAACTCCTCTCAAGGTCTAAAATAATGAAACATAAATATCTCCTAAAATGTGTATTAACTATATTCTAAACAATGCAATATACTTGTTAAATTTTGTTTAAAAATCCCTCTCAGTATAATGGGACAAACAGTATTTAAAAAAAAAAATCCTTCAAAATGCTGTTTGTAATAATAATCATAATTAAACATGGCAGCTATCAGTGAAATCGTGGGATTCTATGGGGACTCACTGGCTTTTATTCCTTCTAGATAACTGTACAATGAATAAAAGTGGTTTATTGTCAACACTGTGTGGAAATTATTCACAAACATTCTAATGAAGTTATTCTTATGAAGGGATACAATTAAACTTGACAATTATCATGTTTTGCTAATTGTTTTCTAGACATCCAGAATGCATTTTGATAAGCCTTTTCATTTCAATTCTACCAGTTTTTCTGAGCAACTCCAGGTTGTGTAGAGAAGTATGTTTCAGTCCTAATAAAAGAGAATGGTTTTTCAGCCCCAAATTCTTTAAGCAATTTCAACAGAAGGCAGACAGAGCTGTGCAGTACTCCTTCTGGGGTTGTAAAGTAAATGTCCATTATGACCTTCTGAAATCTGAGGCAGGAAAAATAAAATCAGGGGCATGAAAATAGACAAATGGGAATTCTCAGTGGTCTAGGGGATTAGCCATTCAAGCTATAGGATGTAATTGTATTTGTTGACTAAATACTGAATGAATAGAAAATGGTACTTTTCATTTGGAAAACAAAAAACATGAATTGATTTATTTGAATAAAACAATTTATGAAGTTTTTTGTTAAGTCTATGGAGAAAATTGCTTTATAATAACTGAATGCTGTTATTAACTAACATTTGGGGAAATTTTTGTATATGTGGCTAAACTTCTTATCTTTTTAAAACTGTGTGATTCAGATAAATGCAAACAAAATATAAGCCTAATTACTAGGACAATAGTTGGATTTTCTTACCAACTGTCATGAATAAGTATACTGCATTCATCAATTTGGCTGACCTGGAAAGACCTTCTGGCACAAGGGTGTAAGGGTCAATTTAATTTAAGGCTGTAATATTCTGATCTAGGCTCAAGTGACACTGACTCTCCCAATGCATAATTAAATTCTCTTGATGTGATCTTTCACATGAGAATTATTGTAGCTTTCTATAAATAATGCAGTGAAACTGTGGATTTGGAAAATACCTTCAAATTTTATTGCTTATAGAGATAGAAGAGCACTGCCATCACGTATCTAAAGTAAAATAACTCTCTTATTAAGTACACTTCAATGCAGTATTTGTAATATCAGCTATACAAAAAAGTATTTAATTTTCATATTAAAGTGATCTCCTTAAAAAATGTTTCTCTTCAAAAATTAAAATCTAGGTAATTTAAAAATTATCTCAAAAATCAAATGGAGATACAAAAAAGTTTGATTTTCCTAATGAATGGACCAAATTTAAAGAGAAACAAAATGAGTGCAATAGTCCACTCATAGTCAAGAATCCAAGAGCAGAATTTAACAAATATTTATTTTGTTAATTTTAAAAACAATTTTTATGCTGTTATATTTTTTAATGATTCTTGACTTTCCTTAGCTCAAAACACCCAAGTATTAGGAAATATAAAGTTCTATTATTTATAGCTAACTGCACAGACAAATAGCTAATGTCCTCAGAAGTCAGGTTACCTTTTGTTTCTGTTTTTGGGTTTTTTTTCCCTTTTAATGAAGAGGGGGCCAACATCCCCCTCTGAGTTATTTGACTGGTTTTGCAACCTCCCACTTAAGAATGGAGGATAACAGGGTTATTCCCCATGAGTGACTCCATCACTTTACTCATGTCTAAACTATTTTTATAGCTTGGCCATTATCCAGAATTCTAACAGCAAGAATACTGACAAAACTCATGGTGCGTTTAGAATTGCCTGACTGTTCGAATCTCTAAAACTCACCAAAAGGTGGGTTAATACACGAAAAAAATAGTGGTGTTTTGGGTCATCAGACCACTCAGATTTCATATGTTCTGGTTTCAATAAGATCTCAAAGATTTCCCAAAACTTCGAAGTGTTTAAAAGTGTCCAAAAGTTTAAAAGTGTCCACACATACTCATATACACACCCAAAGTAACATAATGTGAACTTCTGAATCATCAACATGAAAAGCAATAAACCATATAGCATTTTGGCCAAATACAGAGAAAGGCATTTGAACTTGCTTTAAAAATGGCTCAGCATTTAATTATATAGAGTTTACAAACTGTGAGGAGCATGCTAACTGAATGTGTGTATTCTATTGAAATACTTCAATAGCCTTGTGAGATAGAAATTATTGTACTAAACTTAGAATATAGAACATGAAATAGAATATAGAAATAATAATTCAGAAGTTATTCTACAATTTTAAATGTATATCATGGATGGAGAAACAGACATAGAAAAATTAAGTAAGTAATTAAAGGTCACAGACAGAGTGAATAGAGGAACAGTAACTTGAACTCAGGCAGTCTGATTCTAAAAATTGAACATTTAGCCACTATATTATGTAGCCTCCTATTTCTAATCCAATAAGCGGTTTGTTAGCACAATATTTTATATATTTTAAGAAAGATCATAAATGTCATGATTCTAATCTGAATTTTTGGTAACTCACAGATATTTGATTTATTTTCTAAACCATTCCATATACTTTCTAGAGAGGAGATGTACAGCCAAGCTACATATGTATAATTATTTTCATTATACATTCCTACTAAGGAAAATTATTGCTTATTTTTAAACTGAAAACAATGCTTTTAATAATTTAAATATCTAAACTCTTCAGTTAAAATGTTTGTACCTACTGGATTTATAAAGTCAAATCAACTTATTTTCCAATTAACAGAGCTTATCCAATTCTCAAAATGCAATGTTATGATTCATTTTCTAAATTGTGCTGCTATAATGGATAGAAGGAAGATATTTTTCCCAATGAAGAATACATTTAACTTAGAGAGCCAAAACGTCTATATCAATTTTACTAATTTGGTTTATACTTAGAAAATAACATAGAACTGCAGGCCCGTTTCAAAGTATTTTATCTCCAGCATAACACACTGCCATTTATATTTATCATTATGTCTCTAGTGGCTTTATTTTATGTACTATACAGGAGATTTGATTTGTACAATTTTTTCTAAAGTCTGAACTACACTTTCCTGGGGTTTTGTAACTAAGCATTTTTGCTCTTAAACACCTGATATCTGCTGTCACCTTGTGGTAGTAAACTTTGAAAGCTAAGGTAAAATATTATGGTTGGTTGTAAAAGTCATAGTACAACTATCATGGGACTCAAACCTCAATTAAAATAATGATAAAAGTACGTCTTTGAAAAAAGGTATTAAAATTATAGGAACCTGCTTCTGCAAGATGGAAAAGAAATCACCTACATCCTATAAATATTAGTTTTCAGAAATACTAATTTAAGCAATCCTTAGAAAGCATTTGAACTCAAAACATATGTCATCCTATGTAAGACCAATGTGAAAGTTATGACTAGTATTATACAAAAGAATTAAAATTTACAGACTAAAAATGACTCAGAAATAATTGGTCTTGATTTAACAACTGTGCTTATACTACTAGTGTGAGAATAATTGTATATCAACTATATGTTTTTGTAGAATCCTAAGATTTATATTAACTTATATTCATATAATGTATAAGAAGAAACTAGAAATTATTTTACTTGGACTCAAGTCAGAAGTTATTCACTTCAGTTCAGTTCAGTCGCTCAGTCGTGACTGACTCTTTGTGACCCCATGAACCGCAGCATGCCAGGCCTCTCTGTCCATCATCAACTCCTGGAGTCTACCCAAACCCATGTCCATTGAGTCAGTGATGCCATCGAACCATCTCATCCTCTGTCGTCCCCCTCTTCTCCTGCCCTCAATCTTTCCCATCAGGCTATTGATCATGTTAAAATTTGATCCTGTCTGTATCATTTTGGGCAAGTCACTGAGATTTTTGAATATAATTTATTTTATCTGTCAAATCTCAGAAAAAACTGATATATGTGTTTTAATATTAAACTGTCCCACTAAATTTAGACATCATTTTTGAAAGACAGATTGATAAAGTAGATTTAAAAAAATGACCAAATTATATGAATACGAGAAAAGATAGCATCACCCTCTCTACAAGCAAACTCTGGGATTTAGTGAAGGGCAGGGAAGCCTGGTGCGCTGCAGTCCATGGGGTCACAAAGAGTAGGACATGACTAGGCAATTGAAAACACACCTCATATTCAATAATATAGGACGATTGAAAGTAAAACATGGAATAAGACATACCATGAAAACATTAATTTTCTTTAAAAGTGGCTATAGTAATATCTGAAAAAAAAAAGACTGCAGTGAAAAGAAAATTACGAGAGCTACAGGGACACTGAATAATGATAAAAGGGTCTGTTCACAGGTCAGATTTAGTAGTCTTATCAGTTCAGTTCTGTTCAGTCATTCAGTCATGTCCGACTCTTTGTGACTCTGTGGACTGCAGCACGCCAGGACTCCCTGTCCATCACAAACTGCCAGAGTTTACTCAAACTCATGTCCATTGAGTCGGTGATGCATCCAAACATCTCATCCTCTGTCGTCCCCTTCTCCTCCCACATTCAAACTTTCCCAGCATCAGGGACTTTTCCAATGAGTCAGTTCTTCACAACAGGTGGCCAAAGTATTGGAGTTTCAGCTTAGCATCAGTCCTTCCAATGAACACCCAGGACTGATCTCCTTTAGGATGGACTGATTGGATCTCCTTGCAGTCCAAGGGACTCTCAAGAGTCCTCTCCAACACTACAGTTCAAAAGTATCAATTTTTAGGCACTCAACTTTCTTTAGAGTCCAACTCTCACATCAAATCATGACTACTGGAAAAACCAAAGCTTTGACTAGACAGACCCCTGTTGACAAAGAGATGTCTCTGCTTTTTAATATGCTGTCTATGTTGGTCATAACTTTTCTTCCAAGGAGCAAGCCTCTTTCAATTTCATGGCTGTAGTCACCATCTGCAGTGATTTTGGAGCCCCCCAAAATAAAGTCTGTCACTATTTCCCATATATTTGCCATGAAGTGATGGGACCAGATGCCATGATCTTAGTTTTCTGAACGTTGAGCTTTAAGCCAAGTATTTCACTCTCCTCTTTCACTTTCATCAAGAGGCTCTTTAGTTTTTCTATGTTTTCTGCCATAAGGGTGGTGTCATCTGCATATCTGAGGTTATTTATATTTCTCCTAGAAATCTTGATTCTGGCTTGGTTTCATCCAGCTCAGCATTTCACATGATGTACTCTTCATATAAGTTAATTAAGCAAGGTGACAATATACAGACTTGTTGCATTCCTTTCCCTATTTGGAACCAGTCTGTTCTATGTCCAGTTCTAACTGTTACTTCTTGACCTGTATACAATTACTCAAGAGGCAGGTCAGGTGGTCTGGTATTCCCATCTCTTGAAGAATTTTCCACAGTTTGTTGTGATCTACACAGCCAAGGGCTTTGGCATAGTCAATAAAACAGAAGGGGATGTTTTTCTGGAACTCTCTTGCTTTTTTGATGATCCAGAAGATATTGACAATTTTATCTTGGTTCCTCTGCGTTTGTGAAATCCAGCTTGAACATCTGGAAGTTTATGGTTCACGTAATGTTGAAGCCTAGCTTGGAGAATTTTGACCATTAATTCTAGCGTGTAAGATGAGTGCAATTGTGCGGTAGCTTGAGCATTCTTTGGCATTGCCTTTCTTTGGGTTTGGAATGAAAACTGACCTTTTCCAGTCCTGTGGTCACTGCTGAGTTCTCCAAATTTGCTGACATATTGAGTGCAGCACTGTAACAACATCATCTTTTAGGATTTGGAATAGCTCAACTGGAATGCCATCACCTCCACTAGCTTTGTTTGTAGTGATGCTTGATAAGGTCAACTCGACTTCACATTCCAGGATGTCTGGCTGTAGACGAGTGGTCACAACGTCATGATTATCTGGGTCATGAAGATCTTTTTTGTATAGTTCTTCTGTGTAGTCTTGCCATCTCTTCTTTATATCTTCTGCTTCTCTTAGGTCCATAAAATTTCTTTCCTTTATTGTGCCCATCTTTGTATGAACTGTTCCCTTGGTATCTCTAATTTTCTTAAAGAGATCTCTAGTCTTTCCCATTCTATTGTTTTCCCTTATTTCTTTGCATTGATCGCTGTGGAAGACTTTCTTATCTCTCCTTGCTATTCTTGGAACTCTGTATTCAAATGGATATATCTTTCCTTTTCTCCTTTGCCTTTCTCTTCTCTTCTATTCAGATATTTGTAAGCCCTCCTCAGACAACCGTTTTGCCTTTTTGCGTTTCTTTTCCTTGAATATGGTCTTGATCCCTGCCTCTTGTACAATATTATGAACCTCTGTCCATAGTTCTTCAGGCACTCTGTCTATCTGATCTAATCCCTTGAATCTATTTGCCACTTTCACTATGTAATCGTAAGGGGTTTGATTTAGGTCATACCTGAATGGTCTAGTGGTTTTCCTTACTTTCCTCAATTTAAGTCTGAATTTGGGAACAAGAAGTTCATGGTCTGAGCCACAGTCAGCTCCTGGTCTTGTTTTTGCTGACTGTATAGAACTTCTGCATCTTTGGCTGCCAAGAATATAATCAATCTGAGTTAATTATTGACCATTTGTTGATGTACATGTGTAGAATCTTTTCTTGTGTTGTTGCAAGTGGGTGTTTTCTATGGCCAGTATGTTCTCTTGGCAGAACTCTATTAGCCTTTGCCCTGCTTCATTCTGTACTCCAAGGCCAAATTTGCCTGTTACTCCTGGTGTTTCTTGACTTCCTACTTTTGCATTCTAGTTCCCTATAATGAAAAGGACATCTCTTTTGGGTATAAGTTCTAGAAGTTCTTTAGGTCTTCATAGAACCATTCAACTTCAGCTTCTTCAGCATTACTGGCTGAGACATAGACTTGGATTACTGTGATATTGAATGGTTTGCCTTGGAAACAAACAGAGATCATTCTGTCATTTTTGAGATTACATCCAAGTACTTCATTTTGGACTCTTTTGTTGACTATGATGGTTACTCCATTTCATCTAATGGATTCTTGCCCACAGTAGGAGATATAATGGTCATCTGATTTAAATCCACCCATTCCAGTCCATTTTGGTTCTCTGGTTACTAAAATGTCAATGTTCTCTCTTACCATCTCCTGTTTGACCACGTGTAATTTTTCTTGATTCATGGACCTAACATTCCAGGTCCGTATGCAGTATTGCTCTTTACAGCATCAGACTTTACTTCCGTCACAGGTCACATCCACAACTGGGTGCTGTTTTTGCTTTGGCTCCGTCTCTTCACCTTTTTTGGAGTTATTTCTCCACTGATCTCCTGTAGCATATTGGGCACCTACTGACCTGGGGAGTTCATCTTTCAGTGTCCTATCTTTTTGCCTTTTCATACTGTTCATGATTCTTATTGTTCATTAACCATGCATTCAATAGTCTTATATTCTTTCTTAAACTATATTTTAGCTTAGGAATCCAAAGTTGGACAGGTTTTTGTCTTTTTTTAAACTTATTAACCTCACTACTTTAAAAATGCCTTCCATGTATACCCATTTGCATTATTCCTGACAAGAATTCATGTATTATTCTTATCATTTCCCCTACCTGTTATATGCCTTTTATGTCTGACTGCTTTAATGATTTTTCTCTTTATTTCCAGTTTGCAGGAATTACTTCAAAGTGTCTAGGTGTCATTTAATCATATTTACTCTTCTTGGTATTTTTCTGAGGTCCTAGAATATGTAGATCGTTGTTTCTATGGAAAATTTTGACCTTTTTTAATACAGTTTTTCTTTTTTATTTTCTTTCTTCTGCTTCTACAGTGAAATGTTACATTAGACTTTAACTCACTGATAGCTAAGTTCACTAAGCTTTAGTCCCAAATTATTCAATTCTAAAGTTTTAATTTGATTGTTTTTGTTTATGTTTTTTGCTTTTAAAGACTTTTTGGAGACATTTTTGAAAAGCAGTTTTAGGTTTACAGCAAAACTGAGAAGTAATTGGTACAGAGGTTTCTGATATATGCCTGCCCCTACACATGCATAGAGTTTCCCATTACAACATATTCACCTGAACTGTACATTTCTTACCAAAAATGAATCTACATGGACATATCATAATCATTCGAAGTTCACATTTTACCATTGGGTTCACTCTCAGTGCCACATGTTCTATGAGTTTGAACAAATGTATAGTGATATATGGGTTTCCCTGATGGCTTAGATGGTTAAGAACCTGCCTGCAACGCAGGAGATCCAGGTTCAATCCCTAGGTTGGGAAGATCCCTTGGAGAAGGGAATGGCTACCCATTTCAATATTCTTGCCTGGAGAATTCCATAGACAGAGGAGTCTGGCAGGCTACAGTCCACGGAGTCACAAAGAGTCAGACATGTCTGAGTGACTAACAGTTTCACTTTCATAATAATATATATCCATCATTTTACCCTCATTTTCATGCCCTAAAATGATTGTTTTATAGCTTTCAATTCTCTGAATATATTCCACATCTGTCCATTCATTATTTATACCTTTTCTTATAGATCATGATCTGTTAATCCCAATATCTGAGTCACTAGTGGTTCTGCATTTATTTATTTTGATTATGAGTTCATTTTTTTTAATTTTGTTTGCAACATTCACTGGAATTTATGAATATATTATGGTGGAAATTAATATATACTATTATTTTGCTTTATTCATTTTGCTTTTTCCTGAAAAGTACATTCTTTCTTATGCCTGCTGGCAAAAGTGAGGAGATAACCATTCACATATTACTAAGTGCAAATTGATTTTTGTGGGCTGCAGGTTTTGATAATTGCTATAGATGCTACAGCTAGTATATTGGATCTTTTCAAGGTTGACTCCTGGGATCAGATTGTTACTTGCCTTTAGATTCATTACTAGCAGAGCTTCTAGTTTCAGAAACTACAAATATAGTACACAAACACTATATTGTTTCTGACTTTCATTCTAAACTTCACTGATCTAATAATAAAAAAGTGGAACAGTAGAAAAGAGACTGCATAAAGATTTAGCAGGCAAAAATTCTTAAAACAATTATTAAAAATCAAAATTATTCCTAACTGCAACAACATCTCTACATAAAAAAGTATCTGTGGTTAACAGTAGTAGTTACAATGAGCTTCCCTGGTGGCTCAGACAGTAAAGGCATCTGCTTGCAATGTGGGAGACCTGGGTTCGATCCCTGGGTGGGAAAGATCCCCTGGAGAAGGAAATAGCAACCCACTCCAGTACTCTGTACTGGAAAATTCCATGCATGGAGGAGCTTCGTAGGCTACAGTCCATGGGGTCACAAAGAGTAGGACACGACTGAGCGACTTCACTTTCACAGTAGTTACCAAGGTAAAGTAATACCCTGCAATTGAAATTATAGAGTTTTTAGATGACTATAAATTACAGATAAATATTCCTCAATTATATGTGTTTGTAACTTAGTTGCTCAGTCATGTCCTATCCTTTGTGACCTCCCAAAATTGTGTTACAATAAAGGTTCTTGGTTTTATAAACCACAGTAACTCTTTAAATTCGTTCTGGAAAATAATAATTTCTGTTTTCAATGATAAGGGAAAAAACTCTGTCAAAACTTTATATTTTATTTTTATTTTTGTAAGATCTTACAAGTTAAATTTTTTATCTAAACTTCAGTTCTTTCAAGGTTTTTTATTTCTGTCAGTAAGTTTGTAATAATACCCCCCCAATCCCTGACAACTAGTTTCCTCACATAAAATAATGAACCTTAAAGATACATAAAACCTAAAATTCTGTTTAGGGAAAAAGTAAAGAGAAACTTAAGAGAAAACTTATTGGAAAAACTAACAATGTCATGTCATGAGGTTAATACTGATGTCATGAGGAGAACTCTGTTAGAAAGCCGTTGTTAAATTAATTTGATTATGATAATATAGAAATGATATTTATCACCTCAGTTAACGACAGAAATAATACTAAGTCTTTATAGTTCTAGTTCTTCCCATTTCTACTATTTAAATTATGACAAATATGTATAAATATACATCTCTCTCTATATATATACAGAGAGAGAGAGACAGAGACAGAGACTGAGAGACATAGACAAACTATTCCAGTATGTGTAAAATACTGAGGTAATTCTTAGAAATTTCATCAGACATTAATATTATTGATATATTTTATGTAACCTCTATGCACAAAACCATATTTTCCAAATACATAATGAAAAGCCTCTAATATTTTCAAAAGAACCTGAAATTTGTAATCTAAGGAAGTTGAATTTGAAATTAGCTCTACCTTAGCTGGTGACAAGTTCTATCCATCTAAAATATGGATAATAAACAAATTTTCAGTATTCTTAGGAAGAATATATGAGATGTAAATGGACTGTGCCTGGCATATTGATTATCCTAATTAATATAAATAGTTGTATTAGAAAAATCAGAAGAGTGTTCAGAGCACATTCAAGAATAAAAACATTAAAGGTACAATTTTTACTCTGGGATTGATTTTCTGTCTGCCTCTCAGCTTCACCATGGCAACTCTGAAAATACTTAAATATCACACAGAGTTTTCATATGGATTAACCAGTAGGCAGCTTTATGCTACTCCATGAAGTGGATTCATATGGTGAGTCCTCCTATCTTACTGAGAAAATGATGCAATTTCATTTAAGAAAATACAATATCCATAGTTACTAGAGGCATTTTGAACTGCCTCCTTATAATAGTTATGCATTTATTCTATTCCATCCACACACTTAATGCTTCTTGTACCCAGGAATACTCATATCTGGGAGTAAACTTTCATGAGTGAGCACATAACATAAAATAAAGGAAAATCTTGCAATTTTCCCTATGCTTCAAACTATTTGAAAGCTTCCCTGTTCTTCTTTTTAAAAATAAGTTTCCTTCATTAATTCAGTTTATAGTGTATGCACATGATTTACTAAAACAGAATGCACTACCCATGAATACCTTTATTAGATTCTTTTGTTTTTTGTGTATTAGAACTGAGGAAAATGGAGAGGAAGTAAGAATTTTTTTAATTAATTTATTTTTAATTGGATGCTAATTACAATGTTGTGGGGTTTTTTTTTTGCCATATATCGACATGAATCAATCAGGGGTGCACATGTGTCCCCCTACAAAGCACTATGGAAAGGTCCCTGTAATTAGGCAACATATAAGGTTGTTTATAAGATAGTTTGATGGAAAAGTAGAAATCAATTTTTTTAATTAACCTAAAGAATAATTAATACATCCTGATTTACAAAACCAGATATGACAATACCTGTGTTTTTTATTTCATTGTTCTATTTACATTACATAAAATGTTAAAAAATGAAAAATTACTTGTTTCTTTTCTACCGTTTCATCATATATCTAGAGAAACTTTCTTCCTAATTACCTGGGTCAAAGATAGCAAGTGCCAATAGTTTACCAAATTATTTGCCAAAGTAATCCTCAATATCTGGATTTTTATTAGTTGGTTTCAACTGGAGAAAACGTTATTCAAATCATCCCTTTTATCATATCTGGGAATAATTAATCCTGCTTGAGTCTTTCTTACTAAGCTCATTAGTTTTCATGATTCTCCTTCATTGCTGAATAGATTTTATTCATAACACAACAAAATAAATAAATTTTTACAAAATGTATTTCCCAGACATTTCTTTCTAAATCTATTTATCTTCTTTCTATATCTATCATCTATACTAAGATAGAAATCTACAGGAACGTATATATATATATATATCTGCATCTATGTATCTATATCTATATATTTGTATCTATATCTACATGTACTATAATAGTGAAAATTATCTACAGGAGAATTTACATATGAATTTGGAGAGTAAAATCCTGTGGACAGTAAGTGTGTACTTGATTGAATGAGTGACACTTGACTACCGATGAATTAGCTTTTCATGGGTTTATTGCAGCTAGTTGATAAGTTTCCTATTATCTAACTGTGATGGATCATAGAACTTGCTGAAAATAATAACGGCAAGAAAACTAGTGCTCATGTGATCCTCGAATCTCTAAGAACATAATAGTAAAATCAATGATTTCTGTTAAGTAGAAACCTTCTGCGTGTGGTATGAGACTCTGGGCTGATTCTACCTGTTAACAAAGTCAGTGTTGCCATATTGTCTGGGTGTCTTCCAGGTTAAACTGACTGAGCCTGGATTATATTAGTGGTTCTATAGTAGCAAAATTGCATCTGGAGACCATACGCACACTTTCTTTCTTACCAATTTTCACTTGGTTGTATTTATTGAACTTATGGAAGTGTTGAGTGAGTCATGGCAAGCTGCCTGTCAAGTGAAAGGTACCATCCAGCCTGGCTGAAGTAAGCACAAGGACTCAACATCTTTATATATAAGTGGCTTGTAGGCAACAACTTGGCTACTTCATATTAATAACTGCATGTGTAAGCAATAAAATCACTATTATTATATGAACAAAATTATACTTGGAGTTCTGTCTTTTTATCTAATGGAGGAATTTGATAAAATGTGGGAAGGCCTTCCATCCAACCTTCTACTGAGATGTCCCCTCAGATTCTCTGTATGTTTCTGATACAAGACAACATAACACTTCCATTGTTGAATTATCTCAATGGCAATGCCTGGCTGTTTCTTAAGTTCTAGATTTGGAAGAAAAGTGGTGGGGGTGGGGAATAAAACTAGCCTAGCTGCCAAATTTCTCAAGAAGTTGAGATGTAACGTCTGTAGGCTATAGGTACAGGTGATTCCATTATCAAATTATAAGTTGTACTCAACAAACTCATAACAATTTTCAAGTGTAACCCTGTCAGTCTAAAGTGCGATGTAGGTTGGTGTCTGGAAAAAGAAATTTCTAATCTTTTCACTTGATATCTCTCTTTTGCATTTCCCAATAACTGATCTGAGTTCTTTACTCTAAAACAATAACTCTCAATGGCAGGTAATTTTGCTGCTCCAGGGACATTTGGAAATGTCTAGAGATATTTTTGATTGCCACAACTGGGGAGAATGGGTACTATGGGCATGTAGTGGGCAGCAGCCATGGATTCTACTAAACAACGATTCCACGTCTCTTGCATTTCCTGGATCTCAGGCGAATTCTTTACGACTGAGCCACCTGGGAAGCCTATAATAAATACTGCAGATCAAAAGAGAGTTATTTGACTGAAATTGTCAATTGTTCCAAGTTCGAGAAGCAGTGATGTGTAATTAACTCAAGTATTGAACATATATAATTTTAAAGTCATATTGCTTTCTGTTTTATTGATATATAATTGAGATACAATATTACATTAGATTCAAGTATACTGCTATTGTGACGACATTTTATACATTATGGAATGATCACCACAGCAAATCTGAAAATCTTCTGTTTCAATTCAAAGTTATGAAAATAACAATATTATTGACCATATTCATTATGCTGTATATTACATCCTAATGGCTTATTTATTGTATAACTGGAAGCTTGTACTTATTAATCCACTATATTTACCTCAACATTCTAACACCCTTCCCCTCTGGCAACCATCTATTTGTTCATTCTCTATAAATATGGAGGTTTTCATTTTGTTTTGCTTGTTTGTTTTCTTTTTTAAAATGCCACATTGTGAGATCAAAAGGTATTTGTCTTTCTATATCTGTCTTCTTTAACTTAGCATAATACCACTTAGATCCATCCATGATGTCACAAATGGCAGGGCTTCATTTTTCAAGGGTGACTAATATTCCTGTGTGTGTGTGTGTGTGTGTGTGTGTGTGTGTGTGCACGTGCACCATCTTCTTTAGCCATTCATCTATCAATGAGTACTTAAGTTGCTTTCATATACTGTCTATTGTAAATAATGCCACAATGAACATTGATAACACTGATGTATATTTATCTTTTCAAATTCGTGTTTTTTTGTTTTTTTCAGGTAAATACCAAGAAGGGAATTTGCTGGATTGTATAGGAGTTCTACTTTAAATTTTTGGAGGAACATCCATACTGTTTCTATAGAGGCAGTTTTCAATCCCACCAATAGTGCATGAGGGGTCCATTTTCTCCACATCCTTGACAACACTTGGTATTTGTTTTCATATTTATCATAGCCATTCTGACCAGTGTGAAGTGGTATCTCATTGTGGTTTTGACATGTATTTCTCTAATGATTAGTGATACTGAGCTTCTTTTCAGTTGCCTGTTGACCATCTGCATATCTTCTCTGGAAAAATGTATATTTGAGTCCTCTGTCCATCTTTGAATCGGGATTTACTTTTGGTTGTTAAGTTGTATAAGTTCTCTGCATCTTTTGAATATTAACACATCATTGGATGAATGATCTGTAAAAGTCTTCTCCATTCCATAGGTCGCTTTTAAACTTTGTTGATAGTTTCATTCACTATGAAAACCCTTAGTTTAATGTATGCCCATTTGTTTATTTTTGCCTTTGCTTCCCATATTGTTTTTTACATTGATGAGAGTATATTTAGAAACAGGAAAGTGACTTGAGCAGTATCACAGAGCTAAAAGTAAATCAGTTGAATCCAGATTTTCCTGGATTCATAAGCAATACTTTATCAATATATTAAGATAATGCTTGCTTCTCATAGCAAAGGTATCATTAATTTCAGAGGTAATTCGTGTCCCTTCTTGTTGTTAATTGGTTCTAAGACAGGTAACCAAAACCAGAAAAATTCTGAAAGCCTTTTAGCATGATTTTACCTCTCTAACTGTATGAGTATATGCCTAGGTGTTCTTTCAGCTGTAATAATATTGCCAAAAAAGGGTTCATAATTATCTTACTTCTCCACTCCATGGGATATCTGCCAGTTATTTAATTTGCATATTGTTCCTTTCTGTTGGGTGGGAGGAGAGAGGAGTGGAAACTATAAATCTTCTGTAGTTCACTTAACTCTGTGTCTAGCAAATGCTCATTCCTTGTCTTAAGTACTGATGTACAATTCTTCTATATGCACTTTACAGATAATTTGCTATAAATATGCACAAGGAGTAGTGCGTACTTCTAGAGGTCTATGATCAATTTCTACTCATGACTCTTGAAATTTTTTTTTTTTTTTTAGTAAGTGAGGAAACTTTTTAAAATATAACTTGGCAAAGTAATATTGGAGTAGAATAGCAAGGCTCAGTTTAGTATCACTGATGATATCTATGAGAAGAAAGAAATACTGGAGGCAAAAGTGGATCATATGTTAGCCTCAATTTGTAGAGGTCATGGATATCTCTTTAGGTAAGAGATACGAGAGAAATTAAAATCAGAAACACAAATTGTGAAACATAAGCTACCACTCTACTTTGGTTTGCAGCAGTGGTGTGAAAAGTAGATTTTTTTTTTAACAGAGAAATAATCATGAGGAGCTTGGTATAGTCAACTCATAGTGACTCTTTAATCATATTTTCTTTACCATGTTTATGTTCTACCTGCACACTCACTTGCTAAAGTTTAAAATTTCCATTGTAAACATATACTTTTTATTCTTCAATATAGAACATTTTTTCATAGAGACTAAAAATTTCACTTAAATTTGTCTATATCTTTTCTTCCAGTGTTATTGATATAATTAAAATACAGCATTATACAAGTTTAAGGGATATCACACAGAGATTTAAAATACATCATGAAATAATTATCACAATAAATTTAGTGAATATCTGTCATATATATATATATATATATGAAAAAAAAAGTTTTACCTCATGAGAACTCTTTGGATTTACTCTCTTTACTTTCATATATAACATACAATAGTGTTAATTATATTAATCATGTTGTACATCACCCCTAGTACTTATTTATCTTATAACTGGAAATTTGTACCTTTGACTACCTGTATCCAATTGCCACTCTACATCTGAAAACCACAAATATGATCTCTTTTTCTATGATTTGTTTGTTTGTTTGCCCTTTGAGGTATAATTGACCTAGAATACTATGTTAGTTCCTAACATAGTATAACATAGTATAACATAGTAAAATTGTTATGAACTCAACGTATGATTTGATATTTCCATACATTATAAATAATCCCCCAATTTAAAATTTTATATAGTTGTTAAACTATTGACTTCAATTTCTTACAAACTATTTTTATTCTTTAATAAAAATTTACTTTTGAAGACAGATGTAACTTTTTAGGTATTTCCAGCTAGTCTGTGTTCTCCTCACTCTTACCTCCCCAACTTCCCCTCTAAATGCTTCTCCCTGTTTCAATTCAGCAACAGTCATGTCCAGGAAGATTTTTTTCTTTTGGCAACAAAAGTGAGAATGAAAAGTAACTGAGATGGAGGCTATATTGCAGCAAACACAAAAACTGTAATGTGCTTCTAGGAAAAATATGGTGGACTAACCACAAGAAAGAAAGGCACTCTGGATGAGGAAGTAATAGCAATTGTCTTAGAGAGGGCATGAGGGCAGAATTATAGCTCCTGAATTGGCTCAGTTTAAACTTGCAGGAGACTTAAGAGACATGGATTTGATCCTTGGGTCGTGAAGATTTCTGGAGAGGAGCATGGCAACCCATTACAGTATTCTTGCCTGGAGAGTTCCCATGGACAGAGGAGCCTGATGGGCTATAGTCCATAGGGTAGCAAAGAGTCAGACATGACTGAAGCAACTGACCACGCACACAAACTTGTACCGCTACACTGTTGAGGCTGGAGAAACTTAAGCTCCCTTGTTTTAGCATTATCAACAGCATCTTGGTACTAATGCCAGAGGACAATATCCTCTGCCATGTATTATCTGTCAACACAACCCATGCTTAACAACAAGCCATTTTCCCATTTCTCTCACTGAAATCTGAGTAATCCTTAGTTAAAAAAATGAAGATATATAATCTGTTGTGATTTTTTAAAAACTCTATATTCTATATTTTTTCAGAGTGTATTTTACTAATTTTTTGACATGTTTGCTGTTTCATTGTAATAGCAACATTGATGTTATTTGAACATTGTTCATGGCTTTTCTTCTAATTAGAATAGAATATGTTCTAAACTTATCAAAAATATAAAAATATACTTTAGATTCTTAATATGGCTTTGGTTGCTTGTTAGTTTTTTATTTTTAATAAAATATTTTAACATTTCATTTTTTTAAATTCATATCTAATTCTTGAGTAGTTTATGAAGAAACAAATACTCATTTCTACAACACAATGAGAACCTACATATCATCCTATATTTGCTTTAATCTAGAGATCAAGTAACTGCTTTTTTTTTTAATAAATTTATTTATTTTAGTTGGGTGCCAATTACTTCACAATATTGTAGTGGTTTTTGCCATACATTGACACGAATCAGCCACGGGTTTACATGTGTTCCCCATCCTGAACCCCCCTCCCACCTCCCTCCCCATCCCATCCCTCCGGGCCATCCCATTGCCCCAGCCCTGAGCATCTGTCCCATGCATCGAACATGGAATGGTGTTCTGTTTCACATATGTTAATATGCATGTTTCAATGCTATTGTCCCAGAACGTCCCACCTTCACCTTCTCCCTCAGAGTCCATAAGACTGTTCTATGCATCTGTGTCTCTTCTTAAGCACCTGCAAACCTCCCATGGATGTGGTAAGAGCAGAAGATAAATAAACAAGCAGTACATATGCTGGCCTTAGAGAGATTACACTCTCATGGGGGAAAAACAAAGGCAACAAATAAAACACAATGCTTATACAGAAAATGTATGTGTATAAAATATTCAGTGAGCACAGACACAAAAAACGTGATATATTTAATTTGGGCTGGGTGGGAAAGGGAAGGATATACAAATGAGCATAAAATATAGTTTTCCAAAAAAAATCATAAACCATCCTGTAATCCACAATTTTAATTTTCTTGTTTTAATATCAACTTTGGTATTACTAAGTAGTGCGTGGGTGCTCAGTCAGTTCAGTTTTGTCTGATTCTCTGTGATCCTATGAACTGTAGCCCACCAGGCTCCTCTGTCCATGGGGTTTCTCCAAGCAAGAATACTGGAGTGTGTTGCCATGCCCTCCTCCAGGGATTTTTCCCAACCCAGGGATTGAACCCAGGTCTCCCACATTGCAGGTGGATTCTTTAACATCTGAGCCACCAGGGGAAACCTGCACCAACTGCACACTTCATCTGAAGTATTCTTTCCTTCTATTGTCCTGTGACCGACTGCTTCTTTACTATCACATTCCATCTTTTACATCACCTTCCTGGAGAAGCCTTCCCTGACCAGTCTGATTTAGAACATAAGTTCCCCAAGAGTGGGGAGTAGGAAACGTCTTTGTTTTGAAAATCTTTCTATTATATTACTAGGTCCTAGAACAGCATGTGACATGTGCCATTAAACATTTTTCAACAATGAACAAACATTACTTCTAATCCAGAAATATCTTTTCATCCCTTTTTTCCAACACATCATAGTTCAGAGTATTGTTGCCTTTTTCCTTATAATACTAACCACCTTGATGGAATTCTTTCAGATTTACCTTCTGTGATCTTGTTGCTTCCATTTCCAACAATCTACATTAGTTTTCCACATTTCAAGGAATGAGGTTCCATTCATGATTTTCTCTTATCCAACCCAGGCTTGCTTGTTCCATGCAGTGTCACTTATAATTCCCCCATCCTCCCCTTTCCTGAAACCCCCCTTTCCTGAAACCAAGCTATTGCATTCACTCATCTTGATAAACTGGATTTATCTGTCTATTGAAGATACCCTGTACATTTGTCAACTATGATTTTTTATTTCATTTCCTAAACTCAGACTGATTACAAAATCTTATCAGCTAAGTTATACATTTGCCTGTAAGTCTCAGTTCAAATCTCATCTTTTGAGGAGAATTAATGTCTCTCCTTTGTGAATAATATAAGAAGCACTTTATCGAAAGTACAGACTGAATGCATGCATGCATTCTCAATCACTTCAATTGTGTTCAACTCTTTGTGACGCTATGGACTGTAGCCCACCAGGCTCCTCTGTCTGTCAGATTCTCCAGGCAAGAATACTGGAGTGGGCTGCCATTCTCTCCTCCAGGGGATCTTCCATACCCAGGGATCAAACCAGTGTTTTCTGTATTTCCAGTATTGCAGGTGAAATTTTTACCCCCTGAGACACCTTGGAAGCCCACAGAGTGAATATCTTACATCGGTTGCCCATTCCCATTTCTACACAAGGCAGCTAACTTGGCTCAGGCAGGAATAAACTCTTAGTACACATTTTTAAGTTCTCATCTTATCTAACATGTGTCTTGCACAGAAAGGCCCAGTAAATAAGTATTGAATGGTTATTTGGATGTTTACAATTTCATAATACTAGTATAGTCTGACATTTCAGTTTATTAGTATCAAGAATTATTTCATAAAGTATACATTCAAAATTTCCAAGTAGAAAGCAACTATTTAAATTATATATGCCTTTAAACTTCTGAAAATCAAAGAGAAGAACTATGTCACTATTATGCATATGGATTTTATTTCCTGTCTATTCTTATATTTTTGCTTTATGTTTACTTTAGTTTTAAACTGAATTTTTTGTCTTCTTTAAGATTTTTATTTTGATTCTTTGATTTTGTTTGTTTGTTTTTCTCCTTAGGACACAAAGACGCTTGGTTGAACTTCCCCATCTAAATACTTTATAATTCATTATAACTGCAGCTCTCTTTTGAAAGTATTTCTGTCATTACTAGCTCTGAATACCCTGCTGCTTTTGAGATGGAAGCTGCCAAAAACCCTACCAACCCATCAATATCCAACATTTGTTATCCTAGGGATTGTACCCTTATTTCTTATCTTGGGTTCTATAAAATTGAGTTCTTATTAGTAAAATAAAAGTGTACTTTTATTTCAAAAAACTGAAATGCCACATTCATGTATACGCATTCATTCAGTTTGATACCGAACATTTTGAAAGAATCTATTACAAATACTCAATACAATTTCTTATGTTAACTAAAATTCTAAAGGTAGTTAATGCATCATGCAATCTTGAATAGGTACACAGATTATGCTTGGCAGTGACTCTAACAAAGGTTTTATGTAAGGATTCAGATCTCAGTGAACAAAATAATTTTTTATCTTTAAAAAATGTTAATTGAAGAATTAACTTGTTAATTCAAGAATTTAGAAGTAGCTTTGGTTGGTTGCTCTTCTAGGATGTGTCATTTCTTAAATGATATTTGAAAGTTTTATGAATTGAGAACTACATAGCATTCAGTATCTAATTTCCTTATCTCATCCCTCTGAAATGCATTACCTGATGTCACATCTCTAACCGGTCCCAGTGAAATGTGACAAAACACTCATTGCTTAATGTTCCATTTACAATGCAGAAGATTTTATAGCTGTTCCATTTTCTTGTAAGTTTGTATGGCAAATGTCTTCTGCAGAATAAATTTAAGTATTGAGCAAATGATCAGACGATTTGAAATGTATCCTCTAGGTTAAACTATTCTGAAATCTTTAAGGGTAGTGCTTCTTTAAAAAGTATAAAATAAAAATGTTAGTTAAAAGAAACAGTCCCTTAACATTGCTCATAAAGGATTTTGCTGTTGTGTTTCTGTTTGTTTTAGAAATATCTTTTCTGAAATATGTATTTTTGATACATCCACATTTAATTCCGTGTTAATTTATTTTCTCACTGGAAAAGTGTATGTTATAAAAATAAGCTTTTTCCATTTGCTATTCCTGAATAACAAAGTATGTGGTGGAAAATATGTCTTTATTTTCAAAGGACTAAGAACTATTAGTAAGTCAAATTTGAAATTTAAAACATAATAAAACAAAATTGATCTTTTTTTTAAAAATGATCACACCAATACAACTACTACTACTAATATAAGTACTGAGCCAAGTACTGGACTAATCGCATTCTTTGTTTCACTGAATGTTTAAAATGATCCTAGAATGGAGATTATAGAGAAAAATTCAATATTTTACCTAAATTCTTGATACAAGTGGCAAAAGATATATTTTATTTAACATCAAAGGCAGAGACAGTATGAGCTATTAACTCCTGTATGATTCTACTTCTTTCTTCCTTCAAATCATTATGCATGTATATAAATACACACACAAATATATATGCTTTTCACACATTGAATCAATTCTTATACACACACAATTGGTTTAATGTGGGAAAACATATTTCTAAAACACTAGGAAACCTGTGATTATGCAGAAGGGTTTTGTAAAGTTTCAAATGTTTAGGTTTATATGTCTCTGAAAGAAATACTTTTCTCTCATGCTATCCAGTACAGGATATCAGAAGGTATGTTGGTTATTTGGCCAAATTAACTCATAATTCATTCTCAACTCAGTTTAGAAATCCATATAACTGTCCAGAATTAGGTGCTATAGCTGTTTTCCAAGTCAATATTTATTTGCTATTTGTTATTCAATAAGTAATATGTCAAAATAGTGCTTCAGGGAAATTTAATGTGGCCAAAATAAATGTATACATTATTGAGACACATTTATTTTCTCTTGTTTTATTTATCCAAAGTTTGTTTTTTCATCTGCTTTGTTTCTTAATTTTGAAATATATAATAGAAAAGGGAATATTCAAGTTCTATATATTTGTTAGGATATATTAACCAACTTATTCCTTCATTGTTTTCCTCTTTACTACATGCTTTGAGGCATTGTATAAATAGTAAATGTGGTGTCTGCCAAAGCAGACATACACATACACACCTAGTACATTTTTGTCTTCATAGTTTGAACACTAGTAATACAATACCAAACTGAACAAGCTAATTTTCATTCACACAATTGAAATTCAGTTAGAAAAAATATTCTTATAATTATTAATGTAAGAGTTAAGATTTATTTTAATATGTACTGCTTGATACTGTATCATTCCCTCTGAAAATTCCCACCCCCACATCTTTGACTTAAATGTTGACAATACAATCATATTAACATGTTAGGCAAATGATTTACAAAGAAGAAATAACTATTTAACCAACAATATTTTAGACTCTGTGTGAGGAGTGAAATTTGAAATGGAGAGCAGGACAGATGTGGTCTTTCCTCTGAGTGTTTACAACATAAATCAGAAAACAAGCAATTAAAACAGAAGAGAAAAAAAAAACACAGAAGAGAAAAATGTGATACTGTAGTAGCTGAAGCTAAACAAGATCAGGAGCATGGTGAGATGATAAACACTTCTAAAATACCTAAAGAGCATGACTTTTGAGGTGATACCAGAAAAAAATGACTAAGATGTATTCAGAAAAACAGGGAGGAAATGATCAAATGAGATATTACAATCAGTACTAAGACTGAGAGATGTGAGAAGAATCAAACAACCCAAGAATGGAGTGCAAAATCAAGAAAGATGAGCACTGAAAGCACAGAAGTATGTGGAGACCAGGCTGGAATGGCTCTGTGAGTCTTTTTAAAGAGTTTGCTGAACTATCCCAGAGACAGGGGAAGCCCTTTTAATTTGTAACCTGCATCATTCATTTCACGTCAAAATATCAGTCTTCTTTCATTCTGGTGAAAAGATGGCATGGGGACAGTAAAAGTTGGGCAAAAATAAGATGCAATATTTTTAAATCTTGTTGATACAAAAAAAATGTAGAAAAGATGTTAAAGCTATATCTGGCTTAATGGAGGCTTAGAAAAGTACAAGGGCATATAGGGAGAAAATCATACCTACTCCCTAGATTTGCCTTCATATGGCAGGCTGAACTCAGCCAAGGTTGTGAGCAGACATTGAGAACTGTAACGAGGAAAGGCAACATAAATGGGGGTAGGGGGAAGGAACAGCAAGTCATTACTCATTGACATAGAACATGTGGGCCTATGAACCTAATGCAGAAGAGAAAGGAAACATTTGAATTCTTGTATCATTCAGCATAAAATGACAGACTTATTTGCTGTTATCTGTTCCTCTTGCCTCATATTTTCCCTTAATGTATATGCACAGCTGTTGTTTCTGACCCAAGAGAATTTATATTCAACCAATTAGTCTATGGTTTTAAGGGGATTTTTTTCATAGTTGTCATTCATCAAGATTTTAAGGTAATAAGTTTAGTTAGAAACACATGTTTTTTATTCCTTGTGGAGTAACTTCTCAGGTAAATTAATACTGTATTGCAAAAAATTCCAAGTTCTGTAATATTAAATATGCAAAATTATTAAGTCATTTGGAAATCATTACCTTCCTATTTCTTAAGCAATGAATTTTTAAATCTTATTTAAGGCTTTCCCTGAATTTTAAAAATAAATGGCAGAGGAGAATTGTATTTTTTGCAAACTGTGTTACATTGGCACTCAGACTCTAGTAAAAATGATTGCTTAGATTATTGAGGTTTTGGTTTAGTCATTAATTGTTTCCTCTAGGTTTCAAAAATATCAGAAAAGGATAATCAGAGGAAAGGGATCTAGAAAAGTGTGCTACCTCAAGGAAGCAATATTTCTCACACGATTCTCTCATTTCCCAGTCTTCTCATATACCTCTCCCCAACCATATTTCCATTACATGCCAAATTTTGATCATATCAGATATACAGCCATGCTATAAATTACAGGAATTATTATGGTAGATTATGAGTTCAGGCTAACTCATAACAGCACAAATTTTAATTTATATCAAATTCTAGCATACAGTATTCAGTAGATCCTTGTCTTTATATGTTACTTAATTTTTTTCATTTTATTTAACTTTAAAGAGGGATTCATAAAGCCTACCTTAAATAAGATCGATAATTAAAGGTGATAATTTAATGAGCTGGCTATATTAAGGCCTTGGTTTCTTCTTCATACATAGCAAATTGTCAAGAAATAACAATACTAACTATTTTATTACTACTGTGTTTTTTTTCCATCCACAGCTAGTTTCAGCTTAAAAAATACATCTGGGAAACTGAATATTTAAAGTATAAATTGATGTTTCCAAATCTATTTGGAAACTGAATTTCATGATGTGTATAACATAGCAAGCTAATGTGTTATTTGAATATAACCGCTACTTGATTGAGAAGCCAATTACATTTACTGTTAGAAATTGTACTGATCTTTACAGCATGGACATAAAAAAGGTGAAAATTGTTGCCAAGCCCCAGTAGGAAAAAAGAAAAACAGTAGACAATACCCAAAAATCCAGTCAACTAATACTGCTTTTGTAAGTATCCAACTATCTAAGAGTGAAAATAGGAGGATTTTATTCTAACTCTAACAATAATTAATTGGTTATTTCATTAAGCCATTGCAAAATGACTATATGCTTATATCTACAGATACAACATTTTCGGTAATGTGCTAGATTGTCCGATAACTAAAAGCCACTGACCACCCCCTTATAAAGTGGGGACAATGTTTTTTAGAATTTCCTTTCATACCGTGTCATGGGCTAGAATTTGATAATGAGGGACAAGTCCTATAATATTCGGGATGCAGAAGTGGCAAAGAAGTCCTTCTGCTCAAAAGGTCGTGGCATACAGGTGGGAGGAATTTGCAGAACTCAGATACGTTTAAGAACTTTCTTTCATGATGGTTTCTCCATGAGTTCTAGCTTCTACTGTGTCCTGTTCTTCAGGATGGGTTCTTAGTGACTGAGTGGGGATAAATTTACAGACCCTCACTGATGTAAGCTCCTTTCACATTCTTATAAGTCATAATTTACATATAAAACATTTTACTCTTTTATTCTAGTAGTGACTCAATTTTCCTGAAAAAGCCAAACAGATGAATTTTTCCAACACATGATGCATTTATCTGTGAATATCTCAATAATACTCCAGTGATGATCACATCTGAGAGGAATTTCAGGTTGCCTGCCTTATATAAGTAGTTTCATATATCATTTGAATAACAACAACACAACCTCAACAAAATTTGTTGCATGCACTCTATCAAAATATTTCACTTAATTACTTGAGTTAGTCTTAAATTTATATTAAGAAGTAGAAACCATGGATGTCTTTAATTCACAGATTGAAAAAATACATTAAAAATTTTTGGTAACATTGAAATTAGCGTCATCCATAATTAGCCATTATTAGGGTAGCTTCTACTCTCATCTTCACTGAAAAACATCAGTAAAGATTAAGCATCAATAAAGAGATGGTTCAAATGCTTCAGGCAATTACTAAATACTCATCTTTATCACTACTATTACCACTTATTTCTCACCTAATCACTGGATATGTTCCTAAAAATCTGCTATTCGGCAGAAAAGATTACACAAAAAAGAAATTTCTATTATTTTTAAAGGGAAAAATTATATGTTCAATTTGAATCCAAGATACTAACCAATTTTTAAAGATATTTCCAAGCCAATTTGATCAATTGAAACATTATACATCAGAATTCAGTTCAGTTCAGTCGCTCAGTCATGTCTGACTCTTTGCGACCCCATGAACCGCAGCACGCCAGGCCTCCCTGTCCATCACTAACTCCCTAAGTCCACCCAAATCTATGTCCATTGAGTCGGTGATGCAATCCAGGCATCTCATTCTCTGTCGTCCCCTTCTCCCCCTGCTCTCAATCTTTCCCAACATCAAGGTCTTTTCCAATGAGTCACCTCTTCGCATCAGGTGGTCAAAGTATTGGAGTTTCAGCTTCAACATCAGTCCTTCCAATGAAAACCCAGGACTGATCTCCTTTAGGATGGACTGGTTGGATCTCCTTGCAGTCCAAGGGACTCTCAAGAGTCTTCTCCAACAACACAATTCAAAAGCATCAATTCTTCAGCGCTCATCTTTCTTTATAGTCCAACTCTCACATCCATACATGACCACTGGAAAAACTATAGCCTTGACTAGACGGACCTTTGTTGGCAAAGTAATGTCTCTGCTTTTTAATATGCTGTCTAGGCTGGTCATAACTTTCCTTCCAAGAAGTAAGTGTCTTTTAATTTCATGGCTGCAATCACCATCTGCAGTGATTTTGGAGCCCAGAAAAATAAAATCAGCCACTGTTTCCACTGTTTCCCCCGTTTCCCCATCTATCTGTCATGAAGTTATGGAACCGGATGCCATGATCTTAGTTTTTTGAACGTTGAGTTTTATGCCAACTTTTTCACTCTCCTCTTTCACTTTCATCAAGAGGCTCTTTAGGTCTTCTTCACTTTTTGCCGTAAGGGTGGTGTCGTCTGCATATCTGAGGTTATTGATATTTCTCCCAGCAATCTTGATTCCAGCTCGTGTTTCTTCCAGCCCAGCGCTTCTCATGATGTACTCTGCATCTAAGGTAAATAAGCAGGGTGACAATATACAGCCTTTATGTACTACTCTTCCGATTTGGAACCAGTCCGTTGTTCCATGTCCAGTTCTAAATGTTGCTTTCTGACCTTCCTACAGGTTTTTCAAGAGGCAGGTCAGGTGATCTGTTATTCCCATCTCTTGAAGAATTTTCCACAGTTTATTGTGATCCACACAGTCAAAGGATTTGGCATAGTCAATGAAGCAGAAATAGATGTTTTTCTGGTACTCTCTTGCTTTTTCGATGATCCATCAGATGTTGGCAATTTGATCTCTGGTTCCTCTGCTGTTTCTAAAACCAGCTTGAACATCTGGAATTTCACAGTTCACATTTTGCTGAAGCTGTATATTACATGGATATTAAAAACTATCAAAATTAACAAAATCAGTTTGTATATCAATATAATGTAAGGGCTTCCCTGGTGGCTCAGACAGTAAAGAATCCACCTTCAATGCTGAAGACCTGGGTTGGGAAAATCTCCTGGAGAAGGGAACTGCTACCTTCTCCAGTATTCTTGCCTGGAGAATAGATGTGGGTTCCATCTCTGGGTCCAGAAGATTCCCTGGAGGAGGGCATGGCAACCCACTTCAGTATTCTTGCCTAGAGTACCCCATGGAAAGAGTAGCCTGGCAGGTTACACAATGCATAGGATCACAGAGAGTCAGACAGGACTGAAGTGACTTAGCACAACATAGCAGCACATCACATGTACACAATAGACTGAAAAGTCATATGAGATGCTGCACCTTTATCTGTCTTACTGGGTATGTGTTTGCAAAAAAAGTGCTTTGTATTTATCCAAACACCAAGGACAATTAAATTTTCTGACTTTCTCTCTTATAAATTGGTAAATATATCATTACCTGAAATCATAATACCAAACTATCACTTCTTAAATTTTTTCTTAAAGTACTTTTTTTTTTTTTTTTAATACTATGCCTGAAATTGCTCTCTGAAACCCTCTACCTCTTAACCAGAGCTGGCATTTCTACTCAAAATGATTGCTGGGAGTCTGAGAAGGGCTGCAGAAAAGCTGCAGATATTTAACTGTTTTCTGGATCAACCTTTTCCTTGATTTGCATTTATATCCAAAAAGATTGCCAAAAGACAGAAATTTGTGGGAAAGTATAATTGATCTCAAAGTATAAAGGAAGAGAATTCTGCCTGCCATTGCAAAGTGTTTCTTTCCATAACAAAGATAAATCTTCATAGATAAAGCTGTTTTCCCAATTTAAAATTGTTTCTACAATAGAATAGGCTATTTTAACTTATTTAAAGACAATTATAATCTATGGAAAATTTAACACCTGACCCTTCGTATTAGCTGGTATCCTAACTACTGTACTGTCTTTTCCAGCCTTCTTCTAAATTTCTGTTTTAATTGGAATGTATTCTTTCTTACATTGGATCAAAATGCAGATAATTTAGATACAAAAAATCCACTGGTATTGGCTGTGTTTTTCATTTCCTTTCCGGTAATAGCTATCTTTCCCTATATGATTGAGTGTTGACATCTGTTCTTTGGTGCTACAATAGGATGAATAATTATTTTCACGTGTTTGGTAAGTATCCAGTATTTCCCAGTAGTTTCATAATCATAATTTAAATACACTGAAAGAAGCATAACCCCAAATTGAAGTTCATTGAAATCTCAAGCTTACCTAATATTTTAAATAAACAGTTCTTACCTTTCTTTGATTTAGATTCACATTTCTTTTTTAAAGTAAGTTTAAATTTGAAGAATTATATAGAAAAATTTCATTTACTCACAAAATTGTTGAATTGATAACAAAATCAATTTCTTTATAGTCCCTAAATAACACAAGACCAGTGTAAGTGTTGCTGTATTTCCACTCAATCTTAGGCTGCTGCCTTTTCTTCTCATTAGGTCTGACTGGAGCTGTTCATGTACATATCAATACACATTTAGAGAAAGAGTATCTAGATGCATATGCTTTTGTATAAGTTCTATTTTTTCACTTAACATTTCATATAGGGTGACGAGGGGGTCATTTACCCCAAACCTGAGATGAACTCACATTCACAAATTTAACTAAAGTTATAAAATAAAATGGACAAGAGTGTGTATTCAGATCAGATGGAAGAATTTTCAAGAGATAGTAGGACACTCTTGTTTCTCTCCTTCAGTAGGAAATTTTTACAGTTCCCTGAAACAGTGCCAACATTTCTGGTATACTTCTCTCAAATTCCTGATCATTGCTAGCATACAAGCATGAAAAATTGCATTTCAATAGGTCACTCATTTTTTTCCAAATATGTAAATAAAATAGTTGAACTTTGCATAGTTTTATTCTGAGAAGACAATCTTAAAATTATACAATCTCTAGCATCAAATTTTCAAAGGAAATGTGTTATATAGATTCTTTAATTCTCTAAATCTTTAATTATAATAAGTCAGAGTGAAATGGAAAAAAGCAAAGAAAATGGCTACAAATATTCAGGCAAGTTAACCTTTCAAGATTATCTTTATGCTCCTTTCACATGCTACCTAGAAATGAGAGCTCTCTTCTCTCCAACTCTTATCTGTCCATTTTCCTGTCCAGCCCCAGCCTCCAAAGTCCACCCATCTCCTCTTCTCTAGCCTAAGATCTGTTCGCCTGGATATTTATAATCCAAGTTTATTTATCATACAAAGCGCATCACTACACTCTTTGCTGATTTTAAAAATTTAGGAGTTAAAATAAGTTCTTTATTTTAATACTATTTTATTCAGAGATACTAAGGTAAATAATTCAATGAATTAAAAAGAAAAGATTCTCTACATGAAATTCAGGGCTTTTTAAAATGCTTTTAGATGTCTTGGGAGTTCTTTCCTTTTTCACAATTATTACTGTAAATTGTGTCACCTGAGAAGTAAAATTAGAACATGCTTATGATCTGTGGAAATAGTCAATCATTAAATTAGAGACTGTACTTAGAGTATTATTTTAAATCTTTCATTTCTTGTAAGGATTTTTTTTTTCAATTTTTCAAATTATCATATGGTTTCTGCTCAAACAGAGAAAAAGCAGCAAGATAATATGACAAAACAGTAAACTGTCAAAATACTGCCATAGTTACATATAAAATGAAATAATTAAACATTCCCATTAAAAGCTTTTAGTACAAACAGGTCACAAGTGAGCCAGAACACTGAAAGCAAGATCTTTCCAGCTTCATTGCACTAATTACCAAAATTTTATAGAAAAGAGTCTTTATAATGACCCAAATATGCAAATATAAAACTTGTTTCATCTGAATAAAAGTACAGGAGAAAAAGTATTTCTTTACTGTTACTTCATTACATTTACATTAAAGTGAGGCAATTTATGAATAACTTAATATATGCACATAAATGTAAAGTTTTTTAAGTGTATATTTCTTTTTGGAAGCCATTTTATTTAATAGCTTTTTACTCAATCTCAGTTTGAACTGAGAAGCAAACATAGAAAGTGTTAATAACATTATGGAAATGTTGGGTGTTTTGAGGTGCTCCCTCTTTTGACCATCAATTTTCTCTTTGCTTTAACTATTAAAAAAAAAAAGGAGAATGTAAAAAGGATATCAAGCTTCTGTGTTTAGGGACCAGTAAGGCCTCACAGCAAAGAATATCTAGAACATAGAAGATAAAAGAAGCCAGTTGAGGGGGGAAGTCTTAAGATGGTGGAGGAATAGGATGGTGAGACCACTTTCTCCCCCCCAAATTCATGAAAAGATCATTTGAATGCTGAGCAACTTCCACAGAACAACTTGTGAACTTTGGTGCAGGACACCAGGCACCCAGAAAGGCAGCCCATTTTCTTCAAAAGGAGGTAAGACAAAATATAAAAGACAAAAAGAAAGACAAAAGAGTTAGGGACTGAGACCCATTCTGGGAAGAGAGTTGTGAAAGAGGAGGAGAAATTTCCAAATGGCAGGAAACCCTCTAACTGGTGGGTCTGTGGGGAATTTTGGAATTTCAGAGGGCAACATAAATGGGAGGGAAAAAAAAAAAACAGAATACAAGCCTAACCACAATTCCCAGGGGAGAAGCAGCCCAGAGGCTCAGGTCCACCACCAGTGAGCAAGTCTTGTATGTTTAGGGTAAGGACCTGGCCTGAATACCCTGAGGATAATCTGAGGAAGATAACTTGAGATGTGAGGTTGCAAACCAAACTGTGGGATAGCCAGAGAGGGAAAAAAAGAGAGAGAACTTTCCCATGAAAAGCTCTAACCTAAGGAGAAGCTTGGACGACTCACAGAACAAAGGATTGAGCAAATACCAAAGGAGAGCTAGCCGAGTGTGGACTGGCCAACCACCCCCCTCTCCCCCGCTGGAGGCAGAGAGGCAGGCAAGTAGCAGCCAGAGCTGGAAGCCAAGGGGCAATCTAGGCCCCAGAGACAGCATCCTCCACCAAACTGTGAACAGGCTCCAAGTTCCTAATCATCTTCCCATGATCCTGGATGTTTGACATCTACCAGGAGGGTTGCAGCCTGAGATCAGCTCCCCAGAGGAGATAGATGACACACCTGAGACAGCACTCTCATGGCATACCTAGGAAACTGAGTGGCTAGGGCAGGGTAGGGGATTAAGACTCACGGCCAAACTGGGACAGTGAGCTTACCAACACCTGGTCGCCTGAGCTGCTTGGACCTGGGAAGGGCACAAAACACACGCCCAACCAAGTCTGTGCCTTTGTGGAGTAGCTGAGAACCCAAACCTGTGCAGCTTAGGCCTGAGATGTGAAGGAAACGCAGGGCCCACTTTGGACAGCACCCCTGCAAAGCAACCTGGAGTCTGAGCAGTGTAGACTGGGAAAGCACATGCCATAGTGAGCTGGGGCAAATCCAGTGCGGTCCATACACGGTGACCACTCCCCACACACGTCAGTGATATTTGTTTGCAGAGTTCCTCCCTCCCCACAACACAACTGAACAAGTAAGCCTAAATAAGTGACCACCTTCACCCCCTTGTGTCAGGGTGGAAATTAGACCCCGGAGAGACTTGAAAACAGAGGAAGCCAAAATAAACAAAGAAGAGGGAACCACTCTGGAAATGACAGGTGCAACAGATTAAAACCCTGCAGTTAACATTGACTAAGCATTGGAAGGGGCCTATAGAACTTGAGAAGTATAAGCTGGAACAAGGAACTATTTGAAACTGACCCCACACTGCCCTCAACAGCTCCAGACAAATTCCTAAATATATTTTTACTATTATCATTTCTTCATTTTTTTATTTGTAAGTTCTTTATTACTCCTTTAATTTTAATTTTCATAACCTACTATTACCTTGCAAAAAAGAGACCCTATTTTTAAAGCAAATTTCATATATATATATTTATAATTTTGTGATTGATTTTGTTTTGTAGTTTTAATATTGTATTTTTGAGAATCTAACCTCTACTCTAGATTTTTAATCTTTGCTTTTTGGTATTTGTTATCAATTTTGTATCTTTAAGAATCTAATCTTCAGTATTCATTTCCAGTTAGGGGTGTGATTACTGGCTTGATTGCTCTCTCCCCTTTTGACTCTCCCTTTTCTCCCCCAGGTCACCTCTTTCCCCTCACTCTCCCTTCTCTTCTCTACTTTGTGAAACTTTCTGGGTCTTCTGGTCTGTGGAGAGCACTTAGGGAACTGATGACTGGCTAGACTGATCTCTCCCCTTCTGACACCCACTCTTCTCTTTTTGGTCACCTCTATCTCCCTCCTCACTGTTCTCTTCTCTCTGTAATTTCACGAACCTCTCTAGGTGTTCCAGTCTGTGGAAAATACATAGGGAATTGATAACTGGCTAGATTGTTCTCTCCCCTTTCAATTCCCCCTCTTCTCCTCCTGGTCACTGCTATCTCCTTCCTCCTTCTTCTCTGCTCCATGTAACTTTGTGAACCTCTCTGGGTGTCCCTCACTGTGGAGAATCTTTTCACCATTAACCTAGATGTTTTATCATCAGTGGTGTATGGATGGAGAAGTCTTGAGGCTACTATAAGAATAAGGCTGAAAGTCAGAGGCAGGAGGCTGAAATCCAAAACTTGAGAACATCAGAGAACTCCTGACTCCAGGGAACATAAAACAACAAGAGCTCATCCAAAAGCCTCCATACCTACACTGAAACCAAGCTCCACCCAAGAGCCAACAAGTTCCAGAGCAAGACATACCATGCTAATTCTCAGCAATGCAGGAACACAGCCCTGAGCATTAAAAGACAGGCTGCCCAAAGCCATATTAAATCCATAGACACCCCAAAACTCACTGCTGGACACTTCATTGCACTCCAGAGAAAAGAGATCCAGCTCCACCCAGCAGAATACAGATGCAAACTTCCTTAACCAGGAACCCTTGGCAAGCCCCTCATCTAACCCCACCCAGAGGGAGCAACCTCCACAATAAAGAGGAACTACAAACTTCCAGCCTACAGAAAGGCCACCCCAAACAGTAATCTAACCAAAATGAAAAAGTGGAGAAATATTCAGTAGGTAAAGGAGGATGATAAATGCCCATCAAACCAAAGAAAAGAGGAGGAGATAGGGAGTCTACCCAAAAAAGAATTCAGAATAATCATAGTAAAGATGAATCCAAAATCTTGAAAACAGAATGGAGTTACAGATAAATAGACTAGAGCCAAGGCTTGAAAAGATGCAATAAATGTTTAACAAGGACTTAGAAGAAATAAAAAGAGTCAATCAAAAATGAATACTGCAATAACTGAAATCAAAAGCACTCTGGAGGGAACCAACAGTGGAATAACTGAGGCAGAAAATAGGATAAGTGATGTGGAAGATACAATGGTGGAAATAAATGAAGCAGAGAGGAAAAAAGGAAAAAGAATGAAAAGAAATAAGAACAACCGCAGAGACCTCAGGGACAATGTCAAACGCCCCAACATTCAAACAATAAGAGTCCCAGAAGAAGAGGACAAAAAAGAAAGGGCATGAGAAAATACTTGAGGAGATAATAGTTGAAAACTTCACTAAAATGGGGAAGGAAATAGCCACCCAAGTCCAAGAAACCCAGAGAGTCCCAAACAGAATAGACCCAAGGTGAAACAACCCAGATACCTATTAATTAAATTAGCAAAGATGAAATTATTAAATAAAGTATGGGAAAAGCAACAAATAATACACAAGAGGATTCCCATTAGGATAACAGGTGATCTTTCATTAGAAACTCTTCAGGTCAGAAGGGAATGGCAGGACACATGTAGTGATGAAAGAGAAAAACCTACAACCCAGATTACTATACCCAGCAAGAATCTTGTTCAAAAAAGAAGAAATCAAAAGCTTTACAGACATGCAAAAGATGAGAGAATTCAGCACCACCAAACTAGCTCTTCAAAAAATGCTAAAGGATCTTCTCTAGACAGGAAACACAGAAAAGGTTTATAAACTCGAACCCAAAACGACAAAGCAAATGGTAATAGGAACATACTTATGAATAATTATCTTAAATGTAAATGGGTTGAGGGCCCCAACCAAAAGACAATGACTGGCTGAATGGATACAAAACAACACCCCTATATATGTTGTCTACAAGAGAGCCACCTCAAACCAAGGGACACATACAGACTGAAAGTGGAGGGCTGGAAAAAGATATTTCATGAAAATGGAGACCAAAAGAAAGCAGGACTAGCAATACTCATATCAGATAAAATAGACATTGAAATAAAGGCCGTGAAAAGAGACAAAGAAGGACACTACACAACGATCAAAGGATCAGTCCAAGAATAAAGTATAACAATTAGAAATATATATGCACCCAACTCTGGAGCACCACAATGTGTAAAGCAAATGCTAACAAGTATGAAAGGAGAAATGAACAGCAATAAAATAATAGTGGGAGACTTTAATACCCCATTCACACCTATGGATAGATCATCCAAACAGAAAATTAGCAAGGAAACACAAACTTTAAATGATACAATGGAGAAGTTAGACCTAATTGATATCTATAGGACATTTCACCCCAAAACAATGAATTCCACCTTTTTCTCAAGTGCACACAGAATGTTCTCCAGGATAGATCACATCCTGGGCCATAAATCTAGCCTTGGGTAATTCAAAAACATTCAAATCATTTCAAGCATCTTCTCTGATCACAATGCAGTAAGATTAGATGTCAACTACAGTGGGGAAAAAAAAAACTACTAAAAATGCAAACATATGGAGGCTAACCAACACACTTCTGAATAATCAACAAATCACATAAGAAATCAAAATATGCTTAGAAACAAATGAAAATGAAAACATGACAACCCAAAACCTATGGGATTCAGTAAAAGCAGTGCAAAGGGGAAGGTTCATAGCAATATAAGTTAAACTCAAGAAACAAGAGAAAAATCAAACAAATAACCTTACATGTAAAGCAACTAGAAAAAGAAGAAATGAGGAAACCCAGAGTTAGCAGAAGGAAAGAAAGAAATCATAAAAATTAGAGCAGAAATATATGAAAAATAAACAAAGGAGACTATAGCAAAAATCAACAAAACTAAAAGCTGGTTCTTTGAGAAAATAAATAAAATAGATAAACCATTAGCCAGACTCATCAAGGAAAAAAGGGAGAAGAATCATATCAACAAAATTAGAAATGAAAATGGATAATTCACAACAGACAACACAGAAATACAAAGGTTCATAAGAGACTATCATCAGCAGCTATATGACAATAAAATGGACAACTTGGAAGAAATGGATGAATTCTTAGAAAAGTATAACCTTCAAAAACTGAACCAAGAAGAAAGAGAAAATTTCAACAGACCCATCACAAACACGGAAATCAAAACTGTAATCAAAAGTCTTCCAACAAATGTAAGCCCAGGAACAGATGGTTTCACAGGTGAATTTCACCAAATATTTAGAGAAGAGCTAACACCTATCCTACTCAACCTCTTTCAGAAAATTTCAGAGGAAGGTAAACTGCCAAACTCATTCTATGAGGTCACCATCACCCTGATGCTAAAACCAGATAAAGATGAAAGAAACAAAGAAAACTACAGACCAATATCACTGATGAACATAGATTCAAAAATCCTCAACAAAATTTAGCAAAGAGAATCCAACAACATATTAAAAAGATCATACATCATGACCAAGTGGGCTTTATCCCAAGAATGCAAGGATTCTTCAATATTTGCAAATCAATCAATGTGATACACCACATCAACAAATTGAAAGATAAAAACCATATGATTATCTCAATAGATGCAAAGAAAGCCTTTGACAAAATTCAACATCCATTTATGATAAAAATCCTCCAGAAAGCAGACATAGATGGAACATACCTAAACATAATAAAAGCCATATATGATAAACCCACAGCAAACATTATCCTCAGTTATGAAAAATTGAAAACATTTCCCCTAAAGTCAGGAATAACACAAGTGTTCCCACTCTCACCATTACTATTCAACATAGTTTTGGAAGTTTTAGCCACAGCAATCAGGGCAGAAAAAGAAATAAAAGGAATCCAGATTGGAAAAGAAGAAGTAAACGCTCACTGTTTGCAGATGACACTATCCTCTACATAGAAAACCCTAAAGACACCACCAGAAAATTACTAGAGCTAATCAATGAATATAGTAAAGTTGCAAGATATAAAATTAATACACAGAAATCCTTTTCATTCCTATACACTAACAATGAGAAAACTGAAAGAGAAAATACAGAAACAATTCCATTCTCCATTGCAACGAAAAGAATAAAGTACTTAGGAATATATCTACCTAAAGAAACAAAAGACCTATAGATAGAAAACTATAAAACAGTGGTGAAAGAAATCAAAGATAACACAAATAGATGGAGAACTATACCATGTTCATGGATTGGAAGAATTGATGTTGTGAAATGGGTATACTACCCAAAGCAATCCCTAACAAGCTACCAATGATATTTTTCACAGAACTAGAACAAATGATTTCACAAATTGTATGGAAATAAAAAAATCCTCGAATAGCCAAAGCAATCTTGAGAAAGAAGAATGGAACTGGAGGAATCAACCTGTCTGATTTCAGACTATGCTACAAATTTACAGTCATCAAGACAGTATTGTTCTGGCACAAAGACAGAAATATAGGTCAATGTAACAAAATAGAAAGCTCAGAGATAAATCCACACACTTATGGACACTTTATCTTTGACAAAGGAGGCAAGAATATACAATGGAGAATAGACAATCTCTTTAATAGGTGGTGGTGGGAAAACTGGCCAACCACTTGTAAGAGAATGAAACTGGAACACTTTTTATCACCATACACAAAAATAAACTCAAAATGGATTAAAGATCTAAAGGTAAGACCAGAAACTATAAAACTCCTAGAGGAAAACATAGGCAAAACACTCTCTGACATAAATCACAGCAGAATCCTCCCCGAGTAATGGAAATAAAAGCAAAAATAAACAAATGTGATCTAATTAAACTTAAAAGCTTTTGCACAAAGAAGGAAACTATAAGCCAGGAGAAAAGACAGCCTTCAGAATGGGAGAAAATAATAGCAAATGAAGCAACTGACAAAGAATTATTCTCAAAAATATACAAGCAGATCATGCAGCTCAATACCAGAAAATTAAGCGACCCAATCTAATATGGGTCAAGGAACTAAACAGACATTTCTATCAGTTAATGTTCCTACTGCTGCTAAAACAAACTCCCACAAATTAAGGAGCATATCAACATAGATTTATTGTCTCATAATTCTTAGGTTAAAAGAAGGACCTGCATCACAGAGATCAAAGTGCTGGCAAAGTGAACTCCTTGGGTTGGGAAGATCCCTTGGAGAAGGGAAAGGTTACCCACTCCAGTATTCTGGCCTGGAGAATTCCATTAACTGTATAGTCCATGGGGATGCAAAGAGTCAGACATGACTGAGCAACTTTCACTTTCAGGGGAGATTACTCCTCCTTGTCTTTCAAGAGGATTTCCTTGTTCATGTACTCTATCATGCCCAGTAATCTACTATATTCACTGGTTCTGAGCAGCTCTACCTCCTTATATTTTAGGATACTCTTATTTGGTGTCAATTATTTCTCTTCAAGTTTCAAGCTGGAATCAAGGTTTCTGTGAGAAATATTAATAACCTCAGATATGCAGATGAGACCACCCTTATGTCAGCAGATAGAGCTGCTCAGAAATCAGCTAGAAAATACTTGATATTTTATATTCTACACACAATTTCCGGGTTGTTGGAAAAGGGTGTTTGCGATGACCATCAAGTTCTCTTAACAAAACTGTTAGCCTTTCAGTTCATTCAGCTAAGTCACTCAGTTGTGTCCAATTCTGCGATCCCATGGACTGCATGGAATGCATGGACTATATGGAATGCATGGATTGTTAGCCTTTGCCCTGCTTCAAATTGTACTCCAAGGTCAAACTTGCTTGCTATTCCATGTATCTCTTGACTTCCAACTTTTTCATTCCAATCCCCTATGATGAAAATGACATGTGTGTGTGTGTGTGTGTGTGTGTGTGTGTGTTAGTTCTATGTCTTGTAGTTCTTCAGAGAACCAATTAGCTTCACCTTCTTTGGCATCAGTGGTTGGTGTATAGACTTGGATTATTGTAATACTGAATGGCTTGCCTTGGAAAAAAAAAAAAACTGAGATCATCCTGTCATTTTTGAGGCTTCCCAGTGGCTCAGTTGAAAAGATCTTCTTGCCATTGCAGGAGATATAAGAGCCACAGGTTCAGTTCCTGTGTGTGGAAGATCCCCTGGAGGAGAGCACGGCAACCCACTTCAATATTCTTGCCTGAGAATTCCATGAACAGAGGAAGCTAGTGGGCTACGGTCTCTGGGGTCTCAAAGAGTCTGACATGACTGAGAGTACCCACAAACTTTTAACTGTATTTGGAAAGTAAAAATGTATCATTTGTGCCACTATTTTTTAAATGATAATCATGGGGAAATTAAACAGATTGAAGCCAATGTGAAATATATTTAGGGAACATCAGAGATAAAATGTGTACATACAAGTGAATGACTTTGAAGGACTGAACTAAATAAACTATAGAATGTAAATATTAAACTACAGGTGTGAAGGCTTCTGGAGAATTCTACTCCCACAATAAGAATCATCAATCTAAGACCTCTTTGCAAAAATAGAATAGTTATTGTTGAAATAAAATTCCTATTTTATAGCAAGACAAGAAACATTTAAACATAAAAATTTTATCTGCCCTTTGACCTCTCTCCCACACTGTGCATTGTGTATCGGCATTATGCATGGACCAAGTTCCCCATTAGCAGAAACAGCTGCTCAACCACGAAGAACAGCATCAAGACAACGCCTTAAAAGATAGTATCCCTTCTTGATTTTGTAAGGGGCCAGATGACACTTAGATACGTATATAAACTGTTAATAATATGTCATTTTGTATATAGCCTTCTATCTTAAAAAAAAAAAAAAAAACTTATATAACTGTGATTTGACTTCTAATGGGCAGAACAGTCAGAGCTTTATGAGATGCTCTTCTTGGGTTATAATACTCAAATTTGTCTAGAATAAAATTTTTCATTTCTTTCTTAGATCAACTGATTAATTTTTCATTGAAATAATGAAAGAAAAATATATAATATCAGTTCATATAGATTTATTTAAAATCTCAAATTAAATAAGGAATGCCTAAAATTGAAAGAGTTACTGAAGTTTTATTTCAGAAGAAGCCATAATCTTTCACTGCTTTATAGTACAGTTATTAAGATAATTGAATCATAGTTTTAATTTATTTAATGCATTTTACACAAGTATATATATATTCATAATGCACATTTCAAGTTGAAATATATGAATTTGTATTTCTAAAATAGTTTTATATAAATTACAGAGAACATATTAATTGGACTCTAATAGTATAAAAAGTAGGGAAGAAATTGATTTAGTTTTTCTTAACAATACCAATTTGATAAAGCTTGAGGAAGATATGATTGATGGCACAAACTAAAAAAAGAAAGGAATAATTAATAGAAGTTTTTAAATGACTCGTGGAACTGAATTTCCTGAGATTCTAGTTTCAACAAAAATAATGTCATTCCCAAAGTTCAGCTCTGCTATCATCTTGACAGCACTTATCCCAACACATACACCCACACAAACACACTTCCTCTTTCTCTCTCCAAACTCTAATCTATCCTATTCCATTTCTCTGCTCAATTCTTGTCTGTCTTCTCTATAATAATGCCATATATCCTTAAGGGTTCGGAACATGCTATGATTGAAAGAATGGCAAGTAGGCAAAACAAACATGAGTTCGAAAGTCATCATTAGATCTAACATGAATATTTAATGTATTAAGAATCTTCAATATTTTCAAAGGCTAATTCTGATAAAGTTTCATAAACTAGAGGAATCTGCCACAATTGTATTACAGTTATTATTCTTCGAGTTACTTGAAGTACTTGAAGTTAGAAAATAGCTTATTTCATATTCTTGAATTGCCTTAAATAAAAAATAATAAAGCTAAGCTCAAATTTCTATGGATTCAGTTTTTCTCTGTCTCTCCCTCTCTCATATACATTACTGCCAATTAACTCAGTTTTTTAAAATCTTTTCACTCTAAGCATATTTAGGGCATACTGGTTATGTTCCAAGACTATTTCGTATTCTTGAGATATAATAAAAATGACAGTGTGCCTGATTCCTGCTGAGAGACTAGTGTCAAAACCAATTAAGTAAGCAATTAAAATAAAATGTGATGAGGCAAACCCATAGATCTATGAAAATAAATAATTGCAGCCCCTGACCTAGTCAGTAAGTGATAGGTATTTTACATTAGATGTAATAACTAAGATGAAAGAAGAGATTTTTTTGACCAGGTGAAGTAAAGACACAAGTACATTTAGATGAAATCCAGACCATTCCCTGGTACTTTCTATTTATTTATTCCACTTTATTTCTCCCCCAAACTGATTCTCATCCTCTATCAACTAGGTTGTATGTTTATTGAGGGGAGAGGTTTTCTATGTTGTTTTAATGCTCTACCTAATGTGCACGAGTATTCAGTTGCTCAGTCATGTCCAACTTTTTGTGACCCTATGGACTGGAGCACTCCAGGCTCCACTGTCCATAGGATTCTCCAGGCAAGAATACGAGAGTGGCTTGCCATACCCTTCTTCAGGGGATCTTCCTGACCCAGGAACTGAACTGGCACCACCTGCATTGACAGGTGGATTCGTTTTCACTCTGTCACCTGAGAAGTCCACATCTACTATATCAATACTTAAAACAGAGCCTGACATATGGTAACTGCTCTATAAAAATTTTTTTGAGTGAACTAAATGTTACAGAATAGAACAAGGATATAGGAGGAGCTAAGAATTGATGCTTTTGAACTGTGGTGTTGGAGAAGACTCTTGAGAGTCCCTTGGACTGCAAGGAGATCAAACCAGTCAATCCTAAAGGAAATTAGCCTTGAATATTCATTGGAAGGACTGATGTTGAAACTGAAACTCCGATACTTCGGCCACCTGATATGAAGAACTGACTCTTTGAAAAAGACTCTGATGCTGAGAAAGATTGAAGGCAGGAGGAGAAGAGGATGATGGAGGATGAGATGGTTGGATGGCATCACTGACTTGATGGACATGAGTTTGAGCAAGCTCCAGGAGATGGTGAAGGACAGGGAAGCCTGGTTTGCTGCAGTCCATGGGGTCGCAAAAAGTCGGACATGACAGAGCAATTGAACTGAAATGAACAACAGTTAAAATCTCCTCCTCTTTCCCATTATTTCATCTAAGAATAACTAGCGTTATTATATTTGGACATGGCAAAGCATTGAACCACTGAATTACATTACTGATAACCTCTTTATGTTTGTTGACTTATTAATTTATTTTGCTTCATATGTAAAATTGAAATAGAATAATGAAAATAATTATAAGTCAAACAGTATATCACATCTGAAAATATGAAAAAGTACCTATGGTTTACATTGTAGTGGAAATTCAGAGAATACTTGGCATTTAACCATAATTTATATGTATTAATCTGTTATTGCCAACTAGATATTTATGGACCATGCAGGTAAACACACTTAATTCTGAATATAAGGACATTGTATGCATCTTCCTTCAAAAATTGTTGCATGAAGTATACATTTTGGATAGTTCTACTTTCCTTTTTGTAATCCATAATCAAAAACCATATGAATAGTCTATAAAATATGATTCAAATAAGAAAATATGGATAGTTTATGTCCTTTTTATTTTCTATGAAGTATTAATATTAAGATGTTCTATTCAGCAAAATTCTGTGTTTGACAGTTCTGATGATATGTTTCATGTTTTATTGATACTAAACTAAGGTAGATACGAACCAAATCCCTTTAAGTAACAAGAATATTGCCAAGGGTAACTGAAGGTAGCATTTTTCCTTTTGCTGTAACATCAGTGTTGTTCTGAGAAAGACAAAGCAGAACTTTTTGGACCAGTTATGAACTCTTTTACTCAACTGGTTGAAAGTCGTTGCTTGTTATGTCTTTGACCCATTCACAAAAATCTAAAAAGGCAAATATGCTTGGAATATAGTAGGTGTTCAATAAGTATTTTCTGAAGGAAAGATACACAAAAAAGGAAGAAAGGAAAGAAGGGAAGGGATGGAGCAAAGGAGGGAGGGAGACAGAATAAAAGAAAGGGAGAGAAGTAGGGGAAGGGAAGTGAGGAAGGAAGGAAATCTTTCGTGGAATGTGAAATTAAGTGTCAATACTATCAACCTTTCCCTACATTGAGACTTTTGCTTCCCAGGTACTTGAATTTATATTATTGTACACCGCGCATCCCCTGTGGAACATATACATCAGAGCACAGTACCTAACATTCTATCGTAGTTAATCATTTTTACTGATTAAAGAATCTATCCTTGTCATGGCTAATACATTTATGATTAATTCTAAATATATCAACCTGAAAGGAAACTATTTTTCATGAATTTTAGAAAAGCAACGTATGATTCTACTGCCAAAGAAAACAGGCATATACAATGATTTTCCTTTCACTGGTTTTCTTTATTTTACTTCCTACTGAACTTTTTTTTTTCATGTTTTGCAATCTTCGAAAGTAAAAGTGTTTGTTATTCAGTTGAGTCCAACTCTGTGACCCCATGGACTGTGGCCCACCAGGATCCTCTGTCCATGAAATTCTCCAGACAAGAATCCTGGAGTGGGTTGCCATTTCCTTCTCCAGGGGATCTTTCTGACCCAGGGATTGAATCAGGGTCTCCTATATTGCAGGCAGAATCTATACTGTCTGAGCCACCAGGGAATATCTTTTTTTTTTTTTCTTTTTTACAATCTGTGGATTAAGCCAAAGTGCAACAATTTCTCAAGCACAATTTCATTGTAAAAACTTTGTTTTTCTCTAAGATTATTTACAATTATTTTAAGTGCTTAGATATTTACTTTATACACAAGACATAAAAACTGTTAATAACTTTTTGCATTCACCTATAAACCACTGCATGACAAAGAACATTTAGTTTCCTTTACTTAACAAATTCAATAACACAATGTAAGCCTATGAAATATTTCCAATAGAATGCATAACAGTGTCTATCACCATTTTTGAATGTTTGGAGTATCTCTATTGAAATCATTCTCTTAACATCTAGAATTTTGTTATATAATTTATTTATTCCATTTTGTTTAAGGATAAGATAATTGAAATCATTCTCTTAACATCTAGAATTTTGTTATATAATTTATTTATTCCATTTTGTTTAAGGATAAGATAATCATCATAGGAGATCTGTGTATTCAAGGTATAATGTATGATCAAACATTTGTGACAAATTTTACTGCTTATTCCACTGTAAAACGGAGAAATTTTGACTTTGATTTCCTACTAACAACCTGACAGTTTTGCCATGTTGCACTATCATTATTCGAACTAGTTATCAGAACAAAACCTATCTAAATCATCCTTGATTGCCAGCTCTTGTCAAGTAATTATTCAGATAGTGAGCAGTGTGAATAAAAATCTGACCCAAGTTATGTAACTTAAAAGGACTCCAGGGATGGACAAAATATTGTGGTTCAAGAAATAGTCTCCAGATGGTGTTTCTTTAGAACTGGAAGAAGCTTCATAGATGATCTGTTCAAATACAAATATTTAATGTATTATAGATAAAATTTAATATTACACAATATTGCAATTATTTATTTTCTTATCTATTACTTCATACACTTTAACCTCCTTAATGAATACAACCATGTTTTTATTTCTTTCTATAATAGCTACTATACAGTTTGTGCTCAATAGAAGCTAATAAATAAATTTATATGATACTATTTATTAATCTAGATTTGAGAACATGTTTAGATTTTTTAAATGCCTAAAAAATATCTTAAAATATCATGCTGCCACACAATTTCAAAGGGTCTCAAAATCAATTAATTCATAAAAAAGTACCATACAAATTTACTAGTAACAAGGCGACTTCAGACTAAAAGTTCATGTATTGGTTTCATGTCAGTTATTTTCAAAATCTTTGTTGTTTTTCAATATGGCATCCTCAAGATTTTTTAATGTGTAGGGGACAAACCTTCTTTATGAGTAGGTCTTGGGTATAATTTGTGAAATAAAATTCACATTTAAGGGCAAGATAAGAAAAATCTAAACATAAAAAGTTCTTCTCTGCCCTTTGGCCTCCTCTTTCCCCACACTGCATTGTGTATGAGCATTACACATCAACAAAGCCTCTCCCATCAGCAGGAATACGTGCTGCACCATAAAGAACAACATTCTCCCAGAATCAAAAAGACAACTGCTTAAAAGATACCATTTCTTCTTGATCTTGTAAGGGTCACATGACTCATCACAATAATGCTTACATCTAGATTATATAAACTGCCAATAATATATCATTTGATGTAAAGCTTTCTGTCTCAAAAAACTTATATAACTGGACCTTGATTTCTAAGGGGCAGAATAGTTCTCAGAGCCTTTGTGATGCTCTTCACAGGTTATAATCCTCAAATTTGGAATAAAATTTTCCATTTTCTTCCTAGATTGACTAATTAATTTTTGTCAACAGCTTGAATCATTGAATTAAATAAATCTTGAAAATACTATCTCAAAAAATGGAACTTTTGGAATTAAAGTATCAAATCACCACCTGAAAAAACAAAGAATTAGCATTCTTAATGGCAATTTTAATAATGCAACATGATCTATGTGAGGAATTCTGCTTTAAGTGTGTGGTTCACCTCACGTGCTTACTATCAGTTCTTTTCTTTTTCTTTCTTTCTTCTTAATCTATGAGCATTTAGGCAAGTTTTCCTTAAAATATATAATATTCAAGAAAAACAATATGATTCATAAAGACCAATATGGGGCTTCTGGGCTATCCAGCTCCTGGGTCCATATTCTGAATGAATTCTGTGTTCTTCCATTCCTCTTTTTTGTCAGATCCTAGGGATTTATTTTTGGTTTTGATCTTGGCCCTTTATGTCCTTTCTGAACTTTGTAGAAATACTTGGAGGATTTCGTCCCTCTTAATCCTGTCATATTACTTGATCTTTAACATTCTGAGGAGGTCTTACAAACAGCTGAGAAAAGAAAAGCTAAAGGCAAAGGAGAAAAGGAAAGATATACCCATCTGACTGCAGAGTTCCAAAGAAAAGCAAGGAGAAATAAGAAAGCCATCCTAAGTGATCAATGCAAAGAAATAGAGGAAAACGATAGAATGGAAAAGACTAGAGATCTCTTCAAGAAAATTAGAGATACCAAGGGAACATTTCATGCAAAGATGGGCCCAGTAAAGGACAGTAATGGTATGGACCTAACAGAAACAGAAGATATTAAGAAGAGGTGGCAAGAATACACAGAAAAACTGTACAAAAAAGATCTTCATGACCCAGTTAATCACGATGGTGTGATCACTCACCTAGAGGCAGACATCCCGGAATGCAGAGTCAAATGGGCCTTAGGAAGCATCACTACGAACAAAGCTAGTAGAGGTGATGGAATTTCAGCTGAGCTATTAAAAATCCTAAAAGATGATGTTGTGAAAGTGCTGCACTCAGTATGTCAGCAAATTTGTAAAACTCAGCAGTGGCCACAGGCCTGGAAAAGGTCAGTTTTCATTCCGATCCCAAAGAAAGGCAATGCCAAAGAATGCTCAGACTACCATATATTGCATTCATCTCACATGCTAGCAGAGTAACGCTGAAAATTCTCTAAGCGAGGTTTCAACAGTACGTGAACTGAGAACTTCCAGATATTCAAGCTAGATTTAGAAAAGACAGAGGAACCAGAGATCAAATTGCCAACATCCGTTGGATCATCAAAAAAGCAGGAGAGTTCCAGAAAAACATCTATTTCTGCTTTATCGACTATGCTAAAGCATTTGACTGTGTGGATCACAACAAACTGTGGGAAATTCTTAAAGAGATGGGAGTAGCAGACCACCTTACCTGCCTCCTGAGAAATCTGTATGCAAGTCAAGAAGCAACAGTTAAAACTGGACATAGAACAACAGTCTGGTTCCAAATACGGAAAGGAGTATGTCAAGGGTGTATATTGTCACCCTGCTTATTTAACTTTTATGCAGATTTCATCATGTGAAATGCCAGGCTGGATGAAACACAAGTGGAATCAAGATTGCTGGGAGAAATATCAATAACCTCAGATATGCATATGAAACCACTCTTATGGAAGAAAGCAAAAAAGAACTAAAGAGCCTCTTGATGAAGGTGAAAGAGGAGGGTGAAAAAGCTGGCTGAACACTCAACATTGAAAAAACTAAGATCATGGCATCAGATCCCATTACTTCATGGCAAATAAATGAAGAAACAATGGAAACAGTGAGAGACTTAATTTTCTTGGGCTCCAAAATCACTGGAGATGGTGACTGCAGCCATGAAATTAAAAAATTTTTGTTCCTTGAAAGTAAAGCTATGACACACCTAGACAGCATATTAAAAAGTAGAGACAATGCTGACAAAGTTTTGTCTAGTCAAAGCTATGGTTTATCCAGCAGTCATGTATGGATGTGAGAGTTGGACCATAAAGAAAGCTGAGTGCTGAAGAATTGATGCTTTTGAACTGTGGTATTGGGGAAGACTCTTGAGAGTCCCTTGGACAGCAAGGAGATCTAACCAGTCAATCCTAAAGGAAATCAGTCCTGAATATTAATTGGAAGGACTGATGCTGAAGCTGAAGCTCCAATACTTGGGCCACCTGATGCGAAGAACTGACTCAGTGGAAAAGTCCTGAGGCTGGGAAAGACTGAAGGCAGGAGGAGAAGGGGACAACAGAGGATGAGATGGTTAGATGTTATCACTAACTCAATGGACATGAGTTTGCACAAGCTCTAGGATTTGGTGATGGACAGGGAAGCCTGGTGTGCTGTAGTCCATGGGGTTGCAAAGATTTGGACATGACTGTGCAACTGAACTGACATTCCCAGCCCTGGTGTCATTTTCTAGTGTTTATATTATCTTGATTTTTATCTTTTAGCACATCCTTATGCATCAGTCCTTTTCTTAACATTTTATTTTTTAACGGAAGGATAATTGCTTTATAGAATTTTGTGGTTTTCTGTCAAACATCTACAAGAATCAGCCATAGGTACACCCATGCCCCCTCCCTCCTGAAACTCCCTCCCATCTCCCTCCCCATGCCACCCTTCTAGATTGTCACAGAGCCCCTGTTTGAATTCCCTGAGTCACACAGCAAATTCCCATTGGCTATCTATTTTACATATGGTATTGTAAAATTATCAAAAGGGAATTAATTATTTGCCTGTCTGGCTATTGAAACTAAATGGCATAGTTTCTACCCTCAAGGCATTTAGAAAGAAGCAGTATGTTCTTGATTAGGGTGAAAGCTTTTGTGATCAATTAAATCTAAGGCTCTCTGGATGCTGCTTACTTGTTTTTCAGTCTTGGAAAACCTATCTGAGATATCTGAGATTCATTTTTTTCACTACCATATATTCACATAACGATGTTGTACTAGTTAAATAGAATAAGTCATATAAATTGGTATAGGATCTGATTTAAGATCGGTGTTACACTTTTACACTTTGTATTCTTTGAATTTAAATCTTCAGATGCTGAGATAGCTGTCATTTGGAAAATACCCTTCATTGTCCTGCCCCATATCAGTCGGAGTACCTGGAGGAAACATACTTTCAAATTGTTCAACAAAAGAAAATTTAATTAAAAAAAAAACTGCCAGAAGACAATGAACTGCTGCTGCTGCTGCTGCTAAGTCGCTTCAGTCGTGTCTGACTCTGTGCGACCCCACAGACGGCAGCCCACCAGGCTCCGCTGTCCCTGGGATTCTCCAGGCAAGAACACTGGAGTGGGTTGCCATTTCCTTCTCCAAAGTATGAAAGTGAAAAGTGAAAGTGAAGTCGCTCAGTCGTGTCCGACTCTGAGCCACCCCATGGACTGAAGCCCACCAGGCTCCTCCATCCATGGGATTTTCCAGGCAAGAGTACTGGAGTGGGCTGCCATTGCCTTCTCCGAAGACAATGAACAGAACCTAGATTATCTTGAATTTGGCAATGACTTTTCAGATACAATACCAAAGGCATGCTCCATGAGAGAAAAAACTAGTAAGTGGGACTCTGTTAAATTTAAATTTCTGCTCTGTATGATACTGTTAAGAGGATGAAAAGTCAAGTCACAGACTGGTGGAAAAACTATAAAACACATATCTGATCTAGGACTTATAGCCAAAATGTACAAAGGACTCTTAAAATTTGACAATAACAACAGCAACAGAAGTTTAAAAGATGAACAAAAGATTTGAAAGACACCTCATCAAAGAAGATATACAGATGTCAAATAAGCATACAAAAAGATGCTTAGCACAACATGCCATTAACAAATTGCAAGTTAAAACAACAATGACATATCACTACATATCTATTAGAATGGCTAAAATTCAAAGTATTGACAACACCAAAATAGTAGTGCAGCTGTGAAACAAGAGGAATTCTCGTCCATTTAAGATGAGAATGCAAAATGTTATAGTCACTTTGAAAGTCAGTTTGGCAGTTTCGTATAAGGCTAAATATAATTTCACTATGCAATCCAGCAATCACACTCCTAGATATTTGTCCAAATGAGTCAAAAAATCATATTCACATTCATGCATATCCATGTACATATTTAGATTTGTTTTATTCATTATTTCCTGAACTTGAAAGCAACCAAGATGCTCTTTAATAGGTAAATAGACAAAAACAGTTTGGTATATACAATAGAGTATATTCTGTGATAAAAAAGTAAATAAGCTATCAAGTTGCAAATATACATGGTAAATCCTTAAATGCATATTGCTAAGTAAAAGAAGCCAGTCTGAAAAGATATCTATTGTATGATTTAGACTCTATGACATTCTTGAAAGGCAAAACCATAGACACAGTGAAACAGTCAATGGAGGACAGGGTTCAAGGGGAGGAAGAGTTGAATTGATGGAGCAAAGGGCATCTTTAGGGCAGTGAAATTATTCTGCATAACTTTGTAATGATGGATACATGATACTGTACATTAGTAAAAAGCCATGGGACTATAATAAACAAACAGTAAATTATTATAACTATGGAGTTTAATTAATAATTGTGTATCAGTATTGGTTCATCGACTGTAACTGCATTAACATGCGATATAGTTTCCTGGAGAGGCAAATAAGGAAACTCTAATTACTATATATGCAATTTTTCTGTAAACCTGAAATTTCTCTAAAAAATAAAGTCTGTTAAGAGAACTAGACTTGTAAATGAATCTTCTATGACTTGTGTTTGTTAGTCTCTCAGTTATGTCTGACTCTTTGCGACCCCATGGACCATAGTCTGTCAGGCTCCTCTGTTCACTGGATTCTCTAGGCAAGAATACTGGAGTATGTTGCCATGCCCTTCTCCAGGGGATCTTCCCCACCCAGAGATCAAATCCATTGAATCTTAAATGAACCAAAATAAATTAAAATTACTTTGTATTGATTTTGATTTGATTTGCAGACCACTGGATAAGTTGGAAACAAAGATGTTTCACAAACCTTATGGCTGTGTTTGCTAATCTACATGTTCTGGTATTCATCTGATTTTAATTAATGTAAAACGGTTTACATTAAATTTGCTGTTTCTGGTTTTAGTCTCTTTTACAATAAGTACTAATGAAATATCAGCATGAACTATAATAACACAGATGAATAATTTTAATAAATATTTTGTATAATTTAACGTGGAAAATTAATTAAATTGGAGGGATTTCAAATGCCTCTACATAATATATTTATGTACTTTAAGATATGCTGATATAATAAAGCGTGTAAAACAGAAAAATAACATATGTAGTCCTGGAACAAGAATCAGAGTTTGTGAGTCAAATATTCAGCTAATAAATAGTTGTTTGTAATTTGATAACATCTAATCTCTGAGCCTCTTTTCCTGATTTGCAAAATGAGAATATTTATATATATGATTTTCAGTTATCTTTTGGATTTAATTTTTCATGTGTGTGTGTGTGTATGTATGTGTGTTTACAATATACTATTACTTATTTGCAATAGACATTGAGGTACAGTCACCTTTTATGAAATGATAGGTTTTTCCTGCACTTCAAGGTATCTAATTATGGAAAGGGAGATTGCCAGAGTGACATAATATTCTACTTATTTATTTTCTATGCCTTTCTTGGGAATTATTATGCAGTTATTGTTTGAGATTTTGGCACAAGGGTTTTCTCATTAATTTCATATTCAGTATGTTTATGGTGGTTTTAAATAGTAAGAGACAGTTGGTTTATATCTTACTAGCTATGAAAAAAACATTATAAGCATTCTGAAATAAACATTAACACTTGTCCTTGACTCTAAAACTTGACCTAGTGAAGGGTCTGGTCCTTTAATGATAAAACACATAATAGTGGCTTGCCTCTGTTCTTCAATTACATTAAATGATTCCCTTGAGTTTTCAATGAAAATAAAAATATCTTCTATGTTTTGGTGCAAAATGCACATTTAATTGGCTCCCTGACAGATGTTAAATTTTAACTTCTTGAAAAATAAACATTTGACCATACTACACAGATTTTGATACTGTGCATCTTTTGGGATCCAGAACATCTGGGGAACTGGGTAGGTTATTAATCTTTCTCAGCACAGCTATTATTCCTTTATGCATTGGATAAAGGAATATAAGTTCTTCCCTTTGATAGGATATTTAAATCATTTCTTATACATCCACATTTTAATACGTGGGTTTCTCACTCGATCTCATTCCTCCCTTTTGTGTTCCTCCTACACTTTTTTTCAACCTACTTGAGCCAACACAGCCCAAGTTACAGACCTACAGGTTCATGGTACATCATTTTCACCAACCCCTTGATGGGACCCCCAACTGCTTTGCCTTATTCCCCTCCCCTTACCACTATTTACTCTACTATCCCTTATCTTTTAACTCATCTCACAACTGTTTTCCTTGGTTCCAAGAATCTGGATTACTAAACATTCTGAAAAGGACACCAAAGGGTATTGATAATTTTTAAGAACATGCAGTCACTCAGTTTACGTGGACTCATTTAATTTAGCAAGCCATATACTTGTCCTTAATCATCCCCAATTCACATTCTATCACTTTTCTTCTATTAGCTCTCACATCTTACAGTCTAGCTTCCCGGATGTCTGTCAGTGCAACACTATCTTCACACACAAACACAAATACCCACACGTAACACAGGGAAAAGAAAATTTTGTTATTACTGGGTATGGGCACATAAGTATTCGTCCCACAACAACTCTTATTGAGAATCAGTTCAGATTTCCTTAACTGCATGACTGCTTTAATTGCAGGCATGTGAAATTCAATGCCTCAAAACTGAAAATTTTTATCTTCAAATAATCCTCCTCCTGATGTAATTAAGCAAAAAAGAATGTAATATCTACATACGTCATCTGATCTGAATAGATTTGCTTTACTTATTTCTAAACTTTTGAAGATATAGACAACTTACTTCAATTTTAGTGTTTCTAAAACTTTTTGAGCTCTTTTGATTTGTTGGTTGTTTTTTGTTTTACTTTTGTTTTTGTGCTAAGAGCTTTGAGAGGATGATTTTCTTCCAAGGGTAATAGAGGCTTCAGAAAAAAAAGTCAACAGGCAAACAAACATAAAAGACAAACTTCTTAAAATCAAAATGTATTCAATCGGTATTGTATTAACTTGAAAAGAAATGCTAATTCTGATATTTTAATTAAGAATAGAATTATATTCTAGTTTGTGAAGAAGATAATCTGTCACTGGAATTTAATAACTTAATCACTAACAAAATCATTTCTCCTATGTGAGTATACTTTATACATTAAATGCACATTCAGCAAGCAATATAAAAATTAAATTACTAGGAAATATAAAACAATCTATATTCGTTGGCAGAACAGAATGTCCTTACTTAAGCTGTAATAGTCCCTTTTTTGTTAAAACATTTAAAATGTAGCCTATTCATTATACAGTATTTTTTAATTAAAAGACGTCTGTGGTATGTAGCAAGCTCCTCAGATATGAACAAGATCACTTTCACATAATATAATCTCATAAAGGAGTTTTGTGAAACGACTAAACTATATTTTGATCTTTTTTCAGGATCAAAATTGTTACATAGAATGCACTGTTTTATAAGAGAACAGAGATAGAGTGAAGTATAAATGTAGATTGAACTACCTGCTGAAAAATAATAACAGAAACTCTTAATCCTAAAAATTATGATGGAACGTGGATTGATGGGGGAACTCTGCATTGTGGAAAATGGAATAATGTGCTATGAGAAACAGTTCTGATGAGTCTTGAGGGCCCTGAGAAGACTAGCTTTTGCTAGTGGGTCTAACTTAGGAAAAAGAAGTTTATAAAATTGTTTAATTACCAACATTTGTGTAGTACTTTTGTTTCAAAGTGTTTCCTAGTATTTATCACAGTTGATTCTCAAACTAACTCTGTACAGTAGTCATAGTACTGAGCATTGTTCTAATTTAGATAAAAACTATATGAGAGATTGAGACTTATTAGCAAATTCACTTTGCTATGTATATAACATACTGATATACCTAAACCTTACAAACAAATGTGAGGAGTTTGAAAAATTTTATGAAAACACTGAAGAATACAGAATTGTGGGAAGGCAAATATATACTTGTACTCAAATCATAAAAATTATAATTGGCTAACAGCATTACTGCAATTTCAAATGCAATTTTTTTATCCAACATTAATTTTAGGTTTAAAATATAACCCTACTTCTTAGAGATATGACATGTAATTTATTGCATTAAAATAATAATACTAAAAATCTCTTAAACATTTTACATTTAAATTTACTTACAATGGGATCCTTTTCTTTCCTTTTTTGGTTTTCTACAGAAGTAAGCTTTATGATTTTAAGTTCATATATACCTGTCGGAAGAAAGGAAAAATAATTCAGCCATAATAATCCACATTTTTCCTAAAAAATTTGATCAAAGAATTCATATTATAATAGTCAATAATATAAAGAGCATAAAGGTCTTGGGGAGTCCCTCTGTAACCACCTAAATTTTAATTTGATTTTTAAGCTGAATCTGAACTGAGTTATAGATTTGAAAATTGTTATCGCTTTCATAGTCTTCTATGCGTGTGTGCATGCTCAGTCCCTTCAGTCATGTCGAGCTCTTTGTGGCCCCAGGAAGACTAATCTGTCCATGGGGTTTCCCAGTTACACTCTTATATACCCACATACAAATACATTTGTGTAATACCTATTTAATGATAAATAATTTTGAAAATAACATATAGAAAGCCAGCCAAAGGAAAATAAAATCGGTACCATGAAGATCAAAAGAGTATATGTTAAATGACTTTTTGAGTGAACGTGCCTATTTGAGTAATATAATCTGTTTACTAGAATAGTTTACTACTTAGATGTAGATATATAAATAAAATATTTCAAGGTTTAAACAACTAAATTTATTCTCTAATGAGATTTTTTTCCTAAGGCAAATTGGTAGATACAAAAAGCAAACTCTACAAATAGGTCCAGTAGGTTCTTATAAATCATGTTGATCTTTAAAGTTCATGGATAGCACTCTATGATCATTCTTTGGTGATTTCCTTTCTCTGTATTCAGCATAATGTGCAATTTAAAAATGTCTTATACCATGCTAAAAATAAACTACTCTGTTAGAGAATATGGATGCATATATATAAATATATATAATTATCTACCTTAAAAACATAATAAATCAACACAACTAAGAATTTATCATTGGTGATAAATTAACCCTGGGCTTCCTGTGTGGCTCAGCTAGAAAAGAATCTGCCTGCAATTTAGGAGAGCTGGGTTTGATCCCTCCGTTGGGAAGATCCCCTGGAAAAGGGAAAGGCTATCCACTCCAGTATTCTGGCCTGGAGAATTCCATGGACAGTATAGTCCATGGGGTCGCAAAGAGTCGGACACAACTGAGTGACTTTCACTTTCACTTTCAAATTAACTATACTACTGACTTTATTCTGATTTCTCCAGGTTTTCCATGTTCTTTTTCTGTTCCAGGACTCAGTCTTGGGTTTTCACTCGCATTTAGTTTTGCTGTTCCCCTGTGGTTGTTCAGTAACTAAGTCGCGTCCGACTCTTTGCGACCTCATGGACTGCATTACCTCAGGCTCCTCAGTCCTCTCAAGTCTTCTCCAGCAGCACAATTTGTAAACATCAGTTCTTTGGCTCTCAGCCTTCTTTATGATCCCACTCTCATGTCTGTGCATGACTACTGGAAAAACCACAGCTTTGACTATGCAGACCTTTGTAAGCAAAGTGATATCTCTGCTTTTTAATATTCTGTCTAGATTTCTAACAGCTTTCCTTCCAAGAAGCAAGCATCTTTTAATATCACAGCTGCAGTCACCATACATAGTGATTTTCTAGTCCCCCCAAATAAATTTTTCATTGCTCCCATTTTTTCCCCTTTTATGTGCCACGATAGAAGGTTAAAAGGGGGAGCAATGAAAAATTTATTTATTCAAATCCTAAAAGATGGTGCTGTGAAAGTGCTGCACTCAATATACCAGCAAATTTGGAAAACACAGCAGTGGCCACAGGACTGGAAAAGGTCAGTTTTCATTCTAATCCCAAAGAAAGGCAATGCCAAAGAATGTTCAAACTACCACACAATTGCACTCATCTCACACGCTAGTAAAGTAATGCTCAAAATTCTCCAAACCAGGCTTCAGCAATATGTGACCCGTGAACTTCCAGATGTTCAAGCTGGTTTTAGAAAAGGCAGAGGAACCAGAGATCAAATTGCCAACATCCACTGGATCATCAAAAAAGCAAAAGAGTTCCAGAAAAAACAGCTCTTTCCACTTTATTGATTATGCCAAAGCCTTTGACTGTGTAGATCACAATAAACTGTGGAAAATCCTGAAAGAGATGAGAATACGAGACCACCAGACCTGCCTCTTTAGAAACCTGTACGTCGGTCAGGAAGCAACAGTTAGAACTGGACATAGAACAACAGACTGGTTCCAAATAGGAAAAGGAGTACGTCAAGGCTGTATATTGTCACCCTGCTTATTTAACTTATATGCAGAGTACATCATGAGAAATACTGGGCTGGAAGAATCACAAGCTGGAATCAAATTGCCAGGAGAAATATCAATAACCTCAGATATGCAGATGACACCACCCCTATGGCAGAAAGTGAAGAAGGACTAAAGAGCTTCTTGATGAAAGTGAAAGAGGAGAGTGAAAATGTTGGCTTAAAGCTCAACATTCAGAAAACAAAGATCATGGCATCTGGTCCCATCACTTCATGGGGAATAGATGGGGAAACAGTGGCTGACTTTATTTTCCTGAGCTCCAAAATCACTGCAGACTGTGATTGCAGCCATGAAATTAAGACACTTACTCCATGGAAGAAAAGTTATGCCCAACCTAGACAGCATATTAAAAAGCAGAGACATTACTCTGCCAGCAAAGGTGCATCTAGTCAAGGTTATGGTTTTTCCAGTAGTCATGTACAGATGTGAGTTGGACTATAAAGAAAGCTGAGTGAAAAATTGATGCTTTTGAATTGTGTTGTTGGAGAAGACTCTTCAGAGTCCCTTGGACTGCAAGGAGATCCAACTAGTCCATCCTAAAGGATATCAGTCCTGGGTGATCATTGGAAGGACTGACGTTGTAGCTGTAACTCCAATACTTTGGCCACCTGATGCGAAGGGCTGACCTATTTGAAAAGACCCTGATGCTGGGAAAGATTGAGGGCAGGTGGACAAGGGGATGACAGAGGATGAGATGGTTGGATGGCATCACTGGCTCAACGGACATGAGTCTGAGTGAACTCCAGGAGTTGGTGATGGACAAAGGGGCCTGGCATACTGCAGTTCATGGGGTTACAAAGAGTCGGACATGACTGAGTGACTCAACTGTACTGAACTGATATGCCATGAAGTGACTGGACCAAATATTATGATCTTATTTTTTTGTTTTAATATTTTTCCTGTTCCCTAGCCTCCTACAAATTGTGATAGTTTCTCAGTCTTTCTTTGTGTTCTATAATCATGACAATTTTATGAGTATTTGTCAAGTAATTCTGTAAAATATACTTCAATGTGTTTTCCTCTGTTATTTTCTCATGATAAGATTTATGATATATACTGAGAGGGTAAAGAATATCATCCAAATGGTACTCCCTTTTCAGAGTAGCATCTCAGGGAATCTATGATATGTGATATTTATGTGTTTTACTAGTGGTGCTGTTAACATCAGCTTCTTGGTTAAGGTGGTATCTTCCCTGTTTCTCCACTTCAAAGTTACTCTATTTTCCTTTATAATTAATACATATCTTAGGAGAGATTCTTCAAGACATTCAAATGTACCTTTTTCCTCAAAAAATTTACTAATTTTATTACTCCTCAGTCGATCTTACCTGGTATAACGATCACTATATTATTCTAATTGTGATTTTCTGAATTTTTTTTTCATTTATTCTACATTATTATTGGAATATTTCTGTAAAGAAGAATCTCTTTATTCAATTATTTATTTATATAAGTACAGATACATGTACTTTTTTTATTACTTCATCAATTTATGCTGTTATGCAAATTGTTCCAGCTCTTTCATGTTGACTTCTTTACCTTTTGGCATGCCATAATTCTTAAAGTTTGTGTATTTCCATACATTTTTACAGCATAAGATGCTCCAATATGATCTTTTACTCTCCCTTTGCCAACCCTACGATCAGCTCTTCCATGAGGTCTAGTTCTTTGTTAATAATTCAGTGACTCATTATTAATGAATAAATTAAGATGGTGGTACTTACTAATTATATTTTCATGATTACTCATTTTATCCATCTAAGAAAGAATATTCCTATGTAAGACCTGCTAGTTATATGACTGATCAATACATTTTCTGTCCCAACATATTGTTTCCTCTATAAAAAGTGGATAATAATAATACATTTTTATGGTTCTTAAAGGCAATTGAGAAAGTGAAAGTAACTTGTAATTATAAAGCATTATTGTAATTCTAATGATAATACCATCATGTGGGAATTTCACATGATGTTATTACTGCTGTATATGACACTTCAGATTAATCAGGTAAAAAGTATATGCTTCTACTAATGTCATAAATTGCTGTTTACAAGCTTAATACTTGGCTCACAATTCTCCTCAGAACCTTTCTATTGCATTGGAATTTCAGAATATGCTTTTGAAAGAAGCATAAATTATTCACTTGGAATAAGTACTTAGTCTTGGGAAAAGTACAAAAAAAAAAAAAAAAAAAAAAGGAAAATCACATCTGCTCCACTGGTTCAGGTATGTTTTATAGAATTGAAACAGAAAGTCATTAAAGCTGTCATTTTTCATATCAGCCAAAAATTCATAACACAGCAGAAAATGAGACTCAAAATCTATTTTTAAAAAATGTTGGCCTTAAAACTCCTCTGAATAATGCCAAAGAAAGGTATATTTTAAGAACTTTTACCTGAAATTTACTTAGAAAGGCAGGAGTAACCGTAGCCAACTTTTGAATGATCAGAACTTTTGGTTCAACAAACTGTCCCAAAGCCACCCAAGCAGGGAGTTTCCATAGACCCAACCTCACAATTTGCCAATGGATTCTACTGTTTAAAAATACATACAGGACTTCCAAAAAGCGAAATAGGAAAACTCCAGGTTCGATGCATGATACAGGATGCCCGGGGCTGGTGCACCAGTATGACCCAGAGGGATGGGACAGGGAGGGAGGTGAGAGGGGTGTTCTGAAAGGGGAACACATGTACATCCATGGTCGATTCATGTTAATGTATGTCAAAACAAATACAATATTGTAAAGTTAAAAAATAGATAAATAAACTAATTAAAAAAAAAGAATTATCCTCATATCACCATTTTAGGCCTAGGCTATAGAGATCTTATTTTGGATGTAGAAGCTTCCTGAATCCATACTTGGAAATTCTGAGATGATGATGTTCAAAACATTCAAGAAGGAATTTAAGACTCAATGGTAGGCCAAGATCAATAAAAATCTCAAAGAGAATCTCAAGATTAATGAAAGAAACATCATACAATTTTTCAAGCACTTCAGTAGCAAATAATTAAAACTATCATATCCAAAACTATAGCAGGAAAATTTCATAGGCAGCCAATATTTTGAAAATGTCTTAAATGGCAATATTGTATTGCCTCTTTTTTATGTGGAATTTTTTAGAGGTCTAGTTTGAAAAGCATTTGCAAAATATAAAGATGTATTTGCAATAACAACAACAAGTAAATTTAGTTATATTATAGCAAAAATGTCAACAATGGAAGAAATTATGGAACTAGTGGGAGTATAATTTAGGGACATTCAAGCTTAATTGAAAAGATTCATGTTTATGCCTGACTTTGAAGAGGCTATCTTGGTTGTATTTTGCATAGCAAAATAAAGTTGAAATATAAAAAAATATTATAGACTCCTTACGTATAACTTTAGTGAGAACTTCAAAAAACTGTAAAAGGGGAACACATGAGAAATTGCTCATCATGCACGTACGTTCAAATCAGAAATATGCAATAATCAAAGCCCATGGGGTCATCTTCAGCCCTTAGGTATGAGAATGAATAGATGAATATATTCTCATTTTGGACCCTCAGGTGCACAGTTCTGAGATGTTTTGGCTGTTAGAACATCCTCAGGAGATAAAACAGAGTTGCCTGTAGCACTGAAGTGAAACTGTTAGTCACTCAGTTGTGTCTGACTCTTTCCAACCCCATGGACTATAGCCAGCCAGACTCCAGGTACAATTCATGGATTCTCCAGACAAGAATACTAGAGTGGGTTGCCATGCCCTCCTCCAGGCGATCTTCCCAACCCAGGGATCAAACTTGGGTTTCGCATATTGCAGGTAGACTTCTTACTGTCTGAGTTACCAGGAAAGCTACTTGTCAAATCCATATAACATCCTTATGTTGGCTTTTTCACCTTTCTCGTTTCCACTCCCCATGGCTTGCACTCCTGCTCCTTGAGATTATATTTTCTCAAGATTTTCTTTGAGAAAAATTTAGGCTGAGATAAGTACTATTTCTGTTCTTTGTGCCTTAGGGAGGGTGGGGAAGAAATCAGAGTCTTTCAGATCTTTCATTATGTGTTGACCTTAAACAAATGATAAAGTTACTCAGCAGCAAACACAAAAGAGAACCAGATTCCAAATTAAAACACACTAGTTCTATTTACTTTATAAGACAAATTTCATGATACCATAAAATCAAAGCCCAAGTATAAGTTTAGAAATTGTTAAAGTTCTCCATTAATTGCTTTATGTTGAATTTTAAATCTCTGTAAAGAGAGATTCACTGGTAAAATAATGTAATGTACAAGAGTACTGATTATTTTCTTTTAAATGAGATTTATACTACAGTCTCTTTAAAATAAATTTATATCAGATTGTTTTTAAATGGCAACTGTTTAGAGCATTAAGTGACTTAGTTATTAAAATGCCTATTTTTAGCCAATGTTTTTAAAAATACATCTATCACACAAAGCAAAGAATTTCTTGTCTGCCTTAGAATGGCATCATTAGTCCACAGAAAAGTTTCTTCCCTTTCACATTAAGATTATTCATTTAAACAGCTATAAACATGTTTTGACATGTTTACTTATTGTGAAACATCTTGAATTTTTTCTTTGTAAAATACATCCACTTTGAGTAAATGGTATAAAAGTTATAAATTTAGGCACCAGATAGTGGGAATTTTAATAGTCAAAATGAGATATTCTACATCTTCACATTTTCATAAAATTATTTCAGATTTTGGTCTCACTGTAGCAACCAATTTTTAATAAAGTTACCATGGACACAGTTACTACTTTTTATTGATTATAAAGGGTTGTCAGTCTTTTATAACATAGTTGCCAGTAAAATTTTCTCTGGTGCAACTGTGTGTATTTAAGTGCTAACTCAATATACTCATGGGAAAAAGGGAAAAGACAAAGCTTGCTGATCTGCATTATTAATTTTCATAATCTTTCTTTCTCCCCAGTATATCAATATTAAAGGCACTGGAAAACCTTAGGGGAAAAAATTATTCACCAATAAAGGATCTTCTCTATATAAATAACATTTCAATGATGGTCAAAAGGAAGTTTATGAGAAAGGGAAAAATACATAACCACATGTGCACACCACTTGGAAAGATACACAAAGTAATTGATTTTTGTCAAATCAGTTTGCATTTCAAATTAAATATTTAAGAAATACATCAAGATGAGTCATAATCAGCACACAGATCTATTGTAAAATATTCAACATATCATGGTAGCCATGCTCTCAGTAGAAAAAAATAATAATTTTACCTATCAAAGAACTGCAGAATTATTTTCTTTTCCAGCATTTTCTGTTGCCAAAGACAACACAATAGTAGATATACTTTCTATAGTAGGACTATCCTTTTACTGGAATGGATAGCATCATCTTAAGCTCACAGGACATATTTTGTCCAAATAGATATTGATTGCTGGAACTGTATATGTATCTGCGGAATTATTTATAGTAAAATCATCTATTTATACATCTTAGGACATGCTTCTTCCCTGGAAATTCATGTATATATTGTGGTGGAATTTCTAAAAGAAGTGTCTTTTATTTAAATTCAAAGTATTTAAGAAGAAGAAGGGAACAAATGAAAAAGAAAACCCTGAAAGGAGACTAAATTATACTCGTTTTTATATTTAATTATTCATATAATACATATTATATCAAGCAGATGAGAAAGGAAAACATGAGAAGATCGTTCAAGCGCTCTGTCAAGTTCTAATTGCACTTATGTTGAAGAAATAACCTGTAGATGTATAATAAGGAGGAAAAAAAATGCCAGCAGTTACAAAGATGAAGATTGAGTCAAGTATTTCTTCTTTGAAACCTTTTTTAAAAATGAGATTTATTTTTAATTCATGCTGTTGAAAATAATTTTATATCACTCTTTTTTCCCCACAGTTTTCAGTAGCCTAGAAAGTATAAGTAAATTTTGTTTATATATTTTTCTTTGAATTTCATTCTTCTCTCTATTTGTTTCAGTTAGTCACTCAGTCGTGTTTGACTCTTTGATACGCCATGGACTGTAGCCTTTCAGGCTCCTCTGTCCACAGAATTCTCCAGGCAAGAATACTGGAGTGGGTAGCCGTTTCCTTCTGCAAGGGATCCTCCCAACCCAGGGATTGAAACTTGTCTCCTGCATTGCAGGCAGATTCTTTACTGTATGAGCCAGCAGGGAAGAAGATTTGGTTACACGTATGCATATTTTCTTTTTATTTTAATATCTGTCCTCTAATAAGTTACTCTAATAATACTTGGCATAAACATAGGAACAAAAATGAAGATAATTTTTCTATTTTGTAAAATACAGAATATTGGATAAATACCCTGGATTATATTCACATTAAGCAACTAAAAATTCTTATAATTTTTTATATCTTATATTCTATGAAATTTTCATTTTAAATGCATTCTCAAGTTACCAAGAATACAGGGGAATAGCAAAAGCCAAACAAAGTGAAAAGGGGGGTATTTTGGAGGAAGCAAATTCAAAATTCAGAAGTTGACTTCTCATCCAGAGGTTTTCTGCTAAAACGTAGTCACCTGAAATTTCAATCTGAGAGGTTTATGAGGAGTGAGAAGAAGCTGGGGAGATAAATGACAAGAAATAATGCCTAGAGTTTTCCTAGGGTTCAATAACTAACAGAATCCCCTGATATATAAATTGGACCACAAAGGCCAGGAAATAGTTTCATTCCATAGGAGAGACAGCAATGGATTTTGACAGTGTCACATGAATCGAGGTTTTTCAAAGGGTGAAATAAATCCACCCTAAAGATTATAATCACAAAACAGACCTCATCTAACCATGGTAACAAATTTCACAAAATCTATGTTGTTTTCCCAAGTCTCTAACAAATATTTCACTTTTAAACTGTTCTTAGGTTTGTGTAACCCATACGCCTGGCAGAAGCAAAAGTTAACTTTTCTGCATGTGTCAAAGATTCTCACATGTAGAATAAAGTGAAAAGATCAAGTCACAACACATACACAAAACCAAGGTACACAAAGACAGAAAATATCAAAAAGCAAACTCAGACTTACAGAGATGTAAGAATTATTATATAACAATTATTAAATAAATATATTTACTTAAAACAAAACAAAACAAAACAGAGACAACAGAAGCTTAAGAAGAAAACATGGAATAAAGAGAGCTTCCCTGTTGGCTCCCAGGTAGCACTAGTGGTAAAGCCTGTCAATGCAGGAGATGTAAAAGACGTGGGTTCTATCCCTAGGTCAGGAAGATTCCCCTCAAGAAGGAAATGGCAATCCACTCTAGATTTCTTGCCTGGAGAATCCCATGGTCAGAGAAGCCTGGTGGACTACATTCCGTGGGATCACAAAAAATTGGACATGACTGAAGCGACTGAGCATACATGCTCAGTGGTAAAGAATCCACCTGCCAGTGCAGGAGACACAGGTTTGATTCTTGGGTCAAAAAGCTCCCCTGGAGAAAGAAATGACAACCCACTCTAGCATTTTTGCCTGGAAAATCCCATGGATAGAAGAGGCTGGCAGGCTACAATCAGTGAGGTCACAAAAGAATCAGACACAACTTAGTGACTAAACAACAACAGTGAAATAAAGAAGAGGATAGGAAGCCAGAAGGAAACCCACAAATGTATGGCCAATTAATATATGACCAATGAGCCAGGACTATAAAAGGCAGGAGAGACAATCTCTTCAAAAAATTATGCTGGGGAAACTGGACAGCTTCCCAGTAAAAAAGTGAAATTTGAACATTTTTAACAGCAGGTAGAAAAACAAACTCAAAATGTATTAAAGATCTATGCATAAGATTGGCACTGGAAAACTCTTAGAGGAAAACAGGCAGAACACACTCTGATGCAAATTGCAGCAATATATTTTACAATCCATCTCCCAGAGTAATGGAAATAAAAACAAATAAACAAGTAGGATTTAGTTAAGCTCAAAAGCTTGCCTAGCAAAGGAAACCATAAACAAAATGAGAAGACATCACACAGAATGAGAGAAAATATTTGCAAACAATGCCACTGACAAGGGATTAATCTCCAAAATTTGCAAACAGCTCATGTAGCTCCACATCAAACAAATAAACAAACAAGCCAATCAAAAAAATGGGCAGAAGACCTAATGAGACATTTCTCCAAAGACATACAGATAGCCAAGAGGCACATGAAAAGACACTCAACATCATCAATTATTGGAGAAACGCAAATCAAAACTACAGAGAGACTTCATCTCATACCAGTCAGAATGGCCACTATATGAAAATTTGCAAACAATAAATGTTGGACAGGGTGTGAAGAAAACGGAACTCTCCTAAAATGTTAGTGGAAATGTAAGCTGGTGAGCCACTGTGGAGAATGCTATGAAGTTTCCTTAAAATAGTAAAAATAGATCTATCATATGATCCAGCAATTCCACTCTTGAGAATATTTACCAGAGAAAAATATGGTTTGAAAAGATACATGCACCCCACTGTTCACTGCAACACTGTTTACAAGAGCCAAATCATGGAAGAAACCTAAATGTCCAACAGCAGATGAATGGATAAAGAAGATATGGTACATATAATGTATACAATAGAATATTATTCAGCCGTTAAAGAGAGTGAAATACTTCCATTTGCAGCAATATGGATGGAACTGAAGATCATCATACTAAGTGAAATAAGTCAGACAGAGAAAGACAGATATCATATGACATGCCTTATATGCAGAACCTAAAGAAAAACAATGTGAATGTACTCATTTACAAAACAGACTCACAGGCTTAGAGAACAAAGCTATGGTCACCAGGAGGGAAGAGCTGGGGGGAAGGACAGATTGGGAGTTTGGGATTAACATGTACACAGTGCTATATTTAAATTAAAATGAATGTCTTTCCATGAAAAAAAAATGAAAAAAAAAAGGATAAAGGAATCATGAAAATATCCATCATTTTGTTTTGGAAAAGAACACATACAGTTTCTAGAAATTAAAAATATTAGAAGTGGAATATAGAAGGATTTAACATCAGGTTAGATTCAAATGAATAGATAATTACTAAGAGGAAAAAGCATAAAAATTTAGTATAAGGTATAAAGAAAAAGAAAACATAACATACAAGTAAAGAGGAATGAAGTTTATAGAGAGGGACATTTAACAGGAAAACTTAGAGTTCCAGTGGAAGTTAAAAATGAATAAAATCCCCAATATATTCAAAGATGTATATCCTGAGAATATAAAGCTATATTAAGTAACACAGGAACAGCATATTACTGGAACAGGAATAGATGATAGATTAAAGAGATTAGGAACAGATTAATATCTTCTGGAAATATCATAAACAGCAGTTGGCATAAAAGATCAATAATGAAATGAAGTCCTATTAAATAGACAATAAGCCATATTGAAAAATAAAATTATAACATTTTAATTACTTAAATGTTAAAGGAAAATCTATACAACTTTAAATATATATATTCTACATATATAGAGTTGTTGTTTTTCAGTCGCTAAGTCATGTCCAACTCTGCAACCCCATGTACCACAGCTTCACTGTCGCCTGGAGTTTGTTCAAACTTGTGTCCTTTGAGTTGGTCATGACATTCAACCATCTCATCCTCTGTCACCCTCTTCTCCTGCCCTCAGTCTTTCCCATCATCAAGTTCTTTTCTAATGACTCGGCTCTTCCAATTAGGTGACCAAAGTACTGGAATTTCTGCTTCATATATAGAGTATATGCACATAAATCTGTGATTTTTAAATTAGGAAAGGAGGGACTTCCCTGATGGTCAGTGGAAGACTTTGCCTTCCAATTGGAAGACATTGCCTTTCAATGCAGGATGCGGTTTCAACACCTGGTTGTGGCGCTAAGATCTCACTTGCCTCAAGGGCAAAAAAACCAACATAAATCAGAAACAGTACTGCAAAAAATTCAGTAAAGACTTTAAAAATGTACCACATGAAAAAAGAAAAAAAATAAAATTAAGAAAGGACACAAACCAACAGAAATTATATTGTTAAGTTCTACATTTCTAAAATTACAAATATCTAAATATTAAGGATGTCATAAGAAGAGTGTAAAGACAAGACTCAAACTGGGAAAAATATAATGCCATACATATCTAAAAGAGTCACATTATGAATGTGTATATGTATATATATATAAATACACACATACACACACTAAAGAATATATGTATGTGTCATATGTTGTACATTATAGTATGTATTTTATATAAGTGTGAAATATAGTCCACACATTTTAAGACAAAGATAAACAACCCAAAGGGAAATAGATGAATTTTTTAAAAGTTATTTGAGGAGAAGGCATACAAATAATCAAGAATAAAGTGAATTTTTTTTAGTTAATTTATAATCAGAAATAGAATAAAACAATGCTTCTACTTAAATGTAATAGGTCAGTAAAATTTTTAAAAAAGCAAAGTCTGAATATTGCAATGGTTGGTAAGCAGGTGCAGCAGAGAAACACTGATGAAAAATAATTTGACAATACCTTATTTTTCAGCTACTTCTTTTTTTAGACATATTAATATAACCTGGGGAGGAGAGGATCTTAATTTGTATACCAAAAGTACATACGAGAATTTTTATCTTAGTAGTTTTGTAGCAGCAAGTCTGTTAGCAAGAGAAAAATATCAAAAGGATATGTTCAGAAATATTGGAAATGACAGCAACTGAACAACAACTGTTTAAAGATGCTGTCCTGTTGTGACAAGCTTATTCATTTCTTCCAGGTGTGTAGCATTATTATTATTCAATGCTGTTGTTGTTGTGGTTCAGTCGCTAAGTTGTGTGCAACTCGTTACAACCCTATGGACTGCAGCATGGCAGGCTCCTCTATCACCCAGTAGCTTCCAGAGTTTGTTCAAATTCATGTCCATAGAGTCATTGATGCAACCTAACCAACTCATCCCCTGGTATTCCCTTATTCTTTGCCTTAACTCTTCACCAACATTAAAAGACACTTGCTCCTTGAAAGAAAAGCTGTGATCAACCCAAACAGCATATTAAAAAGCAGAGACAAAGGTCCATCTAGTCAAAGCTATGGATTTTCCAGTAGTCATGTATGGATGTGCAAGTTGGACTATAAAGAAAACTGAGCTCCAAGGAAGTGATGCTTTTGAACTGTGGTGTTGGGGAAGACTCTTGAGAGTCCCTTGGACTTCAAGGAGATCCAACCAGTCAGTCCTAAAGGAAATCAGTCCTGAATATTCATTGAAAGGACTGATGCTGAAGCTGAAGCTCCAAAACTTTGGCCATCTGATACAAAGAACTGACTCCTTGGAAAAGACTCTGATGCTGGGAAAAATTGAAGGTAGAAAGAGAAGGGGATAACAGAAGATGAGATGGTTGGATGGTATCACCAACCTGATGGACATGAGTTTGAGCAAGCTCCAGGAGCTGGTGATGGACAGGGAAGCCTGATGTGATGCAGTCCATGGGTTCGCAGAGTCGGACATGACTGAGCGACTGAACTGAACTTTCCCATCATGAGGGTCTTTTCCAGTGAGTTGCCTCTTGGCATCAGATAGACAAACTATTACAACTGCTGGCTCAGATGGTAAAGAATCCACTTGCAGTGCAGGAGCTGCAGGAGATGCAGGTTTGATCCCTGGGTTGGGAAGAAGCCTTGGAGAAAGGAATGGCTACCCGCTCCAATATTCTTGCCTGGAGACTTCCATGGACAAAGGAGCCTGCCGAGCCACAGTCCATAGGGTCGCAAAGAGTCAGACACAACTTAGCAATGGCTCCTCTGTCCATGGAATTTTCTAGGCAAGAATATGTAGTGGGTTGCTATTGCCTTCTCCAGGGGATCTTCCTGACTCAAGGATCAAACCCGTTTCTCCTGCATTGCAGGTAGCTTCTTTACCATTTAAGCCTCCAGGGAAACCCACCTTCACCTTTCAAAGGAAAGTTAAAAATTGCCTGCTAGAGTTTGCTTAAAATTCTGAAGGAGAAAATAGGTTTTTAAGTTTAAAAATAAGTTATAGGAAATGCTAATTTTATAGCTTTTAGAGGCATTAAACACACAATGTAAATTACTGCAGGTTTTATTTTTTTCAACGACTACAGAATTGGAACCACATTTTTCATCTATATTCCTAAGGCTTTAGAATCAATTTAACTAAAAATGAGTAATGCCAAATATAATTTCTTAATTTTAAGGTCCATGTATAATTTGCTAGCAATTTAAATCTCTCCACATTACAGATGTATTTACAATTGGTTAATTAAAAAAAGTTGCTTAGGAAGGATGTTTTTGACATCAAGGAGACTTGAGACCATTTTAAAATCGCCATTAATGAATCATATCTTCCTCTTGTAAATAACTCAACTTGCATGTGTATATTTAAGTTAAAAAAAGGAAAGAAAAAATTCAGACTGAATATGAATGTATACTATGTCAACCGTTTAAAATAACACCTTAATTTAGAGAAAAGTATATTTACTCTACATTTTTCCCATAAGATGAAAAATTTTAAATATTTACAATGTGCTTCATTTTAGGCACATCATAAAATTTATTTAGAGTCTAATAAAAAATTGAGAAACAAATGCATGTTTTTTACACAACACAGAAGCATGTACCAAGAAAACCAGGTGATCCAGGATCCGAGAAATAAATGATCCTTTTCATTTTGTAAGGCACAAGTTGTTTTTGTATGCTGGGGCACTCAAACTTCTTTTCCTAATACTTATAAACTGACTCAAACAAGTTAAGAGACAATAATTAATGACACTAAATAAAAAATTTCTAGAGAAATATTTCTTTTAGAGAACAAACTGTCTTCTAATTTTTTCCACAACATCTTTTTTTAATTCAATTTATATTAATACTAGTTTTATGTGTGTGCATAAAAAAATAAATATACTGTGTTAAAGAAATATTCCTGATGTATACACCTGCATGTATAGAACTTTTATATTAAACTCCATAATTAAGAATTTTGTACAGTAATACTAATGTCTATGGGCCTCCCAGGTAGCACTACTGGTAAAGAATTCACCTGTGAATGCAGGAGTCATAAGATATGTAGTTTCATTCCTAAGTCAGGAAGATCTTCTGAGAGAGAGCATGGCAACCCACTCCAGTATTCTTGCCTGGAGAATCCTCATAGACAGAGGAGTCTGGCAGGCTATAGTCCATACTTATGACTAAAGTGACTCAGCACCCACACACATTTACGCCTACATGTGCGGGGATTAGTTGAGCAAACTTTCACTTTTTCTCCAGCAAAAGTTTTGTTAGAATAATAGAGATAGTAAAATAAAGTGAATATAAAATGACAGTTTCTCTAATTCATTCTGTCTCTCAGTGTTCTCTCTCCTCTAAATCCATCAAAGTTGTGCACAAGTGAAATGTGCATTCGTATATACACAGATAATTGTCCACAAGTACACCAGTGTACTGAAATTACAATTACATTTATCCAATAAAGTTCCATATTTTAAAAATATTTCAACAAGCACAAATGCATGTGTTGCTTGCTTATATTTGTTTATAAAAATCATTTACATGGTCAATGATTATGTATTAAAATAAGTATATATTGTTTAATGTTTTGGTAAGTTATATTACAATATCATTTAAAACAGTCTAAACATAAATAAAGCATCAGAAACATGTATGGCTTAGATGTTGCAATTATCAAATTATGGAATTTAAAATAACTATATGATTAGCATCTAAAGAATGATAGTGGACAAAGTAGCCAACATGTAAGGATGAATGAGTAATAAAAGCAGAGAAATTAACAATAAATAAAATGCAAAAATAAACACTGTAAAAGAAATAAAAATTATTTTTTATAGGAGTGATAGTGGTTTTGATATTGTTAAAGAAATAATAAGTGAACATTAAGACAGTTTAATTAAACTTCCCCAAAATAAATGCAAAGAATAAAGAATTAAAAGAGATCAAACATGCAAAAAAAAATTGATATTCCTGGATTTCGAAGGTGTGTTATATGTGTTATTGGAGTAACATAAAGCATTCAAGTTGGAAAAGAAGAAGTAAAATTATATATCTTTGTAGATGATATGGTCTTATGAGTAGAAAATTTTCCACCAAAGATTTTTTTTCCACCAAGAAGTTATTAGAATCAATAAATTAATTCAGTAAAGCAATAAGATACAAAGACAATGTGCAAAAATAAGTTGCATTTTTATACATAAACAAGGAACAATTTGAAAAGGAAAATTACAAAAACAATTCAATTTATAATAATATTGGGAAGGATAAAATATTTAGGAATTAAATTAGAAAAGGAGAAAAAATAAGTGGAAATGTACCCCACATTCAGGAATTGGAAGATGAATAGAGAGTCCAGAAGTAAACACTTGTATATATGAGCAAGTAATTTTTGAAAACAGTGCCAATACCATTGAATAAGGAAAAGACTGTCTTTTCAACAAATAGTTCTAGGAAAACTATATCTCCACATGTGAAATAATGAAGCTGGGCCCTTTAACACCATATACAAAATTCATTCAAAATCTATCAAGTACCTAAATGTAAGACCTAAAACAATACAGCTTAAAAGACAGTATAAGACATAAGTTTCTTTACACTGGATTTGACAATGAGTTTTTGGACATGATGAAGTGAAAGTGGAAGTCACTTAGTCAGGTTCGACTCTTTGCGATCCCATGGACTGTAGTCTGCCAGGCTCCTTTGTCCATGGAATTTTCCAGGCAAGAATACTTGAGTGGGTTGCCATCCCATCTTCTCCAGGGGATCTTCCTGATCCAGGGATAAAACCCTGGTCTCCCACATTGCAGGCAGATTCTCTACTGTCAGAGCCACCAAGGAAGCATGACCAAAGGCATAATAACAAAAGAAAACAAGCAGACAAATTGGACTTCATGAAAATTTTTAATAATATTGTGCATCCAGAGACATTGTCCACAGAGTAAAGTGGCAAATTATACAAGGGGAAAAATTATTTGGAAGTCATACATCTGATAAGGATTAATATACAGAATATATAAAGAACTTTTAAAACACAACAATAAAAAAAAATCCAATTCTAAAATGGGCAGAGGACTCTCAACAGATATTTCTCCAAAGAAGATACATGAATGGTCAATAAGCACATTCAAAAAGTGTCAACATTGCAATCATCAGCGGAATGAAAATCACAACTACAAGAATCACTTCACATGCATTAGAATGGTTACAATTTTATAAACAAAGAAAAAAAAGAAAACATGTTGGTGAGAATGTGGAAAAAAATTAGAACCTTTGTGTACATTTTGTGGGAATGTAAAATGGTAGAGTCTTTGTGAAAAACAGTATGTGATTCTTCAAAAAATTAACATATAATTATTATATAAATCAGCACTTTCTCTTCTGGTGTACACTCAAAAGAATTGAAAATAAAGTCCTGAAGAAAAGATTTGTATTTGCATGTTTACAATAGCATTATTCACAATGGTAAAGCATGGGAGCAATTCAAGTATCCACTGGGAAATTAATGTATAAGCATAATGTGGTGTGTATATATATATATATATATATATATATATATATATATACAACAGAATGTCATTGACCTTTAAAAAGGAAGGACATTGTGACATATGTCACAGCACAGTTGAAGTTTGAAGGAGTTTCTCTAAGTAAAATAAGCAAATAATATATATATGTATAGTATGAATTCACTTAAATGAGAGTCTTAGAATAGTCAAAATCATGAAGACAAAAAGTATAATGGTGGCTTCTAGGGATTTAGGGAAGGGGAAAAGGGAGAGTTACTGTTTAATAGGTAAACAGTTTTAGCTTTACAAGATGAAAAGGGTTATGGGGATGGGTGGCAGTGATGGCTGCACAGTAATGTGAATGTTTTTAATGCCACTGAACTTACACGTAAAAAGGCGAAGATGCAAAATGTGTGCATTATACCACACAAACATTCACTCACACACAATAGCAAAGTAACGACACAATAAAACTTTTTGATAGAGAAAACGAAAAGGAAGGAGAAAGATATATCATCGTAACAATTGTTGAAAGGAAACTGGGTAGCTACATTAATTTTAGAAACAGCAGACTTCAGTACAAGAAAAACAATGGGGGATAAATAGGGGGCATTACATAAAGGGAAGAGTTTTCTAGGGATATGTAAGAATCCTTATTGTGTATGCACCTTTCAACAGACTGTCAAACTGCATAAGGCAAACTGATAGAACTGCAGGGAGAAGAAGGCAATCCACTATATAATTAGATACTTCAACTTCTAAGTAATTGCTAGATCAAGTAGACATAAAGTCAGTTAAGGATATAGTTAGCCTGAAAACTACTATCAACCAAATTGATGTAATTTATAGAATACGCTAATAAATAAAAGCAGAATGCACCTTGTTTTCAAGTTTGCAGGGAACATTCAGAATATAGGCACATTCTGGGCTATAAAATACACACTAATATATTAAAATAATAGAAATCATATAAGGTATATCTTCAGATCACAATGGACTTAAAATGGAAATTAGTAAAAGAAATGTAGCAGAAAAACAGCAAAATATTAGGTAATTAAACAAAATTTGGGTCACAGAAAAAATCTCAAGGGAAATTTTAAAAGATTTTGAACTAGTAGTAAACTTTTTGACAGAATAATTTATAAAATTTTTCAAAATTCATGAGGTGTAGTATAAAGTAGTGAGTGAATCTTAGAATAAATATTAAAGTACTAAATATATGAGAAAACGTAGACCTAAAAGCAATAAGCAAGATTCCAATTTAGGGTATTAGAAAAAAGGAGAGCATTTTTAGACTAAAGCAAGCAAAAATGATAATAATTCGAGCAGAAATCAATCAAACTGAAAATGGGAATACAGTGGGAAGAAAATCAATGAAATAACAGCCAGTTATTTGAAAAGAACAAAAAATTAATAAAACTCTAGCCAAGCTAATCAAGAAAACTGGAGAGAAGAAATAAATGTGAATATCAGAAATGAAAGAGAAGCCATTACTACTGATTCTAGACATTAAACGGATGATAAAAGTATCCTATGAAGACTTTTCTGCCCATAAATTTGACAGCTTAAATAAAAGGCATCAGTTCAGTTCAGTCACTCAGCCGTGTCCGACCTTTTGTGACCCCATTAACCGCAGCAGGCCAGGCCTCCCTGTCCATCACCAACTCCCAGAGTCCACCCAAACCCATGTCCATTGAGTCGGTGATGCCATCCAACCATCTCATTCTTTGTCATCCCCTTCTCCTCCTGCCCTCAATCTTTCCCAGCATCAGGGTCTTTTCAAAAGAGTCAGCTCTTTCCATTAGGTGGCCAAAGTATTGGAGCTTCAGCTTCAGCATCAGTCTTTCCAATTAATATTCAGGACTGATTTCCTTTAGGATGGACTGGTTGGATCTCCTTGCAGTCCAAGGGACTCTCGAGTCTTCTCCAACACCACAGTTCAAAAGCATCAATTCTGCGGCGCTCAGCTTTCTTCACTGTCCAACTCTCACATCCATGCATGACCACTGGAAAAACCATAGCCTTGACTAGACGGATCTTTGTTGACAAAGTAATGTCTCTGCTTTTCAATATGCTATCTAGGTTGGTCATAACTTTCCTTCGAAGGAGTAAGAGTCTTTTAATTTCCTGGCTGCAATAACTATCTGCAGTGATTTTTGGAGCCCAGAAAAATAAAGTCAGCCACTGTTGCCGCTGTTTCCCCATCTATTTGCCATGAAGTGATTGGACCGGATGCCATGATCTTAGTTTTATGAATGTTGAGTTTTAAGTCAACATTTTCACTCTCCTCTTTCACTTTCTGCCATAAGGGTGGTGTCATCCTCATATCTGAGGTTATTGATATTTCTCCCAGCAATCTTGATTCCAGCTTGTGCTTCCGAAAGCCCAGTATTTCTCATGATATACTCTGCATATGTTAAATAAGCATATAAGTTAAATAAAAGGCATAAATTCCTTGAAATACATAGATACCAAACTCACAGAAAACTATGTCATCTGAATAAGTCTATATTAATCAGACGTGTAATCAGTAACTTATGACTTATCAAAAAGAAAGCATGAGGCTAAATGCTGTCACTGCAAAATTATAACAAATATTTAAGAAGGAAACGGTGCAATATTCTACAGCCTCCTCCAGAAATAAGAAGCAAAAAGGGCACTTTTTAACTCATTTTGTAATGTCAGCATTACCCTAACAATAAAACATAATTCAGATAATGGAGGAAAAGAAAAACATAGTCCTATATTTCCCACAAATATAGATGAAAAAATTCAACAAAATACTAGCAAATTGCATGTCAAAAGGTATAAAAATAATTCAATACCACAACCAAATGATATTTATTCCAGGCATGCAAGGTTGATTCAACATTGAAAAACAAACAAATACAATCCATCATATTCAAGAAGCTAAAGAAAAATCATTATAAGACTAACCCATGGCTGATTCATGTCAATGTATGGCAAAAACCACTACAATATTGTAAAGTAATTAGCCCCTAACTAAAATAAATAAATTTATTTAAAAAAAAGACTATATCAACTAATACACAGATAAAAGTCTCATAAAGCCTAATTCTCAGTTTTAATAAAAGCTGATTTCATTTTCATTTTTTTGCAATAAAAATTCTCACAACTAGAACTAGAAGATTTATTAACTTGGAAAAGAACAAATACAAAAAATTCACATCAATCCTACAATAGTTGCAAAAAATTGGAAGACTTTTCCCTGAGACTAAAAACAGGGCAGGATGCCCCTTCTCTGTTCCTTGACAACATTATATGGAAGACCAAATGAGTATAACAAGATAATAAAATAAAATGTGTACAGATTGGGAAAGAAAATATACAATGGTCTTTTTTAAAGCAGATGATATGACAAAAAAACCTGAAACTATCAAAATCATAGGACATAGACTTTTTATACAAAAGTGAATTGCTGTTCTATATGCCCACAATGAATAATGAGAATTTGCAATTAACAACATAATATCATGTATATTAACACCAAAAAATGATACTTAAGTATTGATCTAACAAAACATGCACAGCATCTGTATGTGGAAATCACAAAACTCTGATAAAAGAAATCTTTGAAAAGATTTCACTACTGAGTGAAATAACTCTTTGTTCCCACAATATTATTAAGATATCAATTTTTTCTCAATTATCATATTGTATCACTTATGTGTGGAATCTAAAAAATACATATATAAATGAACTTATTTACAAAATAGAAAGAGACTCACAGAATAGAAAGTATTCTTATGGTTACCAAACTGGGAGGGATAATGGAAGAATCTACTGCAGAGCATAGTGAGCTATATTCAATATCATATAATAACCTATAATGGAAAATAATCTTAAAAAGAATATATATATATATACATAGTAGTGTTGATTTATAATGTGTTAAGCACATATAAAAGTGATTCAATTATATATATATATATACAATTTATATATATAAATTAATTAAATACATTAAATAAATAAATACTGTACAATTTCTAATCCTCACTTAGGAAGTTTTTATTTGGTTTGCTTCACATTTTAAAATAATATTTTTCCTATAAATACAAGATTTGGTAACTGAAAAGACAGCTAATGAACTAACCGATCAGCTTAATCATTAAAAACTTTTGTTTAACTGCTCAGATTATAGAAGAAAAGAGAGTATAGGACATCATTCTATTATTCATTCTCAAAGCACAGAGCAATTTTTACATAGCTCAGTTTGACAGACAGGCCTTTCTAACAAACAGGTGTTTCAAGGTCAGAGCTAAGTTTTGTTGGCAGAGATGTGAGGCAATAGACTGAACACCAGCCAACATGTGCTTGGCTTCCATCCCTTGGTTTCACCAGCACTAATTTCATTCACTGATAATTTTTTTAAGGTAAAATTATTACTGCCTCTGCAAATCTTCTGTAAATGATTTAAGCAAGTTTATTTCCTCTCCTTTTCCATCATATGCTCTAGCATTGCAAACAGGGATTTCTCCTAAGTGAACAGTCTTTCAAAGCATATCAATCAGTGACTGAATTTACTAACTTTTTTTAGAAATATCCACTTATGACATATGCTTGGCAGGTTTTCTGGTTTCCAGTTAAAAGCAATCCTTCTACTTAAAAATAGCTTTTAAACTGAAACTCTACCTAAAAATGTAACATTTGTATCACTTTGTGCTTTTGTGTGTGTGTGTGTGTGTGTGTGTGTGTGTGTAGCTAGCAGCATTTGGTAAAACTGCATCATCTCACTAACATGTCCAAACAAAAGTCAAGGATGAAGATGGCTGTTTATAATGACCATGAGCACACCCTTTATATTGAGGGTATTTTAAGACATAATATATAGCAAATCTGTTCCTTGATTTAACATCTAATACAAAGAAATTTCCCATTCACTTTTTCACGGTGTTGAATTAAAAAATCCAAAGTGGAGAGAGATAGAAAATTAACACAAATAAGATTTTTTCTGTCTTCACTGTAATGTACTTTTTAATTATTACTATATAATAAAAAACATTCCAATAAGTACAGAAATGCTGAAACATCTTGCATTTCTAAAGTAGTAGATTTAATACTTTATCTTTTGTTAAACAACTGTCAATATGGAAAAATATACCCCTTTACTTCTCAAGGTGAAAAGCTCAAAAAATTATAGCTTTAATCTATAAAGTTGATGTAAAATTTCAGTAAATCAAGTTAAACAATGCTATAAATTATCAGTTCTTATTGATAAACCAAATCACATTTATTACATGTTTAATAATTCATTTGTACTGTTTAATATCCTCTGCATTGTCACAATTTTTGCAATGTCTTCTCTAATTAGTACTTTGTAGAATTAAAGAAACACAATTTAGAAATGTTCACAATTGTTTCATTATGATTTATACATATTACAGTGCAAAAATAAAATATGTGTATACATACATATAATAGCTTTCTTGGTGCCTCAGATAGTAAAGAATCTGCCTCCAATGCAGGAGACCTGGGTCAGAAGATCCCCTGGAGAAGGGAATGATTACCCATTCCAGTATTCTTGTCTCGAGAGTTCGTTGACAGAGGAACCTGGCAGGCTACAGTCCATGGGGTCTCACGGAGTCGGACACAACTAACTGACTAACGCTTTTGCTTTAGATTACACATATAATGTTGGTTATATAAATTATGCAAGTATAAGAAACTCCTCTTTAATATTGAATATTATATTTGAAGCTTATCTAAACAATTATGTGATTAGCATCAGTATACATAAAATTTTGTCACACTCCTGATTTTTGACTTTGTAAAAATTCTCAGATGATTGCTAGAAAAGAATTTGAACACTGAGTGACTTCAGACATTAAAGAAGGATTTTCAAAAAGTTTACCAGTTTATATTGCTACAAATAGTGTTTTGCAAATGTCCATTTCAAAATATACTGGAAAATATTATTGCATAGAAAATATTTGTCTTTTGCATTGGTTAAAACTCCATCTCATTGACATTTACTGTAACACAAAGTGACATTTATAGTTTTAGAATTCATTTCTTAAACAAATTTTATGTGAAATATTTATTCATATCTTCTGCCAGTGCTTAATGTGTCATTACTTATTAATATGCAAGAGCTTTGTATTTTATAGATAGTAGTATTTCATTTTCCGTATTCATTCATTATTTTCATTTAACTCTTCCTATTATTTTCAATGTCTAGAATTTTAACTGTGAATTGAAATATTCATTTCCCTGTTTGATCCTTTTTTTAAATATGTAGAGCAGCTTTATTTGTAATAGCTGAAATCAGAAAAAAAAAAAAAAAAACTAGGTGTTGGACAGAATGAGAATGAGTAAACAAATTCATACATTTCTACTGCTAGCAATAAAAAGGAAAATATGGCTGATATATAAAGCAACAAAGATGAGTCTCAAAACCCTGACTAAAACATTGTATAGAAAACAGTATATGTGTGATTTCTTTTACTTGAAATTCTGAAAGTAACATATGATGGAAAAAATAATCATGACATTAGTAGCCTCAGAGTAGATAATGGAAAACTGACTGGCAAGGATATTGAAGAATTTTCTGAAATGATGATAATATTTTGTATCTTAATAGGAGGCTGAGTTACAGAGGTTAAATTTCAGTGAGTGCATACTTCAGTTTTGTATACTTAACTACATTCAAGTTTTACACCAAAAGAAAACTATTGTAAATAAATATCTGACTTCATTTAACAAATTTCATTCTGAATTTTTTACATGATCTTGAAAGTTTACTTTCTGTCTAGTTATTACAAAACATTGGCTATATTCTCATGTTGTCCAGTGCATCCCTGAGTCTATCAGACCCAACTGTACCTTCCACCTTGTGTGTGTGTTTAGTTGCTCAGTCATGTTTAACTTTGCGACCCCATAGGCTGTAGCCTGCCAGGCTTCTCTGTCCATGGGATTCTCCAAGCAAGAACCAGGCAAGAATACTGGAGAGGGTTGCCATTTCCTTATCCAGGGTATATTCCTTACCCAGTGATTGAACCCACTTCTCCTACATTTGCAGAGGGATTTTCTACTGTCTGAGACACCAGGGAAGCCCTGGTAGCTCAGGTGATAAAGAAACTTTCCACGTTACCCAGCCCTATATGACAACTCTCCTTCTCACCATTCATAACCCTTAGCTTGTCCTCTGTATCTGTGAGTCTGTTCCCATTTGTTACATTCACTAGTTTCTGTAGGCTTTACATTAATCATATAAGTAATATCATACAGTATTTGTCTTTCTCAGACTTATTTCACTTAGCATACTGCCAGGTTCCTCTCTCTCTCTGTATGTTTTATATATATATAAAAAATATATATATACATATTTATATATATAAATTACAAACTATACAAACATATATTATTATAATATATATAACTTACATACGATCTAATATATAATAATATATAATCTTACAATATATAATATATAAGAATAATATATGATATTTTATATATAATATATACCATATACAATATTCATTATATTATTATAATATATAATATATTATATCTATTTATATAAATAATATATATATAATTATATATCATATATTTTTATGCATTTATATATATTTATATATGATATATAATCTTATACATAAAATTTATAATATATAATATTATTGCATATTATATGTATAATATATATAATCTATATATGTATATTATATATATTATGCAATATATATCTATATTATATAATATATATAATATATAATAAGTAATATATAAAATACATAATATAGAATATATCATTATACTATATAATATAAAATGTAAATAACACATATATTAATATATAATATATTATAAAATTATGTTATATATATTATATATTGTATATTTGATATTATATATAATGAATATATATTTATACAATGAATATACAATTATGTATATATAATGTATAATTTATATTATATATATAATAAAGGTATATAATGAAAAATATATATACAATGCATATATAATGAATATATAATTATATATTATATTATGAATGTATATGTACATAATGAATATAATTATATAATGCATATAACATATAATTATATACAATATATATTATATGATCATATATATAATTATAATATATAATATAATGTTACATATAATTATATAATTATATAATTATATGTTTATACTTAATGTATAATATATTATATATTAATATATAATATGTATAATTATAATTAATATTATAGAATATATATAACATATAAATCATATATTTATAATATATATAATCTTAACATATAATATTAATATACGGTATATGATATATTAAGTATATTAATTATCATATATCACTATGATATATAATATATCTCTCATATGATAATATAATATATATAACATTAATATTATATATAATATAATATATAGTAATAAATATATGTGATATATTATAATTTAAAATAAATTATATTTATATAATTATATATTATAATATTATATAACTATAATATTATATACAATATATATTATGATATATAATAATAACTATGGTGTTGGAGAAGACTCTTGAGAGTCCCTTGGACTGCAAGGAGATCAAACCAGTCAATCCTAAAGGAAAAGAACGCTGAATATTCATTGGAAGGACTAATGCTGAAAGTGAAACTCCAATACTTTGACCACCTAATGGGAACAACCGACTCACCGGAAAAAACTGTGATGCTGGGAATATTGAAGGAAAAAAGAACTTGATGGCAGAGAATGAGGTGGATAGATAGATAGCATGGCAACTCAGTGGACATGAATTTAAGCAAACTCTGTGAGACAGTGAAGGACAGAAGAGCTTAGCATGCTGCAGTCCATGGGGTGGCATAGTTGGACATGACTTAAGAGACCGAACAACAACAATTCACAAAAACAATAAAGGTCCAATCTACAAAGGATGTGCTGTTCTTTAAAAACAAATATGATAAAACTTAATTCAAGGAGATAAAATAAAATAGAGTAAATAGGGGAATTTCCCGCATGGTCCAGTGGTTAAAATGCTGCTTTGCAATGCAGGGAATGTGAGTTCAATCCCGGATCAGGGAACTAAGATCCCACTTGCTGTGGGACATGTGCTACAGCTAGAGAGTCAGGGAACTGCACTGAAAGATCTCACATGACACAATAAAGACCTGATGCATTCAAATAAATTTAAAAAAATACATTAACGGAAAAAGAATACTGTTCATGAATATATGATTCAGTGTCATATATACAACAATTTCACTAAAACACAATCTATGTAAACAATCTAATTCTAAACATCAGAAGGTTTTTTAAAGGAACATATTAAAAATAATTAGAATGAGTATAACCAAGAAAACTGTAAAAGAACAAGGAGGATGGATGATATATATCAGTGAAGATATACAGTTTATCAATCTCAATAGAGTATGTTGACACAGGGGTAGATAAAAGGAGCAATGAGATACAAGAGAGTGCCCAGCAAAATTCAATCCAGTTCAGTTCAGTCACTCAGTCGTGTCCGACTCTTTGCGACCCCATGAATCGCAGCACGCCAGGCATCCCTGTCCATCACCAACTCCCAGAGTTTACCCAAACCCATATCCATCGAGTCAGTGATGCCATCCAGCCATTTCATCCACTGTCGTCCTCTTCTCCTCCTGCCCCCAATCCTTCCCAGCATCAGGGTCTTTTCCAATGAGTCAACTCTTCGCATGAGGTGGCCAAAGTATTGGAGTTTCAGCTTCAACATCAGTCCTTCCAATGAACACCCGGGACTGATCTCCTTTAGGATGGACTGGTTGGAACTCCTTGCAGTCCAAGGGACTCTCAAGAGTCTTCTCCAACACCACAGTTCAAAAGCATCAATTCTGCGGCCCTCAGCTTTCTTCACCGGCCAACTCTCACATCCACACATGACTACTGGAAAAACCATTGCCTTGACTAGAGGGACCTTTGTTGGCAAAGTAATGTCTCTGCTTTTTAATATGCTATCTAGGTTGTTCATAACCTTCCTTCCAAGGAGTAAGCGTCTTTTAATTTCATGGCTGCAATCACCATCAGCAGTGATTTTGGAGCCCCAAAATATAAAGTCTGAAACTGTTTCCACTGTTTCCCCATCTATTTGCCATGAAGTGATGGGACCAGATGCCTTGATCTTAGTTTTCTGGACATTGAGCTTTAAGCCAACTTTTTCACTCTCCTCTTTCACTTTTATCAAGAGGATTTTTAGTTCTTTCTTCACTTTCTGCCATAAGGGTGGTGTCATCTGCATATCTGAGGTTATTGATATTTCTCCTGGCAATCTTGACTCCAGCTTGTGTTTCTTCCAACCCAGCATTTCTCATGATGTGCCCTGCGTATAAGTTAAATAAGCAGGGTGACAGTATACTGCCTTGACATACTCCTTTTCCTATTTGGAATCAGTCTGTTGCTCCATGTCCGGTTCTAACTGTTGCTTCCTGACCTGCATACAGGTTTCTCAAGAGACAGGTCAGGTGGTCTGGTATGCCCATCTCTTGAAGAATTTTCCACAGTTGATTGTGATGCACACAAAGGCTTTGGCATAGTCAATAAAGCAGAAATAGATGTTTTTCTGGAACTCCCTTGCTTTTTTGATGATCCAGCAGATGTTGGCAATTTGATCTCTGGTTCCTCTGCCTTTTCTAAAACCAGCTTGAACATCTGGAAGTTTATGGTTCACATGCTGTTGAAGCCTGGCTTGGAGAATTTTGAACATTACTTTGCTAGCGTGTGAGATGAGTGCAATTGGTGCAGTAGATTGAGCATTCTTTGGCATTGCCTTTCTTTGGGATTGGGATGAAAACTGACCTTTTCCAGTCCTGTGGCCACTGCTGAGTTTTCCAGATTTGCTGGCATATTGAGTGCAGCACTTTCACAGCATCATCTTTGAGGATTTGAAATAGCTCAACTGGAATTCCATCACCTCCACTAGCTTTGTTCATAGTGATGCTTTCTAAGGCCCACTTGACTTCACATTCCAGGATGTCTGGCTCTAGGTGAGTGATCACACCATCATGATTACCTGAGTCGTGAAGATCTTTTTTGTACAGTTCTTCTGTGTATTCTTGCCACCTCTTCTTAATATCTTCTGCTTCTGTTAGGTCTATACAATTTCTGTCCTTTATCGAGCCCATCTCTGCATGAAATGCTCCCTTGGTATCTCTAATTTTCTTGAAGAGATCTCTAGTCTTTCCCAATCTGTTGTTTTCCTCTATTTCTTTGCATTGATCGCTGAGGAATGCTTTCTTAGCTCTCTTTGGAACCTGGAATGTTAGGTCCATGAATCAAGGCAAATTGGAAGTGGTCAAACAGGAGATGGCAAGAGTGAATGTCGACATTTTAGGATTCAGCGAGCTAAGATGGACTGGAATGGGTGAATTTAACTCAGATGACCATTATATCTACTACTGTGGGCAGGAATCCCTTAGAAGAAATGAAGTAGCCGTCATGGTCAATAAGAGTCCGAAATGCAGTGCTTGGATGCAATCTCAAAAACTACAGAATGATTTCTGTTCATTTCCAAAGCAAACCATTCAATATCACGGTTATCCAAGTCTATGCCCCCATCAGTAATGCTGAAGAACCTGAACTTGAACAGTTCTATGAAGACCTACAAGATCTTTTAGAACTAACACCCCCAAAAGATGTCCTTTTCATTATAGGGGACTGGAATACAAAAATAGGAAGTCAGGAAACACCTGGAGTAACACGCAAATTTGGCCTTGGAGTACAGAATGAAGCAGGACAAAGGCTAATAGAGTTTTGCCAAGAGAACACACTGGTCATAGCAAACACCCTCTTCCAACAACACAAGAGAAGACTCTACACATGGACATCACCAGATGGTCAACCCCGAAATCAGACTGATTATATTCTTTGCAGCCAAAGATGGAGAAGCTCTATACAGTCAGCAAAAACAAGACCAGGAGCAGACTGTGGCTCAGATCATGAACTCCTTATTGCCAAATTCAGACTTAAATTGAAGAGAGTAGGGAAAACCACTAGACCATTCAGGTATGACCTAAATCAAATCCCTTATGATTATACAGTGGAAGTGACAAATAGATTTAAGGGACTAGATCTGATAGACAGAGTGCCCAGCAAAAGACTCATACAATTATGGCAAGTCGATATATGACATACAAAGCTTTAGAATTCAGCTGGAAAATTACAGACTAAACAGAAATTGTACAGGAATAACAATTTCAAAACTTTTATATAGTTTCTGTATAAAAAATAATAAATCCCAGTGTCAGTAAGAGTAAACTCCAGAGGTATTAAATACCTAAATGTGAAATTTAAAAAAAATCTATTTTAAAGGATATTTGCAGAAATATCCATATGCCCTAATAGTAAGAAAAAATCCCTAGGAAAATCAAAGGAAAAATCATAAAATTAAATATACTAATAAATTTAAATACGCCAAAATGAAAATATTTTTTGTAAGTCTACAGACAGAAAATATTTTATCCTGTATAACAGAATTTCATGTCCATGAAATGTGCTAATAAGTATAAAGCATTTTGAAAAGTAAATGACAAATAGTGAGCACAGTATAAATGCTACAATGGTTATTATTTTTATGAACATATGAAGAGATTCTTAAAAACCATAAGAAACATTTACTAAAAAGCAGCACCTGAATAGAAAAGTAGGCAAAAATGTGAATGGCAATTGGAAGGAAGAGAAATAGAATTGTCAATAAATTCATACTAATCTCAATTAGTAATCAAAAAATAGATGAGATGTCATTGACTTCCTTAGACCAGAAAAAATTAAAACCATTGTTGATAACAAATGTTAGCAGCAATTAGAAACAATGAAAGTTTTATCAATTACTACCTGAGTAAACAATTGCTTCACCTATTTTCAAAAGCAGGCTAGCAAAATCTAGTTGAAAATAAATATATTCCACAAACTAGTAATTCTATTATTACTAGAAAATTTGTATGCACCTCATACATTTGCACAATGTGACATTTTAAAGAATATTTATTGCATTTATTGTAATATTTAAAAAGTTAGGGTTAATCTAAGTGTCCTCTAAAATGAAAACTGATAAATGATGTTATATTCATACAGTTAAATATCAAAATTATTAGGGCCACAGATATCAACTTGGATAAATCTCAAAAACATAATGTGTAAAATTTTAAAAACATGTAAACCTGTGTTTATGTTTTTATGGACAATAAGTATTAGAGCTTCAGTTTCAGCATCAGTCTTTCTAATGAATATTCAGGATTGATTTCCTTTAGGATTGACTGATTTTGAGAAGTGATAATTAACTATGCAATTGGATGAGATAAGCACTGGAAAAAGACTAATTGGGAAGAAACAAAAAGCCTTTGGAAGTCTTCATTTGCACAGGTGTGTGTGTGTGCTTACTTGTGTCCCACTCTTTGAGATCCCATGGACTGCAGCCCACCCGGGTCCTCTGTCCATGGAGTTACTCTTGGCAAGAATAATGGAGTGGGTTGCCATGCCCTCCTCCAGGGGATCTTCCAAGGGATCGAACCCAGATCTCCAGCATTGCAGGTGGATTCTTTACCATCTGAGCCACTAGGGAAGCCCTCATTTGCATACAGCAGTCAGAAATTGCCAACAAAATGTGGCCATACAGACATAACTAAATAAGAATGGCATTATCAAGATTGAATTAAAAGAATGTAACGACAGAGGATGAGATGGCTGGATGGTATCATCGACTCAATGGACATGAGCTTGAGCAAACTCTCGGAGATAGAGAAGGACTGCGAAGCCTCCCGAGCTGCAGTCCGTGGGGTTGCAAAGAGTTGGACACGACTGAGCAACTGAACAACAACAACAACGTATAGACTTTGGGGAATAGAAGGATCTTGGTTGAGGGAAAAGAGAGAGAGTACTCAAGAATATTCAGAAGATTACATATTCCTAACACAGATTAACTTAATATACTCCAGGAGATCTTCCAGACCCAAGGAGTGAACCCCCATCTTTTATATTTCCTGCATTGGCAGAAAGGTTCTTTATCACTAGCACCACCTAGGAAGCCCAATTTAATAAACACTAAGTTTGAAACACATGATAATGAGAGACTTATCATCTTTCAATAACTGATAAAACAAAATCATTAATGATATATATAATTTGAAAAATACTTGAAAAAATTAATCATAGAAAAATAAAAAGATATAGTTCAACCCCAAGTAACCTATTCAGCTTTTCTATAGGTTTTCTTTGAAAAAAAAACCATGAGATTATTCTCAATTGTACTTGAGTTTGTCAAGAAGATACTGCACATTACTGAAGAACATTAAATTGAGAGACATTCCAGAAAATTGTATGTGACTCTATCTCATTATTTATTTTCTCAGTCAAGCAGGAATATTTCTGAAAATAAGGAAATATTTTCTGGGCTCTCTTGTAAATACAGTTGATTCCTGAAAAACATGGGTTTGAACTGCATGCATCCACTTACACTTGGATTGTTTTTTATTGTAAATCCTAGTGTTATCACACAATCCATAGTTGAATTTCTGGACAGGAAGGAATCCTGGGTATGGATGACTGGCTTTAAATTATTGGCTGACTTTCAGCTGCTTGGAGGGTGGGCACTGCTAACCTCTGTTTTGTTCTGGTGTCAACTATAAAGGTGATAAGACCTGTTCAAATGGGAGATATGTGATAGCGGTGTTTTCCACCTGCAATAACTATATGCAAAGCCAGAGTGTTTTGTTTCTTTCCTTTTTCTTTCCTCTTCTTTATGGCTGGAGTTTGGATTCAGTAGCTGGAACTGAACCATGGAGCAGAAACTGGGCATGCAGGATGCTAGAACAGGATGGGTCCTGATGCTTGTGAAGCTGACCTACAACTCCTGGCCCATTCATTCTACTTTTATGTGTGAGAAAGCTAAATCTATACTGTGTTTCAGTTCAGTTCAGTTCAGTCGCTCAGTCGTGTCCAACTCTTTGCGATCCCATGAATCACAGCACACCAGGCCTCCATGTCCATCACCAACTCCCGGAGTCCATCCAAACCCATGTCCATCGAGTCAGTGATGCCATCCAGCCATCTCATCCTCTGTCGTCCCCTTTGCCTCCTGCCCCCAATCCTTCCCAGCATCAGCATCCAATGAGTCAACTCTTCCCATGAGGTGGCCAAAGTATTGGAGTTTCAGCTTCAACATCAGTCCTTCCAATGAACACCCAGGACTGATCTCCTTTAGAATGGACTGGTTGGATCTTCTTGCAGTACAAGGGACTCTCAAGAGTCTTTTCCAAAACCACAGTTCAAAAGCATCAATTCTTCGGCGCTCAACTTTTTCACCATCCAACTCTCACATCCATACATGACTACTGGAAAAACCATAGCCTCGACTAGACGGACCTTTGTTGGCAAAATAATGTCTCTGCTTTTAAATATGCTATCTAGGTTCACTTTAATTTTGAAATTTTATTTTATTCAGAGATAAATTATTTTCTATATGTGACATAACAAATAGCTGTTGTAAAACTATCATAATGAAGATAGTTATGTACTAAGGCAGGAAAAATTAATTTGCTAATGTCTAACCAAAATCAAATAAGTCCTTTAAGTAGACCTACAATAAAAGAAATAGAAAGTGCGTATACTTGAGCAGTCACATTGCCTATTAATGAGGAACAGATGTGTATTCAATGAATAGGTTAGGAAAATCGCAATTCCAGTATCACCATACTCTATTTTAAAAGTGTTATCTATGTAGTCAGAAACTGGGACACATAGCAGATGGAAGAGTGTCAAATTATTTACTGAACATCTTGAAGATACGAAGAATTTCTAACTTGGAAAACTCTAAGTTCAAAAACAGTAGTAGTTTAGTCCTCTTAGTTCATTGCCCTCTGTTAGTTTTTTAGAGAAGCCCACCTCTTTCATTTGAACATTACTTTCTAGAAGGTTGATTTGCCTGTCTATACCCTATTAGTACTACATTTTGTGCAAAATATTAACACTCAATAAATATTTGTAAAATAGTTTTTTTTATTTAACTGTTGTATAAAGTAGCTATTTTAGGTGACACATTTTGTATCTTGAATATATAAGCATTTTTAGACTTGTTGAATTTACTAATATGAATTTTGTCCACTGGAGAAGGGACAGGCTACCCACTCCAGTATTCTAAGGCTTTCCTTGTGGTTCAGCTGGTAAAGAATTCACCTGCAATGCAGGAGACCTGGGTTTGATCCCTGGGTTAGGAAGATCCCCTGGAGAAGGGAAAGGCTACGCACTCAAGTATTCTGGCCTGGAGAATTCCATGGACTATACAATCCATGGGGTTGCAAAGAGTTGAGCACGACTGAGTGACTTTCATTTTCACTTTCCTTTCCCGAAAAATTACTTTTCTTCATGTGTGAGTCTGGAAGCCCAGGTGCCAGGCTCTGAATTTTATGAGAGGCATGATGTACTGAAGAATATGCTACAAACCCCATTGAGCTATGCCTTTTCCTCACACAGCTACAGATTTCTGGATAAACATACAATGGGCCACATGATTTAAAAATTCAGTTCTCTTTTCAAAGACTAGTAAAGAAAAGGTGATGGATGGATGTTGTATTCAACTAGAATTGTTGCAGGAGTTCATGGGTAAATATGACTATGGATCAAGTGCCAAACTTCTCAACAAATGTATTGACTTTCTAATACATTTATTGTTGCTTGGTTACTAAGTTGTGTCCAACTCTTTTGAGAACCCATGGATTGCAGCAGTCTGGCTCCTCTGTCCATGGGATTTCCTAGGCAAAAATACTAGAGTGTGTTGCCGTTTCCATTTCTAGGGGATCTTTACATTGCAGGTGGATTCTCTACCCCTGATTAACCAGGGAAGCCCAAGACATTTGCAGTCCCATATATTTATACACAATAGATGGAATCTAATATATATGTTAAAATGATGAATAACTGCAATGAAAAAGTGACCACAACTTATTAATTTTCATACATATTTAGAATGTCAAAACATTGGAGATTATCAAACACTTTATTAAGTTGGATATAAATGATGAAATATAAAATATTTGGTGTGTTCTAGGGATGAAATTGTGAATAAAACTCTTCCTAATAAAACTTCTGATCATATTTTAAGCTTATAGCTAAAAATGTTACAAAAGTAAGATCTATAACTCTATCAGCTGAAAGTTGTGTTAGGAAATTGTAGTTGAGATATAATGTCATGTAGCTAACTACCAGGTGTCACCAACATCTGTTCTCCCCTATTCCATAGACATGGAGTTTATCTGCTCATATATATATATATCAGTCAGTTCAGTTCAGCCGCTCAGTCATGTCCGACTCTTTGTGGCCCCATGAATCACAGCACGCCACGCCTCCCTATCTATCACCAACTCCTGGAGTTTATCTAAACTCATGTCCATTGAGTCGGTGATACCATCCAGCCATCTCATCCTCTGTCATCCCCTTCTCTTCCTGCTCCCAATCCTTCCCAGCATCAGGGTCTTTTCCAATGAGTCAGCTCTTCACATCAGGTGGCCAAAGTATTGGAGTTTCAGCTTCAACATCAGTCCTTCCAATGAACACCCAGGACTGATCTCCTTTAGGATGGACTGGTTGGATCTCCTTGCAGTCCAAGGGACTCTCGAGAGTCTTCTCCAGCACCACAGTTCAAAAGCATCAATTCTTCGGCGCTCAGCTTTCTTCACAGTCCAACTCTCACATCCATACATGACCACTGGAAAAACCATAGCCTTGACTAGATGGACCTTTGTTGGTAAAGTAAAGTCTCTGCTTTTTAATATGCTATCTAGGTTGGTCATAACTTTCCTTCCAAGGAGTAAGCATCTTTTAATTTCATATATATAAAGCATCTTATGCCTTTTGTAGCTATATGTAGCCCTGGGACTAAGATTTGGTCAATCTATGTCTGTTGAGCCTCATTGATGACAGTCACTTCCAAGAGGATAGAAAAGATTTTGTAATGCATTCCTGTGGCCCTCACTCTTTTCCCACTGTCTGGGTGATGACAAAAACTAGATCAGCATCTTTTGACTGAAACTTGGAAGCCAAATGTTGAGGGAACCATAAATGCTCAACCAATCTTGGACCTTTTCCATCAGGATTGTTTTGACCTAAAGGTCCATATTGTTCTATCCACAAGTATTTTTTGGTTTCTTTCTCCTCTCTTGTTAACAGAAGCTTACTATACACCTGAATTAATACACAACTCAAAACTTATTGTTTATTAACTATTTCCTCTGAGCTTTAGTTCATATGCTAATACTGCATTTGTTAGTTATCGAACTTCAGATTTATGAAGTTCAGATCCAGAAATACAATCTCTAAATCTTTTCATTCATTTATTTGAAACTTAAAACGGAAGCATCGCTTTGTAATGTTTCTTCCTGAAAAATTTCTGTTTGGTAGCTAAAACTGGGTTGCAGAATCTCATCAGGATCCTTTAGGCTGACAATATAAACAGGAAAATTCAGCACATTGTGAAGTTCTCACTATTAACCACATTACTACTTGTTTTTCTTGGAGTTCCCCTAAAATTCTCTCTATTTCTGGAATATTTTCCACTTCTGTCAGCCGTTTCTGTAATTTTCTTGGAAACTGAGTACTGCGGTATGTGTGAGAAAACTACTGAATTAAGGCCAGAAGTAAAATTTCAAATTTCACTGTCATTGATGACAGAGCCCCAATAAATACACATAAAATCACTGCTAGACCACAACGTAATTCAACAACTGGATTGTGGTTGATATTCAAAGAAATAAAAAGGTTGAACAAAATTACTCTAGCTTCATACAATTTTTAATGTTCAAGTGGCACTAAAGTCCTCTTAGGAGTTTCACTGGTTAGGAGGAAATTGTACATGTAAGTATATACACACTTCCAGTCATAAATATAGAGACACTCCTGTAAGTATCTTATGTCAGAGAAATTCCAGTCAAGTATAATGTATTTTAAAAGCTCATCCCTTATATGTCATACATCTAACTTATGCTTGCAAATATTTATTAAATGACCTTTCCACACTAAAATGTGAATTCTCAGAAGGAAAGGACATTATCTGGTTACAAAACTCCCACTGCCATGAATACAGCAGGCGATTAATAAAAGCTATATATTCTCTGACTGGTCACTGTTTTCCATAACAATTTGTTCGCTTTTATTTACAATCACTGCAAGTATTGAAACTGAATATGTTCATCTTTTTTCATTGTTTATTACGGCAATCAGAACTGGCTGACTACATGAATCATCTCTGGCAAAGAACAGAATACTTTACTATCCATATTTGCTACAGCTTATGCCTTGCCTTTTAATTTCTACCCTATTACTTTTACTTCCTCACCACTATGCCTATTAAATGAAATCATTTATGTGAACACTCTCAATATTCTTTTGGCACAAGTACAGGTACATACGGGCTGACAATATAAACAGGACAAGTTTGCACATGGTGAAGTTGCTTTTGAACTGTGCTGTTGGAGAAGACTCTTGAGAGTCCCTTGGACTGCAAGGAGAACCAACCAGCTCATCGTAAAGGAAGTCAATCCTAAATATTCACTGGAGGGACTTATGCTGAGGCTGAATTTCCAATACTTTGGCCACCTAATGTGAAGAGTTGACTCATTGGTAAAGACCCTGATGCTGGGAAAGATTGAAGGCAGGAGGAGAAGGGGACAACAGAGGATGAGATAGTTGAATGGCATCACTGATTCAATGGACATGAGTTTGAGTAAGCTCTGGGAGATGAAGAAGGACAGGCAAGCCTGGCATGCTGCAGTCCATGGGGTGGCAAAGAGTTGGACATGAATGAGCAATTGAACAACAACCACAGGTATTGGTTGCCAAATTTAGACTTAAATTGAAGAAAGTAGGGAAAATCCCCAGACCACTCAGATATGACCTAAATCAAATCCCGTATGATTATACAGTGGAAGTGAGACATATATTTAAGGGACTAGATCTGATAGACAGAGTGCTTGATGAATTATGGAGGGAGGGTAGTGACATCATAGAGGAGAAAGGGATCAAGACCATCTCGAGGGACAAAAAAGCAAAATGGCTGTCTGAGGAGGCCTTAAAATAGCTGTGAAAAGAAGAGAAGTGAAAAGCAAAGGAGAAAAGGAAAGATATTCCCATTTGAATGCAGGGTTCCAAAGAATAGCAAGGAGAGATAAGAAAGCCTTCCTCAGCGATCAGTGCAAAGAAAGAGAGGAAAACAACAGAATGGGAAAGACTAGAGATCTCTTCAAGAAAATTAGAGATACCAAGGGAACATTTCATGCAAAGATGGGCTCAATAAAGGACAGAAATGGTATGGACCTAACAGAAGAAGAAGATATTAAGAAGAGGTGGCAAGAATACACAGAAGAACTGTACAAAAAAAAGATCTTCATGACCCAGATAATCACGATGGTGGGATCACTCACCTAGAGCCAGACATCCTGGAATGTGAAGTCAAGTGGGCCTTAGAAAGCATCACTACAAACAAAGCTAGTGGAGGTGATGGAAGTCCAGCTGAGCTATTTCAAATCCTGAAAGATGACTCTGTGAAAGTGCTGCACTCAATATGCCAGCAAATTTGGAAAACTCAGCAGTGGCCACAGGACTGGAAAAGGTCAGTTTTCATCCCAAACCCAAAGAAAGGCAATGCCAAAGAATGCTCAAAGTACCACACAATTGCACTCATCTCACACGCTAGCAAAGTAATGCTCAAAATTCTCCAAGCCAGGCTTCAGCAATATGTGAACTGTGAACTTCTAGATGTTCAAGCTTGTTTTAGAAAAGGCAGAGGAACCAGAGATCAAATTGCCAACATCTGCTGGATCATCGATAAAGCAAGAGAGTTCCAGAAAATCATCTATTTCTGCTTTATTGACTATGCCAAAGCCTTTGACTATGTGGATCACAATCAACTGTGGAAAATTCTTCAAGAGATGGGCATACCAGACCACCTGACCTGACTCTTGAGAAACCTGTATGCAGGTCAAGAAACAACAGTTACAACTGGACATGGAACAACAGACTGGTTCCAAATAGGAAAAGGAGTCCGTCAAGGCTGTATATTGTCACCCTGCTTATTTAACTTATATGCAAAGTACCTCATGAGAAACGATAGGTTGGAAGAAGCACAAACTGGAATAAAGATTGCCAGGAGAAATATCAATAACCTCAGATGTGAAGATGACACAACCCTTATGGCAGAAAGTGAAGAGGAGCTAAAAAGCCTCTTGATGGAAGTGAAAGAGGAGAATGAAAAAGTTGGCTTAAAGCTCAACATTCAGAAAACTAAGATCATGGCATCTGGTCTCATCACTTCATGGTAAATAGATGGGCAAATAGTGGAAACAGTGTCAGACTTTATTTTTGGGGGCTTCAAAATCACTGCAGATATTGATTGCAGCCATGAAATTAAAAGACGTTTACTTCTTGGAAGGAAGGTTATGACCAACCTAGATAGCATATTAAAAAGCAGAGACATTACTTTGCCAACAAAGTTCCATCTAGTCAAGGCATTGTTTTTTCCAGTAGTCATGCATGGATGTGAGAGTTGGATGGTGAAGAAAGCTGAGCGCCGAAGAATTGATGCTTTTGAACTGTGGTGTTGGAGAAGACTCTTGAGAGTCCTTCGATTGCAAGGAGATTCAACCAGTCCATCCTAAAGGAAATCAGTTCTGGGTGTTCATTGGAAGGACTGATGTTGAAGCTGAAACTCCAATACTTTGGCCACCTCATATGAAGAGTTGACTCTTTGGAAAAAACTCTGATGCTGGGAAGGATTGGGAGCAGGAGAGGGGGACAACAAAAGATGAGATGGCTTGATGGCATCACCCACTCGATGGACATGGGTTTGGGTAGACTCCGGGATTTGGTAATGGACAGGGAGGCCTGGCGTGCTGCAATTAATGGGGTCACAAAGATTTGGACATGACTGAGTGACTGAACTGAACTGAGCAACTGAACAACAACCACAGGTAGCTACAAATATGAACAAAACAAACAAATTTATAAAAAGAAAGTTATTTTAGTAAGTTCACCTTTGGTAGCCTACAAACAAAATAACAGTTTTATTCATCTTTAATCACTGGCTTTAACTAAGCTATTTTCTGTTCCTTAATGATATCTTTGGAAAATCTCATTGCTTATCAGTCATGGTTACTGATTTTAAAAATCTATCTCAGCACAATTCAACTGAAGAATTTGATGATCCATGTATTTTCCCTTTCTCCCTTTTCCCACCCTCAGTATTGGCCGAGCCTTTGTCTGGGGTCCTTGGAATAGAGAGCTGATAAGATCTCTCCTTTTTTCTCTTTCCCTCCTCTTCTATATCCCTTTCTCTCCTCGTATTTTGGAATCTGGAGGAGGGAAGGAAGGGGAGGGTCAAGCGGTCTTAATTAAGAGGCCCTCTTGAAGTCCTTTTATGGCTGTGCCCTGACAGTGCCCTCTGGAGTCAGGTATGTGAGCTCTTCAGCAGGGCAAACAGGAGCCCTCCTACATTTACTAAATAGAAGATCAACTAAAATGTCCATCTCTTACATTAGCCCTAAGTTCCTGTTCCTGACAGCTTAGTGGCAGATAAACTAAGGTGATTTTGTGCTAAGTCACTTTAGTTGTACCCAACTCTTTGCTAGTGTATGTACTGTAACCCACCAGGCTCCTCTGTCCATGGGATTCTCCAGGCAAGAATACTGAGTGGGTAGCCCTGCCCTCCTCCAGGGGATTTTCCTGATTGAGGGATCTCACCCATGTCTCTTAAGTCACCTGCATTGACAGGCGGGCTCTTCACCACTAGTGCCACCTGAGAAGCCCAAACTAAGGTGAAATCTTTGTAAACTAGCTCAAGATCAGCTATCCATAGTACCATCTGATAGCTGAATACTCTCATATTCTGAATATATCACTGTTGGGAAGGAAAATTATTTCCTCTCCCCATCTTAGGTTTCAATTCTGACTCTGTAACAAAAGACAGATTAATGAAAAACACATATTTCAGTTTTAAGTTGCAAGGAAGTCCTTTTAAGGAAATGAAGACCCATTGAAATGACAAATTTTAAATCCTTTTATAATAGATTTAACAAAGTGAGGCAATTGTGGAAAAGTAAGTAAAATGTATGGGGAGGCTAGAGGAAAGTGAGAATTATTTTCACAAGGTCTGTTTGTATAGAATTCTCTTAGTCTTAACTTTCCTTCCCTGATAAGAATGTTTCTTTTCTCATAGTATAAGGAGGGAATATTTCATATAGAATTTTTATCTCCTGTTTTCAGAGAGGAAAAAGCAGATCAGAATATTCTTCTTGCATCTGCTGTTTTTCAAGTGCCTCTAGCACAAAATGATCCCTGTACTAAAGTGGCATATTTTGGAATGGCATATTCTGGCATCTTTCATCACACACTACCCCTCAATTCAGATTTTTTTTTTCTTGAATTCTTTTTCCCCCTTAAGTACCGCTGGGGACAGAGCAAGCAACAGGCTTCAAAAGCATATGGAAAGTAAGACAGACTATTCCAAATCCTATGGGAAACTCTCTGAGGCCCCTTCTCTCGGTTTCAACAAAGAAAGAAGAAAGTTACCAAGAACTCAGGTTGCCCAACACTTTTCTTCTCCATTAGCTTGTCTCTTTATTTTTCAGGGCTGAACTTAAATCACTGGAAAGTAAATGATTATGTCAGGGCTTGTTCTACTACTCCTTAACTCTACACAGGAGTGCCAAGATATATTGATGGCTGTCTTTTGGATATGGAGGTAGTTAGTGATTTTTGTGATCAGCTTTGGAATTTTAGTAAATATTTTATATTTCAATATTATATTGCTGAAATTCTATAACATCCTGTTAAATGCTAAACACATGTAAAATTAATACTATGTTGTATATGACCTAAAATAGATTAAACACAGTGTTTAGAAAAGAAAGTAAAATTTCCATTAGATGGATAAGTTCAGTATAGATTTTAATTAGAAACAGATGGTAAAGAAGCTGCCTTCAATACGGGAGACCTAGATTTGATCCCTGGGTCTGGAAGATCCCCTGTAGAAGGGAATGGCAACCCACCCCAGTATTTTTGCCTGGAGAATTCCGTGGACAGAGGAGCCTGGCGGGCTACAGTCCTTGGGATCACAAAGAGTCCAAAACAACTGAGCAACTCACACTTTCACTTTCTGCTTAGATTTTTCAGAAGAAACAAACTGAATTAAAGATAAAACTGAAAGGAGAAATATAAGTACATGCCCCCCATTGACCCTTCAGTCCTTCTAGTCACTACTATTTACTCTCATTCACAGCCATGATTCAGTACAGACCCCTGACTATGCTGTCTTCACCTTTCCCACATATAAACATTTTCATCTATTGATATTTTTATAGAACATAAAGGAGTCTAAAGAGACTAACATTAGAGCATCCATTAGGTCATTTTGAATATGAAATTAATAAAACTTTACAACTAAATCTGAAGTATACTTTGAGCTACATACACACTGACCCATTCAAAACTACTCTGTTAATACTAAAGTAACCATAGTCTTAAATTTGTTGTGCGTTTATCCTCTATTTTTTGCCTTTTTCACACACACACACACACACACACACACACACACACACACTATATATATATATATATATATATATATATACATATATATATATACACACACACACACACATATATATAATTGTATTATAGTTTGGGGTATTGTGAATTTGATTATAGATATCTGAATTCCATAACTTCCTCTTGGGAGTATATTTTTGCATAAATACTTTTGGCATAAATAAGTAGATAACTATTTATTCATAAGTAAAATTCTCTTACTCTTGTTTACATAAATAGGATTGTACTATTTGAAAAACACATTTTTCATTTATTTTCCTATAATGATGAGCATTTATATGATAATTTTAACTAATACAAACATTACATCTGTGAACAATATGATACATTGCTCCTTGGTCCACCTTGAAATGAACTCAGTATGTCATCAGCCATGAGTTTAAGCCATGACATTGAGATCACAGGGTATTAATATCCAATCTAAAACTGCCCAGCTAGTAAGTCTGGGGTTGAGAGTCAGACTCAAGAAGTTTGAATCAACAGTTTTATCTAGTTATTCAAAAGAAGAGTTCTACCATGTTATTTGTATGATGACATCTTAAGACAATACACAAGTTGTAAATTGCAAGAATGGCCACAATTCTCCATGGCTCTCTTAGGAAAACCCCTTTGCAATGAGACTTGGCAGCACTACCCACCTAAAATAAAATCTGTCTCTCCATCTATTGAATCTTGTGGCCTTGCAATCTGTTTTGCCAGGGGAATGTGGTAGAATCAAAAGTACCCAGGTTCTGTGTCTAGCCCTCAACAGACTGCACATGTTTACTCTTGCTTTAGAACCCAGCTGAGACAGCATTTGAACAAGTTCAGACTATCCCAACAGGATGAGACATGGCTGGTTGCTCTTATTGCTCTGATATGATGCCAACCAACACACATAAATGAGAGTACATTAGGCCTGCCTCTCTCAGCCATCCTGCAACTGACTGGTAGCTAACCACAGATGCATGAAAGAATTCAGCCAAGAATAAAACAAATTCTTTGCTGTATCCAGCACAAATTACCAAACCATATTGTGAGTTAAATTAATGGCAAATTTTAAACCCCCTACTTGGGCTGGTTTGTCAGGCAACAACAGATAAATGATACAACACATATTAATATTAATTCAGCACATATTAAAACATTTCAAATTATTACTCTGTCCCAACTGCTGTAAGTTTCTGAATCAAAATTGTTTTTTAATAAATCTGGTCTAAGTAAGTATATCATGTAATCTTTGACTGCAACCTGGTCTGTAATTACCACTAAGAATGACACTATTGGCATCCTGAAAAAAAAAATGCAATTATTAGGAGTGTAGTTATGCAGGCAATTTTCTTAGAGCTACTAAATCATTGAGATATTTGCACTTACTTTCAAAAATTATCTAAAAATGTAAATAAAGCAAATATAGAAAAATTATAATTGTTAAATTTGGATGTTATGCAGCATTGTACTACTTATATACTTTTACTTTGTTTGAATTTTTCTTAATAAAAATATTTAATATTCCATCCCCCCTTCTTTCTATTGAAAATGATCTTCACTGCTAATAAATTCTGGACACAGGCTAGTTTCTATATTTTCAGACTGGAACATACTCACAAGTTGGCTTCATCTGGGCTAAAATCCAAATGGCTTATCATGAAATGCCAGCAACTAGGAGTGAATAAAATGACACATTTAACTTCCTTCTGTCTCTCCTAGTAAAATAGCTTTATCTTAAATTTAAATTCCTTTTATTTGAATGGAAGATTAAATCATATGCATCAAATTTTGTTGCTTCTATAGGCCTAATTAATTATGTTGCTCCCTTCCTCAATTTCAGATCAATTATGTCCATGGTCCAATCAGAGATGAAGGACCTTACTCTCAATGCTTTCAAATCATCAAATATCTATGAAAATTTCTATATACACTGAATTTGGATTAAAAATAAGTTAATGTGATAGGGATAATATTTAACTCAAACACTTATTCTATAATGTGATATGAAATGCGATAAGCATTCAAAGTTTAGCCTAGTGTTTGGAATATAAAATGAAGACTAATCAAAGTAAAGTTACTATTTTTATGGTTAATTCTAAGCTATATGATCATTTGATTCATTTAAACAAATATTAGTTGAATAACTATTATGTCCAGATATTAACTCAATATTCTGTTGGAAAATTTTGGAGTAATAGAAAGCTAAGTCCTTAATATATTTTCATAAATACCTATAAATTAAACATGATGTAGTAGGTTTAGAATAATGTGCCAATAAAATATCATGAAGCTGTGTTTGAGAAAAGACATTTGCATATCTCCATTCTGAACTGATTGCTTCTTTACCTACCCTTCCTCATTCTTTTGCTAAAGTGCCTCTGTCCTAGAATATATTTTATTTGGTCACTCACACACCATGTCTTAGGCTTCCTTGGTGGCTCAGAGGTAAAGAACCTATACTCACTCCAGTACTCTTGCCTGGAGAATTCCACAGACGGAGGGGCCTGGCAGGCTACAGTCCATAGGGTCAAAAAGAGTCAGACACAACTGAAGTGACTTAGCAATGCACAACCACATCTTAGTCAACTTCGATTCACTGAAGAGTTGAATACAAAACACAAATGTTTCAAACCGAGGTGGGAAAGACAAGACTTTGTAAGTCCAGGAAAACTATTTATTTTCTTGTCTATAAAACAAAATGATTACATTAGGTAATCGTTAAACTGTTCCCCTAATATAAGATTCTTTTATATCCAAGAAGTTGGGAAAAGCTGAAGTAAACGGTGAAGAAGTGGATGTTAAACTTGTCTCTACTCATTGATATATGGGTTACACTTATAGAGTCCCTTATACCTTACCAATAAGATGAAGATAGACTCCAAAAGGGTTTTTGTCTTTTCTTTTTTGTTTGTTTGTTTTGTTGTGTTTTCAGGATTAAATGACAAATGTTTGTGGAAGCAGTTTGTAAACTGTATAATGTCAAGCTGAAATTAAATCACATTAGTGCTGTTATCATGGTATCTGGGAAAAGAGTAGAGGTAGACAGGAAATTGGGCTTCCCTGGTGGCTCAGACAGTAAAGAATTCACCTGCAATGAGGTAGACTTGGGTTTGATCCCTGGGTTAGGAAGATCCCTTGCAGGAGGCCATGGCAACCCACTCCAGTATCCTTCCTGGAGAATCCCCTGGACAGAGGAACCTGGTGGGGTACTTGGTGTCCCAAAGAGTCAGACACGACTGAGCAACTAAGCTCAGCACAGCACAGCACAGACAGGAAATTGTGGGTATTACAGGGAAACTGTGTTGGCCAAACCAAGAGTGACTAGTAAAACATTGGGAAAAGAAGCCTTGAAAAGTGTTAGAAGGCCTTGAATCCTAAGGTACAGAATTTTATGTACCTGTGTAAAGATTAATATTTTTGATTTGGTTTAGGGTAGATATAATCAGAGCTGAGCATAAAAATCATTAAGATGACAGTAACAAACTTAGCAGGGTTGACTGAGAAAAGGAAAAAGAACTATAAGGTACTCTGATGAGGTAGAATGTTCAACAAGCAAATTGCATGTAGAAGAATTAAAAATTGAACTAAAATTGTTAAAACTAGATAGATATGAAAATAATTATTAAATTTAAAATGAAAAATATCCTGACCATCTTATTAATGGAATCTGAGAATAGAGTGAATGCAAGATTTACCAAAAGTTCTCAAATGCCATAATTTTTTAGGCATATATGAACACATTGTTAATTTTGTTTCCCTGGTGGCTCAGACAGTAAAGAATCTGCCTGCAATGCAGGAGACCTGGGTTCAATCCCTGGGTTCGGAAGATACCCTGAAGAAGGGAATAGCTACCCATTCCAGTATTGTTGCCTGGAGAATTCTATGGACAGAGGAGCTTGGTGGGCTACATGGTCCATGGGGTCACAGAGAGTCAGACATGACTGAGCGACTAATACAACACACACAAAAAAAATCATAGAAAGGTAAAATCTAAATATATGTTAATGGAGAAAATTCTCTGAATGATTGCATTCAATAAATATAGCACTCATATATAATCTAATTAAAGTAAATACAGATAATATGAAATAGTAAAAGTCCAAAGATATTTATAGACCCAATGATTTGCCTTCTTTTCAATTCTCTATTAAGATGTACCCAATTTCCCGTAGCTAAAGAGCAATGGAAAACATACATATTCAAAGGTTAAATGTACATGTTTTTATGGAATTGAGAAACAGAAAGAGACCAAATTGTAAAGTGACAAAAAAATATAATAAATTACTGAAAAATCAATCTAATTAGTTGACAGGCAGTAAAGATACTGCATAAACTCTAACTTGTGATCAGAAAATCACATACACTGTTGATCCACATGAAATGTGAAAAATGAAATAGAGCTGTGCATTGCCACATTTATCATGATTACTTCATGATCATATAGTCTTGGGATATAATAGTATGCATATTAAATTTTTTAATTACTTTATATCAAATACTAACTACTAAAATAATGCTAACAAAACCTCTCATGACTATGTACATAAAAATATATCTCATTCCTATTCCAATTTTTCTCTGTACCAAAAGAAAAAAAAAGAAAAGTAAAGCTTTTTTACAATATATTATTCAAAGTTTTCATTGCTCCATGGCAAATAGATGAGGAAGAAATGTAAACAGTGACAAACTTTATTTTCTTGGGGTCCGAAATCTGTAGATGGGACTGCAGCCATGTAATTAAAAGATGCTTACCCCTTGGAAGAAAAGCTATGACAAACCGAGATAGCAAGTTAAAAAGCAGAGACATCAATTTGCCAATAAAGTTCTGTATAGCCAAAGCTATGAATTTTCCAGTAATCATGTATGTATGCAAGAGTTGGACCATACAGAAGACTGAGCACCAAAGAATTGATGTTTTGGACTGTGGTGCTGGAGAAGACTCTTGAGAATCCCTTGGACAACAGGGAGATCAAACCAGTCCTCTGAATATTCATTGGAAGGATTGATGCTGAAGCTGAAGCTCCAATACTTTGGCCACCTGATGTGAAGACGTGACTCAATGGAAAAGACCCTGATGCTGGGAAAGATTGAGGACAGGAGGAGAAGGGGAGAGACAGAGGATGAGATGGTTGGATGTCATCATCAACTCAATGGACATGAGTTTGAGCAAACGTCAGGAGATAGTGAAGGCTAGGGAAGCCTGACATGCTGCAGTCCATGGTGGATTGATTCCAGAGGAAGGCTTGCATTAAAGCCAAAGTTACAAGAATCTATCTGGAACCTAATTCCTTCTTTTTTTGACCTTTATGACCTGCTCTGTTTCAGTGCCACAGACTCCACGTGCAGCATCTTACCAAATACTCACAGATTTTCCTTTTTTAAAAATGTTAAGTATCAATAACACAGAAAACACAGCCTTTTGGGATAGGGACATCTCGAACTTCCTTGAGAAGATTGAATTTCTCATCGATGCATTCATGCATACATATATCATCCATCCATGTATCCACCCATCCATCCTTTATCCATCTATCTCCATGGTCTTTTGTCTATCAACAAATTTAATTCCCAAATAGCCTAGTACATCTTACTTTTTTAGTAGCCAATACTGTCTTAGTTTGTGGTGGGGGGGACATAGGGGAAAAACTATTAACCTCATCAATTAGCCATATGTGAAATACTCCTGCTACCCAAACATAAACTTATTATTTTATTACAAAGATAGATAAGCCCTGCCTACTCATAGCCAGATAAAACTTACATTATTAGGTGATTTGAAAAACTGAGCATGGGAAAGGAAATTTTATGGAAAATTAATGACAGAATTTCACCTTAAATAGCATTCTCTAAACAAATAAGCAAAACAACCAGTATGCATAAATGAGCATTCTAAGATCCAAGCCACAGTGACAAATAAAAATTCTACTGGTTTGTTGCTGAAAAATCATTAACTCGTATTTAATAGTCTTCTCTTCTATTTGTTCAGTGAGGAACTGGGCATCCCCTAGCATACATTAAAACTATACTTTCTATCATTAAGCAAAATCTAAAAAAAATCAGGCTTAGACATTTCTAGAAAATAAAACCATTTAAAATAATTGTGAAATTGAAGAGAACCTTGTTACTATTCACAGGATGCAAACTGGCACTTGTAGTAATTTAACTGGTTAACCAGGCAAAATTATTTGTTTGGAATATTCTCATAAAATCCTGTGATTTAAATATTCTTGCCTTGAGCAAATATTATCTTTAAAAATATGCTTTTAAGTCACAAAATATTTCCATCACACAATTTTCTGCCAAAGCTTTGTACTGACTTCAAAACAAAACAAAACAAAACATGTTTCTTGTCTCCCTCATTGAACAGTTTATCAGTTCAGTTCAGATCAGTCACTCAGTTGTGTCCGACTCTTTGCAACCCCATGAACCGCGGCACGCCATGCCTCCCTGTCCAACACAAACTCCTGGAGTTTACCCAAACTCATGTCCATCGAGTCGGTGATGCCATTTAGCCATCTCATCCTCTGTCTTCCCCTTCTCCTCCTGTCCCCAATCCTTCCCAGCATCAGGGTCTTTGCCAATGAGACAGCTCTTCGCATCAGGTGGCCAAAGTATTGGAGTTTCAGTTTCAACATCAGTCCTTCCAATGAACACCCAGGACTCATCTCCTTTAGGATGGACTGGTTGGATCTCCTTGCAGTCCAAGGGACTCTCAAGAGTCTTCTCCAACAACACAGTTCAAAAGCATCAATTCTTTGGCATTCAGCTTTCTTCACAGTCCAACGCTCACATCCATACATGACTATTGGAAAAACCATAGCCTTGAATAGGCAGATCTTTGTTGGCACAGTAATGTCTCTGTTTTTTAATATGCTGTTTAGGTTGGTCGTAACTTTCCTTCCAAGAAGTAAGTGTCTTTTAATTTCATGGCTGCAGTCACCATCTGCAGTGATTTTGGAGCCAAAAATAAAGTCTGACACTGTTTCCACTGTTTCCCCATCCATTTCCCATGAAGTGATAGGATCAGATGCCATGATCTTAGTTTTCTGAATGTTGAGCTTCAAGCCAACATTTTCACTCTCCTCTCTCATTTTCATCAAGAGGCTTTTTAGTTCCTCTTCCCTTTCTGCCATAAGGGTGGTGTCATCTGCATATCTGAGGTTATTGATATTTCTCCCGGCAATCTTGATTCCAGCTTGTGTTTCTTCCAGCCCAGCGTTTCTCATGATGTACCCTGCATATAAGTTAAATAAGCAGGGTGACAATACACAGCCTTGACATACTCCTTTTCCTATTTGGAACCAGTCTGTTGTTCCATGTCCAGTTCTAACTGTTGCTTCCTGACCTGCATACAGGTTTCTCAAGAGCAGGTCAGATGGTCTGGTGTTCCCATCTCTTTCAGAATTTTCCACCGTTTATTGTGATCCACACAGTCAAAGGCTTTGGCAATGCTGATAAAGCAGAAATAGACGTTTTTCTGGAACTCTCTTGCTTTTTCAATGATCTAGCTGATGTTGGCAATTTGATCTCTGGTTCCTCTGCCTTTTCTAAAACCAGCTTGAACATCTGGAAGGTCACGGTTCACGTATTACTGAAGCCAGGATTGGAGAATTTTGAGCATTATTTTACTAGCATGTGAAATGAGTCCATTTGTGCAGTAGTTTGAGCATTCTTTGGCATTGCCTTTCTTTGGGTTTGGGATGAAAACTGACTTTTTCCATTCCTGTGGCCACTGCTGAGTTTTCCAAATTTGCTGGCATATTGAGTGCAGCACTTTCACAGCGTCATCTTTCAGGATTTGAAATAGCTCAGCTGGAATTCCATCACCTCCACTAGCTTTGTTCATAGTGATGCTTTCTAAGGCCCATTTGACTTCACATTCCAGGATGTCTGGCTCTAGGTAACTGATCACACCATCGTGATTATCTGGGTCTTGAAGATCTTTTTTGTACAGTTCTTCTGTGTATTCTTGCCGCCTTTTCTTAATATCTTATGCTTCTGTTAGGTCCATACCATTTCTGTCCTTTATCGAGCCCATCTTTGCATGAAATGTTCCCTTGGTATCTCTAATTTTCTTGAAGAGATCTCTAGTCTTTCCCATTCTGTTGTTTTCCTCTATTTCTTTGCATTTATCACTGAGGAAGTCTTTCTTATCTCTCCTTGCTATTCTTTGGAACTCTGCATTCAGATGGGAATATCTTTCCTTTTCTCCTTTGCTTTTCACTTCTCTTCTTTTCACAGCTACTTGTAAGGCCTCCTCAGGCAGCCATTTTGCTTTTTTGCATTTCTTTTCCATGGGGATGGTCTTGATCCCTGTCTCCTCTTCAATGTCACGAACCTCCAACTACAGTTCATCAGGCATTGTGTCTATCAGAGCTAGTCCCTTAAATCTATTTGTCACTTCCACTGTGTAATCATAAGGGATTTGATTTAGGTCTTATCTGAATGGTCTAGTGGTTTTCCCTACTTTCTTCAATTTAAGTCTGAATTTGGCAATAAGGAGTTCATGATCAGAGCCACAGTCCACTTCTGGTCTTGTTTTTGCTGACTGTATATAGCTTCTCCATCTTTGGCTGCAAAGAATATAATCAATATGATTTCGGTGTTGACCATCTGGTGATGTCCATGTATAGAGTCTTCTCTTGTGTTGTTGGAAGAGGGTGTTTGTTATGACCAGTGCGTTCTCTTGGCAAAACTCTATTAGCCTTTTCCCTTCTTCATTCAGTTTATATATCAGTTTATATTCAGATAATAACCTGAATGAATACATTGTTTATATTGCTTTGCAGTTTGTCTTATTCTAAGCTTTTTTTTTTTTATTGAGCTACCCCATACACTGATGTAGATATTTAACTTGTTCTCTATACTCATGGTAATTCAAAATAACTACAAAGTTAGATTCTCAAATGCTATTTAAGAATTTTGTCATAAAACTATACATTAATATTTATTTTTCATTGTTTGGTGACTCACATTGATTTCTCAATATACAGCTTGTGTGTGTGTGCATGTTCATGCTTGGTCGTTCAGTTGCCTCCAACTTTTTGGGACCCCATGGACTGTGGCTGGGCCAGGCCCCTCTGTTCACTGAATTTTTCAGGCACGAATAGTGGAGTGGATTGCCATTTTCCACTCTGGTGGAACTTCCTAACCCAGGGATCAAACTTGCATCTCTTGCATCTCCTGCACTGTCCGGAGGAATCTTTACCACTGTGTCATCTGATAGATTAATGAAAAAAAAATATAGCTGCAAATGTTTTCAATATTTATTTAGTCATTTTATGGTATGGTTCAGTTTTTACTAAATAATGATAATATATGCAATTCACGATTGTTCAGAGACACTTCTTTTTGGAAATTCAATCCTTGTCAGTAACTGCTCAACCAATATTCTCCTGCCTTTCTATAAATTTTACCTTCCTCCCAGGTGATATCTGGACTTAGAGGTGGCCTAAATAATACCAAAGATTTAGGGATATGTAATGTTACTTTTTCTCACTGGCTTTCACTGACCCTATTAATCTCACCTTTTTCTACTCATCTCCTCCTCTTTCAAATTTACCCACATTGGCCTCCATGGTCTTCTTTGTGTCCTCCAAGCCAGCTCCTCGTTCCAGGGTCTTTACATTTGCTGATTTCATGCTTCATCACCCAGGTAACAAGTGACTTACTCTCCTACTGCCCTTAGGTTTCTCCTCAATTGTCAGTTTGTTAGTGAGTCTTTCCTTGAACAGGTTATAGGCTAGAAAAGCAAATGATTCCTCCCCCAGCGTCCTTATATCACAACTTCTTTTGTTCCATAACACTTGTCAATATCCAGTATTTCATCTATTTACTTAACTGTTGATGGTTAGCCCTACCCCAAGAAGTTAAGCTCCATTAAGGCAGAAAAATTTAAGTCCATTCTTTTCTGTATACTTAGCACCTAGAATAGGGTCTGGCACATAGTATATACTCAATAAACACTTGTTGAAAAAAAATGAGTGATAAAGGGAGAAATTAAAAATGAAAAGGATTTGATGTGACTTTTGTTTCCAATTCATCTGCTGCTTATATCCACAGACATTGCCTCTTTATTTCCTCTTCCATAACACTTGCTCTCCACTAGGCTTCTGTCTCTTTCAGTTGTTCTGGATTGAATCATATGTGTCCTCTAGGGAGACAAAAAGTTTTGCAGTGCCAATTTCCATATCCATGCTGCATCAGGACTTCTGTAAGAGTCTTGCTCTCTTTTCAGGATAAATTTTGGGAGATTTTCTCTTCTCTGAAGTCTTCCTTGAAGACATGGCTACTTAACTCACAAAACTCTCATATATAATCTCTCTGTATATCATCATCTAGATTCTCTTATCTTTTGTCATTATCTTTAAAACTCAAGGTGAAAAAGAATTCATATCTCATCTCTTCATAGTAAGAAAACATAATTTGTCAGCAAATATTCTTTTCAATACTTTCTATGAATTATTTTTTATCTTTCATCCTCTATACAAAGCTCCATGCTTCAGATCTTGCTTCAAGCCTGTTTCTGTGACCTTGAGTTTCATGCATTGGAGAAGGGACTGGAAAACCACTTCAATATTCTTATCTTGAGAACACCATGAACAGTATGAAAAGGCAAAAAGATAGAACACTAGAAGATGAACTCCCCAGGCGAGTTCAGTTCAGTCGTGTTCGACCCTTTGCGACCCCGTGGCCTCCCTGTCCATCACCAACTCCCAGAGTCTACCCAAACCCATGTCAATCGAGTCGGTGATGCCATCCAGCCATCACATCCTCTGTCATCCCCTTCTCCTCCTGCCCACAATCCCCAATCCCCAGGTCAGTAGGTGCCCAATATGCTACTGGAGATCAGTGGAGAAATAACTCCAGAAAGAATGAAGGGATGGAGCCAAAGTTAAAACAACACTCAGTTGTGAATGGGACTGGTGACATAAGCAAGATTCGATGCTGTAGAGGGCAATATTGCATAGGAACTTGGAATGTTAGGTACATGAATCAAAGCAGATTGGAAGTGGTCAAACAGGAGATGAGAAGAGTGAACATCGACATTCTAGGAATCAGTAAACTAAGATGGACTGGAATGGGTGAATTTAACTCAGATGACCATTATATCTACTACTGTGGGCAGGAATCCCTTAGAAGAAATGGAGTAGCCATCATAGTCAACAAAAGAGTCCAAAATATAGGACTTGGATGCAGTATCAAAAACGACAGAATGATTTCTGTTCGTTTCCAAGGCAAACCATTCAATACCACGGTAATTCAAGTCTATGCCCTAACCAGTAATGCCAAAGAAGCTGAAGTTGAACAGTTCTATGAAAACCTACAAGACCTTCTAGAACTAACACCCAAAAAAGATGTCCTTTTCATTATAGGGGACTCGAAAGCAAAAGTAGGAAGTCAAGAAACACCTGGAGTAACATGCAAATTTGGACTTGGAGTACAGAATGAAGCAGGGCAAAGGCTAATAGAGTTTTGCCAAAAGAACGCACTGGTCATAGCAAACACCCTCTTCCAGCAACACAAGAGAAGACTCTACACATGGACATCACCAGATGGTCAACATCGAAATCAGATTGATTATATTCTTTGAAGCCAAAGATGGAGAAGCTCTATACAGTCAGCAAAAACAAGACCAGGAGCTGACTGTGGCTCTGATCATGAACTCCTTATTGCCAAATTCAGACTGAAATTGAAGAAAGTGGAGAAAACCACTAGACCATTCAGGTGTGACCTTAATCAAATCCTTTATGATTATACAGTGGAAGTGACAAATAGATTTAAGGGACTAGCTTTGATAGACAAAATGCCTTATAGATCATCTGATTACATTATAAACTTTGAAAGTCTCAGTATTACTTTGGGTAAAAAATACTTCAGTTAGCTAGTAAAAATGCATAAAATGCCATGATGAAAATCTTTAAAATTCCCTAACCCTTATATCCTCTGTGTGCATGTGTGTGTGTGTGTGTGTGTGTGTGTGTGTGTTAGTCACTCAGTCGTGTCCCACTCGTTGTGACCCCATGGACTGTAGCCTGTCAGGCTCCTCTGTCCATGGAATTCTCCAGGCAAAAATACTGGAAGGGATGCCATTCCCTTCTCCAGAGGATCTTCCCAACCCAGGAATGGAATCCGGGTCTCTTGCATTGCAGGCAGATTCTTTACCGACTGAGCCACTAGGGAAGCCCCAACCTTTATATCGTAGACAATAATTATTCCTCACCATCAGCATATTGGAGGAAAAGGAGGAGGATAGGGACATGTTTGACTCTTTGTCTTTTTATGGTTGGGGCTTAGGGTGCAGCAGTGAATTTAGTGCATTCAGATCATTCTTCAGTTCTCTTGAATTTCAAATACAAATATGTTGACCACTATAGTATGTCTTGAAAAGGAAAAAAAAAAAGCATTTTTGTCTATGTATTGTAGGTATTGCTGCAACTGATAATTATGAAAAGAAAGTCTGAGCTGCTATATCTTTTGCACTGGCCCATGTAAACATCAGAAGAGAGTGGCAAGCCTTCAATAAGAAAGGAGTCTCAGCAAATGGTACTCTAGAAATCCTCCGAAAATTTCTAGCTCCAGCGTCACTGAAATAAAACAGTTAATGGAAGTGCCATCCCTGCCTCCCCTCTGAGCCAAACAGACCTGTTTCAAGCTACAACAGATGTGTGTACACCAGGAGGAAGGAGATGGCATCTGTATTGTGCAACACCGTATATTTTCCTTTGAAATCCTGAGTGTGATCTGATTCAGACTCCGTTATGTTTTCATGTCATGGCGCTATGTCGACACTACAGTACAATATTTGGAAAGCTATTGTTTCCACAGCTTGCACTGATTTATGCTTCATTCTGTTTGAAGGCCTTTGTAGTAGCTCAAACCTGAATATCATGTGCAGTAATGTACTAGAAGACTTTTTTCTCACTACTTTACGCCACATGCTCTTAGATTATCTAAGATCGTTTTGTTAACTGCAGTTGGATTATCATTTACAAAATAAGTTTCAAGAGATTCAAATAAATGAAGGAAAAGCTGTAGGCATGAACACATCTAATCTTCTCTAGTCTGGCAAAACAATAAAATAATTGTGAGAAAGTGTAAAACTTCTCTTAGTAACATGGATTTTGGGGACAGGGTTTAATGAAATACATGACTTCAAAGCTATTTTCATGTTAAAAATAAATTAACTTCCTATGTAAGTCAGTTTTATTTTCTTCTTAGAGACAGTTACAAAAAATTATAAGTAAAAACTTTTAGAAGCAAAGACAACACACTTTCTAGAATGAGAAAAGCTACTTTGAAGCTAAAAGGGAGACAAGGAACCATCTAGACAAAATCCTCAATTTCCAAAGGCTCCTATCTTACAGAATTCATCAGTGTCAATTCCATGGACAGAGAAGCCTGGTGGGCTATAGTCCATTGTGTCACAAAGAGTCAGAAACAACTGAGGGCCTGCGCATATACAACAGACACCCTCTCAGTAATCTCTGATGAATTCAGGTGGTAAAATCATTCATTTTACTATTGTGATGGACTTTGCTTAAAAATTATTTCTATGAACCAGATAGTCTACCCATAGTTACCAATGCTAGCTTTGTAAAAGTGCCTTTCTGGCCAAGCCCCACAGTGCTACCCAAGAGATTCTGTCTGCATGCACATAGCCAGAGAACAGCTTTTCTCTTCAGCTAAATCATCGGCTTTCAATTTTAGCTTAATTTTTCTTTTATATGGCTAGCTAAGTTCTTTAGTACCAAAATACTGTATTGCCTTATGACTGTACATTTTTCATTATGCATGAGGCATTTAGTAGGTGATTAATAAATATGTTTAGATTGAACAAAATCCAGTGCATGTTCAGTTGTTATCAACTTATGATATACCCCATGATAGCAGTTGGAAAATTTTTCTGTGGCTAAGATGGAGCCACTGTTGCCTGGATCTTATGTCAGCAAACCAAAACTTAGATAATTTGTGTGTCCCTGTAAATATTCTGCTTGACCAGAAACACAGTGGGCTTCCCTTGTGGCTCAGTTGGTAAAGAAACTGCCTGCAATGCGGGGGACCTGGGTTTGGTCCCTGGGTTGGGAAGATTCCCTGGAGAAGGGAATGGATACTCACTCCAGTATTCTGGCCTGGAGAAATCCATGGGCTGTATAGTCCATGGGGTCACAAAGAGTTGGACATGACTGAGCAACTTTCACTTCATTTCAGAAACACAGTATATCCAGTTAACGAATTCCCAAACGCCAGGCCAACTCAGGGCTTTCTTTCCCCCAAAACAAAGTTGACTATGTGGCAACAACCAATTAAATATTTTCTATTTTTCTCTACCCTGTTCTTTACTCTTATAAGATCTTACTACCTCCCATCTTGTTTTTCAGTTCTCCTAAAGGATACTGTCCATTTCCCAATGTGTTTTCATTTGTATCATCTGAACTATCTTTTTAAATCATTTTTAACATAGTATTATACTCCAAGTACTGTATTCAAACTGCTTCTTATTTGCTTCTATTGAACTAGGTTAAATATCTTTCACAAAAATAGGAGGATAGTTTAGATGGTTTTGAGGGAGAGTCATAGAAGAACTATTCATTAATAAACTGCATACAGCAACATGTGGATAATATCCCATGTTCTAACTTAAAATTATCAATATATTACAAATTTAGCTTTTTTTTACACAGTAATATGTTACCATTTTAATTCATTAAAAATTTTTTTACATTTATTGTCAGTGTATTAATGAATAAGTTAGTATATATGAGATAATAATGCAAACAAATCACTATTAAATATTAAAAGAATGCTAAATAAGTTACAAATCCCTAAGAATAAAAGCTTAAAATGGTAGACCCTCACTTTCCACAGTTGATCAATGTTCACAATTTAAAGATTTTTTTGCTACCTATAATATATATTTGGGCTTCCCAGGTGGCTCAGTGATGAAAAATCCCCCTGCCAATGCAGTAGAGGCAGGTTCAACACCCATGTGAGGAAGATGCCCTGGAGAAGAAAATGACAACCCACTCCAGTATTCTTGCCTGGGAAATACCATGGACAGAAGAGCCTGGCGGGCTACAAAGAGGTCACAAAGAGTTGGACATGACTTAGCAACTAAACCAGCAGCAGCAGCAGCAATATATATATTGAATACCAGAAAACATTAATTATTGAATATGTCCCATGCCTTTGTTTCTCCTTTCTCCACAAGGTCAGGAAGAAAATTCTTGCTTGTAATTCAAAATGGCAGTCTGGAGGATATGAACATGGAGATTTATTGAACTAAAACAGAGGAAAGTGGCAGCCATAATACACCAGTCTTACAACAACAATTAAAGCTTAATGTTTATAAATCCTCACAAGCCTTACAAATAAATGTGTTAAAACTTTCCCACCATAAAAGGCAGGTCAGTCTTTTATGAAATGTAATCTTCTGTAAATGAGGAATCAGAAACAATAAAACAAGTTTAAAGTCGTCTTTACTTTATAATCCTTTGTTTCTAATTTCATCTTAATACCTTCCACCTGCCCCATAAGCTGGCTGAAGCTTAAGCCTATACTTGAGAACAATGAAACTTATTTTTTATGTTTTCTTCTTTAGAAGTTTTAAGCCCCTAGTCTCCTGATAAACAAATGAATCTCCCTGTGCTGAACTTTCTTTGACTAATGAGACATTTTAACTTATATGAAATGTTTTGTTCATTTAAAAAAAAACAAAGTAGCTTAATTAAGTGTATTTTTTAAATTTCCTTTTCAATATTTTCAAGAGTTTGAGATTCTTGTTATATAAATATGCATTGTTTTCATAATTAAATGTCAATCCAAAATGCTCTAAAAATAAAGTGTTTTAAAAAGTCAACCCAATGTTAAATTGAAACTCAAAATTTTAACTTTAAACTATAAAAAGCTAATATACTGAATTCTAGCCACAATAAACACTTCTGTATAATTCAAGAGAAGGGAGTTTACTCTCTACTCTGACACTGCTTCAACTCTGTCTCTGAACCATGACTGGCTAACCCACAACCCAAGAAGGAAGATGAGAGCTGGAGCAAAGATGTACAAGCTGAGTTGCCTGTACTTAGCCTAGCTCATATCAGCAGACATTCAGGTACCCCAAAGATGAGTGATTATGAAAAAATTTGTTTAAGCAACTGGTTTGCAATATATCAAAACACACTGATGCAGCACTCTACTTTAAAGACCAGAGCTTTTACTGTTACTTCCTTGATTAATAACTTAGGATGGATAAGACACTGTACCAGTTCCAGACCTACATTTTAAAAGTAATAGCAGCACTGTATTGTTTGCTGGACACTCTAAGCTTCCTTTTAAGAAGTTCAACTTCTCTAATATAGGGAAAACTTAGGAGACCTTGAAAATATGCAGTGATTTTTAATATACTCCATGTATACATGGAGGAACCTAGCTGACCCGCGTTTCCAGTCACTACTGCCAAAGCCCTAAGTAAGTATTTGATTTTAACCATCTAGAATCCTCCACATCAGGTCAGCTGTCAGAATATTACCACCAAGTGACCCCAGTTGACATCATATGAAGTAGAATTGCCCATCTAAACCATTCCTGAATTCCTGTGACACAGAATAATAAACGAATGTTGTTTAAAGCCACAATGTTGGGTTAGTTTATTAAACAGAAATAGATTGCCAGAAGAATCATCCAAATAGTTGGAATTGCAATCTGCTAAAGTTCAAATTTGAGTGCTATACTACTCTCCATTTATTGCCTATTCTTCCTGTTTGAGTTGCATTGTATGAGAGAGCTCCATCTCTTTACACACATAGTTTTACTTATTAAATGTAGGAAAATTAAATTTAGTAGCATAAAGAACTGTTATTCCCTAAAAGTATTACCACATAACTATCCTAATAATCCAGTCTCTATTATACAGTAAAGATACAGGAATTTAGATTTATTTCACAGCCATTCTATTACTCATGAAACACACAAATAACATTCAATACAAAAAGAAAAAATTACACTTGATTAAAAAGAGAATCTTAGCCCAAATTTCTAATTTCACTTAAAATGGTTAAAGGATTAATATTTGCATTAAAATAACTTTGAAATTAAGAAAATACATCAAAAACAAAATAGAGATTATAGTCAATAGTGCTGTATTATAAACCTTGAGCAACTGAAAGACTAGATTCTAATTGTCATTACCACAAAAAAAAAAAAGTATGTGACGTAAGATTGCTGGGAGAAATATCAATAACCTCAGATATGCAGATGACACCACCCTTATGGCAGAAAGTGAAGAACTAAAGAGCCTCTTGATGAAAGTGAAAGTGGAGAGTGAAAAAGCTGTCTTAAAGCTCAACATTCAGAAAACTAAGATCATGGCATCCGATCCCATCACTTCATGGCAGATAGATGGGTAAACAGTGGAAAGAGTGGCTGACTTTATTTTTCTGGGCTCCAAAATCACTGCAGATGGTGATTGCAGCCATGAAATTAAAAGACACTTACTCCTTGAAAGGAAAGTTATGACCAACCTAGACAGCATATTAAAAAGCAGAGACATTACTTTGCCAACAAAGGTCCATCTAGTCAAGGCTATTGTTTTTCCAGTGGTCATGTATGGATGTGAGAGTTGGACTGTGAAGAAAGCTGAGCGCCAATGAATTCATGCTTTTGAACTGTGGTGCTGGAGAAGACTCTCGAGAGTCCCTTGGACTGCAAGGAGATCCAACCAGTCCATCCTAAAGGAGATCAGTCCTGGGTGTTCATTGGAAGGACTGATGTTGAAGCTGAAACTCCAATACTTTGGCCACCTCATGCGAATATTTGACTCATTGGAAAAGACCTGGGATGCTGGGATGGTTCGGGGGCAGGAGGACAAGGGGACAACAGAGGATGAGATGGTTGGATGGTATCCCCAACTCAGTGTACATGGGTTTGGGTGAACTCAGGGAGTTGGTGATGGACAGGGAGGCCTGGTGTGCTACAGTTCATGGGGTCACAGAGTCGGACATGACTGAGCGACTGAACTGAACTGAACTGAATTGAAGGAAGGGAGTTGTGCTGAGTTAATCATATTTTCCTGTTTCCTACCCCTGACCTCTCTTGTTACATTATGCTCCTTACATATCAAGTTTACTCAGAGTTGATCACATTCAAATTTCTTTATGGCATTAAAACAATAGAAAAAAAATTTCTAATTAAACTAATTTATACTAAGCTAAAGTGATTGAATAAATACTTGCAAAAGGGAAAATATATTTTATTTGAATCTTAGGGAGCCAAGTATTAATAAAATTAAGCTGCTGCTACTAGATCCATTTAAAAACAAACAGAAAAAAAATGGCTTTATTTTTAAACCAAAGCCTGAAAGCTATAGAAAGCCCTTGGTAATCTTTTTATTATTTTATAAAATTAATCCAAGTTTCCAAATGAAAAACTTCATAAAATTTAAACATCTTTATCTAAACTTCTTTTTCTATTATTTTCTATCAGTTGCACATTTTCTATGCTATAAATCTACTACACTGCTACTAAATGCTAACATTCTATATATGAACACTGCAGTGGTATATTTTCTTGAAAAAGGTTAAGCTACAAGCGTTAAATAAATCAAACAGATTGAAATGGTATCATCAACCACACTGGAATGGTTTTAATATACCTGAAATAGTCTTTATGTTTTTCTCATTACATTGTGTCATAAACTCTAACACTAAATTTTCTAGAGCTATGATACAGTCATGCTCCCCCAAACTCAAGATTCTTTTAAGGCAGAATGAGTCCAAGGTATGGCTCAGAAAATGAAATTCAATTCTTTATTGTTTGTACGTGTTTTGATAAAAATGACAAAGTTATTATGTGACAGGTTATATTAACATTGGGCTATGTGTCTTAAAGGTGATCATAGAGGTAAAATTATGTCTGTGCTTTAAAAAGCAATATGAGTCAACTTTCTCTCTTTTACAGAAATAACTCATTTTAATGCCTAGTTTTATATGCATAGCCCTAGTTTTAGAATATTCCAGGAAGCACCATTAGATACAAATTCAATAAGTATGCTGTTCTCTGGTGTTCAAGCTTAAGTTCGTGATTTTAAGCAAAAGATGAGAGGTCATAAGACAAAGAGATGACAAAGTGAAAAGAAAACCAGAAATGGTGTAAAATATTATCTGAATAAAACCTATGACGATGTATTGGGTAAGTGGGGCCAGTTTCTAAAGGGAAGTCCAGGCACAGCATATAGAATGAGGACTCCCAAACTAAGATGTTACAATTTCTAGCCTGATAAAGACAAGGAGAACAATCTATGTACCAAGCTGTCCAGATTTCTCTGAAGCCTTGCTAACTTCACAACAAAGGGAAGTGATTTTCCTATTCAAAGTTCCTGATTTGTGCATTTTTTATCAAATAGCTCTTCTGAACAAGAAGTAGCCAAACAATAAAGACATGTAACTACATAATTTGCTATTCACACTGACATAACGAAAGTAAAGGTGATCAACACATGGAAGCTTCTCAGGTCTCAGACAGGAGCAGACACAAGGCGACATTTTATAATCATATTTTCATAACACACACATGGTGGGCGGGTAGGAAAAACACTAAAAATTTCCTTTCTTAGTTCAGTTCATTTAGAACACAGAACCTAAGGCAAAACCTCAAGAACAGTGTTGTGCAATTTTAGAGAAAAAAGTGAGGGGAATAAGAAAATGAGGTTCAAAAGATGGGACAGTTAGGACATATATACAATGGGATATTACTCAGCAATATAAAAGGAACAAAATTGAATCATTTGGAGAGAAAATGATTGACCAAGAGTTTGTCACACAGAGTGGAAGTGAAAGTTGCTCAGTCGTATCTGACTCTTTGAGACCCCATGGACTGCACAATCCATGGAATTCTCTAGGCCAGAATACTGGAATGGGTAGTCTTTCCTTTCTCCAGGAGATCTTCCCAATCCAGGGACTGAACCGAGGTCTCTCACATTGCAGGCGAATTCTTTACCAGCTGAGCCACAAGGGAAGCCCCATACAGAGTGAAATATGTAAAAAAATAAATAAATGAAAGTATATTAATATATATGGCAACTAGAGTGGCACTAGTGGTCAAGAGAGCATGACACCTCGCCCCAATATTCTAGGCTGGAGAATCCCATGGATAGAGGAGACTGGAGGGCTACAGTCCATAAGGTCACAAAGAGTCAGACATGACTAAAGTGACTTAGCATCCAGAAAAATGGTACAGGTGAACCTATTTGCTGCTGATGCTAGTTAGTCACTAAGTCATGTCCGACTCGCTGCAACCTCATGCGTTGCAGACCTCCAGTATTGCTATGCCCTACTCCCAGGGATTGAAACTGTGTCTCTTATGTCTCCTTCATTGGTAGGTGGGTTCTTTACCATTAACACCACCAAGAAAGCCCAAAATAGTCTACACACTCAAGTTTTAAAAAGCATGTTGGAGGCACTTAAATAGAAATATTAATGGAGCAAGAATATAGAGCAAAAACAATCTAAGGCATTTAAAATTAATTAGTTTATTCTAACAGTGACATTGCTAGCAAAGGATGCTCAGCAAAGAATGCTCAGTTCAGTTCAGTTAGTCAGTCATGTCCAACTCTGTGACCCCATGGACAGCAGCAGGCCAGGCTTCCCTGTCCATCACCAACTCCAGGAGTCAAAGAGTGACAGTGACCTGAAACATATAGGAAATATTCTCAGCTTTGCACGTGCTCAATTAGTCATGATTTTCCTTCCAGTATGTACAATAATTTGATTGCTAGTGTGTGTCTGAAGGAGAGAGAAGGATTTATTTTCATGTTCACAAACCCATTGAATCACACTATGGCCCTTTTGTTGTTGTTGCAGTGTTTAATTCTACATTTTCATCTACAGAAATTCTTTATACAATAGAGATATTTACACTTTGGTTACAAAATATGTTACTAATTTTTAGGGTATTTTTGAAATTTTTGTACATATAAAGTTAAATTGTGTAGATATAGATATGTATGATATTATACTTCAGGATTTTATTAATATTTTCACTCAGTAACATTCAGTAATTTTTAACTCAAAAAGTATATCTCAATCTATAATCATGCATTTGTTATCTAAATTTTATTCTCTTATGCTTTTATCAATACCTATATTTAACATTTTAAGCTATCTGAAATTTATCTTGCTAACATAAGGTGTGAAGTAATGACATAACTTTTTTTTCAGGTTGCCTTTCATACTAAATGGATTACAATTTGAGGTAGTTTCCTAAAACTTAGAGGCTACCTACAGTAACATAGCCTAGCACCTTTTATTTATCAGGTAGTTAACATGTGCAGGTTCTATGGAATTTCTACACAAAGATTCCTGGAAATATAATCACTACTATATTTTTTCTTATTTTGATTATTTAATCCATGCCATTTTCCTTATCCTTTGAACTTTTTGGGGGTTTGTTCCAATGATTTGATTCATCACAGTGACTCTTGTAAAAAAAGGAAGTACAATCAGTGACCCATGCTCCCTCTAACTTCTAATCTAACATTTCTTACTCTAATAGAAGTTTTTTAATTTCAGGCTTCTGCGTAAGCTCTCTCCTTTTTGCCAGCAATATTAAATGCTTTTTCTTTGTTCCCTTCTCTATTTCTTCATCATTAACTAGTGTTTGCCATTTCCTAGGCACCTGGATACACCACTAATGGAGTCCAATTGAGTTAATATTTTTAGATTTCCATAATTTCACCCAGTCATCACAGCCATATAGAAAGCAAATATAATTTCATCTGCTTTTGTAGTCTACTACCTTGCGAGCATGTGAAATGAGCACAAATGTACGGTAGTTTGAACATTTCTTGACATTGTTCTTTGGGATTGCTGTGAAAACTGACCTTTCCCAGGCCTGTGCCACTGCTGAGTTTCCCAAATTTGCTGGCCTACTGAATGCAGCATTTTCACAGCATTGTCTTTTAGGATTGGAAATAGCTCAGCTAGAATTTCATCACTCCACTAGCTTTGTTCCTAGAAATGCTTCCTAAGGCTCATTTGACTTCACACTGCAGGAGGTCTGGCTCTAGGTGAGTGATCACACTGTTGTGGTTAATCAGGTCATTAATATATATATATATGTATATTTTTGTATAATTCTGTGTATTCTTGCCACCTTTTATTAATCTCTTCTGCCTCTGTTTTGTCCTCACTGTTTCTGTCCTTTATCATGCCCATCCTTGCATTAAATGTTAACTTGATTTAATTCTCCTGAAGAGATCTCTAGTCTTGCCCATTCTATTGTTTTTGTCTATTTCTTTGCATTGGCCAATTAAGACCTTCTTATCTCTCTTTGCTATTCTCTGGAACTCTGGATTCAGTTGGGTATATCTTTCCCTTTCTCCTTTGCTTTGCTGTTCTCTTCTCATCTTTTCTCAGCAATTTGTAAGGCCGCCTCAGACAACCACTGTGCCTTCTTGCACTTCTTTTTCTTTGAGGAATAGTTTTGGTTACCACTTCCTGTACAATGTAACAAACCTCCATCCATAGTTCCTCAGGCATTCTGTCTACCAGATCTAATTCCTTGAAACTATTTATCACCTCCACTAGATAAACATAAGAGATTTCATTTAGGTCATATCTGAATGTCCTACTGTTTTTCCCTACTTTTTTCAATTTCAGCCTGAATTTTGAAATAAGGGGCTCACAGTATATTTTACTTACACAAATTGTAACTGGGGATTTTGACATATTTGTAACTAGCTCATTTTCAATATTTGTACATAAAAATAAACTAAATATTTCTCAGGGTGAGAGCTAAGATTTAAATTTAAAACTCACACATTTTGACAGGATGCCATGCTTCCTTATTTTGACTGTTTTTACTATATAAACCATCTTTTCTCAATCTTTTTTGCCTTTCCATTACTTGTACTCAATTTCAGTAGCTTTGATTAGCCTAGGATTTATGTATTTTTATAGTATATTGTGTCTGGTGTTTTTATTGTATGTAGCTTTGAACACATATAAAAGCAAGGAAGCTGTGAATCAGTAGTTAATAGAAAAAAAAAAGAATGGCTAATACTGAAACAGAGAATAAGAAGCCGGGAAAGGTCAAAACGAATAAAGGATATCCCCCAAAGCCTATTTACTCCTGTCCTCCCACAAAATGCTAGGTAGCTGGGTTCCTGTTACAAATAGCCTTAATCTGTGGGTTTACTCATAAAGACAATATGTTCACAATAGCTATATGGTTTTTACTTTTTAATTCATTTTTCCACAGAACATGTTCACTGATGAAACCATGCTTAAAATATACCTTCTCTTAGTCAAAAAGTATAATCTAAAATTATTTAATCTATATTTTACAAGGTGATATTTTTATCAAAATGGGAAATATATTTTAATACTATTTTATGAATGCAACTTGTAAATCATTTGTATTCTTTTTTGTATTTAACATGAAGTGACAGACTGTAAATTAACAAAAATAGTAGAATATATACAACCACATATGTTACTATTCAGTTTTGCAAAGTAAATGCCAACTAAGAGTCAATGATATATTTTGGTGGATTAATCAGTTTAAATTGAGTTGTTATAGCAGAGAAGATACTAACTTATTGTGGACTGCTAGATGATTTCAAAAAAAATGTTTAAACTATTCTAAAAATTCCTTAAAATCAAAATTAAAGCTTGTGTATGCATATGTGCAATCTTTAAAAGGATTTCTGGACTCTCTGCTCCCCAAATTTAAGGATTATGAATACTTAAAAGTCATTTCTTAAAATATAAAAATAAAAGTAGATAATATTAATAAGATAAATCAGAAAATGACACAACAATTAAGCTCTTCTTACCAACCTACAGTGTCTTGAGTGAATTATTATGGTCTATTCATCTATGTTTACTGAAGAAATATTATGTTTAAGAATTCAGATAATGATAACAATTCCCAGATATAAAAACAAACAATGCAATGTATGAGAATTACTATACTTCAGGTGACTACATTTTCATAAAACAATTCTTGAGTTTCATTGGAGAAGGAAATGGTAACCTACTCCAGTATTCTTGCCAGGACAATCCCATGGAGAGAGAAGCCTTGTTGGCTACAGTCCATAGGGTCACAAAGAGTTGGAAACGACTGAGTGACTAATTTTTCATAAAATAATGACTATTTAATCCAATTGCAGTTACTTCAATTAAGAGCAGAAGGGTTAATGAAAACACAAGTTTACAAGAAATAACAGAAACAAGATTAGAACTCCATCTTATCTATAACTGTCATGTCTTTCAAGTATGTCATGCTTTAAGTGTTTGCCTCGAAACATATAGAAATATGCACATAGATTATTTCTATTATTAGTTTGAACTATGGAATGCATGTTGAGTACATGGGCCCTGCAGTATACAGACGAGTTCAGTCAGTTCAGTTTATTCCAACTTAGCTACGTGTTCTTAATTAATTAACCTACATTTTCCTAATTTTCTCACTTGAAAAATGGGCATGAGCTTTGTATTCATCTCACTGTTCATTTTTGGTTATTAACTTATAAAGTTATTAACTCTAAGTTATAAAGTATGTGTAATGTTCTTAGCATGTTTCATAAAATAATTTAAACATACTACAAGTAATACAGCGGGTAAAATTACGTAAATGAAAATAAAGCCACCAAGAATTGTTTTTTTTTTAGCAAATAAATCTTTACATTGATCTAGAGGAAAATTTAAATGGACTATAAATAATGGGATATAAATTATCAGAATCACATAAACTTTCTCAATAATAGTAGCAAAGTTGACATGTTGCTAGTATATCACTTTCTAGGCAAAGTGTATGTAACCTCACTCAGTGTAAGAAGCAAAACTTAACTGTCAGTCAGCACATAATCAATTTTTTCTTAATTAGTTTATTTTCTATTTTTTAACTTTCAGTTCAGTTCAGTCGCTCAGTTGTGTCAGACTCTTCACAACCCCATAAACCGCAGCACACCAGCCCTCCCTGTCCATCACCAAATCCCAGAGTCCACCCAAACCCATGTCCATAGAGTCGGTGATGCCATGCAACCATCTCATCCTCTGTCGTCCCCTTCTCCTCCTGCCCTCAATCTTTCCCAGCATCAGGGTCCCTTCAAATCAGTCAGCTCTTCGCATCAGGTGGACAAAATATTGGAGTTTCAGCTTCAACATCAGTCCTTCCAGTGAACACCCAGGAGTGATTTCCTATAGGATAGACTGGTTGGGTCTCCTTGCAGTCCAAGGAACCCTCAAGAGTCTTCTCCAACACCACAGTTCAAAACTATCAATTCTTTGGTGCTCAGCTTTCTTGATAGTCCAACTCTCACATCCATACATGACCATTGGAGAAACCATAGCCTTGACTAGACGGACCTTTGTTGACAAAGTAATTTCTCTGCTTTTTAATATGCTGTCTAGGTTGGTCATAACTTTCCTTCCAAGGAGTAAGCATCTTTTAATTTCATGGCTGCAATCACCATCTGCAGTGATTTTGGAGCCCCCATAAATAAAGTCAGCCACTGTTTCCCCATCTATTTGCCATGAAGTGACAGGACTGGATGCCATGATCTTAGTTTTCTAAGTGTTGAGCTTTAAGCCAACTTTTTCACTCTCCTCTTTCATTTTCATCAAGAGGCTTTTTAATTCCTCTTCACTTTCTGCCATAAGGGTGGTGTCCTCCGCATATCTGAGGTTATTAATATTTCTCCCAGCAATCTTTATTCCAGCTTGTGCTTCATGCAGCCCAGCATTTCTCATGATGTACTCTGCATATAAGTTAAATAAGCAGGGTGACTATATACAGCCTTGACATACTCCTTTTCCTATTTGGAACCAGTCTGTTCTTCCATGTCCAATTCTAACTGTTGCTTCCTGATCTGCATACAGGTTTCTCAAAAGACAGGTCAGGTTGTCTGGTATTCCCATCTCTTTAAGAATTTTCCAGTTTATTGTGATCAACACAAGAGGGTGTGATTACTGCCTTAATTTCCCTCTCCCCTTTTAACTCTTTTTTCTCCCCAGGTCACCTCTATCTCCTCCCTCACCCTTCTCTTTTTGACTTAACTCAGTGAATCTCTTGGGTATTCTGGCTTGGAGAACACTTGGAACTTATTACTGGCTAGATTGGTCTCTCTCCTCTTGACTCCCCCTCCTCTCCTTCTGGTCACCTCTATCTGCTTCCTCCCTCTTCTCTTCTTTTCTCTATGTAACTCTGTGAAGCTCTCTGGGTGTTTCAGACTGTGGAGAGCACATAGGGATTTGATTCCTGGCTAAATTTGTCTCTCCCTTTGATTCCCCCTCTTCTCCTCTTGGTCACCTCTGTCTCCCTGCTCCCTCTACTCTTCTCCATGTAACTTTGTGAACCTCTCTGGGTGTCCCTCACTGTGGAGAATCTTTTCACCATTAAACTAGATGTTTTATCATCTGTTCCATATGGATGGAGAAGTCTTGAGGCTACTGTAAGAATAAGACTGAAAGCCAGAGTCAGGAGGCTTAAATACAAAACTTGAGAACACCAGAAAACTCATGACTCCAGGGAACATTAATCAACAAGAGCTCATCCAAAAGCCTACATACCTACACTGAAACCAAGCTCCACCCAAGAGCCAACAAGATTCAGAGCGAAACATACCAAGCTAATTCTCAAGCAACGCAGGAACATAACCCTGAGCATTAATACACAGGCTGCCAAAAGTCACACCAAACCCTTAGACACCTCAAAACTCACTACTGGACACTTCATTGTGCTCCAGAGAGAAGAAATCCAGCTCCACCCAACACAACGCAGACACAAGCTTCCCTAGCTAGGAACCCTTGACAAGCCACTCATCCAACCCAACCCACAGGAAGCAACCTCCACATTAAAGAGGATCCACAAACTTCCAGCACACAGAAAGGTCACCAAAAACAAAGCAATCTAAACAAAATGAAAAGGCAGAGAAATATTCAGAAGGTAAAGGAGCATGATAAATGCCCACCAAACCAAACAAAAGAGGAGATAGGGAGTCTACCTAAAAAAGAATTCAGAATAATGATAGCAAAGGTGATCCAAAATCTTGAAAACAAAATGGAATTATAGATAAATAGACTGGAGACAAGGATTGATAAGATGCAAGAAATGTTTAACAAGGACCGAGAAGAAATAAAAAAGAGTCAATCAATAATGAATAATTTATTTACTGAGATCAAAAGCACTCTGGAGGGAACCAAAAGTAGAATAACTGAGGCAAAAGATAGGATAAGTGAGGTGGAAGATAGAATGGTGGAAATAAATGAAGCAGAGAGGAAAAAAGAAAAAATAATTAAAAAAAATGAGGACAACCTCAGAGACCTCTGGGACAATGATAAGTGCCCCAATGTTCAAATCATAGAGTCCCAGAAGAAGACAAAAAGAAAGGGCATGAGAAAATACTTGAGGAGATAATAGTTGAAAACTTCCCTAAAATGGGGAAGGAAATAGCCACCCAAATCCAAGAAACCCAGAGAGTCCCAAACAGGATAAACCCAAGGCAAAACACCACAAGACACATATTATTCAAATTAATGAAGACCAAACACACAGAGAAAATATTAAAAGCGTCAAGGGAATAGCAACAAATAATGCACAAGGGGATTCCCATAAGGATAACAGCTGATATTTCAATAAAATTCTTCAGGCCAGAGGGGAATGGCAGGAAATACTTAAAGTGATGAAAGAGAAAAACATACAACCCATATTACTATACCCAGCAAGGATCTCATTCAAATATGAAGGAGAAATCAAAAGCTTTACAGACAAGAAAAAACTGAGAGAATTCAGCACCACCAAACCAGCTCTTCAACAAATTCTAAAGGAACTTCTCTGCACAGGAAACACAGAAAAAGGTTTATAAACTCGAAACCAAACAACAAAGTAAATGGCAATGGGATCATATTTATCAATAATTACGTTAAATGTAAATGGGTTGAATGCCCTAACCAAAAGACAAAGACTAGCTGAATGGATACAAAAACAAGACCCCTATATATGCTGTCTACAAGAGACCCACTGCAAAACAAGGGACACATACAGACTGAAAGTAAAGGGCTGGAAAAAGAATTTTCACGCAAATGGAGACCAAAAGAAAGCAGGAGTAACAATACTCATATCAGATAAAAGACTTTGAAATAAAGGCCATGAAAAGAGACAAAGAAGGACACTACATAATGATCAATGATCAATCCAAGAAGAAGATACTGTGTTAGTCACCCAGTCGTTTCCGACTCACTACAACCCCACAGACTGTAGCCCACCAGGCTTCTCTGTCCATGGAATTCTCCAGGTAAGAATACTGGAGTGGATTGCCATCCCCTTCTCCAAAGGAACTTCCCAACCCAGGGACTGAACCCTGGTCTCCTGCCTCACAGGTAGATTATTTACCATTTGGGCTACAGGGAAGCGTATAACAATTATAAATATATATGCACCCAACATAGGAGCACCGCAATATGTAAGACAAGTGTTAACAAACATGAAAGGGGAAATGAACAGTAAAACAATAATAGTGGGAGACTTTAATACTTCATTCACACCTAGGGGTAGATCAACTAAACAGAAAATTAGCAAGGAAACACAAACTTTAAATGATGCAATGGAGAAGTTAGACCTAATTGATATCTAAAAGACATTTCACCCAAAAACAATGAATTTCACCTATTTCTCAAGTGCACATGGAACATTCTCCAGGATAGATCACATCCTGGGCCATAAATCTAGCCTTGGTAAATTAGAAAAAAAAAATTGAAATCATTTCAAGCATCTTTTCTGAATACAATGTGGTAAGATTAGATGTCAACTACAGGAAAAAAAAAAACCTATTAAAAATACAAACATATGGAGGCTAAACAACACGATTCTTAATAACCAACAAATCACAGAAGAAATCAAAAAAGGAATCAAAATATGCATAGAAACAAATGACAATGAAAACACCACAACCCAAAGTCTATGGGATTCAGTAAAAGCAGTGCTAAGGGGAAGGTTCATAGCAATATAAGCTTACCTCAAGAAACAAGAGGAACATCAAATAAACTACCTAATTTTACACCTAAAGCAACTAGAAAAAGAAAAAATGAAGAACCCCAGGATTAGTAGAAGGAAAGAAATCATGAAAATTAGGGCATAAATAAATGAAACAGAAACAGAAGAGACTATAGCAAAAATCAACAAAACTAAAAGCTGATTCTTTGAGAAGAAAAATGGAATAGACAAACCATTAACCAGACTCATCAAGAAAAAAAGGGAAAAGAATCAAATCAACAAAGTTAGATATGAAAACAGAGAAATCACAACAGACAACACAGAAATACAATGGATCATAAGAGACTATTATCAGCAGCTATATGCAAATAAAATGGACAACTTGGAAGAAATGGACAAGTTCTTAGAAAAGTATAACCTTCCAAAATTAAAAAAGGAAGAAATAGAAAATTTTAACAGACCCATCACAAGCATGAAAATTGAAACTGTAATTAAAAATCTTCCAACAAACAAAAGCCCAGGACCAGAAGGCTTAAAAGGTGAATTTTACCAAAAATTTAGAGAAGAGCTAAAACCTATCCTGTTCAAACTCTTCTAGAAAATTGCAGAGGAAAGTAAACTGCCAAACTCATTCTATGAGGCCACCATCACCCTAATACCAAAACCAGACAAAGATGCCACAAAAAAAGAAAACCACAGGTCAATATCACTGATGAATATAGATGCAAAAGTCCTCAACAGAATTCTAGCAAATAGAATCCAAAAACATATAAAAAAATCATACATCATGATCAAGTGGGCTTTATCCCAGGGATCCAAGGATTCTTCAGTATTCACAAATCAATCAATATGATGTACCACATTAACAAATTGAAAGATAAAAACTATACGATTATCTCAATAGATGCAGAGAAAGCCTTTGACAAAATTCAACATTCAATTTATGATAAAAACCCTCGAGAAAGCAGGAATAGAAGGAACATACCTCAACATAATAAAAGCTATATATGACAAACCCACAGCAAACATTATCCTCAATGGTGAAAAACTGAAAGCATTTCCCCTGAAGTCAGGAACAAGACAAGGGTCTGCACTATCACCTCTACTATTCAACATAGTTTTGGAAGTTTTAGCCACAACAATCAGAGAAGAAAAAGGAATAAAAGGAATTCAGATTGGAAAAGAAGTAAAACTCTTACTGTTTGCAGATGACACAAAGCTCTACATAACAAACCCTAAAGACTCCACCAGAAAATTACTAGAGATAATCAATGAATACAGTAATGTTGTAGGATACAAAATCAACACACAGAAATCCCTTGCATTCCTATATACTAAAAATGAGAAAACACTAAGAGATATTAATGAAACAATTTCATTCACCATGGCAAAAAAAAGAATAAAATACTTAGGAATAAATCTACCTAAAGAAACAAACAGGCAGACAGACTGAAAACAACTATCACAGAAAACTAACCAATCTAATCACATGGACCACAGCCTTGTCTAACTCAATGAAACAATGAGCCATGCCCTGTAGGGCCACCCAAGACAGACGGGTCATGGTGGAGAGTTGTGACAAAATGTGGTCCCCTAGAGAAGGGAATGTCAAACCACTTCAGTATTCCTCCCTTGAGATCCCCATGAACAGCATGAAAAGGCAAAAAGATAGGACACTGAAAGATCAATGCCCCAGGTCAGTAGGTGCCCAATATGCTACTGGAGATCAGTGGAGAAATAACTCCAGAAAGAATGATGGGATGGAACCAAAGCAAAAACAATACCCAGCTGTGGATGTGACTGGTGATAGAAGCAAAGTCCGATGCTGTAAAGAGCAATATTGCATAGGAACCTGGAAGGTTAGGTCCATGAATCAAGGCAAATTGGAAGTGGTCAAACAGGAGATGGCAAGAGTGAACGTCGACATTCTAGAAATCAGCAAACTAAGATGGACTGGAATGGGTGAATTTAACTCAGATGACCATTTTATCTACTACTGTGGGCAGGGATACCTTAAAAGAAATGGGCTAGCCATCATTGTCAATAAAAGAGTCCAAAATATAGTACTTGGATGCAGTCTCAAAAACGACAGAATGATCTCTGTTCATCTCCAAGGCAAACCATTCAATATCATGGTAATCCAAGTCCATGCCCTGACCAGTAATGCTGAAGAAGTGAAGTTGAACGGTTCTATGAAAACCTACAAGACCTTCTAGAAATAACACCCCAAAAAGATGTCCTTTTCATTATAGGGGACTGGAATCCAAAAGTAGGAAGTCAAGAAACACTTGTAACAGGCAAATTTGTCCTTGGAGTACAGAAAGAAGCAGGGCAAATGTTAATAGATTTCTGCCAGGAAAACACACTGGTCATAAGAACAACCCTCTTTCAACATCACAAGAGAAGATTCTACACATGGACATCACCAGATGGTCAACACCGAAATCAGATTGATTATATTCTTTGAAGCCAACGATTGAGAAGCTCCATACAGTCAGCAAAACAAGACTTGGAGCTGACTGTGGCTCAGATCATGAACCCCTTATTGTCAAATTCAGACTTAAATTGAATAAAGTAGGATAAACCTCTAGGCCATTTAGGTATGACCTAAATCAAATCCCTTATGATTATACAGTGGAAGTGAGAAATATATTTAAGGGACTAGATCTGACAGAGAGAGTGCCTGATGAACTATGGATGGAGGTTCATGACATTGTACAGGAGACAGGGAGCAAGACAATCTCCAAGAAAAATAAATGCACAAAAGCAAAGTGGCTGTCTCTGGAGGCCTTACAAGTAGCTATAAAAAGAAGAGAAGTGAAAAGCAAAGAAGAAAAAGAAAGATATATCCATTTGAATGCAGAGATCCAAAGAATAGCAAGGAGAGAAAAGAAAGACTTCCTCAGTGATCAATGCAAAGAAATAGAGGAAAACAATAGAATGGGAAAGACTAGAGATGTCTTCAATAAATTTAGAGATACCAAAGAAATATTTAACACAAAGATGGGCTCAGTAAAGATAGAAATTGTATGGACTTAACAGAAGCAGAAGATATTAAGAAGAGGTGTCACAAATACACAGAAGAACTGTATAAGAAAGATATTCACAACTCAGATAATCACGAAGGTGTGATCACTCACCAAGAGCCAGACATCCTGGAATGTGAAGTCAAGTGGGACTTAGGAAGCATCACTACAAACAAAGCTAGATGAGATGATGGAATTCCAGCTGAGCTATTTCAAATCCTAAAAGATGAAGCTGAGAAAGTGCTGCACTCAATATGCCAGCAAATTTGGAAAACTCAGAAGTGGATATGGTTTTTCCAGTAGTCATATATGGATGTGAGTGTTGGACTGTAAAGAAAGCTGAGTGCTGATGAATTGAGGCTTTTGAACTATGGTTTCATTATTTATTACCCAAAGCAATCTATAGATTCAATGCAATCCCTATCATGTTACCAACGGTATTTCTCAGAGAATTAGAACAAATAATTTCACAATTTGTATGGAAATACAAAAAACCTCGAATAGCCAATGCAATCATGAGAATGAAGAATGAAACTGGAGGAATCAACCTGCATGACTTAATACTATACTACAAAGCCACAGTCATCAAGACACTATGGTACTGGCACAAAGACAGAAATAATAATCAACGAAACAAAATAGAAAGCCCACAGACAAGTCCACATACCTTATTTTTGACAAAAGACACCTTATTTTTGACAAAGCAGGCGCGAATATACAATAGAGAAAAGACAATCTCTTTAACAAGTGGTGCTGGGATAACTGGTCAACCACTTGTAAAAGAATGAAACTAGAACACTATCTAACACCATACACAAAAATAAGCTCAAAATGGATTAAAGATCTAAAGGTAAGACCAGAAACTATAAAACTCCTAGAGGAAAACATAGGCAAAACACTCTCTGACATAAATCACAGCAGGATCCTCTATGACCCACCTCCCAGAGTAATGGAAATAAAAGCAAAAATAAACAAATATGACCTAATTAAACTTAAAAGCTTTTGCACCACGAAGGAAACTATAAGCAAGGTGAAAAGACAGCCTCCAGAATGGGAGAAAGTAATAGCAAATGAAGCAACTGATGAAGAATTATCTCAAAAATATACAAGCAGCTCATGTAGCTCAATACCAGAAAAGCAAACGACCCAATCAAAAATGGGCCAAAGAACTAAACAGACATTTCTCCATAGAAAACGTACAGATGGCTTAGAAACACATGAAAAGATGCTCAACATCCCTCCTTATCAGAGAAATGCAAATCAGAACCACAATGAGGCACCATTTTACACTGATCAGAATGGCTGCTATCAAAAAGTCTACAAACAATAAATGCTAGAGAGCGTGTGGTGAAAAGGGAACCGTCTTACACTGTTGGTTGGAATGCAAACTAGTACAGCCACTATGAGGAACAGTGTGGAGATTCTTTAAAAACCTGGAAATAGAACTGCCATATGACCCAGCAATCCCACTGCTCGGCATACCCACCTAGAAAACCAGAATTGAAAGAGACACGTGTACCCCAGTGTTCATTGCAGCACTGTTTACAATAGCCAGGACATGGAAGCAACCTAGATGTCCACTGGTAGACGAATGGATAAGGAAGCTGTGGTACATATACACAATGGAATATTACTCAGCTATTAAAAAGAATGCATTTGAATCAGTTCTAATGAGGTAGATGAAACTGGAGCCTATTATACAGAGTTTAGTAAGTCAGAAGGAAAAACACCAATGCAGTATATTAATGCATATATATGGAATTTAGAAAGATGGTAACAATGACCCTATATGTGAGATAGCACAAGAGACACAGATATAAGGAACAGACTTTTGGACTCTGTGGGAGAAGCAGGGGTGGGATGATTTGAGAGAATAGCATTGAAACATGTATATTACCATATGTGAAATAGATCACCAGTCCAGGTTTGACATATGAGACAGGGTGCTCAGGGCCGGAGCACTGGGATGAACCTGAGGATAGGATGGGGAGGGAGGTGGGAGGAGGGTTCAGACTGTGGAACACATGTATACCCATGGCTGATTCATGTCAATGTATAGCAAAAACCACTACAAAATTGTAAAGTAATTAGCCTCCAATTAAAATAAATACATCAACTAAAAAAATAAAAATAGTCAAAAATGCCAACCATATGCTGCAATTCTCACAGTAAATTCATTGACTGTCTCTGATCTCTTAGTCACTAGAAAGAATAAAAATCCAAACTTATGGCAATAGTCCTCATTGTTTAGCCTGGTTTATCACTTCAGAATCTACCCTAGACAAGTTTCTACATTTAACCCTTGTTTTATCTATGACACACTTAAAATTTCCCCAAACTCCATGTTAATTTCAGGGTTATTTGCTTTTGGGATCCCACTATTTTCCCCCAAAATAATGCCTCTTTTCCCACCGGAATAACTACTAATCCTTTAAAGCCTACTGCAAGCATATATTCCTCTATGAAACAATTTTTTGATTAAACTTATCAGTTAATTTCAAACAGATTTTCCATTCAGTTCAGTTAAGTTGCTCCAGTCGTGCCCCATTCTTTGCGACTCCATGGATGGCAGCACACCAGGCCTCCCTGTCCACCACCAACTCCCGGAGCTTACTCAAACTCATGTCCATTGAGTCGGTGATGCCATCCAACCATCTCATCCTCTATCATCCCCTTCTCCTCTCACCTTCAATCTTTCCCAGCATCAGAGTCTTTTCAAATGAGTCAGTTTTACTCATCAGGTGGCCAGCGTATTGGAGTTTCAGCTTCAACATCAGTCCTTCCAATGAATATTCAGGACTGATTTCCTTTAGGATGGACTGATTAGATCTCCTTGCAGTCCAAGGACTCTCCAGAGTCTTCTCCAGCACCACAGTTCAAAAGCACCAATTCTTCAGTGCTCAGCTTTCTTTACAGTCCAACTCTCACATCCATTCATGACTACTGGAAAAACCATAGCTTTGACTAGATGGACCTTTGTTGGCAAAGTAATGTTTCTGCTTTTCAATATGCTGTCTAGGTTGGTCATAACTTTTCCTCCAAGGAGCAAGTAATTAGCCTCCAATTAAAATAAATTAATTAAAAATATATAATCTCTAAATATATTTACTCAGTGGTATGTCACTATCTGTCTGTGTGTCTATGTGTCTGTGTGTACATGCACTGATGTTGGATGAATACAAAGAATATAGCTGACCCTTGAGCAACTGGGAAGTGAGCATTGCCAACCACAAACACAACAGAACATCCACATACAACTACAGCTTTCTATATCCATGGCTCTGAAGCAATGATTCAACCAGCTGCAGATTGTATAAGTATTGTAGTATGTGTTTATTTTTAAAGATCTGCTTCTAAGTGTACCCATACATTTCAAACCAAGTTGTTGTAAACTGCATATTGTGAAAGAGCTAGAAACATGCAATAAAGGGAAGAGTTACCTGAGTGAGGAAATTAAGCCTAGTTATAATCCTTTTAACTTATAAAATTTTAATTGACATATAATTAATACACATAATTATCTTATATTCAGGTGTACAAAGCTGTGATTTGATGTTTTTGTACATTACAAATATTTATTCATAATGTATACATGTACAATGGAATATTACTCAGTCATAAAAATAATGAAATATTGTCACATGCAGGAAGAGGGTTGGGCCTATAAAATATCACACTTGGTGAAATAAGTCAGACAGAAAAAGACAAAGACTATATGATATCACTTATGTGTTGAACTTAAAAATGATACAAATAAATGTGTACATGAAGCAGAAACAGATTTATACACAGATGATAAACTTCTGATTAAGAAAGTGGAGAGGGAGAGCAACAAATTGTTATTTGTATTTATTAACAGATGCAAACTACTATATACAAAATCCATAAGCAACAATGATTTACTCTATAATCCAGGGAACTATACCCATTATCTTGTAATAACCAATAATGAAATACAATCTGCAAAAATACTGAATCATTATTCTGTACACCTGAAACTAACACAATATCATAAGTCAACTACACTTAAATTTTTAAAAAGGATGAGATTAAAAATTAAAAGAAAAAACTGGTCATCCCAATATGATCATTTACCATGTCATTGTACAAAGATGTTACAATATTATTGATCTTGTTCCCTTTGTTTACCTTATATCACTGAGCTCTATTTATCCTATAACTGGAAATGTGTATCTGTTAATCTCATTCATCTATTTTGACCAAAACCCCATTCACCTCCAAGCTGACAAACAACATTTTTTTTCTGTATTTGAGTCTGTTTTAGTTTTTTTTTTCCATTTGGTTTCTTTTTTAGATTCCATATGTAAAAAACACCATATGGAATTTGCTTTCTCTCCCTCCCTCTCTTCACCTTCTGGGACTCCAAAAATGCACATGCTATTATGTTTGATGTTGTCCCAGAAGTCCCTTAAACTCACCTCATTTTTAAAAATTATTTCTTCTTCTTGCAGTTCTGATAGATTTTTACTAATCTTCCAGGTTACTGATGCATTCTTCTATATCATCTAATTTGCTATTGATGTCCTTTAATGTATTTTTAAGTCATTTTATTCTTCATTCCTGACTGGTTCTTTCTTTTACTTTCTGGGTCTTTGTTGAAGTTCTCACTGTGTTCCTCCATTTTTCTCTGGAATTCAATAAACATCCTTATGACCATTTATTTGAACACTCCATCAGGTAGATTATTTCCCTTTCATTAGGGCTTTTTCCTGAGGTTTTATTTTGTTCTTTTGTTTGAAACATATTTCTCTGTCTCATCATTTTGTTTGACTGACTCCACTGATCCCACAGAGGGCTCCAACAGGTCCCTGTCCAATTGGCAGAAGCTCTGGGGTTTTTAAATGGATTTCCTTCTTATACAGTCTAGGTTGCCTTTAAACTGCTGAGGAGTTTATTTGGGAATTTATTTTTTTCTGTGTCCCAGGGCAAGTAGTCTTCACTGCAGCTCCTTAGCTATATATCTCCCTACTGCAGGTAACTGCACTGGTGTGGGGTTGCCATGGATACCATGTCTCCATCTTTTCTATCTGTTTTTATGTGTCCTTCTACATGCAATAGCTGTTCAACAAGCTCCTGAGTCTTTTTCAAGAGAAATTATTCTATATGCAGGTGTAGATTCAGTGTGTCCGTCGGAGGAGATGAACTCAGGATATTTCCTACACTCCATCTTAACCCCGTCTCTAATCATTTTTAAATATTAAGGATTTCTTATATATGTGATAATCTTGAACTTTTTTCACTGTCAAATCACATTTTAAGAGATACTATTAAAAAACATACTCCCTAGTTATTTACTAGGCATCAGAGAACCAAATATATTTAAGTGAAAGGAAAGTATAAAGTGTAAAAAGATTATTTGCTTTTCCAGCAATTCAGGCCTAATCTCATTAGGATCTATATGAGAATAAGGAAAGTGAGACTAGAAAAGGAGAAAACTTTATATGTATTATAAATGATAAACAGCAGTTCATTGGGGATTGAAAGCAAAGGACATATTAACTATGAATTTCAGCATCTGATATGGAATACTAGCATTACATCTACAGCATTTACAAAAATTATATAAGAAGTCGTTTTGTGAAACATAGAGGGATGTTTCTGATATTATGAATCTGAGATGACAAAGATCCTGTATTAAAGTTTCTAATCTCAGAAATGAAAATAAGGTTTTTGTTATTAATATCAAATAACTTAAGGTTAATTAATAGTAGTTCAGTTCAGTTCAGTTGCTCAGTCATGTCCGACTCTTTGCGACCCCATGAGCTGCAGCACGCCAGGCCTCCCTATCCAACACCAGCTCCTGGAGTAGTAGCACATGCAAAAAATATTTTCATAAATGCACAGTCTGAAAATGTGACAGAACATTTCTCGTAGAAAGAAGAACAGGAAAAGAGCAAAAGATGATGCCTTTGATCTTACAAGATTCCCATGGCTGGGATCAAGATGAACAGAAAGAGCTGGCAAAGAGAAAAAGAAGCATTTCAATGACAGGAGAAATAGTTCAGTAACTTGTCAGTGAAATATTAACATAATACCTAGGTGTTAACATAGGACTTAAATTCAGTTCAAAATTTTCTCCATTAAAGAACATGTGTATGTGTGTGTCTACACACACACACACACACACAAACACACACACATATATATATAATGGCACTTTTACATATAATGGCACTTCTATATATATTATATATATATGGGTACTTTTCTATATTCATATTTCTATATGATTGTGTGTGTGGTAGTCACTCATTCATGTCTTACTTTTTGCAACCCCATGGACTGTAGCCTGCCAGGCTCCCCTGTCCATGGAATTCTCCAGGCAAGAATACTGGAGTGGGTTGCCATTTCCTTCTCCAGGGGATCTTTCTTACCCAAGGATCAAACCAATGTCTCCTGCATTGCAGGCAGATTCTTTACCATTTGAGCCATCAGGGAAGCCCTATGGAATCCAATCTAATGATTAGACCTTAAAAATTATTCACATTAAGAAACACAAGTTTAAGAATAGTGAGCTTTTATAAACACTGAGAGGTTATAAACTGTGCCCATTTTCCAATCTTGTAAAAGTAGAAAGTAATATAAAAGCCAATACAGTGAAACATGTTTATGGAATGGTAAAAATTCCAATGCATATTACAGAGAAAGTACCAATGTATAATAGAAAAATAATAATATGTAATAACTCTGATACCAATTTATCTCAGGAATGTAGTAAATTTCTATACCACCTGAAGCAAATGCTTTTGGATGAACTACTTGACTAAACATCTAATATTCATATTTGTATATTTACATGAAAACTTGATATTTAAGATGAGGTAGAGTGGGGGGAAATCTCACTGACTTTCTTCTCTAAACCTGACCAAACTATTGACAGGAAATCAGAAAACTGGTCTAAAAACCACTTGTCAATAGAAGAGACAGTGGTTTGAAACCAAAGCAGAACAAAATATGACAAAGTTGATAACTCCTACATAAAAATTTTACTCTGACAATTTAATTACTTGACTATATCAACTGTTATTTATTAAGTACTTACTGTATAAAAGACACTTTGCTGGGCATTGTGTGGCTTACTGTAGCATTGTATTCATAGCCCCTTCCACCAAGAAATTTACAGCCATGTTGAAAAATAAATCAAAGACATTTATAAATGTCAAGGATTTAAAATTAGAAGGAAGTTTAGTGACCATCTATTAAAATTTTATTCAGGAATCTCAAAATATTAAATAGATTCTTAACTACTAGCAGAGTTGGGCTTATTTTTATATGAGTTGGTCTTAACTTAATTTTCATTAAGAACATTTGAAAATAAAATATGAGTTAAAAATATTAATAATACTAAAAATAACAATATGCTATCTATTTCAAGGTGACACACGATTAACTCATAAGGTAATAATATAGAGAATCAGTACTGCTAGTTTAGGAAAGGAAAACATAATAAAAAATATTTTAGTATACTAGATTTGGGTAGTATACTAGGTTTGAGTCATTTTGAGTTGGATGAAATATCACATTCTACCTTTCAAATTCATTACTGTTTATTGTTAAAGTATGAATAAAACTTAAATGGAAAATTAAATCAACTAATAAAATGGAACTGAAGATAAATAATTTATCATTAAATCAGTTAGTCTAACATATCAAGAAAACAAAGAGTTTTGGGCATATAAAAATTTTGTGAAACAGTATTTTAAACAATGTTTCACACACACACAAGCAAACATCCTCATTCATGGGTATATGCTTTTATCGCAAGAGTTAAGCCATAAGCCTAGTCCACATACCTTGTACTTCTACGTAGTTGTTACATATATTATTTGGTATTTAAGTAGCACTTTTTGTAATGAATGCAGTGTGTTCATTAAACTATATTCATTTTTTGAGAAGCAGATTCCATTTTCGGAAGATTTTTGCAAAGCTCACAATCTTGTTAGGCATCTGGAGAGAGTGACTCATAGAGAAATTGAAGAATATGAGAGAAATATTACTAAACATTCTGTCTCACTGGGGTCAGAACTTTTTCCTAATCTACACAGTATATACCAAACAGATGGAGTGTGGAAACAAATCTGTGCTGTGGGTGGCCTTATCTTTTCAGCTAAAACAATCCATATATACCCACAAAAGATATATCTCCAATAAGTCCTCTGAAAAAACTATTTCAGAGATTCTTCTCAAAATATTTGTCTAATTTCTTTCTAATATTCAACAACTATTCAGAATATTTAATTTCTGGAAATTAACTATTATCATTAAAAAAGAAAATAATGGCAAAATATTCAGCCTTATTTATATTATTAAAAATATACCGTCATCTAAGTACTCAACATCAGAATAGCTAAGATATTTATGTATCATGTAATTGATAGACTTAGCCAACTATAAAAGTGGGGTTATGTAGAAAAATGGAATAGTGTTTAACCTGTAATATTAGGTGGGAGGAGTATATATACAATTTTATGTATATTGTGATTATAACTGTGAAAGATGTGCATAGAATTATAATAAAGCTAGAACTTATTTTAAAAAAAGAAACTGTTGGTTTTAGTATGATTATTTTTCTTTAAAAACATAGTTTATCTTGCCATAGTCTTCTCTGTATTATAATCAAAATTACAGGTAAATTCAATTTTTTTTAAAAGCATTGGGCTTTTGTCTCAGCTCCTCTGTTATTTTTCTGATCACAGTTCTTATACCATAATTGAGCTGACCTAAGTAAAGTGAATAACATGTAAGTGGATTGTAAACTCGTTAACACTTTGTTTTCCAACTGGACTATTGTTTACTGAGTTATCTTTGTCAAGAACTCTAATTCAATAGAATGTTTTGTAAAGACTTACAAACAATTAAAAATACTTAATGCCTCAAGAAATGTCCTTATAGTTTGCAAAAGGCAGTTACTGGAAAAAAAAAACAGATCTCATATGAATTTTTAATTACAGTACTGATAAAAATTCCAAGCAAATGTCATCTAATAATTTATTTAGTGATAAATATTTGTAAAATTCTGCAATAGGCATTAGGAAGAATGTGAAATAATAATATCAAACTTTTGTATGAATTTGATTTTGAACAATATTAGTAAATATAACCAAATTTTTGTTTGTTTTTCAAACAACTATTTTTTCAAAAGCATCAAGGAAATGATACCTGAAGTGCTTATTTGTCTTGTATAAATGGATTGTTATGCAATTAAGCCAAGTGTTTTTTATGCTAGAATAATCGCACTTCCTCTCAAAAAAAAAAAAATAGAAACTGTGGTAGTCTAAATTCCATGAATATTTTATGTTGCACACCAAAAAATACTTTAGAAATATAAACTACTAATCAGTGGATCATAAAATAGGGAAACTATGATATATCAAGTAGACCTAATCTAATCATACATGTGGACCCTTAAAAATACACACCTTTCTCTGGCTAGTAGTAGAAGGTAAATGAGAGAATAGAAGCATGGTACTCGGTCACTGAGTTGTGTCCAACTCTTTGTGATCCCATGGACTGTAGCCCACCAGGTCCCTCTGTCCATGGGATTTTATAGTCAAGAATACAGGACTGCTTTGCCATTTCTTCCTCCAGGGGATCTTCCCAACCCAGGAATCTAGCCTGCATTTCCTGCATCTCCTGCATTGGCAGGTGGATTCTTTAACACTAGGGCCACCTGAAATGCATTGATTAAAAGTATTGGAAATACTTATCTTCTGTTGTTTATTTGAAAGCAAAGAGGACAACATGGAAAGCATGAGAAGGCATGAATTCTGCCAACAACCAGTGACTTTGGAGGTAGACTACAAGACCTGAATGAAAACTACAACCTTGGCTGGCACATTGATTTCAGCCTGGTAAGACCCCAAGCAGAGAGTCCAGTCAAGCTTCTTTGGACTTCTCACCTACAGAAATGTGAGATAATAAATAGGTGCTGTTTTAAGCCATTATATTTTTGATAAATTATGGTAATGACAGCAATAAGAGTACCTGTCCTCTTAACCTTGCATAGGGGAAAGGGAAAGCAGAAAAAGTTATACAATTTAATTTAATTAACTTATACCTTATTTTTCTCTATGATTCTTATTATTGTTATTTCCCTTTCTTTCTGAAGCCATCCAAGGAAAACTGGCAGTTTACAGCCCCATCAACTAAGGACAGTTCTTTCAAGATCAGTTCCCTTGTAGAAATCAGCCCAATCAAAACTTTGTGTTTCACACTAGAGAAAAACCTGGGAATTGTTTCTCATATTTTTCCAGTGGTATTTCCATTTCAAATTTGGATACATGAAGGTACGGCTCAAAAGTAATGGATGCAAATAGAGTGTTAAAATTCAGGAACATTATTCTATTACCCACACTACCAAATACATGGCTATCCTAACCTGGTATGAAATCCTCTTTTTACATACCTTTAATATGAAATAATAACCATGTCTGAAGTCATGTTTAACATTATTTTATAATCTGTAAACATATCTATATGACTGTATTTTAGATACAAATAAGAGGAACAACTTAAACAGGCCAAACAGGAAAGTAGCTTAATTGATTTCACTGAAGATCAGATTTCAGGTCTGTTCAATTGGCTTTCTGTCTCTAAATTTTTGTGACTCTCTCTGATGAGAGCTGTATGTATATTTGGTTTTCCTCAGATATTTCCTATCCTCATGACCCCAAGGTAACTCTCAAAAATTGAAGATAGATTCCTTCTACCTCCCTCATGCTTGTTTGGTTGGGAAACTGATGTCCCAAACTGCCTGTCCCTTATCCCTGTGGGGCTGGGGTGTGGGAAGATTCCTATTATGGGCTTACACAAATCAAGGCCCACCCAATAGATAGAGCATGGAAAAGTTTAGTAAGACTGTAATCTAGCCCACCATTCTTGCATATCTTCCAGGAAAAATTGAGACATTTAGTCAACCATCTGACTCCTGAATTAACCATCGTCCATACCTATTTTCTACTTTTTGTTCAGTTTGCTCTTATTTATTCAACTGATAGTAAGAAAGTTCTACCTAAAATATCATTCAAAACTCGGAGTTTTCTTTAAAGGTAAATATTTTCTCCTTGTGTAACTTGGACCAGATTTTGGCTGCAAATTCACCGTAGGAAAAAGATATATGTGGCTGGTGTCCTCTTTAAATGTTCTAAACAGACGAGGAATGGCCTTATTTAGATTGGTAGAGTCTTAAGCTGGGTTTGTACTCTGTGGAGCAAGTAACGAAATATTTTCAAGCAGTCCTCAGAAATTCCCCACTAGGCCCCTCATTCTGAAAGTCTTTTAACACTGGAATGCTTTTATTTTCTTCTGGTTCCCATTTTTCTTCCTCTGGCTCTTGACGTTCACATCTAAGTGTCTGCTGGTAGAGTGCCTTCATCTTTCCAGGCCGTATGAAGGATCAAACACCAACCCACGGAGTCACATGGGACTGGAATATCTTCCATGAGAAACAGTCATGCATACCTGCATGCTACAAATTCTGGGAGTTAAGCCCAATTGATCCCAGCAAAGCAGCACTCTAAAGGTTCCAAATTCAAAGTAATTCTCCAGACTGTCTCTCAGTTCAGTTCAGTTCAGTCACTCAGTCCTCAGTTGTGTCCAATTCTGCAACCCCATGGACTGCAGCCTGCCAGGCCTCCCTGTCCACTACCAACTCCAGGAGTTTACTCAAACTCATGCCCATTGAGTCAGTGATGCCATCCAACCATCTCATCCTCTGTCGTCCCCTTCTCCTCCTGCCTTCAATCTTTCCCAGCATCAGGGTCTTTTCAAATGAGTCAGTTTTTCTCATTAGGTGGCCAGCGTATTGAAGTTTCAGCTTCAACATCAGTCCTTCCAATGAATATTCAGGACTGATTTCCTTTAGGATGGACTGGTTGGATCTCCTTGCAGTCCAAGGGGCTCTTGAGAGTCTTCTCCAGCACCACATTTCAAAAGCATCAGTTCTTTAGTGCTCAGCTTTCTTTATAGTCCAACTCTCACATCCATACATGACTACTGGAAAAACCATAGCTTTGACTAGATGGACCTTTGTGGGCAAAGCAATGTCTCTGCTTTTTAATATGCTAAGTTGGTCATAACTTTTCTTCCAAGGAGTAAGCCTCTTTTAATTTCATGGCTGCAGTCACCATCTGCAGTGATTTTGGAGCCCCCCCCAAAATAAAGTCTGCCACTCTTTCCCCATCTATTTGCCATGAAACGATGGGACTGGATGTCTTTAGTCATATTAAATTTCTTTAGCACGAGTGAGATCTTAAGGTGGTGCATCTTCAGTCTATATGAGACTCACATTAAGTGTTCTGAGTAGCTCAACAGAAGTCTCACTCTCACTTTCTTTAAAAGGTAGATAGATACTATTCCCAATGAAGTGGAATGGAAAAGGGGCTTAGAGCCCCGTTTTTCTCAAAAATACCCTAGTTACAAAAAGATACTTTCTTCATCTGTCTCATTCTTTTTATACTCTCAAAATGGGAAGAGTGGGAAGGGTGTGCACTAGAATCCTGGAGTCATAAATGAGCAGCAGCCATTTCCTTAAAAATCTATGCATTGCCCCTGACACATAGCATTGTAAGTCATAGCTACTGCACCTAGCTGAAATGAAAACTTTTATGTCTTATTATATTTGTGATGATTAAATTCAATACATCTCTTGATTTATCTACCTTTTATATTTTTATTGTAAAATATATGGATGCTTGCTTAAAAGTGTGTAAAGCATTTTAGAATAATCTTCATGAAATTTTAAAAATATATTCATTAATAATTTAAAAACACTTTGTGAAATAAAGATCACTTTTCCCTAGGCAGTTTCAATGGTTCACTATAATGATAGTTTTGCTTATAAATTCAAAACCTATATTTGTATAAAATAAGTCTTGTGTTACATTATCTTGGACATATAAGCCATGTTACCAATATATTTATTTATAGCATTAAAATTATTAACACTTCATTTGCACATGCATTTTGAAAAGAATGGGGCTAGTGGTTAAAAAAAGAGTCATAGACTAACATTGATTTAGTTGTAATTTTTTTCTAACATTTCTGGAAAAATGTAGGTACTCAATTAATGTTTTTGAATATAATGACTTCAAAAGAATGTTTTAAAAGTATAACACAAATTTCTACCTCCATTTACTTCAACACACACTTTTTTTTTTCTTTTCTCATTTTCTCCCTTCTTAAAAGCAACCAATAAATTCTTCAGGTCTGTGGATCCCTGGAAGAAGGAAATCATTGAATTGGTCACAAATATTAGTCTAAATATATTCAACCCCATTTAAATTGACAAGAGCCAAATTCATTCAGAATGTAAATTCTATTAAAAAAATCAAAGAAAGACAAAATCATTACTTTAAAAATGCTGAATATTCACACACATTTTAATGAGACTTGCATTTACATGAAAACATTTAAGAAAGAGAGTCTTAAACAGGTTGGAACTAAATAAACAATTCTGAAACTTTTTTAAAATGTAATTTGCTTTTCAGCCAAGTTCTTTCCTAGCCGTTTCTCTATCAGTTCTGAGCAGCATATTCAGTGTAGTCCATGAGTTAATTCAAAGATATTTCAGGAAACTAGTTTGTGCTTAGGGGCAGCATTTTGGTAATGAGAACTTCCATTCTACACAAGTGGAACTTATTAGGGTGAGTATTTAAAGTGGCTTGAGCAGGTAGGAATATTTGTACTTATTTTCTGAGTTGCCAATATGCTAATCTAACATCTGGTACAGAGGGGCAATTTGCTCTGCTCTGCCTCTCAACTTATTTTTGTATTTTGCTTTTCTTATAGAACTTAGTGTTCTTTACATAAGTACATTGCTAACATATATACTTCCTGAGATAGTGTTTGCTTTAATTCTGATAACCACGGGGCTTAGCAATTATGGTAGGCCTTGCACATGGCACCTCTAATGTTTACAGAACTGAATTAAACTTATAAATTATATTATCCTACATGTTTTGGTCTACAGTTAGGGTTAGGTGCAAAGTTATCTTTAAATTTTAGGTATTACCCAAGGTCCAACTTCTAGAAAGCAGCACTAAAACATCTGTGTCATGCATAAGTACACATAAAACTACACTATCACATATTTCATGTGATAAAATTTTAAAGTTGTTCCTAGATTTTGAGAAACAACCCATTTATAAACAATAAATATATTTAAAATGGAAAATCCATTCTCTATTGGTTGAAATATAATTATGTGAAATTTAAAGGTAGCTGTAGGATAAGGCCCTGGAGAAGGAAGTGGCAACCCACCCCAGTATTCTTGCCTGGAGAATCCCACCCCATGGACAGAGGAGCCTCATGGGCTGCAGTCCATGAGGTCGCAAAGAGGTGGACACAACTGAAGTGACCTAGCATGCACAGGGTAAATGAGGATCACACATTTTGTGATTTGGACTGGTTTTAAGTCTGCTGCTGCTGTCTAGTCACTAAGTTGCATCCCAAATCCTTGCAACCACAAGGACTGTATCCTGCCAATCTCTTCTGTCCATGGGATTTCCTAGCCAAGAATCTGGAGTGAATTGCCATTTTCTTCTCCAGGGAATCTTCCTGACCCATGTCCCCTGCTTGACAGACAGATTCTTTACCACTGAGCCACGTGGGAAGCCCATTTTTAAGTCTGAAATCCACCTTAACTTCTCCTTTTACACACTTCCTTGAGGTGAGGCAAGCTAATTCATTCCTAGCACTTTTAATTTCAGTCATGTATAAATAAAAACCAACTGTTTATCTTGAGCCTTCACTTCTCCAGTTGCCTACTTTGCAACTCCCTTTGGATGTTTTGATATATAAAAGACATCTAAAATTCAACATTTCAAAACAAAACAAAATACATCTCAGTATCTTCCCCCACAAAACCTGGTCCACTTGGAACATTAGGATCTGAACAATTGCCAAATATCTATCCATTTACACAAAAGCTATCTCCTCCCCACTCCCAACCTAATTCACAGCCAGTTCAACATCAAGAATATCTGTATTATCTTGTATATTTCTGTTCAGTTATTAGATGGAGGTTTATAAGGACAAACTACACTTAATTTTGTTCACTGATACTCGAAACCCTGTTTGATACTTAATGCCCAAGAAGTCCTTACTAAATGTTTGTTGGATGAATAAATGAATATATGTAGACATATTTTAGTATACAACAATCAGTAAACTTACACAATGTTTCTATCATTCAGTGTAAAGCAAGGGAAATAGAAACCAGAATTAAAAATAGATGGGCAATCAGAATGACTGTCACAAAATAATAAATGTTGATGAGGATGCAGATAAAAGGGAACACTTGTACACTGATGGTGGAGATGTAAATTGGTACAGCCACCATGGAAAACAGTATGGAGGTCTTCCAAAGAAACTAAAAATAGAACTTCCATATGATCTAGCAATTCCATTCCCAGTTACTTATCAAATAACAAGACTAATTTGAAAAGGTACTTGCACATCAATGTTCATAGCACTAGTATTTACACTTTCCAAGGTACGGAAGCAACCTCAGTGTCCATCAACAGAAGAACAAATGAAGGATATGTGGTATATATGTATATATACAATGAAATATTACCCCTCTATAAAAATGAATAAAATTTGCAACAACATAGATTGACTTGGACAGTACTGTACTAAGGGAATACAGACAGAGAAAGACAAATACTGTATGATATCACTTATATGTGAAATCTAAAAAATAAACTAGTGAATATAACAAGAAACGGACTCACAGATATAGTGAATAAACTACTGGTTACCAGTGATGGGGGAGGACGGCAAGGGAGTGACAGGGAAGTAAGAAATACAAACTATTTTCTTTGAAATAAATAAGCTACAAGGACATACAGTACAACACAGAGAACATAGCCATGATGTTATAATAACTATGAATGGAATACAATCTTTACATATTGTGAATAATTATGCTGTACACCTGGAATTTATATAATACAGTGCATCAACTATACCTCAATATACAACAGAAAAAATTACATAGAGGGACATTATTACAATGAACTGGTTACACAGTTGACAGAAAATCTGAGAAGATAACCAAGAAAAGCAAAGAAACTTAGAAATGTCAAAGAGAGGAAGCTGCTAGCTCCTAGACTACAGGAATAAAAGGAGGAGGTAAGGTTACATAAGAAGAGAGACTAGTGACATGAACAGCTTCTGGATGTAATGAGTACATTCTGTATGTCCTGGAGCCATAAAGTAAGTTAACTTTTTTCCAGAGATGATGAATAAGGCAAGGAGATGGGGGCAAATACCATACCATCTCCAACTGTGTCTCCTAACACCTAACTAGCCAGAAGAAATCAGTATATGTCAAAGGATTTGGGGAATGTCAATTCTATGTATTATTAGATATAATAATAATAATAATTAGTATTATTATGCATGTATGTACTAAATATAGAACAGTGAGGTAAGGATGAAAATATTAAAATAGCATAAAAACTGGCAGATTGTCTACCTCTATGAGAAGAAGTCTTAACTCTTCACTGAGCTCCTAGACAAAAGTTATTTAATGATATTTGATCACATGGATTATGAACTATTTTTCTAAGTATATCAATTAATACTGAAGTCCATAAACTGTTATTTGAAAACAAATCAAGTAATCATTCACACTAATATATGTTGGACAACAGATGATGCCTAAAAGCTTTGTCTTTCACTTAATTTGTTCTGCATCAAACTCCATACTTGGCAGAGAAAGGCAGGTACCGCATGGTATTACATATACATGGAATCCAAAAAGTCATACACAGAGAAACGGACAGTAGAATGAAGGTTATTAGGGGTAGTAAGGTGAGAAAAATGGGGAGATGTTGGACAAAGGGGATGAACTAACAGATATAAGATGAACATAGTTTTGGGAATTTAAAATACAACATCCTGTCTATAATTACTAAATCTACATTGTACACTTTGAATTTGCTGACAGACTAATCATATCTAAAGTGTTCACACCACACACATACACAAGATAGTAACTACGTGAGATGATGGATGTGCTAATTACTTGACTGTGGTAATGATACCACAATGTATACATGTATCAAATCATGATATATACCTTAAATACATATTATTTACTTGCCAATCATACCTCCACGATTGAGAGAGTAGCAATGAAACTTATATATTACCCTAGGTAAAATTAGATAGCCATTGGAAATATGCTGTATGATGCAAAGAGCTCAAATTTGGTGCTCTGTGACAAGCTGGAGGGCTGGGAATGGATGGGAGGTGGGACGGAGGTTCAAGAGTGAGGGGATGTATGTATAGCCATGGCTGATTTATGTTGATATATGGCAGAAACCATACAATATGGTAGAGCAATCATCCTCCAATTAAAAATAAATAATTTTTATAAAGAGAAGAAAAGAAATACAACATACCAAGATGTAAGGGATGCAGCAAAAGCAATTCTAAGGGGTAAGTTCATGGAGATAAATGCCTATATTAAGAAAAAAAGAACATTCTTGAATAAACAACCTAATTTTAACCCTCAAGGAACTAGCAAATGAAGAACTAAATAATCCCAAAGTTAGAAGGAAGGAGATTACAAAGATTGGAGTGGAAATAAATAAAATAGATACTAAAAAGAAAATAGAAAAGATCAATGACTTTAAGAGCTGCTTGTTTAAGATAAACAAAATAGAAAAGCCTATATCCAGACAAAAACTTGTACACAAATGTTTATAGCAGCTTTATTCATAATTGCCAAAACTTGAAAGCAATGAAGATGTCCTTCAGCAGTTGACAGGAAAAACTGATGTATCAGGCAATGGAATATTTACTCAATACTAAAAAAACATGAAAAGACATGAAGGAAGTCTAAATGCGTATTATTAAGTGAAAAAAAGCCAATCAGAAAAGGCTAAGTCCTGAAAAGTATGAAATGCCACATACTGTAGATTTCAACTATTTGACATTCTGGGAAAGGCAAAACTATGAAGACAATAAAAAGATCAGTGGTTAGACTTCAGGGCTGCAGGTGTGATCCCTGGTTGGGGAACTAAGATCCCACGTGCTGTAGCAGCCAAAAAAAAAAAAAAAAAAAAAGATCAGGGGGTGGGGAGAGGAATGAATAGATGGGGCACAGAGAATGTCTAGGATGGCTAGGTTAGTGCAGCTATTTTGTTTGATCCTACAATGGTAGATGTATGTTCATTATACATTTGTCCAAATCTGTAGAATGTACAACATCACAAGTGAACTGCATAAACTATGGTCTGGGTGATAACGATGTGTCCGTGTAGGTGCATAGATTATAACAAATGTATTAATCTGGTATGGGATGTTGATAGTGGAAAGTACATGTGTGTGTGGTGACAGAGGTATTTGGCAGCTTTCTGTACACTAATTTTGCAATGAACCTAAATAACTCTAAAAGATAAAGTTATTAATTTTTTTAAAAAGAGATAAGCAGTACTTCCCTGGTGGTACAGTGGATAGGAATTCACCTACCAAGACAGGGGATGCAGGTCCAATTCCTGGTTTGAGAAGATTCCACATGCCTCGAGCAAAGTAACTAAGCTTATGCGCCACAACTACTGAGCCTTAGATCTAGAGCCCACGAGAGGCAAATACCGAAGGTCATGCACCTAGAGCCTGGGCTAAGCAACAAGGAAAGCCACCACAAATGAAAAGCCCATGCACCAAACAAAGAACAGCAGCCACTTTTCGCAACTAGAGAAAGTCCACTTGCAGCAAGGAAGACCTAGTACATCCAAATATAATAAAATACATTGAAAAAAAAAAGCTGAGGGAAAATGATCTCTCTGATACCTTTGACAAAAATTTAATTTATAACTTTAAATCTATTGTATGTCATCACTTTCTTTCCTTTATCCTTTTTTAAACTAATTTATATTCCATAGTCAACTCGTACAAGCAGTGTTTTGCATGCTACTTTTTCCTCTTTTATTTCTCTCCTTCCAGTTGTTCTATTGATATTAGACTCTGGTTGTATTGACCTTTTGTATGTCTGCACTGGCTGGAGCAAAACACAACAGATTTGACCGGTCTAAATATGACTAGTCCCTCTTTAAAGTCATAGCAACTAGTGCAGCTCAAGTGGATCCGCAGTGGGGCCCAGTAATCATCTTTTTCACCCCTCCCCTGAAACCTAGAATACAAGTGCTTTGACCCACATCCTTTTTTTGAGAAAAAAGAAAAAAGTTGAATTTCTATAGACTCCCACTCTCATATATACCCACATGCCCTGCCTTTCTGTGGAGAACTAATCACATTTTTACTGTCAATCTATGTGTCTATTACACAATTTTGCAATGACAAAATAGGGGAGATACCCCATTTTTGTCATATTATCAACCTAAGTATATCTAGCTCTTCTATCTGAAGTAACTGTCTAAGGTAGCAGATAACAGAAGTTATTTTATTGCATCCTTTTACCATTTTTCAGTAAGTTAGAATAATCACTTTAAAAATTCACTTTACTTCTGAATTAAGGAAAATAATAATAATATCAGTAATATTATTAATACTATTAGTAATATTATTAATACCATTAATAATAATAATAATATTCTGTGAACAGAAGTAGGACCTAATACAAATACAAAGTCTCAGTTTCTGGATCTATCTTAGGAAAAATAATAATAAAATTTTAACCATGTTTGTCTACCTACACAGAACCCTAACATGGAATTCCAGACTTTTTCTACATACATCTAAGGGAGAGTAAAAAAAAAAAACTGTACTCCAACCACTCATGACTGGTTTAGGATTGTAAACCTCCCCTCCATCCCCTCAAATGTTCACTAATCAAATATCATCAGATGGGAAGTATACATTTTAAGATTCACAGAGAAAAAATTTTAATTATCTCATAGAAATATAATAATATTAAGAGTACACATCCACACCTCAATCAATCCTCTTTTGGATAGCATATTATATCATTTTTAGATCCAAGATTTGTTGTTGTCATTTCAATTTAATATCTCCTCACTTTTAGGAAATATGCAATTGGGACTCATGAAAAATCAAACTCTCTGTCCATGAAATTCTTCAGAGTTTATCTTGCATGAGAAACTAGGAAATGTGCTATAAATATTCATAAACTGGTGGTTACCCATAGCTGAGATATATTTGAGGTATGAAAATAAAAGCTCATGGAATAGTTCACCTGATTATCTAAAATTGAGTAGGAACTTTTCTCAGGACTCATGCATAATCAATGTGTTTTCTCTATTTTAAACAGCCCCTTTTATTTTGCTATTTTGCATTTTATCCAGTATTAATATGAAATAACTACAGGTAACAGACACTATTCCTTTCATGCACTGTTCTGTCATATTGATCTTTTTGCTTGGGAGTTGTCATAAATAGGAAAATATTGTTTTATACACCCTGTCAATACTTAGCAAAACCTCCATAATCTTATTCATCATTCTCACTTCTTTATGAGATATCTTCGAATTTTCTACTTTTTCATAAACTTCTGATTTACATTTAATATAAATTTACCAAAATCAAGAGTTTTGTTATTTATCAAAAAAATATCTATTTAATATACAAAGAAACTAATTCAGAAGTCATCTTTATAATTTTTATAAATATATACATAATAGGTGATAGAGAAGATGATCACTTTTACAAAAAGCACTAAAAGATATAGCTAAAATTATCACATTTTGACTACACCAGAACTTCCAAAGTTCATTCCTACTGACTCAAAAGGAATTATACAAATTATATAAATAAATGTTTCAATTCTCTAATAAACTGAGCAGTATAAAAAGATTATCAATTAGAAATTTAAAACCTGTCTAAAGGCTAGACAATTTTAAACAAAATATATGCATACTACCATATTCAGTTCAGTTCAGTTCAGTTCAGTCACTCAGTCGTGTCCGACTCCCTGCGACCCCATGAATTGCAGCACACTAGGCCTCTCTGTCCATCACCAACTCCCGGAGTCTACCCAAACCCATGTCCGTCGAGTCGGTGATGCCGTCCAACCATCTCATCCTCTGTCGTCCCCTTCTCCTCCTGCCCCCAATCCAACCAAGCATTAGGGTCTTGTCCAATGAGTCAACTCTTCGCATGAGGTGGCCAAAGTATTGGAGTTTCAGCTTCAACATTAGTCCTTCCAATGAACAACCAGGATTGATCTCTTTTAGGATGGATTGATTGGATCTCCTTGCAGTCCAAGGGACTCTCGAGAGTCTTCTCCAACAACACAGTTCAAAAGCATCAATTCTGTGGTGCTCAGCTTGCTTCACCATCCAATTCTCACATCCATACATGACCACTGGAAAAACCATAGCCTCGACTAGACGGACCTTTGTTGGCAAAGTAATGTCTCTGCTTTTAAATATGCTATCTATGTTGGCCATAACCATCCTTCCAAGGAGTAAGCGTCTTTTAATTTCATGGCTGCAATCACCATCAGCAGTGATTTTGGAGCCCCCCAAAATAAAGCCTGACACTGTTTCCACTGTTTCCCCATCTATTTCCCATGAAGTGATGGGACATACGCCATGATCTTAGTTTTCTGAACGTTGAGCTTTAAGCCAACTTTTTCACTCTCCTCTTTCACTTTCATCAAGAGGCTCTTTAGTTCTTCTTCAATTTCTGCCATGAGGGTGGTGTCATCCGCATATCTGAGGTTATTGATATTTCTCCCGGCAATCTTGATTCCAGCTTGCGTTTCTTCCAGCCCAGCGTTTCTCATGATATACTCTGCATATAAGTTAAATAAGCATGGTGACAATGTACAGCCTTGACGTACTCCTTTTCCTATGTGGAACCAGTCTGTTGTTCCATGTCCAGTTCTAACTCATGCTTCCTGACCTGCATACAGGTTTCTCAAGAGACAGGTCAGATGGTCTGGTATTCCCATCTCTTTCAGAATTTTCCACAGTTGATTGTGATCCACATAGTCAAAGGCTTTGGCATAGTCAATAAAGCAGAAATAGATGTTTTTCTGGAACTCTCTTGCTTTTTTGATGAGCCAATGGATGTTGGCAATTTGGTCTCTGGTTCCTCTGCCTTTTCTAAAACCACCTTGAACATCTGGAAGTTCACGGTTCACGTATTGCTGAAGCCTGGCTTGGAGAATTTTGAGCATTACTTTACTAGCATGTGAGATGAGTGCCATTGTGTGGTAGATTGAGCATTCTTTGGCGTTGCCTTTCTTTGGGATTGGAATGAAAACACCTTTTCCAGGCCTGTGGCCACTGCTGAGTTTTCCAAATTTGCTGGCATATCAAATGCAGCACTTTCACAGCATCACCTTTGAGGATTTGAAGTAGCTCAACTGGAATTCCATCACCTCCACTAGCTTTGTTTGTAGTGATGCTTTCTAAGGCCCACTTGACTTCACATTCCAGGATGTCTAGCTCTAGGTGAGTGATCACATCATCGTGATTATCTGGGTCGTGAAGATCTTTTTTGTACAGTTCTTCTGTGTATTCTTGCCACCTCTTCTTAATATCTTCTGTTTCTGTTAGGTCCATACCATTTCTGTTCTTTATCGAGCCCATCTTTGCATGAAATGTTCCTTTGGTATCTCTAATTTTCTTGAAGAGATCTCTAGTCTTTCCCAATCTGTTTTTTTCCTCTATTTCTTTGTACTGATCGCTGAGGAAGGCTTTCTTATCCTTCCTTGCTATTCTTTGGAACTCTGCATTCAGATGGGAATATCTTTCCTTTTCTCCTTTGCTTTTCACTTCTCTTCTCTTCCCAGCTATCTGTAAGGCCTCCTCGGACAGCCATTTTGCTTTTTTGCATTTCTTTTCCATGGGGATTGTCTTGATCCCTGTCTCCTGTACAATGTCACGAACCTCTGTCCATAGTTCATCAGGCACTCTGTCTATCAGATCTAGTCCCTTAAATCTATTTGTCATTTCTACTGTATACTCATAAGGGATTTGATCTAGGTCACACCTGAATGGACTAGTGGTTTTCCCTACCTTCTTCAGTTTAAATCTGATTTTGGCAATAATACTACCATATTAAGTCATTTTAAATATGTAGAATAAAATATATGACCAATGTATGTCCTTTTTATGGTATGAAAACTATTCTGAAGATAATAACATTTTTTGTATTCTTATTTACAATTATCACAGTCTCAGAATTATTCTCAAAACATATTAATAAAAAAGTTGGAATTTTGTTACACAAAAAACAATTTTCCCTAGTAAGAAATTTTGAAAGTGGTATACATATGTTGTGTTAATAAACCAATTTAATAATGCTTTGGAGTAGAATGTTTGAAAAATGGGACTGTTACTTTTGCCTCAATAAACTTCTAAGAAAATAAAGAGACCATGTCTATATTAAAGTAGCTGAAATGAATCAGATCAAGTCCTTGGCTTCTTTTTCATTTTTATACACCTTAATATGATGCAGAAGCATCAGATTAATTTTACAAATTTCCTTAAAATTGTTTCTAGGTTATCAGACCATTTAAATACGTTCTTCCATATTTGATCTAGTCACATCATATAGACTTAGCAATAATCTTTTATATTCAGCTTATTTTTTAAATGAGGAAACATTTCCATATGGACCATGAGTGTGCAGTTCAAATTTTGATAAATATATATATGAACTATATAGCTGTATAATAACTCTCCCTATGAAGATGTAGATGATTTACATCACTGTGAAAATGTTTTTGTGCCTTTCATTCAAAATCAAGCCCTGTCAATTAATATTCTTCTGAGTTCTATCATGATAGATTAATTTTGCAGTTTCTGTGCTTCACATAAATGATATTATATAGTATCTACTGTTTTCTCTCTGTTTTTTCTCACTCAATAAAAATGTTCTTAGATTTAACATAGCTGTAACATCACTAGTATTTTATTCCTTTGTGTTTTTAGTGAAGAATTAAGCCTTGTTCTTTTATCTTTTATTTCTGAGAGATGATGTCTAGGTCCTTAGGATGTCACACAGGGCAGGAACATCTTTGTTTGCTTGAGGGCTTTGTCTACCAGACAATCTATCAGTATGATTTGTAATGAGAGCTTCAAATCATGCAGTATCAGTTCTTTTTTCCAGGAGGACTGGAGAATACATGTACCAGTCACACCTCTAGAAGGGCTAAAGATGGGCAAAATGTGATCAAGCCCCCATAAAAACTCTGGCACCATGGCTTGGATGAACTTCTCTGTGTGATAATACTCTTATGTTTCATCACACATCGTAACAGGAAAGTAAACCATCCATGACTGCATAGGGAGAAGACAATGGAATCTCCAGATTTCTTGAACTGATTCTGTGCTCTACCTTCTCTGGGCTATTTTTTTTTACAACTTTATTGGAATATAGGTGACATATATACATTGTATACACTTAAGGTATACAATTTTGAAATTATGACATACATATTGTGTTGTGAAATGATCACTACAATCAAGATAGTTAACATATCGACCAACTCCTCACGTAGCCATCGTATGTGTGTGTGATGAGAGCACTTAAGATCTATCTTTTTAGCAAATTACAAATATACAATACTGTACTGTTAAGTGGCATTACATTGTTATTGTTGCTGTTCAGTTGAAAAGTTGTGTCCACTCTTTGGGACCCCATGAACTGTAGCATGCCAGACTTCACTGTCCTCCACTATATCGCAGAGTTTGCTCAAATTCACCTCTATTGAGTTGGTGATGCTATTTAACCATCTCATCCTCTGTTGCCCCCTTCTCCTTTTGCCTTCAAAATTTCCCAGCATCAGGGTCTTTTCCAGCTCTTTGCATCAGGTGGCCAAAGTATTGGAGCTTCCCCATCAGTCCTCCCACTGAACATTCAAGGTTGATTTCCTTTAGAACTGTCTGGTTTGATGAAGTCTCTCAGTCTTCTCCAGCACCACAGTTTGAAAGCATCAATTTTCAGCACTCAGATTTCTTTACAGTCCAACTTTCACATTTGTATATAACTACTGGAAAATCCTTAACTTTCAGTATATGGAATTTTGTAGGTAAAATGGTGTCTCTGCTTTTTAATTGCTGTCTAGTTTTGTCATAGCTTTTCTAAAGACATGGCTGTGCATTAAATCACCAAAGCTATTAATCTTGCATAACTGACATTTTTTGTCCTTTAATATCTTTTAATATCCTGTACTATGCTCCCACTTCCCATACCCTCTAACCTCTAGCAACCACCATTCTATGCAATCTTTCTACAGTTTAACTGTTTTTTATTTAACATAGAAAGAGAGATTATGCAGTGATTCTCTTTTTTGTGCCTGGCAATAGATAAATATAAGAGTACCAAAGAAGCTATACCTTTTTGTTTATAACAGCATCACCAGCACCTAAAACACAGAACCCAGTAGAAGGCTGTCAATAAATATGAGTAGAATAAAACTATTTTTTAAAAAACACTGATTCTGAAGGATTGTCTACCCCTGCCCTTATTTCTCACAGAGCACTACATGATGCAAATTAATGGGTGATGAGATAATACCAAACACAGATCTTTGAGGTCAGTTATGTACTTAATGTGGGCTTCCCAGGTAGTGCTAGTGGTAAAGAACCTGCCTGCTGATACAAGTGACCCAAGAGATGCAGGTTCAGTCCCTGGGTTGGGAAAATTCCCTGGAGGGCATGTCAACCTACTCCAGTACTCTTGCCTGGAGAATCCTCATGGACAGAGGAGCCTGGTGGGCTACTGTCCATAGAATCCTAAGGAGTTAGACATGACTGAAGCGACTTAGCATGCACCATGTACACACATTTATGTAATATATGAAAATTTTCAGTAAACTAGCTTACAGTAGCCAGTATTATTCTTTTCCACAGGAAGGATATCTATTTGATCCAGATATATATAGCCTATGTCTCAGAAGATAGATGGTAACTGCATGGATAAAAGCTGCTCAGTTCTTGAGGATCACCCTCATCCTTGGGCCTACAAACTTGGGCAGTTTAGAGAAGTCTTTGTGTGACTGGCACTAGCTTTTGTTTTCTTTGTAATTTTCATCACCTGCAATAGAAGTATCCCACACTTCATGCTAGAAATATCAGCACAGGTGCCTACCTCCCACTTCTATAGAATAAGGTATGCTCACATATCCTGCTGAAAAAAAGTAGCTATGGACAAACATGACTATTACTATGACTTCAGACTCAGATTAAACCACAGATGAGCACTGGAGCACTGGACAGGCAAGTTATGTTTCTAGCAGTTTAATATAACATACTTGACAATTCTGGACAATGATCTCTAACAAATCTGGTAAGAATATTTTCAACTGAATAGCATAAAAACAAATATCCAGTTTAACTGGGGAAAGAAGACAAAGATAATTATTTATTTGCTTGTGGCACAACACTAAAATACATGTCCACAGCCTGCAGCTTTGAATTCTGCATAACCTGTTTTCATCCCTAAAAAGTTCTGGACCTACTATCTTTTTGCTCTTCTCAAGGGCTGATGGTCTTTTTGTGTTTTGTATGAGTCATGACCTTATCCTCTGTGTAGCTCTAAAATTGTTCTCTTATTACTTAAAATAATGTGTGTGAATCTCTCTTCCTTCTGACAAAAAGCACATCATTAAAATATTTTTGCATGGAGCTCACACTTATGTAGATGGACACTATCTTTACATTACTGACACCTTGATTATTATCTATGATATGATGTGATTTCTTTTTCTCTTCAATTTTTTCTTGAGTTATAACTAAATCTTTTGATATTAAAGAAAACATATTCCATTTTTACTACTGAGGAGACAACTCTGTTGTCATCTGTATTTCTAAACTTGTGCCTAATCCTCAAAGTACCTTCTCTGGGAATTAGCTACATCCCTCTTCCCCAATTCTTCCTTACTTGGTGAAAGTCTTCTTATTTCATCATTGTTTTACCTTAGTTTAGGAATGTATTTTAATCTTTTTCATATAAAGTGAGACTCTTCTTCTGTCCAATGATTTTCTCTCAAGATATTATATATTTACCATCACATTTCCTAAAAGAATAACATATTCATGTCTTCTGACTGTGTGGGGAACATTCACACCTCAGTTCCTCTGAAATATTTGTTCTACTCAACTTCTCCGTCAAAAACTCTCTTTCACACTAATGACCAAGTACTCGCAAAAAAAAAGTCCTTATTTGGGGTTTGATTGTGCATAACTATATTGAGGTTTATGATACAACTGATAATGTGATTTATTTTCTCTATATGCATAACTAATCCCCAAGGGCTACATAAATGAGACAGATATAAGACATAGAAAGGTACAGTATGGCATCTTGTGGGGACAAATAACAAGACAATCTTACGCTTGTTAATATTTATCCTCAGAACTCTTACATCTTCATTCTTTTTACCCTCAAGAGTGTATATATTTTGCAGGTTAAATATAGGAAGTGTATATATTTTGTGTGTTAAATTTGTGTTCTTCTTGGGAAGAACCTTAAGAAGACAGATTGGTGCTAAACACCAGACTTCTATGTGCATTCTTACAAATCCTTCTCCACTCTGCTGTATGTGTCCAGATGCTGACCTATTTGATGTACATGAATGAACTCTCTTACCCTACAATTAATGGTTAGGTTTGACCAATGGGTATCACTAACAGAAGGTCAAAGAGTGGAGGAAGGTAAAGTTCCATTATGTACTATACTGTCTTTCCTCCGAGGGGATTCCCAAGCTTGGCAGCATCCCTGGGCAGGCCATAGTTTTTATCTGGTGGTCCTCTTTACTCATTGTTTTACTCTGAATTCTGGTAACAATTTACTCTTCTTTAGAGGTAAGGGCATGAGTAGATTCCAGCTATTTCTAATCCTGGGGTTAGTATCTCTTCTAGTTTCCATAAACACTTTATTAAACTTCTATAAAACTGCCAGTTAAAGTATGTCATCTGTTTCCTTTCAGGGCACTAACAGATACATCCAAAAGTTATATTTTCAGTAACGTGTTTGGGTTTTTTTTTTCTTTGTCTACCCCTGAATAACAAGCAGATTTTCACTTATCTTTACCATATCTCCAGACCAGAGCACCTTGACATAAGTAGTAAAAAAAAGAGTCAATGGTAGAAAAGGCCCTCTGTCCCCATCTTGATCTTCATTTACACTTATTTCACTGTTCTTATGCTTGCATGACTCTACTATTTCTGAATCATGCATCTGTATATTATTTTTGCTTTTGGTCACATGAAAATATCTCTGTTTTTTAAAAAAGGCACATTCTCCCTTGCCCAACCACTTGGAATACCACTGATGGTTCTAGATTTTCCCATCTCATCTCAACACAAGCCAAAGAGTTTAGTTAGGCTTAACAATCAGCCCTCTTTTGTCACCATATACACTCTCTCTTAGCAATTATATTCACTTCACAAATTTAACTATCACCTCTTTGGATAGCTTTCAAGAATATAGGATATGCTTAATTCTCTCTTAGGTTCTTTCTCTAAGCTCTAATTTCCTCATCTATCTGTACAAAGTATTCATGACACAAATCATAAATCAATTCATGTAAAGAATATAGTTCCAGCCCTAATATAAAACTAGCATTTGACTAATGGTAGCTATTAGTAGTAGTAGCATTTACAATGGACATTTGTGGAGTATCTAAATTCTACCATATAAAAACTGAATTCATTGTTTTCTTCCACAAACTTACTCCTTCCTGAGTAGTGGACACTGAATAAACTGGACTGGGTAATCAAGCAAAATTAATGACCTTTCACTCTGCCTTCACTAAAGCCAAAATATAACTGAAAGAATATCCACATTCTATGTCTTCACAAAGATCTTTAGACCCTCTGTATGAATGAAACAGATCTGGTGTCTCACTTCTATCTGGTGGTTGGCAAATAATCTGCTTTACCCTTCAGAAATAATGACATACGTTTGCGTGATCCAATTTACAAGATTAAATAACATATCTTGGGGTACAACAAAGGGTTAGATCATAAAAAAAGAACTGATGCTTTCAAATTGTGGTGCTGGAAAGGACTCTTGAGAGTTCCCTGGACTGCAAGGAAATCAAACCATTCAATTCTAAAAGAAATCAACCCTGAATATTCATTGAAAGGACTGATTCTGAAGTGCAAGATCCAATATTTTGGCCACTTGATGCGAAGAACTGACTCATTTGAAAAGATCCTGATGCTGGGAAAGGTCGAAGGTAAAAGAAGACGGGGACAACAGAGGATGAGATGGTTACATAGCATCATTGATTCAATAGGCATGAACCTGAGCGAACACGAGGAGATACTGAAGGATAGGGAAGCCTGGCATGTTGCAATCCATGGGGCAATAAAGAGTCAGACACAACTTAGGGACTGGACAACAACAAAGTCACAATTAGCGGGACTATCTTCAGTGTTCATCTACAAAGGTAGCCCTTATTACACAGTAGACCTAAGTCTTAGGTCTGGGATTATCAAGACAGAGGCCATACTGCAGTAAATGATATGTGTTAAATTATCTTATTGTGAAGATATGAAAATTTTTATTTTTCTGGAGATGGTTTAGATATAGGGAGACAACAGTCCATCTCTTTGCTCTCCTTAATAAGCAATGGTCTAGAAATATGTGACAAGCAGTTTCAGTGGAAACTTGGAAATCACTGAATAGTTTTAACATACTTTCATTTGGTGGGAGGACAAGATGGGCTTTGTGCCACCAGAGAATGAAAGGTTACATGATTTATAATTATGCTCAAGATTATTTCACAATTTTCAGCTTTATAAAATCCCTTCTATCTAGAATTCCCTTCTTTATCAGCTATTTTTTCTGTTCTTTGAAACTAGCTCAAATCACTATTCTCTAATAAGCCATTGATGACATCCACAAATAGGATAAATCTTAATAAATCCACATCACATTCTGTACTTATATTACAGGTTGTCTTACAGCCTACTTGGACTTATGTTTCATTGATTAGTTATTTAGAATCGATATCCTCCTCCTATCTGTGTGTCTTCAGAAATCATGCTAGATTCCATTAGTCCAAAAACTAGTAAAATGTCAAATGTAGACACACAAAAGAAACCTGTTGAAATAAAATGCATTTTTAAATCTAATATATATTTATTTACACAGTGATTCTAGCTTATGATAAAAAGAAGTTTTTGTCTTTTTCCCTTATTTGTATTTAAGCATACAAATATTTCAGCATGTTGTTTTCAGCATAACCCTTTCTAAAGACACTTATAGGGACAGAGATTTTTGCATCATTGTCCCAGTGATAGTGCTTAAATAGCTGATCACAAAGATCTGCTTCTGAAAAATGATAATGTAAGTCTTCACAATAAATCTGGTCATCTCTAACTCAATAAAGACATACACCCACCTAAGTCTAAATATGTCATCCCTTCAAGTTGCAGTCTACAGGAAGTAAAACAAAATTTTCACAAATCAGAGTGAATAATACTTTTTTGAAATTACTTAAGAGATTTAGCTGTCAGGATGATTTTCACACAGAAATGCTTCACTTTTCATGCATCTTAAGCTAGTCTACTTTATATGATGTATAATCGTGCTCTATACTTTTAAAAATATTGTATTTTTCATGCTAGTATAACATTTTAAATGATTCAATAAATAGGTTTTGGTTTTAACTAACATCATATCTGCAATATTATTTCAACCTTGTAAATCATCATCAGTTCAGTTCAGTTCAGTAGTCAGTTGTGTCTGACTCTTTGTGACCCCATGAATTGCAGCACTTCAGGCTTTCCTGTACATCACTAACTTCTGGAGCTTGCTCAAACTCATATCCATTGAGTAAGTGATGCCATCCAACCATCTGATACTCTAATCGTACTCCACTAATTTTATAAATCCTTAATTTTTTACCTTGTAATTTTACTTTGAAAATACACACAAATTTTCTTTTATTTTTTAATAGTTTCTTCTCTTGTCAAGTCACTGATCTCTGCGGATGGTATGTTCATTATCTGAGCAACAATTCACAAGGGCTCTTCATAAATGGAAAGTCAATAACATGAAGAAAACAATGAAAAGCATGCCTCACTTCCCTTTAGTGTGTATCTTGGAGAATAAACCAATTTCTTTACATTTAACAATCAAAATTAAGACATTTAACTTTTAGTAAGAACAATAAGAAATGCAAAAAATCAATATGGCTCTCTGAGGAGGCCTTATAGATAGCTGGGAAGAGAAGAGAAGTGAAAAGCAAAGAGAAAAGGAAAGATATTACCATCTGAATGCAGAGTTCCAAAGAATAGCAAGGAGAGATAAGAAAGCCTTCCTCAGCGTTCAGTGCAAAGAAATAGAGGAAAACAACAGATTGGGAAAGACTAGAGATATCTTCAAGAAAATTAGAGATACCAAACGAACATTTCATGCAAAGATAGGCTCGATAAAGGGCAGAAATGGTATGGATCTAACAGAAGCAGAAGATACTAAGAAGAGGTGGCAAGACTACACAGAAGAACTGTACAAAAAAGGTCTTCGTGACCCAGATAATCACGATGGTGTGATCACTCACCTAGAGCCAGACATCCTGGAATGTGAAGTCAAATGGGCCTTAGAAAGCATCACTACAAACAAAGCTAGTGGAGGTGATGGAATTCCAGTTGAGCTATTTCAAATCCTGAAAAATGATGCTGTGAAAGTGCTGCACTTGATATGCCAGCAACTTTGGAAAACTCAGCAGTGGCCACAGGACTGGAAAAGGTCAGTTTTCATTCCAACACCAAAGAAAGGCAACGCCAAAGAATGCTCAAACTACCGCACAATTGCACTCATCTCACACGCTAGTAAAGTAATGCTCAAAATTCTCCAAGCCACGCTTCAGCAATACGTGAACCGTAAACTTCCAGGTGTTCAAGCTGGTTTTAGAAAAGACAGAGGAACGAGAGATCAAATTGCCAGTATCCATTGGATCATCGCAAAAGCAAGAGAGTTCCAGAAAAACATCTATTTCTGCTTTATTGACTATGCCAAAGCCTTTGACTGTGTGGATCACAATAAACTGGAAAATTCTGAAAGAGATGGGAATACCAAACTCCTGACCTGCCTCTTGAGAAACCTGTATGCAGGTCAGGAAGCAACAGTTAGAACTGGACATGGAACAACAGACTGGTTCCAAATAGGAAAAGGAGTACTTCAAGGATGTATACTGTCATCCTGCTTATTTAATATATATGCAGAGTACATAATGAGAAACTCTGGGCTGGAAGAATCACAAACTGGAATCAAGATTGCCAGGAGAAATATCAATAACCCCAGATATGCGGATGACACCACCCTTATGGCTGAAAGTGAAAAAGAACTAAGGAGCCTCTTGATGAAAGTGAAAGAGGAGAGTGAAAAAGTTGGCTTAAAGCTCAACGTTCAGAAAACTAAGATGATGGCATCTGGTCCCATCACTTCATGGGAAATAGATGGGGAAACAGTGGAAACAGTGTCAGACTTTATTTTGGGGGGCTCCAAAATCACTGCTGATGGTGATTGCAGCCATAAAATTAAAAGACGCTTACTCCTTGGAAGGAAGGTTATGGCCAACCTAGATAGCATATTGAAAAGCAGAGACATTACTTTGCCAACAAAGGTCCATCTAGTCAAGGCTATGGTGTTTCCAGTGGTCATGTATGGGTGTGAGAGTTGGATGGTGAAGCAAGCTGAGCACCGCAGAATTGATGCTTTTGAACTGTGCTGTTGGAGAAGACTCTTGAGAGTCCCTTGGACTGCAAGGAGATCCAATCAATCCATCCTAAAGGAGATCAGTCCTGGGTGTTCCTTGGAAGGACCGATGTTGAAGCTGAAACTCCAATACTTTGGCCACCTCATGCGAAGAGTTGACTCATTGGAAAAGACCCTGATGCTGGGAAGGATTGGGGGCAGGAGGCAAAGGGGACGACAGAGGATGAGATGGTTGGATGGCATCACTGACTCGATGGACATGGGTTTGTGTAGACTCTGGGCGTTGGTGATGGACAGAGAGGCCTGGCGTGCTGCAATTCATGGGGTCGCAAAGAGTCAGACACAACTGAGCGACTGAACTGAATTGAACTGATAAGATATCTTAATACTGCAATGTGTGCTCAGTCACTCAGTCATGTCCAACTCTTTGTAGACCCATGGACTATAGCCCACCAGTTTCCACTGTCCATGGAATTTTCCAGGCAAGAATACTGGAATAGGGTGCCATTCTCTTTTCTAGGTGATCTTCCTACCCAAGAATAGGACCTGAATCTCCTACATCTCCTGCATTTGAAGGCAGGTGCTTTATCACTAGTGCTAGCTGGGAAGCCCTGTTCTGTTTATAGTAGACATAAATGTGTCAAATCATGGAATTTGAGAGAAACTCTTCTTCAAAAAACAGGTAAATTATAGATGAAAAATGCCTGATTATTTTTGTTAATAAATGATTGTTAAAAATAATGAATGTTTCATTTTTTTCCAGTATCATTTAAAACACATCAATAGACACAAAAATAGAGGGATTATTGCAAATTTTTTTCAACATGTTTACTGTGACTACATGCATGTGCTATAATTTTAAAATGTTAAAGTGTAGAAATATCAAGAATGATTTAATAAACATCAGTTCAGTTCAGTTCAGTCGCTCAGTCGTGTCCGACTTTTTGCGACCCCATGAGTTGCAGCACGCCAGGCCTCTCTGTCCATCACCAACGCCCGGAGTCTACCCAAACCCATGTCCATCGAGTCGGTGATGCCACACAACCATCTCATCCTCTGTCTTCCCCTTCTCCTCCCGCCCCAATCCTACCCAGTATTAGGGTCTTTTCCAATGAGTCAACCCTTCGCATGAGGTGGCCAAAGTATTGGAGTTTCAGTTTCAACATCAGTCCTTCCAATGAACACCCAGGATTGATCTCTTTTAGGATGGATTGATTGGATCTCCTTGCAGTCCAAGGGACTACATAGTGTGATATAAAATTCCTGGTTAATTCTAAGATAAAACCTCCATATTTCTCTAAAGTTTTTTTTAAAGTATTTTCTAAAGTATTCATATTTTCTAAATTTGTTTCAGAAAGTGACCCTCTAAGTGCAATGAAACTATTTTAAAAGCAACCAAAAATTTGCATTCTTATATATATTTAATTAAATTTCTGAGCAAAGGTACACCTTGACCTGGCAGGAATTCAGCAAAATTATATTTTGCTTCCTCTATGTGCTAGATACTAGGAATAGAATAGTGAACCAAAAACATGTAGAGTTTATATTCTAATGTGAGAGACTTACATGAAACAACTACAGGGGCACAATAGTTTGAGAATTTAAATATGCATTAACATCAGCTCTGCAACTCTGAGAAGCACATGCATAAAAATATCATTTTTTTTTAAGTTCAACTTCTCTATCGAAGTCTACACTCATACCAACCTGCCTAATCACATCTGTTTGCATATCAAATAGATCTTCCTTTTTGGATATATCTAAAACTAAACTCTGTATTCTCCAAAAATCTGCCTTACTCATCACTTTGTTTTCTGTCTGCTGATATGCTGGATGCTGTATTCACTGCCAAGATCCCTCATCAGCACCCAGGCACTCATTCCCTCAGGTGCCAGAAATGTTGGCTGCTTAGAGATCACAGCTGACTTCTCCTGGCATTTCCTGCTGCAAATGGGTGGAAGCTCAGATGGCAAGATTACGCCCCATTTCCAACAGTAGTTTACATCAGTGAATATTCAACACAGGGACACCAAGGCCCAACACTCTTGCCAAAACTTGGACAACTCAGAGGGTCCACCTTAGCTCCAGAATTACTGGTAGCATCAGCTAACGCCTCTTTGTAACTGAAAATCTCAACTTCCACCTCTGCTCTGTCCTGCTTCCCTTACTCCTTACAGTCCTCATCTTCTTCAATAAGCCACCTGGGTGAGATCTCTATTTCTGATTCTGTTTAAAAATGAGAGATTTTTGACTGAAGAGAGTAGGTCCTAACTGTGGTCTTAGAAGCAGGCTGTACAACAGGATTTTGGAGCTGAATCACCAACTGACTGACTGGAATGAATAAGCTATCCCTGGGGGTGGAGGACTGACCGCTCCTGGCAAATTCTAGAGGTACCATTGTTTTATCAACATTTTTCACAGATACAGAAAAACCTTAGTGAAAGAAAACACAGTTGTGTATACAATACATCAGGTATTTGACGGATGAGAGAAAATACTAATTATACAGAACAATGAATGCACTGGAGGAAAACAATGATGAGCTTAGGATAATTAGCAATTTAAAATGAAGTGTAAAACCTAGAGGACTTTCTTGTCGGTATATAAAAGATCCTCTTCTCTTGGAGCTGAGGGACAGAGGAAGTTGAGGCTAAGGCACAAAATGTCATTGTAGGTGAGGCAGACTTTCAGGGAAACTTTAATTCTCCATTCAAGCACTAATTGGGAGCGAAGGTAATCTGAGACTTGGGATGTATACATCTGGCTCAATGCACTTGAAAATCTACAGATGTGAACCAATTTCCAACTCTTATTTAACAACAATCCAGAGGTCTCTTCTTTGCAAGATAATACATGCACTCCTGAGCATATGGCTCCTCCCTTCCTTCTTGGCCATTAGAACAGGAACTATGGTTGAGCTTCCCTCGTAGCTCAGCTGGTAAAGAATCTGTCTGCAATGCAAGAGAACCTGGTTTGATTCCTGGGTCGGGAAGATCTCGTGAAGAACGGATAGGCTACCCATTCCAGTATACTTGGGCTTCCCTGGTGGCTCAGATAGTAAAGAATCTTCCTGCAATGTGGGAGACCTGGGTTTGATCCTTGGGTTGGGAAGATCCGCTGGAGGATGGCTGGAGGATGGCATGACAACCCACTTCAGTATTCTAGCTGGAGAATCCCCATGGCCAGAGGAGCCTGGTGTGTTACAGTCAATGGGTCGCAAAGAGTTGGACACCACTGAGTAAATAAGCACATGGTTGAATCACAGCACTTCCCCAGGAGTTCTGAGATTCCCATAGTAGAAGGGTTATACCCAGAAGCACAGGAGTGGAGGATCCAGTCAACATATTCAGAAAGCAGCAGCTTGCTGAGTATTTTAGGAAATGAATTCTGAAAATGATGAATCCAGGGGAAAGGGACAGAAAGTTAAACAAGGAGAGTTTATCAATATAAGAGCACTCTATCACAATGCAGTTTTCAACTCTGTGTCAGGGGCCTCAGAAAAATGGAAGTTAATATGCTGCCACCAAGCTGGAGTTTGGAAACTGGAAGCTTGCTGAAAGGGATGTCCCACCTTAAATGATATAGTATCTCTAAAGGAGATGCTGTTGAACTGGGCTCGCTGAGAGCAATGCCATGACATAATGTTGCACTGAGACCAAGTAGTAACAGCTTTGAAAGAAAAACAGGCACAACGACAATAAAGAGTAGAAAAGTTTGAAGGCTGCCAGAAGTCTTAACTTCAGAGAACTGTGGAGACAACTGTGGAGGATAGATCAAGACAGATGGGCAGCCAACAATATATTAAATAGTAGTAACAAAAAGAAGTCAAGGATAAACAATAGGGATTTAAAGGAATCTGACTTAATAAAAAGTCAGTCGAACTATTGTAACCCATTTCATTCCTCCAACTATAAAAAGAAGACAAAAAAAGTGGCAGACACCAATGAACAAGCTTTACGATATAGTAACCTCAACTGAAGGCTTTCCAGGTGGCTCAGTGGTAGAGAATCCACCTGCCAGTGCAGGAGATGCGGATTTGATCCCTGGGCCAGGAGGATCCCCTGGAGAACGAAATGGCAACCTACTCCAGTATTCTGGCCTGCGAAATCCCATGAACTGAGGAGCCTGGCAGGCTAAAGTCCATGGTGTCACAAAAGAGCCAGACACAACTTAAGTGACTAAACAACAACCTCAACGGGGGCTGCTATGGCAATATGCAGTGGAATGGAATATTGGAACCTTCTAGACAAGATGAACAAAGACTCAGGTACTCAGTATGGGCTCACTGATCTGGCAAATACTTTTTATTTTTACCTCTAAAGGAGAATCATTAGCATTCACAATCAAATGGGATGACATATAGTACATATCTGATCACACGGACCACAGCCTTTTCTATCTCAATGAAACTAAGCCATGCCGTGTGGGGCCACCCAAGACGGATGGGTCATGGTGGAGACGTCTGACAGAATGTGGTCCACTGGACAAGCGCATGGCAAACCACTTCAGTATTCTTGCCTTGAGAACCCCATGAACAGTATGAAAAGGCAAAAAGATAGGACACTGAAAGATGAACTCCCCAGGTCTGTAGGTGCCCAATATGCTACTGGAGAACAGCAGAGAAATAACTCCAGAAAGAATGATGGCATGGAGCCAAAGCAAAAACAATACCCAGCTGTGGATGTGATTGGTGATAGAAGCAAAGTCTGATGCTGTAAAGAGCAATATTGCATAGGAACCTGGAATGTTAGGTCCGTGAATCAAGGCAAATTAGAAATGGTCAAACAGGAGATGGTAAGAGTGAACGTCAAAATTCTAGGAATCAGCGAACTAAGATGGACTGGGGTGGGTGAATTTAACTCGGATGACCATTATATCTACTACTGTGCGCAGGAATCCCTTCGAAGAAATGGAGTAGCTATCATGGTCGACAAAAGAGTATGAAATGCAGTACTTGGATGCAATCTCAAAAACGACAGAATGATCTCTGTGCATTTCCAAGGCAAATCATTCAATATCACAGTAATCCAGGTCTATGCTCCGACCAGTAACGCTGAAGAAGCTGGAGTTGAATGGTCACCCAAAAAAGATGTCCTTTTCATTATAGGGGAATGGAATGCAAAAGTAGGAAGTCAGGAAACACCTGGCGTAACAGGCAATTTTGGCCTTGGAACACAGAATGAAGCAGGTCAAAGGCTAATAGAGTTTTGCCAAGAGAACACACTGGTCACAGCAAACACCCTCTTCCAACAACACAAGAGAAGACTCTACACATGGACATCACCAGATGGTCAACACAGAAATCATATTGATTATATTCTTTGCAGCCAAAGATGGAGAAGCTCTATACAGTCAGCAAAAACAAGATTGGGAGCTGACTGTAGCTCAGATCATGAACTCCCTATTGCCAAATTCAGACTTAAATTGAAGAAAGTAGGGAAAACCACTAGACCATTCAGGAATGACCTAAATCAAATCTCTTATGATTATACAGTGGAAGTGACAGATAGATTTAAGGGACTAGATCTGATAGACAGAGTGCCTGAGGAACTATGGACAGAGGTTTGTGACATTGTACAAGAGACAGGGATCAAGACAATCCCCATGGAAAAGAAATGCAAAAAAGCAAAATGGCTGTCTGAGGAGGCCTTTACAAATAGTTGGGAAAAGAAGAGAAGAAAAAAGCAAAGGAGAAAGGAAAGATATTCCCATCTGTATGCAGCGTTCCAAAGAATAGCCAGGAGAGATAGGAGAGCCTTCCTCAGTGACCAATGAAAAGAAATAGAGGAAAACAACAGAATGGGAAAGACTAGAGAACTCTTCAAGAAAATTAGAGATACCAAGGGAACATTTCATGCAAAGATGGGCTCGATAAAGGACAGAAATGGTATGGACCTAACAGAAGCAGAAAATATTAAGAAGAGGTGGCAAGAATACACAGAACTGCACAAAAAAAGATCTTCACGACCCAGATAATCACGATGGTGTGATCACTCACCTAGAGCCACATATCCTAGAATGTGAAGTCAAGTGGGCCTTAGAAAGCATCACTACGAACAAAGCTAGTGGAGGTGATGGAATTCCAGTTGAGTTATTTCAAATCCTGAAAGATGATCCTGTGAAAGTGCTGCACTCAATATGCCAGCAAATCTGGAAAACTCAGCAGTGGCTACAGGACTGGAAAAGGTCAGTTTTCATTCCAATCCCAAAGAAAGGCAATGCCAACGAATGCTCAAACTACCACACAATTGCACTCATCTCACATGCTAGTAAAGTAATGCTGAAAATTCTCCAAGCCAGGCTTCAGCAATACGTGAACCGTGAACTTCCAGATGTTCAAGCTGGTTTTGGAAAAGGCAGAGGAACCAGAGACCAAATTGCCAACATCCATTGGCTCATCAAAAAAGCAAGAGAGTTCCAGAAAAATATCTATTTCTGCTTTATTGACTATGCCAAAGCCTTTGACTGTGTGGATCACAATCAACTGTGGAAAATTCTGAAAGAGATGGGAATACCAGACCATCTGACCTGTCTCTTGAGAAATCTGTATGCAGGTCAGGAAGCAACAGTTAGAACTGGACATGGAACAACAGACTAGTTTCAAATAGGAAAAGGAGTATGTCAAGGCTGTATATTGTCACCCTGCTTATTTAACTTCTATGCAGAGTACATCATGAGAAACTCTGGGCTGGAAGAAACACAAGCTGGAATCAAGATTGCCAGGAGAAATATCAATAAACTCAGATATGCCAATGACACCACCCTTACGGCAGAAAGTGAAGAAGAACTAAAGAGCCTCTTGATGAAAGAGAAAGAGGAGAGTGAAAAAGTTGGCTTAAAGTTCAACGTTCAGAAAACTAAGATCATAGCATCTGGTCCCATCACTTCATGGGAAATAGATGGGGAAACAGTGGAAACAGTGTCAGACTTTATTTTTTTGGGCTCCAAAATCACTGCTGATGGTGATTGCAGCCATAAAATTAAAAGACCCTTACTCCTTGGAAGGAAAGTTATGACCAACCTAGATAGCATATTGAAAAGCAGAGACATTACTTTGCCAACAAAGGTCCATCTAGTCAAGGCTATGGTTTTTCCAGTGGTCATGTATGGATGTGAGAGTCGGATGGTGAAGAAAGCTGAACACCAAAAAATTGATGCTTTTGAACTGTGGTATTAGAGAAGACTCTTGAGAGTCCCATGGACTGCAAGGAGATCCAACCAGTCCATACTAAAGGAGATCAGTCCTGGGTGTTCATTGGAAGGACTGATGTTGAAGCTGAAACTCCAATACTTTGGCCACCTCATGCGAAGGTTTGACTCATTGGAAAAGACCCTGATGCTGGGAAGGATTGGGGGCATGAAGAGAAGCGGACGACAGAGGATAATATTGTTGGATGGCATCACCAACTCGTTGGACATCGGTTTGGGTGGACACCAGGAGTTGGTGATGGACAGGAAGGCCTGGTGTGCTGCGATTCATGGGTTCGCAAAGAGTCAGACGAGACTGAGCTACTGAACTGAACTGAACTGATAGTACACATTTACAAATTTCTCCAGGCTAAGTTGAACCCTTCTGCCAATTATCATAATATATTCCAAAGGGACCAAACCATCTGGACTTTCTGTACAATATCACATTGCTCCAATATCCATTTTATCAATAGTAGAATGTTGACTGGATCTAATAAACAAGGAAGTAGCAAATAAATAGGAAGCCTTTGTAAATCACATGTACTTCTGAGGAGGAGAAACACAATGAAGTTTAGGGACTGCTGCATCAGTGGAGTACTAGGAAATGTAGTGATCATATGGATGCTGCAACATCACCTCCAACTTAAAGGTTATATCATTGCATCTCACACAGGCTAGTATTTAAGGAGGAAGCACAACTCCTGACAGGCTTCTTTGGTGTCTGAAAGCAACCTATTCGTGTTTGATGATAATTCTCCAGCCAAATGCTGTGACAAGAAAAGCTATTTCATAAAAATGAATAAAGAGAAACCTCAATTAAATAGAGCTGGGAGACTAAAAGGGGAAAATCTCACGCCATGTGATAATAGAAGAGTCCAACAGTTGAAGAAAGATTCCACTTCTTTCCTAGGATTCAAGGACGCAATCAATGAGAAGCCATGGACTCTCTATTTATTATGACACTTCTAACTTCCTTCTCCTCTCTAAAAAGGCCTTCTCTTTCTTTTGCCATGCAGGGACTTGAACATGGCTCACGTGGTCACAGAGTCTGAACTACAAGTCTCTGATAATTCCAAATAAACTCAACTTTGATGGGAAAATATCTGGAGTCTATTTGCTTCAGGCCAGCAGTTCCACAGCAAGAGTGAATTCTGCTGCAGGCCTAGACCATGGTATAAGAAATCCTGCCACTTGGGTCCTATGACTTGGCAGGATTTGTGGCAGTAGTGGTATATCTGATGGAAAAAGATACCATTTGGAGTTTATGGCATGCTCCATAGGGAAATCAACCACAGTTCAGTTCAGTCACTCAGTTGTGTCTGACTCTTTGCAACCCCATGAATTGCAGCATGCCAGGCCTCCCTGTCCATCACCAACTCCCAGAGTTTACCCAAATTCATGTTCATCGACTCAGTGATGCCATCCAACCATCTCATCGTCTGCCATCCCCTTCTCCTCCTGCCCCCAATCCTTCCCAGCATTAGGGTCTTTTCCAATGAGTCAACTCTTCGCATGAGGTGGCCAAAGAATTGGAGTTTCAGCTTCAACATCAGTCCTTCCAATGAACACCCAGGACTGATCTCCTTTAGTATGGACTGGTTGGATCTCCTTGCAGTCCAAGGGACTCTCAAGAGTCTTCTCCAACACCACAGTTCAAAAGTATCAATTCTTCGGCACTCAGCTTTCTTCACCATCCAACTCTCACATCCATACATGACCACTGGAAAAACCATAGCCTTGACTAGATGGACCTTTGTTGGCAAAGTAATGTCTCTGCTTTTCAATATGCTATCTAGGTTGGTCATAACCTTCCTTCCAAGGAGTAAGCATCTTTTAATTTCATGGCTGCAATCACCATCAGCACTTAAACCTAAATTCTTAGAATGGCTTATGTAGTTTTGTATTATCTGTTCTCTGTCCTCTCTCTGACCTCATCTTCTGTCATTCCCTCAATACTCTTCATTCCAGTCACAGTGGCCTCTGTTCTGTTCCAGGAATGCTCCCCAAACAGGGTGCTGGCTAATTTCCCTGCTGCCTAGAAGGCTCTTCTCCCAGATGTCTGCATGACTAATTCCCTCACTTCCTTTAAATAATTGCTTGAAGTCACCTTGTTAATAAGGTCCATCTTGTATTGCAGTCTGCACTCTTGCTCATGCATTCCTCACATCCAGTATTCCAAATCTCTATTATCCTTCATTATTTTTCATTTTTAAAACTAACACAAGTTCTTAAATCTAAGAACTTGTGCTATTTTTAAAAAATGAAAAAAAAAAGTAGGTAATTTTACCTGTTTGGGGTTTTTTTGTTTGGGTTCTTCCTAGTTTTTATTTGTTTGTTTTTGTCTCTCTTCACTGCTAGAATATAAGACAATGATGTTTTATTTTCTTCTCTGACAAGTGCCTTGAACAATTCCTGGCATAGAGTCCGTGCTCAATAAATTTTATGGAATGAATTGGGGAGGAGAACAATCACCACTTTGATTACAATAGTCTTTGAAATGATAGTCTTTTTACTTCAGAAAAGTATTGAAGGCAGGGATGAAAAATCATACATACAGCTGAATAATTCCTAAGGGCATCTGTTAACAAGAGTGGAGATAAACACTAGTTCAAACCTGTGAGCAGAAATTGATACAGTTGGTAAAACAATGATACATTAATCAGTCTTCTGAAACCTCGTTAACATATACAGAGTTTCTTCTCTATCTGCTCTATCCAGAGCACAACATAAATATTATTGTTCATAGTGATGACTTGAGATTCATAAAGAAAATGCTGCTAAAACACATTCCATGTGTACTCTTTATAAGTTTGGAGAAGATAATGCATTTATTCACTATTATTCATTTTGTATAATTCAAAAAAGTTTGAGTGTTTAAAAAAAGAAATATAAACGGTTAATTTCTCAGTTATTTAGAAAATCTTGCTGTAGATTAGCACCTTGGCCAGTAATTCTAAGTAAAAGAAGAGATGCACAATGTCACACTGTGAAATCTCAATTATCAGTGTGTAGTTTTTCCAGTCTGTGGACTCTGTAGATTATGTACCATGTGTTTCAAATCACAGAGAAACTGCTTTTGAACTCAAGTTGTCTCTTTGACCTCTCCACTAGAAATATAAGAGGATTCTTAAGCTTTAATGCACCTTCCTCAAGAAAACCTTTATTTATCTCCTTCAAATCCTTCTCTCACAGTATTTCCCAGCCCTGTATTTAAAACTGCAGACTCAGAAGCTCAAGCCAAATATCTAGGATTTTATCCTGGTTTCCCTCTTTCTTTGGTTCCCTCATTAAATATATTCCTTCTGTACTATCCCAAAACATAGCTATAATATTTTTATTTTCTCTTTTTCACTAATCTAAATCTAGTTCAATTCACCACTTTCTTGCAACTGAACATTGAAAAAGGCATTAACCAGCTATGGCTGCTGTTACCCTGTCACCTATTACTGACATAACACCCAGAGAAATCTGCTCTGGCCATCTAACGTGATCATTCAGTTATTCTCAAGTATCTCATTATTTTAAGTTTTTTTGGATTGAATTCATCATCATTTGTTATTTGTTGGTATTTATGTCTGTGTTTAAAGTTCACCTGCCTGTACCTATTCAAATGAAAAATTCAATGGTCATGTCGATCTCATTCTCACTAGCTTCTAAAATATGGCCAAGAACATGATAGTTGCTCAATAAATATTTGTTGAATAAATGAAAAGCAAAAAAAAAAAAAAAGGCCAATTACACGATAGTACATTCATGCCTTGATGTTTTTAAATTCCTATTTTCTAATTTTTCTATTACCATGTTGACTCTTTCTTAACACTACCAAGTTCACCAATAACCACATGAAAAGCACAGGGTTTGAAATATTGTCAGATAGAACATCAGTGCTTTTCAGCCATACAGTGGTTGATTATACAGATTTTGATGATAATTAAAGATGTGATAATTATTGTTGATTTTTTTTTTAAGAAGAAAGGAATCTCTTCCAGTGACTGCCTTATCAATTCTAAGTTTCCTTTTTTTTGGGAGGGGTAATGCGTGGTGTAGGCTTATCCTATCACCATGAAAAGAATTACAGGACTTAGGTCTGTGTGGGTTGCAATTAACATGCAGCATACTGGAATTAATAGAGAATACTGCTGTGATGACTTGGATAAAGTATGAAGTGGGAAGAGCAGGAAAGTTATCTTGTCAAAACCTCAACCTGTTCTGTTAATGGTCCAGCTACTGTGTACATAAAAGCCTTTCCCTGTCTCTTTTGACTCCCTGTATGAATTCTTCTTGTGCCTCCGAGGTAGTGCAGTGGTAAAGAATCCACCTGCCAATGAAGGAGATGCAGGTTCGATCCCTGGGTCAGGAAAATCCCTTGTAGAAGGAAACTGCAACCCACTCCAGTATTCTTGCCTGGGAAATTCCATGGACAGAGAAGCCTGTCTTGCTACAGTCCATGGCATCGCAGAGTTGGACAGGACTTAGTGACAGAGCACATGCATATTTGCTTTTAAGGTTCCACATCTTTTGGTTGTACTTTGATTACTTCTTAAGTTACATTTTACATGTTAGCAGTAATTTGATTTTAGCTAAACAGCGCATCTAATAATGTCATGAAGAGTCACTTCCTATATTGGCACTAGGAGCCTAAGCCATAATCATTTGAGGATTATGTTCAGAGTTAGAGGGAAAAAAACAACTATGATAAAAAATAAATTTTATGACTTGGAAAAATTAAATCTGTAACATTTTAAAAACTATTTTATCAGTTGACTAACTACTTCCAAGAATTAAATCACCTGCTCAAGTTCTCAGAGCTGCCCAGAGACTAATCTGAAACTGGAAATAAGAGATTTGATTAAAGCCCAATGCTTCATTACACTGGATTATCGGCTCTATGCATGTATCTATTTATTAAAGCCATTTCATGATCATCTTCTATGGCAAAGTACCTAATACTAGAGGATACTGAAGAAATATTGAAACTAAAGCTGTTGTCTAAAGCTATTGATAGTTAAAGAAAAACACATTTCTAAGTTTGCTTGTTGCTGGTCAAACTGCTTGGCTTGAGGCTGACTCCCTGAACTCTGCATTTCACTTGTTTGGAAAAATGTCTTTTTTTCTGATTACTCTTTATATACTATACTTAGTGAGAAGTTAAGTTTGGATCCCCTATCTATAGCTTATGAAGTGAAAGAGTGAAAGCCACTGAGCCATGTCCAACTCTTTGTGACTCCATGGACGACATTTTCCAGGACAGAATACTGGAGTCGGTAGCCATTTCCTTTTCCAGGGGATCTTCCCAACCCAGGGATCGAATCTAGGTCTCCCACATTGCAGGCAGATTCTTTACTATCTGAGCCACAAGAGATGCCTCCACTCATTCAATCATGCCATTCTGTGCTCTGATTATTTTCCCTTCATCTTTCATACTTGAATGTTTCCTAATTTTTAATTGCACCCATATGTTTTAAATTCAATCTATGTAAGAATTTTCGGTCTCTAGACATGCACTATTTTCAGTATAGGTTTTTAATTTCAATTTCTTGTCCAGGAATTATTTTTTTCCAGTCTATTTTGTTGTTGTTGTTCAGTTACTACATAGCATCTGATTATTTTTGACCCTATGGACTGCAGCACATCAGGCTTCTCTGTCCTTCACTATCTCTTAGAGTTTGCTAAAATGCATGCTAGTGAGTCAGTAACGCTATTTAATCATCCCATCCTCTGTCATCCCCTTCTCTGCCTGCCTTCAATCTTTCCCAGCATCAGGGTATTTTCCAATGAGTCTGCTCTTCACATCAGGTGGCCAAAGTACTGGAACTTCAGCTTCAGCATCAGTCCTTCCAATGAATATTCAAGGTTGATTTCCTTTAAGATTTACTGGTTTGATCTCCTTGCGTCCAAGGGACTCTCAAGAGTCTTCTCCAGCACCACAATTCAAAACCATAAATTCTTCAGTGCTCAGTCTTCTTTAATGGTATAACTCCCACATCTGTACATTACTACTGGAAAAACCATAGCTTTGACTATATGGACCTTTTTTGGTTGAGGTGTGTTTTAAATTTCCATGGCTTAGACAATAAAGAATCTCTCTGCAATGCAGGAGACCAGGGTTCAATCCCTGGGTGGGCAAGATCCCCAGGTGAAAGGAAATGCTATCAACTCCAGTACTCTTGCCTGGAGAATTCCATGGACAGAGGAGCCTGGCAGGCTATACTCCATGGGGTTGCAAAGAATTAGACATGACTGAGCGATTAACACTTTTCACTTTTTTCTGTCCAAGCAGCAAGTATCTTTAAATTTCATGGTTACAGTCACAGTATGCAGTGATTTTGGAGCCCAAGAAAATAAAATCTGTCACTGTTTCCATTGTTTCCCCTCTATTTGCCATGAAGGGATGGGACCAGATTCCATGATCTTAGTTTCTGAATACTGAGTTTTAAGACAGCTTTTTCATTTTCTGCTTTCACTTTCATGAAGAGGCTCTTTAGTTCCTCCTTGCTTTCTGCCATTAGAGTGGTATAATCTGCACATCTGAAGTTGTTGATATTTCCAGTTAATATCTGTAACCTTTTCCACACAACCAAAGCCTGGAATCAAGTGCTACCAATGACAGTAATCCAAATGTAATTTCAATGTACCAAGATGGAATATGTTTTTAGTATTAACATACATACAAATAATTATAAAGGTAAATTATCTATCAAATACATTTAGTTATTTTTATAATACATATAAGTGACCTACTTCCACTGACAATAGTTGAGACTAAGGACCAACACACAGGAAGACAGCCTTTCTGTTCTAAGAAAACCTGCTCTTAACCATTATGACTGGTATTATTATTGTGATCAAAAATATCAAAAGCATCACTGATATTCTTTTCCATAACAGACTTGCCAGGTTGTACCTGGTGAATCTAGACTGTTTAAGATCAATAAGGCAAGAAGCCCTGCCCAGTCTGTCTCTAACTTGGTGTTTATCATTGCATAAAGTAGCATAAGTGGACTTTCTGTGCTTTGTTGTTTAGTCATGTCCAACTCTTTGCAACCCCATGGACTGCAGCACTCGAGGCTTCCTTGTCCTTCACCATCTCCTGGAGCTTGCTCAAACTCATGTCCATTGAGTTGGTGATGCCATCCAACCATCTCATCCTCTGTCATCCCCTCCTTCTGCCTTCAATCTTTCCCAGCATCAGGGTCTTTTCCAATGAGTCTGCTCTCGCATCAGGAGGCCTAAGTATTGGAGCTTCAGCTTCAGCATCAGTCCTTCCAATGAATATTCAGAACTGATTTCAATTAGGATTGACTGGTTGGATCTCCTTGCAGTCCAAGGGACTCCCAGAGTCTTCTGCAACATCACAATTCAAAAGCATCAATTCTTTGGCTCTCAGCTTTCTTTATGGTCTAAGTCTCACATCCATACATGACTACTGAAAAAATCACAACTCTGACTACACGGACCTCTTTTGGAAAAGTAATATCTCTGCTTTTAAATATGCTGTCTAGGTTTGTCATAGCTTTTCTTCCAAGGAGCAAGCTTTAATTTCATGGCTGCAGTCACCATCTGAAGTGATTTTGGAACTCAAGAAAATAAAGATGATGTGCTCTGCATATAAGTTAAATAAGCAGGGTGACCATATATAGCCTTGATGTAGTCCTTTCCCAATTTTGAACCAGTCCCTTGTTTCACATCTGGTTCTGACCGTTGCTTCTTGATCTGTATACAGACTTCGCAGTAGGCAGGTAAGCTTATATCTATTTTATTTTCAATTTATCCATGGCTTTCAGGTGAACCTCTTAATATTTGGTCTTCTTGACCTTCTATTTATTTTGATTTTTGGCATTACTTTACTAATTAATGTTTACTTCCCTAACTTAAACTTTCTCCTTGGCTTCTGGAGATAGTTCTAAATCTTGACTTCAAGCCTTGAGCATCGATGTGCAGTATTGTCACCCAGAGTCCCTGCTCTCCTGAATGAGAAGAGCGAGCTGACGCCATAGTAGAATTTGCAGGGAGACTTATGAATTATGTTCTCTCAAATTTTGAGGACAATGTGATGGAGTCTCAGTCTTATAAATAACAAAGAGAAGAGGTATCTTTATTTTGACATGTTATGAATATAGTAAGTAGTCAGGGAAACAATTCACTCTTTCTACTTGTTTTTCCATTAGGTTAGTGCTCTGTACCTTTAAATTTTAATGTATTTTAAAAATAGTAGTAAAAAATTAAAAATAACTATAGTGTCAAAAATGCTTATACTCACAGACTCCCTACATATAAACAGACACTGGGGACTAATCAAACGAACAATAAATATACTTTTGAATTATCTCTTATGGCTTAATATTCATTGATCTGATTAAAATGCCTTTAAGATTCAGTTGAGTCTACAACCTCATATAGTGAATTTAGTGAAAGTCGCTCAGTAGTGTCCGACTCTTTGCGACCCCAAGGACTACACAGTCCATGTAATTCTTCAGGCCAGAATACTGGAGTGGATAGCCTTTCCCTTCTCCAGGGGATCTTCCCAACCTAGGGATCGAACCTGGTTCTCCTGCATTACAGCAGATTCTTTAACAGCTGAGCCACAGGGAAACCTCATATAGTGGCTATTAAAAAAAAAAAAATAAATCCATGTCTTTTATCAATTTAAGTCAGTATTGTTCATTCCAATTTGAGTTGGCCAGTAGTTAGATATGGAGAATAAGAGATGAATATAAACATATTGACAGTAATTGACTTACAAACAGGAAAATTTCACATTCCGTTTTTAGCAAATTGTCAAATAAATGCATCAAATTGAACACCCAGGTCATATTATTTTAACAACACCTATTTGCGACTTATCTTGACTATGTTCATTTTCACACCAAGTGGCTGGATAATTTGACAGCCCACCTGCAGAAGGTTCATGGCCACATAAAAATCACAGCCAGGACTCATTTCCTATTCACTTTTAGATGCAATTTAAACACTGATTTAAATTTTTAAAGGCAGTTTGAGTTCCAGATACCCAGATGCCTAAATTTTATACTGCATTTTTATAAGATCATGGTTCAATTTAAGTGTTCCTGTGAACAACTTCTCAATTTGATTTTTGGAGAAACAGATAAACTTTAGGTGCCCAGGTGTATGTATGTTTTAAATGGGGCCTTGTTATTTTGAATTATCTTTTGGCAAAATTCATGATCTCATTATTTGTTTGACCATCAATATATTATAGACACCTGCAAATTGTTTTTTTTTTTTATACTTACTCTCTAGACTGGTATATTTACCTAAAGTAATAATACTCAGCAAAAATTTTAAATTTTACTTTATTTTTTCTCAGCTTGTATATTATAAGGAGAATGAGTATCAGGAAAATTACACTAAAATTTTAAGCAGAGACATTTGTGAATTTGGAAAACAGCAACAACTGAGTTCAATTCTAACCATGCTCCTACATGAATATAATGGAATCTAACCAGAAACCAAAATTCCTATTCCATTAAATCAACTATTATAGTGTAAGGATCAATGTTTCAATCTAGAAATCACATCACAAAATGACTGATGAAGGAAAGTTCCTGTTAACTTTCCATTCAGAGCCTTGAAAATACAAATAGAAATTTGCAAATCTTTTTGGCTTTCCCACAGAGTTTGAATAAATATCAGATTCAGTGCAGTAAAACAAGTTTCTAATGTTCAGTATCGACTCCTGAGTAGGTATCAAAATCCAAATTTTACTTTGTAGAATAGCACTTTATTTGGTCTTTGAAATATATATTATGGAACCATCAAAGGAAATGTCAATATGTAACAGGACAATGCATTCCAGCATATGGCAGAAATAGTAACTAGTCAATGCTCACACTGGCTTTTCTGACATGACCTGGAGCTGTAATTCCTACCTGCCTCCACTCTCAGACTGATCTCAGGTATCCCTGGTGGGCAGAAGCTTGAAGAAGAACTTCAGTTCCTAGCCAGAAATTGAGGTCAAGCTGTGGCAGGGAGGGCACTGAATCCCAGCCACTAGACCAGGAGTCAGTGACAAGGTCCTGGCCTGTCAGCTGTGTAGAAACAAATCTCCACAGAGAGAAGGAAAGTAGTGAAACAAATGTATTTCTTAGAAGTAAAAAGAGTAAGAGTACATGTGGATAGACACAGGTGAGCTCAAAGAGAGTCATGCCCTCATGGTAGTTTGAATCCCTTATATAGGGCATTTCTTCAGGGTCTCCTTTGGCTAATCATCTTGCTTTGCCTGGTTCTGAGTCCATATTTGCTATATCTCTGAATCCTCTCATGTGTGAGGGCATCTCTTGGCCAAGATGGATTCTAGAGAAGAGGCCAGTGAGTAAGTTGGTGCTATTTACTATGAGAGTGACACCCCCTCCCGTCTAACCTCCAAGCAACCTTTCTGAGAAGGTGTCCTTCACCTTGACAGTGAGAGGTATGTGGTCTCTATCTTTCATCTGGGCGGGGCTCAGCTCTTCTCTCACTCCTGCTATTTTGGAACATCTGTCCACACGAACAAATTCCAGTTGTTCAGCATGGGGCCCATCTTCCTCCTGCCTCAAGATCACTTTTGGAATTTGGGATAACCAATTCATATAATCTTAGTTATATTTGAGCTAGATATGGAGGCTTAAATATGGGCCCAAATAATTTCTAGTAAAACTATTTAACTATACATTAGATTTTATATTTTATAACAGAAGTAAAAAACATTCTACATACATGAAAATACTATGTGATCAACATTTAGAAAAAAGAGGTATATTTCTATCACTACTTCTTCTAGGAACCTGTTTTTATAATGGCACCTTTGATCCCCACTAGAGGATATTTATTTTTTTCTCTCATTGTCAAAAATATCAGTGGTCCCTTTCAGAGATGAACAAAAGCAATGCGGCCTAAAGGACTATGAAAAGTCATTTAGATTGTGCTATAAATGGAATTTAAAATCTCCAATTATCTAGCAGATATAGTACTGGGGAGGAGACTTAAAAAACAACTATTAGATATTGGATTTCCCATGGCACTAAATTTTTGAGGGGATCTTACATAATTGTTATGGTTTACAAATCTCCATGTACACTTGCTTATTTAAAGCTCACAACTTCACAACAATCTTTTCAATGGAACAGCTACTAATACTACTAAATTTTTTAAATAAATAACTTCAAATCAGAAAATTTCAAATAATCTGTCACAATTAAACAATCAAGGGTTATATAGTTCGTTCTATAATTTATTATAGACACCAGTGGGACACATTTTCCTCTTAGAAATAAAAGCGACAAAACAATCTTAAGATCACTCAACTACTTTTCTTTCTCTTTTTCTACCATTTTAGAATAATGGGCTTCCCTGGTGGCTCAGAGGGTAAAGAATCTGCCTGCAATGCAAGAGTTCAGTCTAGTTCAGTCGTTCAGTCGTGTCTGACTCTTTGCGACCCCATGAATCGCAGCACACCAGGCCTCTCTGTCCATCATCAGCTCCCGGAGTCCACCCAAACCCACGTCCATTGAGTCGGTGATGCCATCCAACCATCTCATCCTCTGTCGTCCCCTTCTCCTCCTGCTCTCAATCTTTCCCAGCATCAGGATCTTTTCCAATGAGTCAGCTCTTTGCATCAGGTGGCCGAATTATTGGAGTTTCAGCTTCAACATCAGTCCTTCCAATGAACACCCAGGACTGATCTCCTTTAGAATGGACTGGTTGGATCTCCTTGCAGTCCAAGGGACTCTCAAGAGTCTTCTCCAACATCACAGTTCAAAAGCATCAAATCTTCGGTGCTCAGCTTTCATTATAGTCCAACTCTCGCATCCATACATGACTACTGGAAAAACCATAGTCTTGACTAGATGAACTTTTGTTGACAAAGTAATGTCTCTGCTTTTTAGTATGCTGTCTTGCTTGGTCATAACTTTCCTTCCAAGGAGTAAGTGTCTTTTAATTTCACAGCTGCAATCACCATCTGCAGTGATTTTGGAGCCCAGAAAAATAAAGTCAGCCACTGTTTCCCCATCTATTTGCCATGAAGTGATGGGACCAGATGCCATGATCTTAGTTTTCTGAATGTTGAGCTTTAAGCCAAAATTTTCACTCTCTTCTTTCACTTTCATCAAGAGGCTCTTTAGTTCTTCTTTGCTTTCTGCCATAAGGGTGGTGTCATCAGCATATCTGAGGTTATTGATATTTCTCCTGGCAATCTTGATTCCAGCTTGTGCTTAATCCAGCCCAGCGTTTCTCATGATGTACTCTGCATATAAGTTAAATAAGCAGGTGATAATATACAGCCTTGACATACTCCTTTTCCTGTTTGGAAACAGTCTGTTGTTCCATGTCCAGTTCTGACTGTTGCTTCCTGACCTGCATACACGTTTCGCAGGAGGCAGGTCAGGTGGTCTGGTACTCCCATCTCTTTCAGAATTTTCCACAGTTTATTGTGATCCACACAGTCAAAGGCTTTGGCATAGTCAATAAAGCAGAAATAGATGTTTTTTTCTGGAACTCTCTTGCTTTTTCGATGATCCGGGTTCAATCTCTGGGTTGAGACAATCCCCTGGAGGAAGGAATGGCAACCCATTCCAGTATTCTTCCCTGGAGAATCCCCATGGACCGAAGGAGGAGCTTGGCAGCTGCAGTCCATGGGATCGCTAAGAGTCAGATACGACTGAACAACTAAACACAGCACAGAGTGAGTAACATCAGAGTCAAAGGGGGATTTGCTAAACAATGATGTGACTTTGAAGTCAAGAACTATTCTAGTAGATTTGGAAAAAGCAAAGAATAATGTAGAATATCCTTTTTTCTAGCAAACCTCTGACTCTACTTACAATACAAATGAAGTGTGCAGAAGATTCTCCCAGCACTATTCTCTGGTTCACTTCATTGCTAGCACATCATGTTCTGTATGCATAATTATGAGTGTCATTGGGAATGGATTTTGTATATTCTTAACCACAAGAAATAAGTTAAATCCCTTTAAAGCTTATGCAAAAGTAACACTTAACAAAAGAAGCATAGTAATTCTGCTATTGAGCTCTTTATTAAGGTTCATTTGTTCTCCTTTGTTATTTCAATCTGGTAAACATTTTCTTCATGCTCCTGCTCTTATCTACTGTGTCATGAGTTAATTTTGTCCTCTTAATTTAAAATCAAACAGTCTGAATTCTCTTTAGGTCTGATAGAGTGTTGCACTAGACTTTTTTCAGTTATTTTTGCTTACTTCATAGTATTGGACACTGCTCTTTTACATATGATCAAGTCATTGTGAATGCAGAACATGAATACTTTATAAGCAGGTGTACAGAAAGTATCCTTTGAGAAAATCATAAAGTATGCAAAATAAAAGTGAAAATGAAGTTGCTCAGTTGTGTCTGACTCTTTGAGACCCCATGGACTGTAGCCTGCCAGGCTCCTTGTCCATGGGATCTTCCAATCAAGGATACTGGATTGGGTTGCTATTTACTTCTCCAGGGGATCTTCCCAACCCAGGGATTGAACCCCAATCTCCCACACTGCAGGCAGACTCTTTACCATCTGAGCCACCAGGGAAGCCCATGCAGAGTAAAGAAACTGTATAATTTAATACTGTCCTTCACATACTTCTAGTCTCAATGTTGAAATAGCCTTAGTCCATCCTACACTATATTTACCCATGATCCAAAATCACTGCTGATGGTGATTGCAGCCATGAAATTAAAAGACACTTACTCCTTGGAAGGAAGGTTATGGCCAACCTAGATAGCATATTTAAAAGCAGAGACATTACTTTGCCAACAAAAGTCCGCTAGTCAAGGCTATGGTTTTTCCAGTGGTCATGTGTGGATGTGAGAGTTGGACAGTGAAGAAAGCTGAGCGTCGCAGAATTGATGCTTTTGAACTGTGGTGTTGGAGAAGACTCTTGAGAGTCCCTTGGACTGCAAGGAGATCCAACCAGTCCATTCTAAAGGAGATCAGTCCTGGGTGTTCATTGGAAGGACTGATGTTGAGGCTGAAACTCCAATACTTTGGCCACCTCATGCGAAGTGTTGACTCATTGGAAAAGACCCTAATGCTGGGAAGGATTGGGGGCAGGAGGAGAAGGGGAAGACAGAGGATGAGATGGTTGTATGGCATCACTGACTCGATGGACATGGGTTTGGGTAAACTCCGGGAGTTGGTGATGGACAGGAAGGCCTGGCATGCTGCAATTCATGGGGTCGCAAAGAGTCGGACACGACTGAACGACTGAACTGAACTAGGCTGAATTTAGATCCACATCCATTGAACGGGAATTCTTTCAGACTGCTGGCAGTTGTTTAAACTGATACCATAATTTAGAAAAATATCAATATGGAACTTTGTATTCAACACACTAAAAATTTTATGTTCTTTAAATCAGAATAGACACTTGTAGGCACCTAAGTCACAGAAATATTCTGAACTACAAGAAGGAAATCTTATCCAACTTTTATTTCAAAATGATTCATGTAAAATATTGAAAAGAATATTGATGTCCAACATTAGCTAAATATCAGGTACATTATAAAACATCTAAAATTATGTGTATAAGGAATATCTAATCACAGATGAATCTACTCTAGTGGTTAAGAGTACAAGTCTCATTAGACTTTCTGGATTCTTCTACAACCTGCTCCCACAAAATATCTTCCAGAAACTCTAATTGAGTATGCTTGGGAAAAGTTATTCTTTCTTTGCCTCTTTTTCTCAGCCATTAAACAGAGATAATAACTACCTCACAGGTTTTTGTGAACACTTAATCCTTGAGGACATTTCATCCTGTCCAACACATCCATTGAGACATTTGGTCCGCGATTTGTTAAACAATAGAAACATTTAACGTTGCCAAAATATTCTTGTGATTTTGTCCTGTCACTGCTTTTATGTTTGTCTTGTAACACTTAAATAAATATCCAAATTGAAGGTGATGCACTACCATAAGATTTTGAAATTTGCTATGCCAGTCTTCCACTGCATTGTTCATCCTATGATTGCTGTTCACTACGGGTGTATAGACATTTCAAGTTTCTGGTGGAAATCTTGGAGCTTCTGGTTTTCTTCTATCTCTACCACACCTTACATGGATTTTCACTCTCTCAACATAATACAACAGGTCATCTAAACTTTCTTCTGCTTTCTCCACAACATATTCAAGACTTCATTTTCATCTTCTACAACCACAAATGGAAGAAGTCCAAACAACATGCATGTCCAAACACGTACACCTACATGCATTATTTTCCATTTTTTATATACTCGCATGTTAGACCTACATAAGATATTTTCACCACAGTGATTGGGAAGAGTGAAATGATCAACTTTTTTAAGTACATTTGGTCGGAGTAGTCAAATGCATTCATATTTGCAATCTCAAAATCCATCATGCACAATGAAAGGTTAATTCTGAGATTTCTTTCTTATGCAAACACAAGCATTTTCTCAAAAAAAAAATATACATATATGTATATCAGTAAGTGTCTTCTGGTGTTTGCATTGTTAGTGCATAAACAAATGGCATACTATAAGCCAATATTACACAGTGCACATACATAACTCAGTGAACTGTGTCAGTGCCATTGTGAAGGTGCCATCACTGAATATTGTGGTAGTGGCACTTAAATATCAAATATTATCATAAGCTGTATAAATAATTCTTTCATCATCTTAAGCACTGGAATCATGCATAAAAAATGCTCTACATCTGGTCACTTTATACTCCTCTGGAATTCCAATTCCATGCAATAAAGTTGTATTTGGAGGTCGATATCTGTTATTAATTCAATTTACTTGCTTCTTTAATGAGTTTCTTTCTGCTCTTCATCATGAATATCATGGAGAGTTCAAGTACCTGTGATAGTACTGCATTTGGTTCTTCTTCCACATGTCATTTTAACCTATTCACAGTCTTCCTTCCTTCCTCTTCATCATCAAATGTGTACCTATGTTTTCCTTTCCCATCTATTGATAGAATGATTATAATACTATCCCTATCCTGACTAGTTGAACACTGGACACTGAAAGTTCCCCTCTCTTCACAACACTTGTACCTTTTATTCCTATCTCTGTTAAAGGAAGGGAAATGGTAACAAAAGCCATTATAAGGTAGCACTGCTTTTCTTTTTTGTAAGTATGCTATTTCTGTCATATTCCACTAAGAATTTTCAAATAAAGATGTCATATTGACAGGTAACAGACAATGGTTATCTATGTATGTATGGATGGATGGATGAATGAATGGATGGACTCCTTAGGTACAGAAAACCTTACAAATGTCTTATGTATTCAACTCCAAGGTCACTCACATTGAAACAGCTAATAAATAGGTATCAATCTGTGTGGTGGTATACATGAATTGCAGCTTTGTGTGGGAGTTACACCCTCTAAAACCTCTGAAAAGCAGCACTTATTGTGGTCTACTACTATCACGCCTTTATAAGACATCAGTTCAAGGGAAATGTCGCCCATTAACCTAACAATGGAATGACTGCAGAAGGTTAATTATATGCTCATATCATCCTCAAGGTATCTACTACACTCAACTGCTAAAGAGTAGCAGAGCCATACCCATCCTCACTCCTCCCAAATGAGTGAAACTCTCTCTAAGGTGATTCTGCCAGTGTGTTCACAGGCCATTTTACACAGCAACTTGACCAATTTCATCCTTTTAAACTCTGCACTTACTGAATAATCAAGCCACATCCAAACAAATGCCCAGTAGCATACTAATATATCATGCATTATGAGATCCTGTCCTATGCATTTCTCAAACTGTATATATATGTGTGTGTGTATAGTTATAAGTAGTATATGTATATAACTAGTATATATATATATATATATATAAGTAGTTATATATGTAGTTATAAGTTCCACTCTTCTGCAACATTCAGACCCTGACCCATCTACTTAATTCTATGTGTCATTACCTGTCTACCAAGGCAAGAAAGATTATTATTGGCAATACAACCAAAACACAATTATTGGGCCAATGAAAACATAATTATTATTGTTGTTCAGTTGCTAAGTTGTGTCCAACTCTTTGTGACCCCATGAACTGCAGCATGCCAGGCTTCCCTGTCCTTTGCATTCTCCCTGAGTTTGCTCAAAATTATGTCTAGTGATACCATCCAACCATCTCATCCTCTGTTGCTACCCTCTCCTCTTGCCCTCAATCTTTCCCAGCATCAGGGTCTTTATTTATGTATTAATCCTGTTAACACAAAGTATAAGCAAATATCGGGGGCTATTTGAACCGAGGGATGTTTTCTAACCATGAGCATTTTTAACAGACCCAAATTTTAAGGACCTGTTTTTTGTGGGCCTAATATGTTCATATATGTTTTGGATAGGACCAAATTTCAAGGACTTTTGGCATAGACCAAATATCAGTGGTGTAACAGGAAAAAATCCACCTGCCAATGCAGGAGACACAGGAGATGCAGGTTTGATCCCTGGATTGGGAAGATCCCCTGGAGGTGGAAGCAACCCACTCCAGTATTCTTGTCTGGAAAATTCCATGGACAGAGGAGCCTGGTGGGCTACAGTCCATGGGGTCATAAAGAGTCAGACACTACTGAACATGCAATATCTTAATGGAGCAAATATCTTAATGGATGCCTTGGACAAGACTAAATTTAAAAAAACTTTTTGGTGGGCCAAATGTCTCAATAAACATTTGGAGAGGTCCTAATCTAGGCTAATTCATTTAATAAATCAATGCTCATTAAGCTCTTTGAATAGTACTTGGAAGGTAATTAATGCTTAAAAAGATGAGCAATTTTTAACTCTAAAGTAATATCTTAATAACTTAGTAATAAAAAAGAATAAAAAGATTGAAATTCTTACTAAAATATTAATTATACATTGACATTACAAATTATGGCTTTATTTAAAATTTATTAACTTCATTTTTTGAAAAATTTCAAATATATTTACAAATAAACCTATATTTTACAACAAATATTAGAGATGTGAAAATACACTCAATAATTAATCTAAATGATAAAATCCATTACTGATCACTGACTTCTATATCCTTTGAAAAACTGTGAGACAGACTTCCTACAAGACTATTTCAGTCAGGATTAGCTGGGTTATGCTATACTTTAAAAGACAAAAATAAAACAAAAAATGAAATGCTATCTCAAACTAAGGGCTTAAAACAACAAAGGTGTATTTATATTTTACTGTACATCTATCACAGTTCAATGGGGTAGGAAGTGAGTGCTCTGCTTATCACAGTTACACAGGAACCCACACTGATGGAGCAACCACCTTCTCAAAGTTGCATTGACGTGCAAGAATAAGAAAAGTTCTAGACAACTTTGTATTGGCAATTAAATTTTCACATTTCTTCTAACAGCTCACTGATCAGAACTAGTCAAACGATGACACCAAATAGTGAAGAAGCCTCAATGTGGCCAAACAAATTTTCTCTTCTTTCAAAAAAGTGTGTCAAAGATTAGGAAGTAAAGGAAGCACCTAACAGTCTAAGATTTGAGCATCAATTGGCTAAGGATTCTATCACATTATAAGAGTACCTGTCCTCCTGGTCAAAATGAGAGACTCAGTAAAACTGAGACAAAGAGAAAGAAAGGGGTCAAACGACTGAAAAGAGGCTGGTGAGCTTCAGATTTAATTAAGAGGTAAAGGAAAAGCTTTCATTACACCAAGCTCTGAATTTAAGAGTCTAATAGCAAATGTCTAAAATCAAGCAAAGAAAATAGTCCTCCATTCAAAATAACAAAAAGAAGAGATGAAATAATGAGCACAGTATGAAGTAACAGTAATACAATTCTTCCCCCCAAAGCGGCTACTTCTGTCTCCAAGCTATTTTTCAAGGGCCAGGAACAGTGTCCTCTTTCTCAAACTGCCAGAAAATTTAATTTCCATATTAGTAGACTGACTTCCCCTGTGGGAAGAATGTGGGTTCGATCCCTGGGACCAGAAGATCCCCTTGGGGAGAGCATGGCAACCCACTCCAGGGTTCTTGCCTGGAGAATCCCATGGACAGAGGACCCTGGTGGGCTGCAGTCCATAGGGTCACAAAGAGTCAGACATGACTGAAGTCATTTAGCTTGCACAGACCAAGAACTGGTTATTTGGCAATGTAGTTAGTTATTTGGCCAATATAGGAAAATATGATTAAATATTATCTTTACTTTTTAATTTGTAAACTAAGTTTATTTTGTTGAATAACATAATATTCTCTTGAATTTGACAATTCTGAACTAAAAGTTGAGAATAAAACCAGTTCCCTAACCCATTCTTTCTGCCCCATTAAGTGAGAGATGGTCACCAATTCCCACCTCCTGTTTACATGCAGTTTCCTATAGCCCATGTTCTCATGGTCTTTCTTCGATGTCTTTAAGGTCTCCTTCTCAATCTTTAGTTTATTCCCAAACACTAAAATTTTTTGGGCTCAGAGTTTATCTCTTCAGATTTATTTTTTATCTGTATTCTCAGTTCAGTTCAGTCGCTCAGTTGTGTCCGACTCTTTGCCACCCCACGGACTGCAGCACACCAGGCTTCCCTGTCCATCACCAACCCCCAGAGTCTACCCAAACTCATGTCTATTGAGTCGGTGATGCCATCGAACCATCTCATCCTCTGTCATCCCCTTCTCCTCCTGCCCTCAATCTTTCCCAGCATCAGGGTCTTTTCATATGAGTCAGTTCTTCGCATTAGGTGGCCAAAGTATTGGAGTTTCAGCTTCAGCATCAGTCCTTCCAATGAATATTCAGGACTGATCTCCTTTAGGATGGACTGGTTGGAGCTCCTTGCAGTCCAAAGGACTCCCAAGAGTCTTCTCCAACACTGCAGTTCAAAAACATCAATTCTTCAGCACTCAGCTTTCTTTATAGTCCAACTCTCACATCCACACATGACTACTGGAAAAACCATAGCTTTCACTAGATGGACCTTTGTTGGTAAAGTAATGTCTCTGCTTTTTCATATGCTGTCTAGGTTGGTCATACATTCTAGTTTCTATCAAATCTTTGGTGAACTAATGAATTGCTTTAAATATGCTGAAAACATCTAGATATTATCTCATGTCCATAGCTCTCTCTCTACATCTAACTCATGTAACCAACCTACTTAACTTGACATATTCACCTGAATATCTAATAGAATTGGTTATTAAACCAATATACTGAAAACTGAACTCCCAATTACTCTACTCCTCTACCTCCCAATGCAAATCTATTTTTTCACCATCTCAGCAAAAGACAATTTAATTTTTCTTGTCACACAGAGATAATATGAAGCACATTAAATTATTGGGTAAGTTACAAAACCCTTGCTTTTTAGGTAGATCCCTCAAAGACAGTGACACAGGGCTTACCATGAGCAACTCCATTTTTGGCCATGTTGTCTTATTTTCAACATCTACTACCATCTTGTCTGCTGACTCTGACCTCTCAACTGTTGTCTGCCTCAGGATATTTGCACTTCTGCTTTCTTTGCCTAACATGTTCTTCCTTCACATACTTGTTGACCAAACTCCATTTCTACATTCAAATCTTTCAGTTCAGTTCAGTTGCTCAGTCATGTCTGTCTCTTTGCGACCCCATGGACTGCAGCACACCAGTACTCAAATCTTTATAAAATGTCAATTTTCAATGAAATCTTCTTTGACTATTCTATTTAATTTTGTAAAATCAACATTTTCTTTTATGCAACTCCCTAACCACCTTCTGAAGCCCCTTTTATTTTCCTCTTTAGTATACATCACCATTTTCCATACAATTATGTTAACTATTCTTTGCTTTTGGCCTAATTTTCCCACTAAATAAAGGCTACTATGGGCATAATTCTTTGTTTGTTTTGTTCATTGCTGTAGTGCCTTTGCCTAGAAAAGTGTTGGTATATATTGCTCATTTGTGTTGACTAATCGAATTGATTATTTATAGTCAACAGAAATATTCTGAACTGTGATGACAATACAATTTCTTTATGTCTTATTGAAAATTTTATATTTGATTTTAGAGTATTTATGAATATTTATTTTTGCTGCTTCCACAGTGTTTGAATTTCTGGCCAAAAAGTTAATTCTATCAATGAGGAAGTTATAATATTAAATCAATTTGCTATTATTTTAAAAATGTCTAAAAGGCCTCTGGTTTGGTATTCTTAAAAGCAAAACTATAAAATAACAAAAAAAAAAAATTCAAATAGCTAAAACATGATTGATGCATTTTCTTATATTACTGGAAAAGTTTTAAATTTTTCTGTAATGTAGGACAGTAGTAAAATGTTGAACAAAATTAGGTTGTTTTATAAAAATTTTGAATTCCAATTCAGAGGTAGTCTTATTTTACTTAAAAGTTAAGTTCTAAAACAAATATGTATGGCACATACATTAAAAATTTCTCTTTATAATTTCATTAATGACACAAATTATAAAACCAAGCCTGTAGAGTGATATTCTTTGTAAGTGAATAATAGATAAATTGACTTGTATTTAGCAGAATACATATACAAATTCTGAGTTTAAAAATATAGATTTATGTAAGTGATCATATATAGTTGACTTCAGTTAAAAATCATGTAATCCACAACTCAGACACAGGATATTCATAATATAAAACATTTGGATTATGTCCTAGAAACTGTAGAAATGACTCAGATCTCTGAATATGATTCAAAGGATTAATGTAAAACTTAATAAAGTTAAAATAATATAAATTCTGCTAAATGATACTATCTTTAAATGACATAAAGGGTTTAGTAATCCATTTTATACAATGATTTAAAACTCTCCCTACAAAATTATATAATATTTAATCTTTATCATCAAATTTTTACAATTGACCACCAAAATTGATTTTACTGAGTCAGATCACATCAAATATTACTTGTATGTGTTATTTTCACAGATTTTACTCTAATTAATAGGGCCTTTCCACAGAAACAAAAAATTCATATTAAGTATTAAATTTGTTTAGTATAACTATATTTTCATTGAGACCAGTTTAATAGAAACTTGTTTAACACAGTTAAATAATTACTTGTCTACATATTTTAAGGTATTTTCTCAGGCTAAAATTAATTTAAAAAGCTGTATTTCAAAAGGTGGTGAAATTTGCATTTTTAGGCATTAAAAACACAGGTTCTTATTTCATTATGTAATTCTGTTAAACTTTTAAGAGCAGAATTGGCATGCCAGTGGCCAAGTTCCTTTATAACATATTAATTTGAAAAGCCACATAAATCATATGCTTCCAACTTGGCACCTTTGAATATCTTTCCCAATCCAAATACTGGTACCCAAACAGTGCTCCATATAAACTTAAAAACTCATAGTTTTAAACTCAGTTGGTGGTCCATCCATCTTCCACAGTTCCACTCCCCATACATTAAGATTGTAGCCAAGGCAATTCACACAGAGTAAGAAATCAAACATGTTAAGGCTAACAATATGTCAGACACTATCCTAGGTGCATTATATACACTATTAGTTTAAAATCTTCAATAAAAATCCTTAGAGGTAGTAAATTTATTCTAATTACATAAACAACTAGTTAGAGACAACTCACCTAAACCAGGCTGTTGGGAAAAAAGCCTCAAGTCCTAATTAGGTTACTAGTTAAGAATAATAACAGTAAAAGTGATTCAGTGCCAGGCACTGGGCAATATGGTTTACACACTTCATGCTATTTATCTCAATAACCTCAAAAGAAAAGTGCTATTACTATCCTCATTTTTTAGAGACTGAAGCTGAGAGGTTACATAAATTTCTCAAGGTCACACAAATAGAAGGTGGAAGTGTGAGCACTCCTTTCAGCTTGCTCAACCTAAAAACACAACTACTGGGTCTACCTCCTTTAGAAGCAATAGAGCTTAATGGCTACCTCAGAAGATTCCAACTACATGGACCTGAAAATTACAGGAGAAAAAAAATGTGGTACTTTTTACTGCTGTATGACCAGGGGAGAGCCACTTTCTTCGATATTTCTTCATATCGAATAGGAACAGAAAGAATTCATTCCTGAAATATTGTTGTGGGGTTTAAGTAAGGAATTCACTTACTATACTTAGCACATCATCACTGAAGTTCCCCCACCCTACACCCTACGCCAGCAGAGGAGTAATAAAACTCTTTCCTCATCACAGTGAGGCATAAAGTCAAAGATGTTGTCTGAAGCTTTGCCACAGATTTCTCCCTAAGTGACCTGAGCTTAGAGTTAGATAACTGGTTAGAAGGCATAAATTCACCAAGGGCGCAACACAGATTTATAAAACAAAACCACAGAACACCAAGAATGTAAGTCATCTCATAATGACAAAAATACCAACCTCTGGCTTTAGAATTTCATTAGAAACTTTACTAAAGGATGTATCTCAAATAATATCTCAACTGCATTTTATAATAAGGAAATCTGTTTTTTAGTTAGCAATATAATTTGTTAGTATAACTGAAAAGTGAACTTATCAGTTTATTAATTTATATGACAAGTCCCCGTTATAATTGACTACATTAAAAAATGACAGAATTTCAGACAGCAGTAATGAATTTCTCAGATAAAGAAACCTTAATCATTGTTATATTTATTAATAGACCACCAAGTTTCAAATACATTTAACATTCAAGCCTTCTTATAAACTATGTAAAACAAAGCAAAATGAAATTATGTGTTTATGAAAACAAAAACAAAAGATTTCAAAAAGGTTTACATATTTGACACCATACTTATTTTGCTAAGGGTTTAATTAAAACTTTACTGAAAGAAAACTAACCACTCTGAGTTATACAACAATTATCACATAATATTATTATATCATTTTGGCTAAGTGGATTTTTATTCTTAAAACAAATTAATAATTAAAACAACACAAAAGTTTTTCTGTTTTTCTATCTGATATGTGGTATCTGTTTTGCTTTTTTCATTTGTAACTACATTTTAATGAAAATTTAATAAATATTTATTGAGTTACTACTAGAGCAAGACGTTTTGCCAGGTTCTGAGAGAGACAGAAAGATAAATAAGATTTGGTTTATGACCTCTGAGATTTTACCATATTGTTTATCAGGAATGTAGATTATAAAATGTGATGGAATAGAAAATTAGATTGAAAGGTAGGCTGGGGCCAGATCATGACACTTCATCCATATTGTGATTAAGATTTTGGATTTATCTATACAATCAGGAAGGCTTCCCTGGTGGCTCAGCTGGTATGTGGGAGATCTAGGTTCAATTCTTAGGTTGGGAAGATCTCCTGGAGAAGGGAAAGGCTACCCACATTAGTATTCCGGCCTGGAGAATTCCATGGACTATACAATCCATAGGGTCACAAAGAGTTAGATATGACTGAGCAACTTTCACTTTCACTTTTCATACTATCAGGAGATTTAGCACCTAGCAGAAAAGTCTTCTGTTGTTGTTTATTGAATGATAGTTGATTTACAATATTATATTAACTTTAGGTGTGCAGCATTGCAATTCAGTATTTTTAGTTTATACTCTGTTTATACGCTAAGTATTTTTAGTTTATACTCTTAAGTTTTCATATAGTAGCTTGTATCTTTAAATCTCATAACCCTAACATGCCCTCAACTTCCCTCTCCCCACTGGTGACCACTAATTTTATTTTCTATCATATGTCTGTTGTTGTTTCGCTATATACACATGTGTTATATTTTAGGTTTCACACCTAATTGATACCAGTATAGTACTTGGCTTTCACTGTCTGACTTATTTCTACTAAGCATATTTTCCAGGTCCATCCACTTTCCAGGTCCATCCACTTTCCAGGTCCATCCATGTTGTTTCTATGACTGAAATATTATGACTATAATATTCCATTATATATATTTACCACTTCTTTAATCATTCATCTGCTAATGGACATTTGGTTTGCTTCCATATCTTGGCTACTGTAAATGGTGTAGCTACAAACAATGGGGTACATGCATCTTTCCAAATCAGTGTTTTCATTTTTTCCAGATGTATACCCAGGAGTGGAATTGCTGGGTAGCTCTATTTTTAGGTTTTTGAGGAACCTCCATACTGCTTCCCATAGTGGTTGTACCAGTTTACATTCCCATCAATAACCCTTCCATCTGGTCAGCAGTGATATATTGATAAAATCACTGTAAGATACTACCAGATAATGTCAAAACGGATCTGATAGCAACTTTCTTTTAGTGATTTGCAGCCAGTATTTTCTCAATTTCCCTTGGAATTTTCCACATTCCTAGAATTTGTGATCCCTTTCTCTCCATATTTACTTTATTAACTCCTACTCTTTTCAATCTTCTTTTAGAGGTCAACTAAAACTGTACATATTCAGGCATTTATTGATATAATCACACCCATGATACATCAGCTCCCCTTTTCAAATTTTAAAGCAACTTTTATTTTTCTAACTTGAAGTTACATTTCTATAATTCATTATGCAACAGAATTTATAGTCACCATCGGTGCTAACACAGCTTTCCTTTGGCTAACCATCATTTTCAGTGCTTAGTAAATACAGAGTAAATGCACAATAAACATTTAGAAAATGAAAATATAAGAAATCCCAGCACTTAAAACCCTAGTATAAATGTATTATATTTTAACACAATTTGGTTTTGAAAAGCTATGCTGAAGAATAATAAAGTTAATGAGAGATACATTTCTCATTAAGATAAAAAATAAAATAATGGGACACAATGTTAATTGTGAGATGTTTAGATAGCATATTTCAGATATAAATTGCACACTGGTGAGTAATGTTAAAGTCGATTATATGTGAAAGCTCTTCAAAAAGAATACTAACAAAATGATTGTGTATAAAGTGAAACATAAACTTTAAGAAGCTCATGGCTTGGTACAGTGAAACCTATCAAGAAGACAATATTTTATCTGAAAAAAATGAAATTGCTGAGATAATTTTCATAAAAAATAATGTAAAAACAATAACAGTAATAGAGTAATATACTGTTTATCAAAGTAATTGCCAGATAGTGACCTCCAGATCATAATTTTCAATCATCACAAATTAAAGAAGTAAATCTCTTGGTCTCTGCCATGTAGGATTTCTCTCCTCAGATTTAAAATACTGCTTTTAGATTGTTTCTATACAGTAGTAAAATTGGGAACAAATTTTAAAAGATTAACCAAACCATCAAAAATATTTTTTACTCCTGTGAATTGTTAGAGAACATTTCTGTTCCATTTGGATAACATTTGAAAAGAAGATAACATGCCAAAAGAAACTAAACTAGCAGTAGAGTTAAATCCTGAATCCATATTTTAGAGTTAAAATCAACAAGGAAATATAATAACCTATTACGTCTTGGATTTCAGTATATGAAATAACACTTGGGAAGCATCCAAAATATTTTGAGGAGGAAGTAAGGTGAGGAAATGAGAAAACTCTTATTTCCTATAATTTGCAATAAAAAACTCTCCTATAAAATGTTTATCATTCAAACAAGATTTCCCCTTTGTTTTTAAATGGACTGAATTGGATACTGTTCAGAGTTCTAAAAAAAAGGAGGGGGGAGTTCATTCTTTCCATACCAGGTCCCCTATCCGTATTGGGTGCTAAGAACACTACTTTATAGCCTCTGATATAGATTTCTTAAAATCAAGAAAACTAATCTGTCAGATTAAAGGTGACTCCTTACTCTGTGCATATATTATCCATTTTATGAAACATTAAAGTTCATTAAGTAAATTTTAATCATAAAATTAACCCCACAAATATTCAGTCATCAGTACCTACTATATACAGATTAGTCAAATTATCTATAGGGCTAATTTCATTCATGTGCCCTTCACTCATAAAAATATAATCAGGGATTGAATGTCCTTAAATTTACTGTGGAATGTTTCACATGAAAACTATTCTTGTTAAAACCTTGTTTGGCAGGTGACATAATTTGAATATTAAAGTGATTTTAATGTGATGATGTGACTCTTTAATTGCTTTAAATCACTGCAAAATTATTCCTGGTGGCTAATTTATAACCAGCTACTTTTTGTTTACTTATACTATCATCTGACATCTTGCAGCCTCCAAGAATTTGGCTCACTCTTCGTTTACCATCACTTTCTGGACCCCTGGTTTTCACCTCAGTTTTATCATTTTCCTCCAATTTGTTGACTGTGAAAATGCACAAATAACTTTTGTTATTGAAATGAAGACCAACAACCTAGCTCTTTCCTAGGCACCTTTTCTAATTCTATTTGTAATGTCCTCCTGTGGAACCGTCTAGACTTTTTCTTATAAATCATCTACAGTCAATCTTGGCAAGATTAGATACCAGATCAACTTACTGATACTGTTGGTTCCCAAGTTTTCATTGGCTTTTCTGTCCCTTCATGAGCCAATCTGAAATATATTTTTATCAGGTAAGAAAGAGGCACCAAGTAATTCTGAATCCATTTCACTTTGGTTCCAATAGTTTGGTTCCTGGCCTTCCAGATGAGGGAGCACTTCCTGCTTTATTTAAAAAATTATTTCCCTGACTTTTAAATTTACTGTAGATTTGAAATCACTTCTTCCCACCCTTGCCCCCACTGTGGAGGTCTCCCCAAATAGCAATATTTTATGAAAATCTCTCTTAATCTGAACCATTTCCTCTAGACTATTTACTGTAGATCAATGACTAACTAGATACAATCTGACAGAGTTCGGGGTTCATATAGCAGCTTGATCCCTTATTCTCTTTTTCTATAACAACTTTACTAAGATATAATTCACATACTATAAAACTCACCCATTTAAGTATACAAGTCAATTTTTAAAAAAATTTTTAGACCTGTTCATTTGTTACCATTAAATTTTAGATTACTTTCAACTACCCAGACCCCTAATCTCTGCATCTCGCAGTCGCCCTCCTCCCAGCCATTGTTGTTTGTTGTCCAGTCACTGAGTCATATCTGATTCTTTTGTGACCACATGGAGCACACCAGACTCCCAGGTCCATGGGATTTCCCAGGCAAGAATACTGGAGTGGGTTGTCATTTCCTTCTCCCAGGGATTTTCCTGATCCAGGGATCAAACCCACATCTCCTAGATTGGCAGGCAAAGTCTTTACCACTGAGCCACCAGGAAAGCCCCTTCCTAGCCATGGATCAGTCTACTTCATGTCTCTAGAGATTTGCCTATTCTGGACATTTACCTTGTGTTTTTCATGGAACAACCCACCTCAGTGATTTCTCCACAGCAATGTGTCAATCTTTCTACAAATAGAGAGCTCCCCATGGTGTGGCTGAACCGTGACTTCCTCAACCAGTTCCTACTGACACAGATGTATCTCGTTTTTCCTCTTATGCTGTTATATTAGAGAGTTCCCCTGAATAGCCTTGTGCATACATCGTTTGGTCTTTTTACTACTGAAACTATGGGAGCTATCCTTAGAAGTGAATTGCTGAGTCAAACAGTAAATGCTATCTATTGCCAAATTACCCTCGATGGCATCTATACTAATATTGATATTTTGCATTTCCATCAGCAATGCATGAAAGCACCTGTTTCTCCACAGCCTTCCCAAAAGAATACACTGTAAAACTTGAATTTCTACCAATCTGGTAGGTAAAAAATGGTTAACTCAGTGTAATTTTTCTTAGTGGAAATTCACAGAACAAAAATTAACCATTGAAACTGCACAGTTTAGTCCATTTACTATACTGTGCTACCATCACTTCTACCTAGTTTCACAATATTTTCATCACCCCAAAAGGAAAACTCTGTACGTATCCAGCAGTCACTCTTTATTCACTCTTTTATCCCCAAGTCCCACTCACTCCCCTGACAATCACCAATCTACTTTCTGTCTCTAGGGATTTGCCTATTCTGGCTATCTCATATATATGGAATTATATAATATGTGGCATTTTGTGTCTGGCTTTTTTTACACAGATTTCAAGATTTATTCAGAATTGTAGTATGTGTCAGTACTTCATTCTCTTTTAACGACTAAATAAGAACATATACACCACATTATTTTTTCTCCATTCATCTACTGGAGTGGGTTGTCATTGAATACTTGGGTTGTTTCTATCTTTTGACTGTGATAGATAGTGCTACTAGAAAATCCTGGTACAGGTGTTTGTTTCAGCATTTTTAAAGTTAACCTGGATCTGTACCCAGGAGTGGAATCATGAGGTCATACAGAAAATCCTGTTTAACTTTTTGAGGAACGGTTAACTGCTTGCCAGTGCTTTATGCTTTCATATCCCAACCAGAAATGTGTAAGGACTCCAACTATTTCACATCCTCACTAACACTTGTTATTTTTCTCCTTCTCCTTTTCATTTTCCTTCTCCTTCTAATTTCTTTTTTTTTTAATTCTCATTTTTATCCTCATCATCAAAGCCAACCTACTGGGTGTGAAATAGCATGTTATTTTGGTTTTGATTTACATTTCCATAATGATCAATGATGTTGAGCATCTTTTCATGTGTTTGTTTATTGAATATTTGTATATCTTCTTTGCAAAATAACTATTCAAGTCAGTAGTCCATCTTCTTTTTTAAGGTTTTTGGATGTTTATTCTCTTACCCTTAAGAGGATCATTCTCCTCCACAGACAAAACTCCTGACACACCCTCTTTTGTATTTGTTTTATTTGTCTATTTGTTGTGGCGTTGTAAGCATTCTTTATATACTTTAGATGGTAAACCCTTATCAGATATATGACTTGAAAATAGTTTCTGCTATTGTAAAGTTTCACTCTCCTCTGAGTTGATAATGTCCTTTGATACACAGAGCATTTAATTTTGATGAAGCCCATATATATATATATTATTTCTTCTTTTGCTGCTCATTCTTTCAGGGTCATTTCCAAGAATCCACTACCGTGGACTCATAGTTAAAAATCATGAAAATTTATACCATTTTTTTCTAAGATTTTCATACTTTCAGCTCTTCTATTTAGGTCACTGATATATTTTGAGTTGATTTTTACATGAAGTAAGAGTTCAATCTCATTCTACTGCCTATTTATATTCAGTCAATTGATTATAATTTATTAAAGAGATTACTTTTAGCCAATTGAATGTTCTCAGAAACTTATTCTCAGAAACTTATTCAACAGTATAAGGCCACAAAGTTATGAGTTTATTTCAGGATTCTCAAATCTACCCCCTTGGTTTAAATTTGCATCAGTATGCTAATATCATATTGTTTTATATTGCTTGCTTTGTAGCAAGTTTTGAAATCTGGAATTGTGAGCCTTCCATCTTTGTTGTTCTTTTTCAGTATTATTTTGATAACTTTAGGTACCTTGTAATTTCATATGAATTTCAGAATCTACTTTTTCCATATTTGCAAAATAGGCCATTGTGAATTTTGGTAGGGATTTCACTTATCTGTAGATAACTTCAGGGAATTTTGTCATTTCAACAATATTATGTCATCAAATCCATGAACACAGATTTTTTTTCCCCCCATTTTATTTCTGTCTTTAGTTTCCTTCAGAATTGTTTTATAGTTTTCAATATATGGTTTTCATATATTTGATTAAATTTATTTCTAGATGTTTTATTCTTTTCTATACTCTTGTAAATGGGATTGCTTCAACTTCCTTTTTTATTGATCATTTCTGCTATACAGAAATACTATTTTTGTGTACTTGTATGTACCCTGTAACTTTGTTGACTTCATTTATTAATCCCTACAAGTTTTTGGTAGATTCATTGTGATTTTTCTATACATAGGATAATATCATCTGCAAATCAAGATAGGCCAGTTGATAGTCTGGTGATATTTTCAAATTTCAGTTGGAGAAGTAACTATCTAAAGAGATGTAACATCCTGCTAAACTGTCAAGTAAAAGTTTGAAGAAAACACAATTACAGACCTTTAAGATTAAGAGCTGCCCCAAGATTTACTTAAAATTTTAAATCTCAGGTCAATTTTAAAAATTAAAAAAATTTAATTTAAAAAAATTTTTAAAAATTGAAAAAATTAAAATTACAAATATCATATGTGAAACGAATTGCCAGTCCAGGTTCGATGCATGATATAGGGTGCGCGGGGCTGGTGCACCGGGATGACCTGTAGGGATGGGATGGGGAGGGAGGTGGAAGGGGGGTTCTGGAAGGGGAAAACAACATGTACACCCATGCTGGATTCATGTCAATGTATGGAAAAACAAATACAATACTGTAAAGTTAAAAAATGGATAAATAAACTAAATAAAAAAAATAAAAGAGAAGCCAAAAAATAAAAAAAATAAAGTAATTAAAATTACAAATAAAAGAATAAAAACTTTTGTTAAGCAGTTCCTTCCAGATCCAGCTATGCCACAGGTAGCAAATATAAGCTTAAAGTAAAATGCACACAGAAAGTTTACAAAAACTATCCAAAAGGCAGCAAGATTCTGAAGGCAAGTCAATACTTGGAAGTCGTTCAACATTTTTCCAGCATTAGCCGGAGGCTGGCTAAAGTCAGTGCATTGTATAAAGGATAAAACCCTAAAACAAAAGCAAAGAAAACAGTCTTTCTACCCTAAAGAATCAGAGAAAGAATGTAAGGCATTCATAGTTGATAGAAAAATGAGGTTTTAATTTTTAAAAAGAGAGAAGCCTTGATTAGGAACCTCAAATGTTATGTACAAAGTCTTCCCAAACATCCGGGTGACCTCTGAACTACAAATGTACCAAACAAACTCTTGCTGAGAATGAGTTAAGCTTTAGGTTTCCACCTAAGAGAGAGCTTTCAGTTTGGTTTCGGCCAAATTATTGCCTGCTAAGACAAACAAACCAAAATTAACACTCTTCAGAAGAAAAAATATGTAAAACAAAACAGAATTTAGAGTATTCATAACATTCAGAGTATACAGAATACAATCCAAAATTACTTGGAATACACAAACCAACAAACTTTGATCTACCATTAAGGGAAAAGACAATAAAAGGGGACCTACATTAAGATGGCCTTGATGTTATGAAGAAAATCATGATTAGATTGTTTATTCATGATAAAAATTCTGAAAAATAAAACAGAAGGGAACTGATAAAGGGCATCTACCAGACCTCACTGATAACATATTTAATGGTAAAAATGGACAAGTTCCCCATAAAATCAGGAAAACTGGAAAGAAATCTGCTTCTCACCACTTTTCTGGAGGTAACAACTATAAGAAGAAAATAAGAATAAAATGAAGATTATAAGGCAAAAAATAAAACTGTCTCTATTTGCAGATGACAAGACTCTTCATATAGACAATCTTAAGGAAGCCATCAAATTAAAAAATAAATTTAGCAAGATCATAGGACACATAGCACCTTAACTTATAATAATCTATTTTTATATGCTGGCATCACAATATTGGAAATTATATTTTAAAAATCAGAGATAAAAAATTCTTAGAAATGTAGAACTTCTTGAAAGACCTCTAGAAGGGGGCTTGTGGGGCTTTAATATAATCTGGGTAGAGACTTCACCTGTTCACTTTATCACTAGTTTAAAAACTGTACATAGATATGATACATATGTTTCACAGGAAGAGTAGAGTGTTTATAAAACCTTCCTAGCATAGGGTAAATTATCCTTCCTTCTGGGTAAAATCCCATTAAGTACTATTCTAAATGAATATTTCATCAGGATAATAGTATCACCTTAGTAGACTCAAAGAATGTACCTGTACTCCAGCAAAGTTACTTAAATCTGTAACTTTCCACATTCAGATAGATTTTCTCACTTATAAATAAGTCAGCTCATGTCTTCTTCCTGCTCAAAACCCTCTAATGGGTTTATATTCATTTCAGAGTAAAATCTAAATTTTACCATGCCCAACATGATCCACTGCACACCTCCATGATCTGCTCCAGAGCACTTCTGTTTCCCTCCATGCACTTCTCTGCTCATTCCAGTTTTATTGCTAGTCTTTGAAAAATATTTCCACTCATATACTCCTATTTTTTTGAACTGGAAATCTCTTAGATTATTAATCTACTTTCAGATGTCTGCTCAAATTTCACTCCCTCAGAGACTCCTGCCTTGTCATGCTCTTAAAATAGCAACTTCTCAGTTTCTAGTATCTAAACTGCTCCTTTTTTTCCCATTGGAGAAGGAAATGGTAACCCACTCCAGTACTCTTGCCTGGAAAATTCCATGGATGGAGAAGCCTGGTAGGCTATAGTCCATGGGGTCTCCAAGAGTCAGAGACAACTGAGTGACTTCACTTTTTTTCTCTGATAAAACTATGACCCTTACAACATTTTATATATATTTTAAATACATTTATATGAATATTATATATTTATGTGAATATCATATAGTTATATTATATTATATAGCTATATAATATATATGTATTCTTAATTAGATGCCTCTCCTAACAAACTGTAAATTAAGTACCACTAAATTCTATAGGGACACAAACACGGTTTCATTTGTTGCTATAACTTCAATGCCTAAGACTACCACCTACAGGGTTTACCATCAATAAAGGGTCACTGAAACAGTGAAGTAAGGACAGTTTGCATCACTCTGCACAGACCTTCCATTAAGTTTCTTTTATTAAACGTGATTAAATTCATTAATCTCAGATAATTTTAAAGCTCATAAGGTTAATTAACAGTCAACCCTGTGAAAGATCAGTGTTCCCCGTGCCTCATGTTGTCATGTTAGCTCACTTTCAGAGGATCTCCTTCATGACTTGTAAGAGTTTCACCCCTATGCAGACTATCACTCAAAGATAAAATTGTTTACAATGTATCACTGGAGTTTTACAATGTGCCTTAATAGTAACAAATACCACTTTTCCCAAGGGAGATGTAGTTTCTTTATGTAAACATTAGGAGTTATTTCTGGCCAGATTCACTCATTCTAAAAATTACAGGATGTGCAAGTTAAAAATATTCCCTTTGCTGTTGCTACAGTGTGATTACATGAAATTGCCAACGGTCATCATAATAACATCCAACTTCATCAATTTTCCTGAGTAATTTTATAATTTAGTTAGCTTTTATTGCATTTCATCACAGTTCTGCATTACTGCATAAATTCCTTAAGGCATTTCACACATTAATAGTTATTTCACCCCAAATTTTAACCTTGAATATCACTTTATTTGGGTCGCTGTGAAAATGGAATCCATCTGTATATTGACATGACTTTGACAGAAAACAAGTGGTTGCCAAACATTCTGTAGAATTCCACTTAGTGCCAATTTGGTTTTGGCAAATATTAATGGAAAATAAAGCACTAATGAACCTTTTTGCCTAGAATAATATTTGATGTTTATATCGTTTCTCTCATCAAAAGACATAAGACATGCAACAAGTGAAAATCCCGTTAACCTTAAAAAAAATCCTTGTGAGAAATGTAGAGTTCATCTATTTCTGCTTCAGTTTCATGCACTTTATGTTCTACTTTCTCAGAGACAGAGATAAAGCTTTTAAATAATGACACATACAAAAGTGAAAAGGAAGTTGTCCCTTATTCACAGAAAAATTATTTAAACCAGATATGCTTAAATGTTGGATTCAAATTAAATTTTGATAGGGTTCTTTAGAGCATTTCACGCATGAAGACAGATGTTAATAATTACATAATTTTTCAAATGTGTTATAAATTGATTAAATCTAATATTGGTTAGGAAGCACTTTGTTACATGGTATATTACAGTTCCTTGACTATGTCTCAGATGATATATTTTCACGAGTGGCAATTTTATTAGTTCATTCACTCAGTGCTTTAAAATGTTCCTAAATAAAAACTTCGAGTCAAAATAAATCTTGGAACTTGGATTCTTCTGCTCCTACTGCCTCCTGAGTTGCCAGTTGTTGACTTCCTCTTCTTTCTACCTCAAGGCAGAATCCAACACTTCCCCCTCCACCCTCCCCTTCCTCCATTCCCCAAATTTCCTCTATACTGCAGTGATTCTCCACATGTGATCCATAGACCGATGGCATCATTGGCCCAATATTAACTGGGGCACAGTGTATAAGTGCAAAACGTCAAGCCCTGCATCAGACCTAGTGCATCAGAATCTCTGGGACAAGAGTTCAACAATCAGTGTTTTGGGCTGTGAATGATGCTGCTATTGTGTGAGTCACTATTTTATATATCGTACTAACCATGCCCATGAAAGTCTTATGTTATAGGCTTAGACTCATTTTTCTCAAGATAAATAGTGTATATGGCATTTTATCTGTTGCAGTGCTTAATGTAGCTATATCCCTTATTTCTGAGGACTACTCTTAGGATGTAACATTAAATTAAGCTTGAAAAAGACAAAAGAAATGAGATATGCCCAGAACAACAGGCTTTTTGAGGATGGACAAACTGCAAAAGCCCATGACATGAAAAGTATGTTGTATGTAAGTAACTTAAAGTGGACAATAATCATTCAGCTTAGTGGACACATGGAAAGGATGAGAGAAATGACAGAAAATAGGAGACAAATCTGGCTTCTTTCATTTAGAAAAACATGTGAAATTAAGATGTATTATGTGAATTGATAATTTTTCCTCCTTATTACTTAATTTTAGTCTAGTATGTCAATGTGGTACAGTTTCTTTAAACATTCAAAGTAAAATGTTTAGATTTTATTGTAAAAAAAAAATGAGAAAAGCCTTTGTGGGCAAAAAGCACTGGAAAGACATAATCTACTGGTGTCTGTAACAGATAAAGATGTTTGCTTGTACCATTACTAGTATATTTTTGAAAGGTCTAGTAATGTGACATGGCATGAAAGGAAAAATAAGTGTGTTTAATAAAATATAAAATACAAAATTAGCTAACACCTCCATCACAACACATAATTACCATTTCTTTTTTCTTTTCTTTTTGTTTTTTGAGATGAGAATGTTTCAGGTCTACTCTCAGAAATTTTCAAGTTCACAGCACAATTCTGTTCATTATAACCACAAAGCTATTCATTAGATCCCCAGAACATATTTATCTTCTAATTGAAAGTTTGTATCCTTCAAATTAATATATATAAGTGTGTCAAATCAATATATTATACACATTAAACATACAATATTTCATGTCAATTATATCTCAATAAAGGTAATAAGTACAAAATTCATTTCATATTCTTAAAACTTGGAAAATGTTTAAAAACTCAAAGAAGAGCATCTACAATCAGTAATAGGAAGTAGAAATAGCAACACTACTATTGTAGTTAGTGTTAGATAGTCCTAGCTTCTGATTGAGTAGCATCATTTATATAATAAGTCTTTCTTAAAGTTACTTAGTTTCAGTGGGCACCAGTGTTTGGACCTGTAGAACAGGAGAAAATAGTATATTTTTCCAAGTCCTCACTTAAGATTAAAATAATAGTAAGGCCCACAGCTAACATCATACTCAGTAGTGAAAACCTTAAAGCATTTTTTCTAAGCTCAGGAATAATACAAGGATGCTAACTATTCACTTTTATTCAAATAATACTGGAAGTCCTAGCCTGAGCAATTAGGCTAGGAAAATAAATAAAAGGCATCTGAATTGGAAAGGAAAGAGTAAAACTGTCACTATTTGTAGGTGACATATTATATATAGAAAACCCAAAGAGTGTAAAAAAATATATAAGAACGATAAATGAATTTAGTAAAGTTTCAGGACACAATAGCAATATGCAGAAATGTGTTTCATTTATATACATCAATAACTAACAGAAATAGAAATAAAGAAAATAATCCTATTTACAATTGATCAAAAAGAAGCAAACATGGGAATAAATTAACTAAGGAGGTGAAAGAGCTATACAGTGAAAACTTTAAGACGTTCATGAAAGGTATTTAAAAATAAATAACTGGAAAGAAATTCCATGTTCATGAACTAAAAGGATTAATATTGTTGAAATGTCTATATTACTCAAAGCAATCCACAGTTTCATTGCAGACCTTATCAAAATTCCAGTGGCATTTTTCACAGAAATAGAACAAACAGTCCTAAAATTTGTATGGAATCACAAAAGACTGGGAATAGCCAAAGAAAGCTTGAGAAAGAGCAAAGCTGGAGGATATTACAAAGGTACACTAACTAAAACATTACAGTATTGGCATAAAAACAGACACATAGATTAACAGAACAGAGTAGAGTCCAGAAATAAATCCACATAACTATGTCAACTTACAAAAAAGGAGCTAAAAGTACACAATGAGGAAGAGACAATCTCTTCAACAGTGTTAGAAAAACTAGACAGCCACATGCAAAAGAAGAAAATTCAACCACTATCTTATTTCAGACACTTCCCTGGTGGCTCAGGTGGTAAAGAGTTCACCTGCCAATGCAGGAGACACAGGTTTAACCCCTGGGTAAGGAAGATTCCCTGGAGAAGGAGATGGCAACCCATTCCAGTATTCTTGCCTGAGAAATCCCATGGACAGAGGAGCCTGGCAGGCTATAGTCCATGGGGTCACAAAGAATCGTATACAACTTAGCAACTAAACAACAACAACAACATACTATGCCATATACAAAATTTAACTTAAAATGTATTAGAGACTTGAGTGTAAGAACTGAAACCATAAGACATCTAGAAGAAAACATAAGTGGTAAGCTCTTTGACATCAGTCTTGGAAATGTTTTGGATTTTTTTGGATTTGACATCAAAAGCAAAGGCAACAAAAGCAAAAGTAAACAAATGGGACTACATCAAAGTGAAACACCTCTGTATAGCAAAGAAAACCATCAACAAAGTAAAAAGGCAACCTACTGAATTTGAGAAAATATCTAGAAATAATATATCTTATAAGGAGTTAATATCCAAAATATATAAATAACATACAACTCAATAGTGAGAACAGTCAATTTGATTTAAAAAAGGCAGAGCATCTTAATACATATTTCTCCAAAGACGATATACAGATGGCCAACAGGTGTATGAAAAAATGCTCAGCATCACTAATCAACAAGGAAATACAAATCAAAACCACAGAGATAATCATCTCACACCCGTTAAAAAAGCTATTATCAAAAACAAGTGCTGGCGAGGATGTAGACAAAAGAGAACACTTGTAAAGTGTTGATGGGAATACAAATTTGGTATAGCCACGATGGAAAACTAAGTGAAAGTTCCTCAAAACTTACAAACTGAACTACCATATGATATAGCAATTTCACTTTGGGGTATTTACCTGAAGAAAACAAAAGCACTAACTCAAAAAGATTATGAACCCCCATGCAGCATAATTAACAATATCCAGAATACAGAAACAATCTAAGTGTTCATTGAGGGATGAATGAATAAAGATGTGAAATGTGTGTGAATCTGTGTATGTGTGTGTGTGTAAACACAATGGAATAATGCCATGAAAAATAATAAAATCTTGCCATTTAAAATAACATGGATAGACTTTCAGGACATTATGATAAGTAAAGATTACACAGAAAAGACAAATACTGTATGATCTCACTTACATGGGGAATCTAAGACAATAAAAGGAAAAATTCAAGCTTATAGAGAACAGACTAGTGGTTGACAGATGTGAGCAGCGAAGATGGACAAAATATGTGAAGGAATTAAAAATGTATAAACTTCCAAGTATAAAATAAATAAATCATAGGGCTGCGATATACATCATGGTGACTATTGTTAATAATACTGTGTTACATATGTGAAAGTTGCTAAAAGAAAGCAGACCTTAAAAGTTCTCATCACAAGAAAAAAATTTCCCTAACTATGGAAGCATGGTGACAGATGCTAATTAGACTTAAATTGCCATGATTATTTTGCAGTATACAGAAATATCAAATCATTATATTACAAGCTTGAAACTAATATAATGTTATATGCCAATCTTACCTAAAAACTGATATTTCAAGTAAAGATCTTATTAGAGAACAATTATCTTCAATTTAGCTATCAACATCCCTCATAGGAGAAGGCAATGGCACCCCACTCCAATACTCTTGCCTGGGAAACCCCATGGACGGAGGAGCCTGGTAGGCTGCAGCCCATGAGGTTGAGAGTTGGACACGACTGAGCGACTTCACTTTCACTTTTCACTTTCATGCACTGGAGGAGGAAATGGCAACCCACTCCAGTATTCTTGCCTGGAGAATCCCAAGGACGGAGGAGCCTGGTAGGCTGCCGTCTATGGGGTCGCACAGAGTCGCACACGACTGAAGCGACTTAACAGCAGCAGCAGCAGCAGCATCCTCCATAGGGTCTCAACAATGAAAAATATGTGAACAAATGTGTACATGTACCTTTATTTTCCTATATAATAGCAACAACAAATTAAAAATAGAATAGAAAAACATATAAACAACCTAAGAAGGAAAGCTATCATTTAATAAGAAAATTCAAGCATTAACTGTGAATTTATCAAAGCATTTTAAACAGTAGAAGAAAAGAGTGCTAGTGCTCGTGTTAGTCACTCAGTCATGTTCAACTCTTTGTGATCCCATGGACTGTAGCCCACCAGGCTCCTCTGTCCATGGAATTCTCCAGGCAAGACTACTGGGGTGGGCAGTCATTCCCTTCTGCAGAGGATCTTCCCGACCCAGGAACATAACCTGGGTCTCCTGTATTGCAAGCATATTGTTTACCGTCTGAGCTACCAGGGAAGCCCAGAAGAAAATATTCCACTACATATTCTAAGCATGTATCAGTCTCTGAACAGGTTGTCCTTTTTCATATCAAAAACATTTTTTAATTAAAGTTCAAAAGATTTTTAAAATGCTAACTTTGTTTATGACCTTGGGATAAAAATGCATTTGGATAGAAACAAAATGCAAAAATAAAGGAAAATAAATATCATCATATTAATGTTTAAAAATTCCACGAGTCACAGAGATTTCTCAAATGTATTTTTAATTTATATATGGTAAAATTTACTCTTTTTGAGACATAGTTCCAGGAGTATTGGCAAGTGATAAAGTCTTATAAACAAACACCACGACTGAGATAGAGAAGTTAGATCAACTCTCAGATATATCCCCTTATGGTCCCTGGTAGCCAGACCCTTTCCTCTCGTCTACCCCCTGACTATCAATAATATTTGTTCATATAACCTCTTCCAGAATGTCATATAAATAGAAGCATCCAATGTGAAGACTTTAGAGTTTTGCTTCTTACACTTAACACATTTGCAATTCAGACACATCGTTCCATGAATCAACAGTTTGTTGCTTTCTGTTGCTTAATAAATAAATCCCATTGTAGGGATTTAGTAGGATTTCTTTATCCAAACACCACTGAAAGAGCATCTGGGTTGTTTCCAGGTTTGGAGCTGTTACAAACGTTCACATACAGGTTTACATGTAAATATCAGTTTTCATTTCTCTGTGTCTCCTGCATTGCAGGCGGATTCTTTACCAGCTGAGCCACCAGGGAAGCCCAAGTATACTGGAGTGGGTAGCCTATCCCTTCTTCAGCAGTCTTCCTGACCCAGGAATCAAATTGGAGTCTCCATCATTGCAGGTGGATTCTTTACCAATGAGCTATCAGGGAAGCCTCATTTCTCTTTAGTAAGTATCTTTGTGTGAGATAACTGGGTCATACAATAAGTGATGCTTCACTTTATAAGAAACCACAACTCTTCTTCAAAGTGGTTGTACCATTTCACATATAGGCAATGTGTGAGTTCTAATTGCCTCATATCTATGTTAGCACCAGACATTCTCAGATTGTTTGCTTCTTTGTTTTTTAACACAGCCATTTTAATAGGTATAAAATGGCATCTCATTTATGGCTTTAATTTTGAATCCTAAAATAACTAAAAATAAATATCTTTTAATGTGTGTAACTGTTATCTCTATATATTTTGGTTAAGTATTTTCTTAGCATTTTTCTCTATTTTTTAAAAAAATTGATTTGTTTTTGTCATTATTGAGTTTTCAGAATTCATTATATAGTCTAGATACAAATCCTTTATCTATTATTTTCAAATATTTTCTCTAGTCTATGACTGTCCATTCTGTTAACTTTGCCTGTCAAAGTTGAGAGTTTCAAAATTGTGTGTATCATTTTCTTTAAATGGGCTATGCCTTTGGTATTGTACTAACAAATCTTCACCTCATGCAAGCTCACAAAGATTTTTCTTCAAACACTTCTAGTGGTGATGTCAAAAGGTACAACCACTTTGGAAAAGAGGTTAACAGTTTTTTTTTGGAAAAGAGGTGAACAGTAAAACATACTCCTGTCATAAGATCCAGAAATGAGACTCTTAGTTACCTAAGAGAAATGAAAGCACATATTCATATGTCCATTAAATGTGAATCAATATACAAATCATTATCTGTCCATACGTGGAACAACAGTTACCAATAAAAAGAACTTACTGACATATAACAAATGTTTCTCAAAGTAATCATACTAAGTGAAAAAAGCCAGATAAAAGAAATTCATACATTAGTACTTTATTAATATAATATTCTAGAAAATGCAAATCAATCTATAGTGACAGGAAACAAAGCAATATTTTGTCTGAAGAATGGGTAGTGTTGGGAAGAGAAATTGGGCTAAAAAGTGATACAAATAGATTTTGGAGATTTTGCATATGTTTATTATCTAAATTTGGTGATGAGCACGTGGATGTATACATATGTCAATACTTATCAACCTGTACATTTTAGATATATTTAGGATATTTTGTGTCAGTTATACTTCATTGACACTTTTAAAACATCCACGCAACTGACATGACAAAACAATAGAAAATCCTCAATTAATGGATTACAAATACTAAGCTATCTGGGCTTTAACATACGGGTAGGAAAATAATTTCGGAAAGTACAAAGACATCTGAGAAATTAAGAGACGTAACTACAAATCTTCAGCTTTTACATCTATCCTTTATGTCATCATAATCATAATAAATATCTATGAAATAAATATTTAATTCTTACATCCAGCTTGATTAAAAACAAGATGTTTAACATACCTTTTGGAAAGTTATAAAATGAGTATTTACTTATAACTATTTTCCATCAATTTATTCCATGTAGAAAAATTATAATACTTTGCAACTTTCCATGTATATAGCTGTACAAGTTAAGATTTATTTTCTTATTTCCTCAATCCTAATCTAGAAATACACATTTTGGGAAGAACTAAAGAATGTCTCAGGTGTGTATTTGTATTTGAAAGAATGCCTGAATCTTGAAGTAGATTTTAGTTTGTGGTAAAAAGCAAAATTAGAATGGAATTTGTTTTTTAGTATGATTCCTCTTGAGAAAATATTGTCTGATAAATAATAAGCCATGTTTTATCTCTTGGCAAAAACAAAGATTTATACAAGATACCTGGGGATATTTGTGATACATCATGTCAAAATTAATATAACTAGAGACAATCACCTTTTCCCACAGATCTCTTAGGGGTATTCTGTTTCATACTCCTTTGGTTTTTAGTGGTGTAGCATCTGAATAAACATCCATACCAAGCTTTAAAATAAGCATGCTTAGTCCATCAGTGTGCCTCTAAATGTACTAAATGCTCGTGCCTATTACTGTTGTTGCCTCCCTAGTAATCAAGGCAACAGTTGACTTGCTCAGGGAAAACAAGTGTCAACTCTGTCTCAGTAGTCAGAGTGGCGGTTTGGGACAGAACCACTCTGAGGGGAAAAAATTTGGACAGAAAGCAGTAGTCCAAGAGCTAAACATTTTGTTTCTCTGTGCATCCTTTGCATGGTATCAGGGCCACTCCCATGTATCTTCTCCGTATTATGTTCTATCCGTATTATAAAAACATCCTCTTGTGGACTAAGAATGTTCACTTCTGATGATGATGAACCATTCTTAAGCTTACTAATCAGGGTCTAGATCTTTCTCAGACTCAGTTGGCATGACATGTTGAGTTGTAATGTTTTCCTTGCTTTCCCAGCACTATTAACATACTTGCTAACATGTTAACATATTTTAGACTTTCCCTAATTCTCCTTATACTTAATACCTATTCACACTTCCAATCATCAAAAAAAAAAAAACTTGTCCTTTGAGTATCAAATAGATTTTTAATATTTTGATGTTGTTTTCAGAGCCTCTGGTTTTCAATTTGTTTTTCAAATATTATGTTCCCAATGTTATGCCTTTCATTGATTTTATTATTATTGGTCAATGTTTTATAATGTCCATCATTAATTTTCTATCATTATCCATCTTACTCTGGGTCATTTGAGCCGAACAAGTGATAGCAAGGGAGTGTGGATGAAGGCAATATTTTCCAAAAATGCATTCATGCCTCACTTTTTAATATATTATTTATTAAGAGTGAGAATCCATTTAAATGACAATATTTAGAGTACAAAATTTTAAACCCTTGGCTTAACTTTCAAGTGGAATTTACAGTATTTTTTTCAACCTTTGAGTCCCCTTGAGACACTCTCTATGGACTTGTAGGTGGTGTACATGTTAACTATTATCTCAGTCATTCTCCATAACAAACTGCCACAAAATATGAGTGGGAAATGATAATGTATTTCTCACTCCCACATCTAAGGGTTGACTGCGGAGCCAGTGCTCCACGTGTTTCGTTCTAGGTCCAAGGATGGAAGGACAGAGTCTGTTCAAGGCATGGTTTCCTGTGACAATGGCAAACATGTAAGACAGTAAGGGAAATAAATAGCACAAGCACATTGTAGAGTTCTGTTTGGATTGTATCCACTGGCTAAAGAAAGCTACGTGGCCAAGCTCAAAGTCAAGAGGTGAGGAAGTATACTCTTGCTATGGAGGGAATGATATCAGGAGCTAAGTGGTGACTATTTGCTGAAAAATAGTCTACCACACCAGGAGAGGACTTGTAAACCCTTTTCAAAAGTTGAAAGTTTAAAGAAGTAAGATAGTTAACTAGGCTGGCATTAGTAGTTCAGTGAGAAAGACACACTGATTTATTTTCCCATAAAGATGTAGTTACATATGGAGATTAGAATCAATTTTTAAATTACATTATGGGTTAAGTGTATTTGGAAACTGGCCTGAAACCAAACCATCATGAATAGCATTATTTATGTGTTCCAAGTCATGAAAGTTCAACCTTTCAACACATTTTAGGGGAAAAATAGTAATTTGGGGATAGAGAGCAACACTGGTATACTTTTCCATACTTTCCACAGAACACCTAGAATTTTATTTTTGATTGAGATGACAGAAACTTAGAAGAGGATGTGAGTTTAATTAGACGTGCATTTCCAGAAGGTCTGCACAGAAACACAGCCCACGGCACACACCATTTTCTGATACATTAGCAGAAGGTTGCTTTAGAGTATCCTATGTATTTTCTTTTGTTAGATTTGCATATTTAACATTACCTCTGTTAAAATATGGCCAAATTTTAAAACTACTATTCATCTCTTTATGTTATATGATAGATTTTAAAAAAGTGGTGGTGGTTTAGTCTCTAAGCCATGTCCAATTCTTTTGTGATTCCATGGACTGTAGCCCACCAGAATCCTCTGTCCATGGGATTTCCCAGACAAGAACACTGGAGTGTGTTACCATTTCCTTCTCCAGGGGATATTCCCGATTCAGGGATTGAACATGTATCTCCTTCTATGCAGTCAGTCTGCACTACAGGTGGATTCTTTACCGACTGAGACACAAGGGAAGCCCTTAACAAAATGTGCTGTGCTGTGCTGTGCCAAGTCACTTCAGTCATGTCCAACCCCATGGGCTGGAGCCCGTCAGGCTCCTCCATCCATAGGATTCTCCAGGCAAGAATACTGGAGTGGGTTGCCATATCCTCCTCCAGGGGGTCTTCCTGACCCAGGAATCAAAACTGCATCTCTTGTACCTACTGCATTGGCAGGTGGGTCCTTTACCACTAGTGCCACCTGGGAAGTCCTTAACAAAATGAACAGTGGTAAATATAACCTTAAAAAATGCTGAAGCAGGATATGCAACCTTATACTGATATTTGCTTATCTCACTTTCTCCCTCGGAGGCATTCAGGGGACTTGATAGCACAGTTGTCAAAGAACAGGTAGGTGGTGCTATGAGGAAAACACACAGGCTGTGCATACATAACACACACAACATGATAAGCTCTAAAATATCTGAGGGTCCTAAACTCCCTTGATATTTAATCAGGCTCTAGAATCTATATGAACTAATCTATTTCTTAGAAATTCCATTTTTCCATGCTTATTATTAAGACAATAAAATCAATATGATTTTGAATACTCAAAATCTTAGATAATCTAATTAATATCCAATAATCTAATTAATTATTGATTAATAGTGTTAATAATATAATCAACATATTTTATTGAGTTATAATTGACATGTAACCCATTAGTCTCAGGTATAGAATATAGTGATCTGACATTTGTAAAATATTACAAAATGACTACTACAATAACTCTAGTTAATATCCATAAAATATGTATTTATTTATACAACTCGTCCTTTCAGTGGAGAAGGCAATGGCACCCCACTCCAGTACTCTTGCCTGGAAAATCCCATGGACAGAGGAGCCTGGTAGGCTGCAGTCCATGGGGTCGCTAAGAGTCGGACACAACTGAGCGATTTCACTTTCACTTTTCCCTTTCATGCACTGGAGAAGGAAATGGCAACCCACTCCAGGATTCTTGCCTGGAGAATCCCAAGGACGGCAGAGCCTGCTGGGCTGCCGTCTATGGGGTCGCACAGAGTCGGACACGACTGAAACGACTTAGCAGCAGCAGCAGCAGCAGTCCTTTCAGATTCTCTAATAGAAGTAGGGAGTTTATTCCCCCTATAACAAAAAATCAATTTGTGTTTATTATTTATTACTTATATATCTTCAAGCAGATTACACTAATTCCAATATTAACATCCCTGACCCAATAAATGTCTAAAATTGTATTCTAACTTTCATCACCAGATTTATTTTGTTATTATTCAAAATGAAATATCACAAAGTAACATATCTTATAAACAGTCCATGGCATATATAAAGGCAGAATTCTATGGAATTTGTCTTGGTATTTGATTCAGGATAAGTTGATTTAAGATACTTTGGCACAAACTGTCGAAATATTTTGCATTACTTGGTCCATAACATACTTTTATAATTCTAGCACATTTACAGCTATGGAATACAATAATCAAGACATAAAAATACATCAGTCTTCTTGGGATATCTGATTAATCTGTGAACTATACCAGCGGGCACCACATCTCTACCCCACCCTAAGTTCTCTAGTGTCAGCCTTTGGGGATCTCTCAAACAAAGCAGTTGTTTTTTATGTGGCTGTCAATCATAACAGTAAGTTGCAAACTAAAATGTACTATCTTGCAAATGGAAACAAAAATCTGTTGGTCTGCTACAGTTTTATAAATCTAGGTTTAGGAAAATCTTACACTGGTTAATATGGACTAGTTTTCAGGTCACATGTCAATTTGATATCTTCCTGTAAATTCGCAGTTGTGGAACATAGGAGACTTGTTTTAGATACAGGCAAAACTGAAAATATATATCTTTTTCCCCATGTCCCTAACTCTTAGCTGCTGGATGTCAAATGTAAACTATATCAAGGACCAATTAAGATGACGGAGAACTTTAATCCTGGTTCCAGAAGATTGAGCCTCTGTTCTGAATCAAGGATCTGTTTTCATTGATATTAGTATCTGATATCTGCAAAATCTAAATTCCCCAACTGCTGCTAATTTGTCCTCTGGTTTAGGAGATTTCATCTTTTTTTGGTGGAGATGAGGGGAAATAAATCCTTAGGGGCTGATTCAGGTTTTTCACTCCCCTATAGAATCTTTATTTGTCTTTGTATTACATACATACACCCTCAAACACATGTGTGTATTACATATATACACCCCCCAACACATATGTGTGTGTGTGTGTGTGTGTATATATGTCATACACACATACATATATATGTTCTGAGCAGAAGCAGCTCAGACCCTACACATATATATTTATGGTGTGTATATATATATATATATATATATATATATATATATATATATATGTTTCATATTCCTCCTTACCTAAAAATGCATTTATATTACAGTCATATCATGGGGATAGTTTATTGTCACCTACTTCTTCACCTCAATGTAAGAATGTACATATCAGACAAAAACATACAAGCACATTGTTGTATACTTCTAATCCATTTGAAAAGTACTTTTTATTTACATATATTGAGTAGGAATGGAAACAAACAATTTTCTCTATTGATAGAAATGGGAAACTTGCTGATATTTGAAAGACATTTTATATTACCAAAAATGAATATTATATCATATTTAGATATTTTGGAATTATCTTTCAACTTTCATGTGTCCGTTACTCATAGCTGGGTAGCATTTATCATGCATGATTACTAAGACACAAAACCTGGAGAAGGGGTGGTACATTTGAATTAGATTCACTAGATTTATCTAAATTCTCAGAAAATAAAATCTCAAGTCTGTCAAACAAGACAAAGTTTCTCTGTCATATAAATTAAGTCAGATATCACTCATCTTGGGCCAGTAATCTCAACTCCTTAAAAAAGGATTTCTTAGTTGATACATATCCAGTTACATCTTATTGGTAGAACTTTAGTCACCTGGTCATTTATAGTTGCAAGTGAAAAGTGAAAGTCACTTAGTTAGTGTCTGCCTCTTTGTGACCCCATGAACTATACAGTCCATGGAATTCTCCAGGCCAGAATACTGGAAAAGGTAGCCTTTCCCTTCTCCAGGGGATCTTCCCAATCCAGGGATTGAACTCAGGTCTTCCACATTGCAGGAGGATTCTTTACCAGCTGAGCCACAAGAGAAGCCCAAGTATACTGGAGTGGGTAGCCTACGCCTTCTCCAGCGGATCTTCCAAACCCAGGAATCAAATTGGGGTCTCCTGCATTGCAGGCGGATTCTTTACCAATTGAGCTATCAGAGAAATCCAGTAACCTGGAAAATGTTGTATTTATTCTGAGTACCAAAATAAAAACTTCTGAAAGAAGTACTTACGACACTCCAAAGAATAAAAATATAAAATCTATGAGGGCTCAGCTTGGGCAGAACAACACAAAAATAAAAGCAGACAATAAATAATATAAAAAGAATAAAAATACTTTATTGATTACTTAAGTACATCTGCATGCCTACCAGGCACCAGCAAATTCTAGGCACTGAGATTCCTAAGTGAAAGCACACACACGTATACAATCTCTGCCTTCACATGGCTTACATTTTAGTGGATGAAGACAGCTGTTTTGCTTATGTGTTTCTTTTGTTTTCCTGTACTTCCAAGTGTTGTGCTGTGGTCAGTCGCTCAGTGGTGTCCAACTCTTTGTGACCCCATAGACCATAGCTCTCCAGGCCCCTCTGTCCATGGAATTTTCCAGGCAAGAATACTGGAATGGGCTGCCATTTCCTATTCCAATACTTTCATAGGTAGACCTACTTTACTAAAATTGAGTAATCATCCTGACTTTCTTCTGAGAAGCCTCCTGGTGCCTAAGACTCCAGGTGGTTTTGTAGTGATGAAGTGGTATGCATTTCCAATGCTTTGGCAATAAAGCATTCAACTCCACATTCCCATTGTGTTAATGGTATCGTCCTCTTGCTTACACATCTGTGTCTGTACTTTGTAGAAAAACAAACCACCAATTACTATCTCCACAAACTGATCTATACCTTCCTTCATCATTAGAAAAACAAATACTAACAACAAAAAACTCCAAGAAACCTAGGATTTTTATTTTCTAATTATTTTTTCCACCAACAGATGGGACATTTGCAACATATTATCCCCTCCCTCATAATCTATTCTATACTAGATCCTGAGTTTTGTTGTGATGGATTTATCTGTTTAATTTCAGCCTATGACTGTATTTTCTCTTTTGTGTGTTTATTCAATTTCAGGAATACTTATTAAGCACCAATATAATAAGATTTTTCCACCAATTTTGAACCTTCTGTGAATCCATTGTTATCTTGCACCTTTGTTGTTGTTCAGCCATTAAGTCATGTCCAAATCTTTACAATCCCATGGACTATAACCCATCAGGCTCCCTCTGTCCATGGGATTTTCCAGGCAAGAATACTGGAGTGGGTTGCCATTTCCTTCTCCAAGAGATCTTTCCAGATCAGAACCTGTGCCTCTTGCTTTGGAAGCTGGATTCTTTACCACTGAGACACCAGGGAAACACATCCGGAAATTTAATTGCATTTAAAAATAGTTACAGCTCAGAAAAACAGCTTTATGGCAACATGAAACTAAATATGAAGGGGTTTCAGAGTCAAAGAGCCTACTACACAGGGGCTGAAGTGTTTACAAAGATGCTATACCTTTTTTATCTCCACCACTTGTTTAAGGCATTTGAAAGAAAACATGGGCCACCTTATATTCTCTGATAGAGAATTCTGGTGACAAAATAATTGGTGAACATGCTTTTAGCAGAAAAATAGGGGGATAAGATTTCCTGGCTAAAATGTAATATAGCTTTTCAAGAGCAAGGAGGATAATTATATATGTTTCTCTCTGTGTGTATACATACAACATAATGCATTGTGTCATGCATTGTGAATATATGCATGACAAAGTAGGTAGAAGAAAGGGTAAAATCAGATTTGTATCCATTAACTTGTAGGCATATCCATTATACATTAAGTTGCTGTTGCTATATTGCTAAGTAAGCTTTAGATTTGTTCATTTAGTATGATTATATTTATGTAAAAACAAAAAGTTAAAATCCAAATGTATCTCTGTACATATACACATATATATTGTGGAAACACGGAGAATTTGGTAAGAGTGTGAAAGAATGGACACATTTCCTAACGCATTAACAATTAAGAGCACCATGTGAAAAACATTTAAGTGTTGTAATTTATGAACTGCATTTTTTCCTTTTTGATGCCCTGTGAAACTAGTAAAAATATAACATTTTCAATTAGCATTCAACTGCTTTTTATTTTATTTGCAGAATATGATAGAAAACCATTCAAAGGTATAACTACTTGAGTTCTGGTATACATTTGGGATTAAATATGTTTAAAACATATTTTTCATATTTTCAATTTGACAAAATATACTCAAAAAATTCTCAGGTAGTTCCTTCTGTGTTTCAGTTTTAGCTTGCTGCATTTGGCAATATTTTTAGAGGAATATTAATATGTATAAAATTTATATTTGTATAAAGTAAGTCACCCATTCACCATAAATAATATTATGCCATGCATTTTAAATTCAATTTCAGATATTCAGCTAGCTCTAACTGCCAAGATAATGCTACAATCAGGCTTATTTCTGAGTTAGTAATGTGGTCCTTAGTTATAATATGCAACTTGAAAAGACTGATCCCCAAACTATCAGTCCTCACCAAGTTTTAAATTGCTACTTTAATTGGAGCAGAAAGAATTAACTTTCTGCCAGATATGTTAATATGTGCCTATGAGAAACTCTATTAACTTACTTCATATTTTAAATGTATTCCAGTGATCGCTTATCATCTTGTAGGTTCATACCAGGCATCTGCCCAGTTGGCTGAGGGCTTCATGAAGAACTACGCTCAACAGCAGTTGGCAGTGAGTAGCCACCGCCACTGTTGCATAGATAACACACACACACATTCACAATCCCCTCCAATATGCCCTTACTATAATTCAGCATTTGTGGGACATCTCAAAAGGCATCTTTGCCTTTCATTTCCCCATTTATACTTGAGTTTCTCTGCATATACAATCTCATTTCCACCAAATTCTGCATGAAGATCTGCGTAGTTTTCAAACAAGGAAGTAAACAGTCTTAAGGCCTTTCGATGTCTTTCACATCATCCATTAATAGCTGCATTTACCCACAATGGACCGTCAGTGCAACAAGGTTTTTCTTCAGCGTTATCGAGATACCACTGACATAAAACGCTGTCAATTTAAAGTGTACAACTTAAAAATTTTACATATTTATGTGAGTGTATTACCAGCTTGTGTACGTGTGGTGAGACCTTTTAAGACTTACTCTCTTGACGACTTACTAACATACGGTACAGTATTAACAATAGTCACCATGCTGCATATTACTCATAACTGGAAGTCTGTACCTTACCCTTTGACAGCCTTCCCCCATTTTCCTCTCTTCCTCCATCCCTCCACCGGCAACCATGAATCTTCTGTTTCTTAAAGTTTTTTGCATTCTACATGTAAGTGAGTTCACATAATATTGTTTTTTGTTTTCTGACATATTTCAGGTTAAGCCACGCACACGTCTCAGCTTTTCATTTTGAAACAGCCCTAGTGTTTCGCACAGGTCTCAGCCTATCACTGGCACGGCTATCTGTAGGGCTATTCGTTATCCGGTAGAAACGCCTGGGGGCCCTCTCCCATGCCGCGAGTGAGGCCCCCACAGATATTTAACCTCAGAGCCAACCCTGTGGCTGGACCAGCCCTGGTGGTTCTCCTTAGGATTACAGAACGCACCTCAGCAACAACGGTCAGGGAACATGGAAATTAAAAAAAAAAAAAAAAACCAAGCTGTATTACTCACATGCCTGCAGGATTCCACTTCACTGGCCACGTGGGCGAGGTCACAGGTAGATGGAGATCATGCATGCGGGCCTGGGATGCTTCGCTTTGGGACCAGAGGGAGGGGCATGTGTGGGTGGGGCTCACTCTTCATTGCTGAATTTCAAGCCTGAAAGCCGGAAATAAAGCTCAGGCAGGGGAAAACAAGCTGCAGAAAGGTCAGTTAGCTAAGTCCGCGACCGTTCAGTTCAGTTCAGTCGCTCAGTCCTGTCCAACTCTTTGCGACCCCATGAACAGCAAAATGTCAGGCCTCCTTGTCCATCACCAACTCCCTGAATCCACCCAAACCCATGTCCATGGAGTCGGTGATGCCATCCAGCCATCTCATTCTCTGTCGTCCCCTTCTCCTCCCGCCCTCAATCTTTCCCAGCATCAGGGTCTTTTCAAATGAGTCAGCTCTTTGCATGAGGTGGCCAAAGTATTGGGGTTTCAGCTTCAACATCAGCCCTTCCAATGAACACCCAGGACTGATCTCTTTAGGATGGACTGATTGGATCTCCTTGCAGTCCAAGGGACTCTCAAGAGTCTTCTCCAACACCACAGTTCAAAAGCATCATATCTTCGGCACCTAGCTTTCATTATAGTCCAACTCTCACATCCATACATGACCACTGGAAAAACCATAGCCTTGACTAGACAAACCTTTGTTGTAAAGTAATGTCTCTGCTTTTTAATATGCTGTCTAGGTTGGTCATAACTTTCCTTCCAAGGAGTAAGTGTCTGTTAATATTTTTTTTATTTGTTCTTTTAATAAATTTATTTATTTTAGTTGGGAGCTAATTACTTTACAATATTGTAGTTTTTTTTTGCCATACATTGACATGAATCAGCCATGGGTTTACATGTGTTCCCCATCCAGAACCCCCCTCCAACCTCCCTCCCCATCTTATCCCTCTGGGTCATCCCATTGCCCCAGCCCTGAGCATTTGTCTCATGCATTGAACCTGGAATGGTGTTCTGTTTCACATATGATAATATACATGTTTCAATGCTATTCTCCCAGAATGTCCCACCCTCACCTTCTCCCTCAGAGTCCACAGGACTGTTCTATGCATCTGTGTCTCTTATTCTGTCTCACATATAGGGTTACCATTACCATCTTTCAAATTCCATATATATGCATTAGTATACTGTATTGGTGTTTTTCTTTCTGGCTCCCTTCACTATGTATAATGGGCTCCAGTTTCATCCATCTCAATAGAACCGATTCAAATGTATTCTTTTTAATGGCAGAGTAATATTCCATTGTGTATATGTACCACAGCTTCCTTATCCATTCGTCTGCCGATGGACATCTAGGTTGCTTCCATGTCCTGGCTATTGTAAACAGTGCTGCGATGAACATTGGGGTACACGCGTCTCTTTCAATTCTGGTTTCCTCAGTGTGTATGCCCAGCAGTGGGATTGCTGGGTCATATGGCAGTTCTAGTCCCAGTTTTTTAAGGAATCTCCACACTGTTCTCCATAGTGGCTGTACTAGTTTGCATTCCCATCAAAAGTGTAAGAGGGTTCCCTTTTCTCCACACCCTCTCCAGCATTTACTGCTTGTAGACTTTTGGATAGCAGCCATTCTGACTGGTGTGAAATGGTACCTCATTGTGGTTTTGATTTGCATTTCTCTAATAATGAGTGATGCTGAGCATCTTTTCATGTGTTTGTTAGCCATCTGCATGTCTTCTTTGGAGAAATGTCTGTTTAGTTCTTTGGCCCATTTTTTGATTCGGTCGTTTATTTTTCTGGAATTCAGCTGCAGGAGTTGCTTGTATATTTTTGAGATTAATTGTTTGTCTGTTGCTTCGTTTGCTAATATTTTCTCCCATTCTGAAGGCTGTCTTTTCACCTTGCTCCTAGTTTCCTTTGTTGTGCAAAAGCTTTTAATTTTAATTAGGTCCCATTTGTTTATTTTTGCTTTTATTTCCAATATTCTGGGGGGTGGGTCATGGAGGATCCTGCTGTGATTTATGTCGGAGAGTGTTTTGCCTATGTTTTCCTCTAGGAGTTTTATAGTTTCTGGTCTTACGTTTAGATCTTTAATCCATTTTGAGTTTATTTTTGTGTATGGTGTTAGGAAGTGTTCTAGTTTCATTCTTTTACAAGTGGTTGACCAGTTTTCCCAGCACCACTTGTTAAAGAGATTGTCTTTTCTCCATTGTATACTCTTGCCTCCTTTGTCGAAGATAAGGTGCCCATAGGTGCGTGGGTTTATCTCTGGGCTTTCTATTTTGTTCCATGGATCTATATTTCTATCTTTGTGCCAGTACCACACTGTCTTGATGACTGTGGCTTTGTAGTAGAGCTTGAAGTCAGGCAGGTTGATTCCTCCAGTTCCATTCTTCTTTCTCAAGATTGCTTTGGCTATTCAAGGTTTCTTATATTTCCATACAAATTGTGAAATGATTTGTTCTAGTTCTTTGAAAAATATCATTGGTAGCTTGATAGGGATTGCATTGAATCTATAGATTGCTTTGGGTAGTATACCCATTTTCACTATATTAATTCTTCCAATCCATGAACACGGTATATTTCTCCATCTGTTTGTGTCCTCTTTGATTTCTTTCATCAGTGTTTTATAGTTTTCTATATGTAAGTCTTTAGGTAGAAATATTCCTAAGTATTTTATTCTTTTTGTTGCAATGGTGAATGGTATTGTTTCCTTAATTTCTCTTTCTGTTTTCTGGTTATTGATGTATAGGAATGCAAGGGATTTCTGTGTGTTAATTTTGTATCCCGCAACTTTACTATATTCATTGATTAGCTCTAGTAGTTTTCTGGTAGAATCTTTAGGGTTTTCTATGTAGAGGATCATGTCATCTGCAAACAGTGAGAGTTTTACTTCTTCTTTTCCTATCTGTATTCCTTTTATTTCTTTTTCCGCTCTGATTGCTGTGGCCAAAACTTCCAAAACTATGTTGAATAGTAGCGGTGAAAGTGGGCATCCTTGCCTTGTTCCTGACTTTAGGGGAAATGCTTTCATTTTTTCACCATTGTGGATAATGTTTGCTGTGGGTTTGTCATATATAGCTTTTATTATGTTGAGGTATGTTCCTTCTATTCCTGCTTTCTGGAGAGTTTTTATCATAAATGGATGTTGAATTTTGTCAGAGGCTTTTTCTGCGTCTATTGAAATAATCATATTGTTTTTATCTTTCAATTTGTTAATGTGGTGAATTACATTGATTGATTTGCAGATGTTAAAGAAACCTTGCATTTCTGGGATAAAGCCCACTTGGTCATGATGTATGATCTTTTTAATATGATGTTGGATTCTGTTTGCTAGAATTTTATTAAGGATTTTTGCATCTATGTTCATCAGTGATATTGGCCTATAGTTTTCTTTTTTTGTGACATCTTTGTCTGGTTTTGGAATTAGGGTGATGACGGCCTCATAGAACGAGTTTGGAAGTTTGCCATCTTCTGCAATTTTCTGGAAGAGTTTGAGTAGGATAGGTGTTAGCTCTTCTCTAAATTTTTGGTAGAATTCCGCTGTGAAGCCGTCTGGTCCCGGGCTTTTGTTTGCTGGAAGATTTCCCATTACAGTTTCGATTTCCGTGCTTGTGATGGGTCTGTTAAGATCTTCTATTTCTTCCTGGTTCAGTTTTGGAAAGTTATACTTTTCTAAGAATTTGTCCATTTCCTCCAAGTTGTCCATTTTATTGGCATATAGCTGTTGGTACTAGTCTCTTATGATCCTTTGTATTTCTGTGTAGTCTGTTGTGATCTCTCCATTTTCATTTCTAATTTTGTTGATCTGATTCTTCTCCCTTTGTTTCTTGATGAGTCTGGCTAATGGCTTGTCAATTTTGTTTATCTTCTCGAAAAACCAGCTTTTAGTTTTGTTGATTTTTGCTATGGTCTCTTTTGTTTCTTTTGCATTTATTTCTGCCCTAATTTTTAAGATTTATTTCCTTCTACTAACCCTGGGGTTCTTCATTTCTTCCTTCTCTAGTTGCTTTAGGTGTAGAGTTAGTTTATTTATTTGATTTTTTTCTTGTTTCTTGAGGTACGCATGTATTGCTATGAACCTTCCCCTTAGCATTGCTTTTACAGTGTCCCATAGGTTTGGGGTTGTTGTGTTTTCATTGTCATTCGTTTCTATGCATATTTTGATTTCTTTTTTGATTTCTTCTGTGATTTGTTGGTTATTCAGAAGCGTGTTGTTTAGCCTCCATATGTTGGAATTTTTAATAGTTTTTTTCCTGTAATTGAGGTCTAATCTTACTGCATTGTGGTCAGAGAAGATGGCTGGGATGATTTCAATTTTTTGCAATTTATCAAGGCTAGATTTATGGCCCAGGATGTGATCTATCCTGGAGAAAGTTCCGTGTGCACTTGAGAAAAAGGTGAAATTGATTGTTTTGGGGTGGAAAGTCCTGAAAATATCAATTAAATCTAATTTGTCTATTTTATCATTTAAAGTTTGTGTTTCCTTGTTAATTTTCTGTTTAGTTGATCTATCCATATGTGTGAGTGGAGTATTAAAGTCTCCCACTATTATTGTGTTATTGTTAATTTCCCCTTTCATACTTGTTAGTATTTGCCTTATATATTGTGGTGCTCCTATGTTGGGTGCATATATATTTATAATTGTTACATCTTCTTCTTGGATTGATCCTTTGATAATTATGTAGTGTCCTTCTTTGTCCCTTTTCACAGCCTTTATTTTAAAGTCTATTTTATCTGAAATGAGTATTGCGACTCCTGCTTTCTTTTGGTCTCCATTTGCATGAAATATATTTTTCCATCCCTTCACTTTCAGTCTGTATGTGTCCCTAGTTTTGAGGTGGGTCTCTTGTAGACAGCATATATAGGGGTCTTGTTTTTGTATCCACTCAGCCACTCTTTGTCTTTTGGTTGGGGCATTCAACCCATTTACATTTAAGGTAATTATTGATAAGTATGGTCCCGTTGCCATTTATTTTGTTGTTTTAAGTTCGTGTTTAAACATCCTTTCTGTGTTTCCTGTTTAGAGAAGATCCTTTAGCATTTGTTGGAGAGCTGGTTTGGTGGTGCTGAATTCCCTCAGTTCTTACTTGTCTGTAAAGCTTTTGAATTCTCCTTCATATCTGAATGAGATCCTTGCTGGGTACAGTAATCTGGGTTGTAGATTTTTCTCTTTCATTACTTTAAGTATGTCCTGCCATTCCCTTCTAGCCTGAAGAGTTTCTATTGAAAGATCAGCTGTTATCCTTATGGGGATCTCCTTGTGTGTTGTTGTTTTTCCCTTGCTGCTTTTAATATTTGTTCTTTGTGTTTGATCTTTGTTAATTTGATTAATATGTGTCTTGGGGTGTTTCGCCTTGGGTTTATCCTGTTTGGGACTCTCTGGGTTTCTTGGACTTCTGTGACTATTTCCTTCCTCATTTTAGGGAAATTTTCAACTATTATCTCCTCGAGTATTTTTTCATGGCCTTTCCTTTTATCTTCTTCTTCTTGGACTCCTATGATTCGAATGTTGGGGCGTTTCATATTGTCCCAGAGGTCCCTGAGGTTTTCCTCATTTCTTTTGATTCTTTTTTCTTTTTTCCTCTCTGCTTCGTTTATTTCCACCATTCTATCTTCTACCTCACTTATCCTATCTTCTGCCTCTGTTATTCTACTGTTGGTTCCCTCCAGCGTGTCTTTTATCTCCTTTATTTCATTATTCAATATATATTGACTCCTTTTTATTTCTTCTAGGTCCTTGGTAAACATTTCTTGCATCTTCTCAATCCTTGTCTCCAGGCTATTTATCTGTAACTCCATTTTATTTTCAATATTTTGGATCATTTTTACTATCATTATTCTAAATTCTTTTTCAGATAGATTCCCTATCTCCTCCTCTTTTGTTTGGTTTGGTGGGCATTTCTCATTTTCCTTTACTTGCTGAGTATTTCTCTGCCTTTTCATCTTGTTTAGATTGCTGTGTTAGGCGTGGCCTTTCTGTATTCTGGTAGTTTGAAGTTCCTCTTTATTGTGGAAGTTCCTCACTGTGGGTGGGGTTGGATGGGTGGCTTGTCAAGGTTTCCTGGTTGGGGGAGCTTGTGTCGGTGTTCTGGTGGGTGGAGCTGGATTTCTTCTCTTTAGAGTGCAATGGAGTGTCCAGTATTGAGTTTTGAGATGTCTATGGATTTGGTGTGCCTCTGGGCAGCCTGTATATTGATGCTCAGGGCTATGTTCCTGCGTTGCTGGAGAGTTTGCGTGGTATGTCTTGCTCTGGAACTTATTGGCTCTTGGGTGGAGCTTGGTTTCAGTGTATATGTGGAGGCTTTTGGAAGATCTCTTATTAATTAATGTTTCCTCTGGCTTTCAGTCTTATTCTTGCAGTAGCCTCAAGACTACTCCATCCATACAGCATCAATAATAAAACTTTTAGGTTAATGGTGAAAAGATTCTCCACAGTGAGGGATACCCAGAGAGGTTCACTGAGTTACATGGAGAGGTGAAGGGGAGGGAGGTTGAGGTGACCAGGAGGAGAGGAGGGGGACTCAAACGTGGGGGAGAGCAGTCTAGCCAGTAAGCACTTCCCTCTGTGCTCTCCACAGTCTGGAGCCCTCAGAGAGGTTCACAGAGATACATAGAGAGGGGGGAGGAAGGCAATAGAGGTGAGGATGAGTAGAAAGGGAGGAATCAAGAGGGGAGAGAGAGATCTGGGCAGTATTCTGTTCCCGAAGTGTTCTCCGGTACCCAGAACACCCTCAGAGATTCACAGAATTGGGTTGAGAAGAGAAGGAGGAGGGTGGGAGATAGAGGTTCCCTGGGGGAGAAGAAAGAGCGTCAATAGAGGGAGAGAGTAATCAAGCCAGTAATCACACTCCTGAGTAAAAATGGGTACTAAAGATTGTATTCTTAAATGCACAAAATTGATATCAAATATGTAAAACAAAGATTAAAAATCTAGAGTAGAGGTTAGACTCTTATAAATCATACAATATAAAAAAGGAAAAAAGAAAACAGTATAAAAAGAAAAAATACAGTAAAACAGTATAACAGTAAAAAAACGAAAAACGGGAAAAAAAACAAAAAAAAAGAAAGAAAGCACAAAAAAGTATAAGATATATGTACGCAGTTTGCTTTAAAAATAGGGGTTTTTTTTTTTTTCAAGGTGGTAGTGGGTTATGAAAATGAAAATTAAAGGTGTAATAGAGGTCTTAAAGAAAAAAGAAAGAAAAAAAAAAAAAAAAAAAAAAAAATAAAAAAAAAAAAATGATAATAGTAAAAATATATATCCCGGACTTTCTCTGGAGCAGTTGTGAGCCGTGTGGGGTCTGTTCAGTTTCAGATAGATCCTTGTTCCTGCTTATACTTTTCAAGATCTATAGGCCCCTTTCAATGCAGTCAGTGTTAACTACAGGGATTTTAATCTGTTGGCCTGTCCCTTCCAACGCGCTTCCCTGTTTATTTGGCTTTTGTTTGGAGGTCTCTTCAGTGTCTAATTTCCGCCCTGCCACAAATGGGTGGAGGTGGTCTCTTTAGGATCACTTGTTCAGTCCTCCTGTGGGGAGAGAGGACCACTGCAAACCAATATCACTGGCGTGTGTGTGGAGAGCTCGCAGTGTCTCGGCCACACTGGGTTCGCCCCCGCTCACGGCGTGTGTGCTTTCCCCGTCTACCCTGCTCAGGCTTCAGGTTACTCTGCCGGGGGGTGGGCCCTGATATGCGCGCACTTCCCAGGTTTAAACTGCTCAGGTTCAGGTTCCCGGGTACTCCACAAAGGCGCAGACTCGGTTGGGCCGGCGGTTTGCGCCGTTCCCGGTCGGAGCAGCTCAGGCAGCCAGGAGTTTGGCGAGCGCACCTCTCCCCTGTGGGGGCAGTGCGGCTTATCACCTCCCTGGTCCCTGCCTCGGTTTACGGGCACGCTCGGCTCCAGCTCCGGTGTGCTTTGTGTCAGTTCTGGGAAGCTGGTCTCTGGCTGCGACCCTCCCGGCAGCTGTAGACCCTCCGGGATCTCAGGCAGTCTTTGCTTAGAAACTGGGAGCCTGTTTGCAGTTTGGTAGGGGGTGCCCTCTCTGGAGCCGAGTTTTCCCCTTTCCGGCTCTGGCTGGTCCCGCCTGCCCGCTGTTTCCGGCGGGGGATGGGGCGGTCCGCAGCCGGCTAGCTCTTCCCCTGTATTGCTCAGTCCTTTGTTCTGTGGGCGGGCCGGCAGTGCCTTAGATTTGGGCTTTTCGCGGGATAGTTCTGTCTCTCTGGCTGTCCCACAGTTTAGGTTACTATCTCACATTAGCTCCCTCCGATTGCCCTCAGGGCATTCGGCCCGGTCCTTACCCTAAGCAGTGCCGCCTGCTCCTCTCCGTTCAGCCCCCACTTGCTGGTGGCGGATGCGGGCGTCTGGGGTTCTTTACTGGAAGTTGCCTTTAGGCACGTAATCAGTGGGTTTTATTTATTGTTTCTCCCGGTTATGTTGCCCTCCGAGATTCGAAGTCTTCCCCCAAACCCGCCGGTGAGAAGGTTTCCTGGTGCTTAGAAATTTCTCCTCTTTTACGACTCCCTCCCCGGGACGGGTCTCCGTCCCTAACTCTTTTGTCTCCCTTTTTATCTTTTATAATTTCTCCTACCTCCTTCTGAAGATAATGCGCTGACTTTATGAATGTCTGATGTCCTCTGCCAGCGTTCAGAAGTAGTCTTGTGAAGTTTGCTCAGCTTTCAGATGTTCTTTTGATAAATTTGTGGGGGAGAGAGTGGTCTCTCCGTCCTATTCCTCCGCCATCTTAGCCCCGCCTCCTATATGTTATTCTTAAATGATACAAATGAGAAGAAACAGATATGTACATTGGTCTAGAACTCAAGAGAAGGAGAGCCACTCAGCTAAAACCAGAAGTTCAGGGTCTATTTCTTATAGGGTTTGATGAGTGAGATGAGACTTAAAATATAAGCAAAACTCACCAGATGAATAAAGTAGAAAAAAAAATAATCCCATAAAAAGTTTATTTACATGAGAAAAAGATAATTTGGCAGAATCTGTAAAAAAACTCTTTTAGAATATGAGTCTGAAGAAATAGGTGGAGATTAAGTCTTGGAAGTCTTTGAATTATGTCATAAAGATCATATGTATGTTTTCTTGAAAGCATACTTGAATCATTGAATTGTTTTATATAAATTTAGGATAGGCCAAACTCCTTTTAGACAGAATTACCTACAAGGTAGGTAAGAAATACGGAGAAGTCAATGGCACCCCACTCCAGTACTCCTGCCTGGAAAATCCCATGGACGGAGGAGCCTGGTAGGCTGCCGTCTATGGGGTCGCACAGAGTCGGACACGACTGAAGCAACTTAGCAGCAGCAGCAGCAGGTAAGAAATAAATATTAATAAAAAGGGAGTGATATTAAAGATAACCTGAACAAATATGAAGTCATTCCAATATCTCTGAATATATATAATAATGGTATTAAATATAGAAATGGAGTTAGGAATCAGTTATTAAGGGGAAATAGAAATATTCCATAGGTAAAATTATCTGTATTGATTATTGATTATTCCCCATCCATTGCTATAAGAAAGTATGATATTAAATGTGAAGTTCAGAAGAGAGGACAAGATTTTGAAGGCTTCAATAATTTTAAAAATTATAAAAATAAAACATTGTAAGGTATACAGAAGTAGAAATACAATGTTGTACACATGAAATTTATAAATCAGCATTACCCTGAAAGAAGTGATTATAGTGAAACATACATTTTAAAGGGAACACAAGCTGGGAATGTTAGAGTGAGAAGATAGGCTAGGACAGAGAACTGTGAATGAATAACATCACTGTACTTATGGGTGTAGAGTTAGTCCACAAAGCAATACCTGTTATAGTTATGAAAGTAGTTTAGAAGCCCAGTAAGATGCTTAAAAAATATGCTTGTTCATTCTGGCAACAAGATACTTTTTGGTGTTCCTGGTATGCAGTTTCTCTGTTGTACGTGTGTGTGTGTGTGTGTGTGTGTAGTGAGGATTGCTTTACTTTGAGACAATGATTTTGACTTTATGAAAATTGAATGTTAATGGACAAACAGTGCAATAATTTGAGGATATCATATGCAAAGTTCATATCTTCATTATTTTAAATCACAGATAATAAATAGGCTTCCTTACAGATGGATGTGAATAAACTAGCGGAAAAAGGAGAGAAATAATTCTGAAGAAGGATTGGGGAAAAGCAATCAATCTTTAAACTATGTGCCTCACAATGTGTGGCACAGAGAAAGTGCTTTTTAATCCTTTCTTAACTAAATGGAAAGAGCTTTCAGCCCTTGAAACTACAGAATACGAAGTATTGATATTTTAGATCAAGTTCCAGTAAATATGTAAGGAAGAGGGGTGTAGCCACGAAGTTAAGACTGTCCATACCTAGAAGCCTCAGTTTCTTGGATTTCAATGAAAATCTTTTAAAAGTAAGAAGCTCAGTCTTGGATGGTAGTCTTGAGGAAATGGGTTACATTTTACAAAAAAAAAAAAAAAAATGATAGGAGATTAAGAACAAAAAATGATTAAGAATAAGGAAAAACAGATCTGAAAGACACAGGGTTGTTTAGCCATGTTGCAGAATCAGTTAAAACTGAGAGAGTAAGGCAACCCTATTACTCTGTTGGTGGGAATGCAAACTAGTACAGCCACTATGGAGAACAGTGTGGAGATTCCTTAAAAAACTGAAAATAGAATTGCCGTATGACCCAGCAATCCTACTGCTGGGCGTACACACCAAGGAAACCATAATTGAAAGAGACACGTGTACCCCAATGTTCATCACAGCACTATTTATAATAGCCAGGATATGGAAACAACCTAGATGTCCATCAGCAGATGAATGGATAAGAAAGCTGTGGTACATATACACAATGGAATATTACTCAGCCATTAAAAAGAACATTTGAATCAGTTCTAATGAAGTGGATGAAACTGGAGCCTATTATACAGAGTGAAGTAAGCCAGAAAGAAAAACACCAATACAGTATACTAATGCGTATATATGGAATTTAGAAAGATGGTAACGATAACCCTGTATGCAAGACAACAAAAGAGACACAGATGTATAGAACAGTCTTTTGGACTCTATGGGTGAGGGCGAGGGTGGTATGATATGGGAGAATGGCACTGAAACATGTAAATTATCATATGTGAAACGAATCACCAGTCCAGGTTCGATGCATGATACAGGGTGCTCAGGGCTGGTGCACTGGGATGACCCAGAGGGATGGGATTGGGAAGGAGGTGGGAAGAGGGTTCTGGATGGGGAACACATGTACACCCATGGCGGATTCATGTCAGTGTATGGAAAAACCAATACAATATTGTAAAGGAAAAAAAAATTCTAAAATAACCCCTCCCCCCAAAAAAAGCAAAAAAAAAAAAAAAAAAAACTGAGAGAGTAGCAATACATAAGTAAAGCATTCACAATATAAATTAGTCCTTCCTTTGTTCTTATATTTTAACTAATGAAGACAAAAATTTTGAATAAACTGTTACTGGTTTTTATAAAAGAAAATTTTGAAATCCTAATATTTTTTGTTTGTTTGTTTAATTCCATTTTCTCACATGAAAAGTCTTTTTATGTAAAACTTAACTAACATCCATCACCCATCAACATGTATTACTTATAGCCATTTAATATTTGTTGAGCAGAAACTGGATCATTGAATGAATGGGTTTTTGACTTTGTGAAATGGACACAAGTATCTGTCCAGAACCACAATGCAGGCTTTTCATCATGTTAATCTTTTCAAGGACAATGTAAGCCTCCATTTTATCTATGTCATCCCTTCCTACTATTCATCATTTTCCAGTGTTCAATTATTTTCTTTGGGATGGCAACTTGCTACTGTAATATTAAATTTATTAGAAAAGGCAAATTTAAGAAGCCATCTCATCCATCAATCTGTCTTCTGATCAGATTACATCTAAAATAATTCTATTTATAAACACCTGCAAAAGCAGAGACTCCACAGCTTCTCTTTATAACAATTTAAATATTTAATCTTCTTCTTTGAATGTCTTCCTTAGATTTTCTTCAGATGCCACATGTTCAAAAGGGAGCCCCCTTTCTTTTCCTCCATGTGTGTTTAAAAAATTTGGCCACAATTATTATAATAGTCTTGAGTTTATTCCTGAGAACTGAACCACGAGCAATCCATACGTGATCCCTGACTAATACGGTAACTAAATGAACACATTTCAAGTACATATGGTTTTATTATTGATATTTAATATTTTTATTAACAGAATTTACAGCTTAGGATAATTTTAGATTTTTCAAAAGAATTAAGCAGATACTACAGAGAGGTCCCCATATACCACCTGTACCCAATTTCCTCTGTTACTAACATCTTACATTAGTACTGAACATGTTACACTAATGAACCATTATTATTAAACTAAGGCCCAAATTTTAATCAAATTGCCTTCGCTTTTCAAAATTCCCCTTTTCTGTTCCAGGATTACAACCAACTCACCAAGCACCTCTGTTCATAGGATTTCCCAGGCAGTAAAATGGAGCAGGTTGCCATTTCTTTTTCCAGGGCATCTTCTGACACAGGGATTGAGCCTGCAGACTGGCGTCGCCTGCATTGCAAGCAGATTCTTTACCTCTGAGCCATCAGGGAAGCCCTAGATGAAGATGCCACATTGTATTTAACAGTCTTGTGTTCTTAGGCTCCACTTAACTGTGACAGATTCTCAATCTTTCCTTGTTTTTGATGACCTTGATAGTTTTGGGAGAGGGGGTACTAATCATACAAATCATAGAGTCCCTCTATTGAAATATGTCCAGTATTTATCTCACAATTAGATTGAGGTTATATGTTTTGGGGAGGAGGATCACAGCATTTTAGTGTCATGTCCATAACATCATATCAAAGGTCCATATTTATCAAAATGATTTATGACAGTTGCTACTGATGTAGGACAGAGATAAAATTTTAGAAAATGACTGTGTTTAGCCTATTTAGCTTGATAAATTTCTTTGTTTGAAGTTGGCTTTGTCTGAAATTAATATAATGATACTAGCTGTCTTCTGATGAGTGTTAGCATGGTATATATTTTCTCCTTTGTTGGTAACATGCCTGTGTCCTTATGCATTTAAAGTGGGCTACTTATCATCAACATATATTTGGGTTTTGTTTTTTTATCTTCTCTGCTAGTCTTTTTCATTGATGTTTTCTTACCGTTCACATTTAAAATAGTTATCCATACAACTGTTTACCTCTGGAACTCCTCAACTTCTCCTCACCCCAGTAGAACCATACAAAGAAGATTCAGAGGTCCCCTTTATGATACTAGGGATCACCCCCGTGTATGCAGTCATCTTGCTTTGTAACCTTTCAAACCCGAGAAAAAGGCTCAAATGTTTAAAAAAAATATATCGTTCTCTCTGTGCAGAAAAAGCTACTTGGAACAAGTCTCTTTATTCTTCTCTACACTGGGTTTGGTGAAGACTTAAGAGACACTAGAGACATAAACATCACTATTCCAAGTCAGGTGGGAGAGATTCCTAGAGCTTTTAAAATAAATCTTCAAAGTCTCTCTCTATTAATTTAGGGTTTCTGCCATCATTGCTTTACATGTGGTTAAACAGCCAACTATTCTGGGACCTGCTAAACATAAATTTTGTGACTATGCACCTCACATTATCATATAGTATACTTTTTTCTCAAGTAATTTGGCAGTAACTGAAAGGAGATCCAACCAGTGCATCCTAAAAGAGATCAGTCCTGGGTGTTCATTGGAAGGACTGATGTTGAAGTTGAAGCTCCAATATTTTGGCCACCTGATGCGAAGAGTTGACTCATTTGAAAAGACTCTGATGCTGGGAAAGATTGAAGGCGGGAGGAGAAGGGGACGACAGAGGATGAGATGGTTGGATGGCATCACCGACTCAATGGACATGAGTTTGGGTGGGCTCTGGGAGTTGGTGTTGGACAGGGAGGCCTGGTGTGCTGCAGCTCATGGGGTCACAAAGAGTCGGACATGACTGAGTGACTAAACTGAACTGAACTTGGCAGAAATTTGATTTCTAGACTTTCCCCAACCTGGGCACAAGTACAGACATCCCCTGTAACTATCCACCGCATTCTTTTCTTCAGTACTTGATTCAATGTCTTTCTTCATCTCAGGGTAGAACCTGATGACCATACTTCAATGTCTCAGCCAATCTCACTGCAAAGCAGATACACAATGTAATTTAGCTATAAGTGTGAACTTTTTCCTGCTTTAGATGTTTCTTGTTTCACATATTGTCTAACAAGCTAGGTGGCTTGTTTACAAGAGGAAAATCGGTATAACCCTTTCATTCCCTTTATGAAAAAGTCATGTGCTTAGCTTCCAGAGCAGAGAAAAGCATGCTATCTTTGACCAGTGCTGCTATAAAAGGAAAAGGAAAATCCAGTAAGAAAAAAAACTATTTTGAAATATAAAGGGTTGCTTATATCTGAGGGGAATGGGATGCTAAATGGAAGTCAAGTATGCATATACTGAAGAATGCTTCTGTATTTCCAACAAGGAAACATTTGATAACCCCAGAAAAGGCAGATTCAGTGTAGTAGTAGAGTGAAGGTAGATTATAATAGACAGAGCAATGAGTATGCTGTGAAGCATTGGAGACACTGAATTTAGTATTGTAATTCACCTAGAAGTTTGAGATTATAAGGATCTTATAAGTCAGGGCGTAAATATCGAGACAAAACTTATCTCTCCTGTTTCTTCATTTTGTTTATGGACTTTAAAACTTTGCTTTCTATCTTTGAATGCAACCTACCTCAACCTCTTTTTTTCAGAGTGAGCACAGTACAATGTATGAAGAAATAATTGAGTTGAATAATGCTTTTTGTATGAGCTGTAGTCACTGTACTGCTTCATGTTTTTCATTCTCAAAGTCTCTTGCTCATCTGCTTTTTCTTTGAAACTCAATTGTTTATCTGTCTAAATTGAGAGGATCAAAAAATCTTAATACCATCATTTAATGTCAGTTTTATGGTTATAATATTTGTACATAGAGGGTTTCTTTTTCTTCTTCTTCTTCTGCTGCTGCTGCTAAGTTGCTTCAGTCGTGTCCGACTCTGTGCGACCCCAAAGATGGCAGCCCACCTGGCTCCCCTGTCCCTGGAATTCTCTAGGCAAGAACACTAGAGTGGGTTGCCATTTCCTTCTCCAGTGCATGAAAGGGAAAAGTGGAAGTGAAGTTGCTCAGTCGTGTCTGACTCTTAGCGACCCCATGGACTGCAGCCCACCAGGCTGCTCCATTCATGGGATTTTCCAGGCAAGAGTACTGGAGTGGGGTGCCATTGCCTTCTCCAAGGATTTCTTCTAGGATGTCTAAATGAGTTCTTTCTCTCTCTAGATTGATTGATAACATAGGAAATATGAAATAAACCTCATTATATTAAGCCTAGGGGGAAAAAAAAGCATTCTTATCAGCTAGCTGAGTATAGAAGCATAAATAAGGAATATTTATTAAAATATATGAAACTATATTCATAAATAAACTACTTTGGGGTAGTGATATATTACTCACTCTTCATGATGTAATTTAAAAATTTTTGAATCATCACCAGTAGGATCATCAGGAGTTATCTCCTCTAAACAATCTATTGATGTGCTTTAAATTTCATATTTCATATTTCAATTGTTATTCAAGTTGATTTCTTAGTATTGCTATTCAAATTGCTCTCAATAGCATTAGAGTGAGAAAAAGGCAAAAATGAAAAGAGTAAACCTGTAATATCTACTTAGCTATACTGATCAAATTATCTATAAATATAATTATATATATATGTATATAAAATATATATATAATTACATATATGCATATAAAAATATATATATATATAAAACAGAGTGAAACATGGTTTATTAAACCAAAATTACTCAGTGCCAGTTACAGAAAGAATTTGAGTATGCTCCGGGAGATGGTGAAGGACTGGGAAGCCTGGCATGCTGCAGTCCACGGGGTCACAAAGAGTCAGACATGACTGAGCAACTGAACAACAAACATGAGATGTTGTTGATGTGCATGAGAACTAAATGGTATCAGAATAAGATTCATTAATTAACTAAATAATAGATTTTTAGTTCTTCCTGAAGATTGAGGAATAATGGCAGTCAAATTCTGTTCCATGAAATTTGCATGCTTTTGAATTAAAATTCAATCCTTAGAGCAAGTACATTCTAACTTGTTTGGAGGCTGAATTTGAAGGCTATACAATAAGTTATCGAGTATAATTCATCATTCTTAAGTGCATAGTTTTTCTGTGGTACATTTTGTGGATTTTTATATATTATCAAGGATTCATTTATGATAATCACTGAATTTGCATGAACATTAAGATAATTTATTTAAATGCTTGAGTCAATGAAATTCTCCAGTTATTTCATTTTGTCTTGATTATTTGCCCAGAGGTTTATCTTTAGGCAAGTATTCTTTTTCAGATGACGTACTTGTTTTATGAACATAGAGCTAACTGTTCGTATTGTTTTTTTCTTTTTACTGTTTTAGCACTAATTCTGCAAATGCCACCTGAAAGAACGCTTTGATAACTAAAACATAGAACTGAATTCATGTTCTTCAAACATATCATTTAATAGCATGCAAATAATATATATGTATTCTGTTGTTTAAAATGCAATCGAAAAATCATATGTCATCGAAAAAGCAAGAGAGTTCCAGAAAAACATCTATTTCTGCTTTATTGACTATGCCAAAGCCTTTGACTGTGTGGATCACAATAAACTGTGGACAATTCTGAAAGAAATGGGAATACCAGACCATCTGACCTGTCTTTGGAGACATCTATATGCAGGTCAGGAAGCAACAGTTAGAACTGGACATGGAAAAACAGACTGGTTCCAAATAGGAAAAGAAGTACGTCAAGGCTGTATATTGTCACCCCGCTTATTTAACTTATATGCAGAGTACATCATGAGAAATGCTGGGCTGGAAGAAACACAAGCTGGAATCAAGATTGCCAGGAGAAATATCAATAACCTCAGATATGCAGATGACACCACCCTTATGGCAGAAAGTGAAGAAGAACTAAAGAGCCTCTTGATGACAGTGAAAGAGGAGAGTGAAAAAGTTGGCTTAAACCTCAACGTTCAGAAAACTAAGATCATGGCATCTGGTCCCATCACTTCATGGGAAATAGATGGGGAAACAGAGGAAACAGTGTCATACTTTATTTTGGGGGGCTCCAAAATCACTGCTGATGGTGATTGCAGCCATGAAATTAAAAGACCCTTACTCCTTGGAAGGAAGGTTATGGCCAACCTAGATAGCATATTGAAAAGCAGAGACATTACTTTGCCAACAAAAGTCCGTCTAGTCAAGGCTATGGTTTTTCCAGTGGTCATTTATGGATGTGAGAGTTGGACGGTGAAGAAAGCTGAGCACAGCAGAATTGATGCTTTTGAACTGTGGTGTTGGAGAAGACTCTTGAGAGTCCCTTGGACTGCAAGGAGATCCAATCAATCCATCCTAAAAGAGATCAGTCCTCGGTGTTCATTGGAAGGACTGATGTTGAAGCTGAAACTTCAATACTTTGGCCACCTCATACGAAGAGTTGACTCATTGCCAAAGACCCTAATGCTGGGAAGGATTAGGGGCAGGAGGAGAAGGGGACGACAGAGAATGAGATGGTTGGATGGCATCACTGACTCGATGCACATGGGTTTGGGTAAACTCCGGGAGTTGGTGAAGAACAGGGAGGCCTGGCGTGCTGCGATTCATGGGGTTGCAAAGAGTCGGACACGACTGAGCGACTGAACTGAACTGAACTGATTCTGTTGTTACTCTTTACTCAATATCTTATTGAGCAAAGAAAAGGGCATAAGAATCAAATCTCTTAAATTTAAGAGATCATAATGAATATATATTGCTTTAATTTAACAACAAAGAAATGTGATAGACAAAATGTTGATTAGTTTTTAAATTAAAAGATCAAAATAAAATATTAGTATCTGTATGATTATAAAGGTTATGTTTGTTTAATTGACTTTCCCTCTATTTTTCAGTTATATTTAACCATGCAAGTGTGATTTTCCTCCTGTGCTCAGAATTCAAGTTCACAATTGATTAGAGAATTTCCTGGCTATATTTTTTCCATCAAAACATACACTTCTCTCAGTCATTGGACCAAAGGAAATCCTATTTTCTTTCATTTTCTAAGAGTCACCAAAGTATCTAGAATGTTCACCCTTCTTCTTGGTATTCCAGGAAGAGAATAAAGAGTCATGGGAATCATCAGTAATGCTTGATTAAAAAGAACCACACATGAACACTTACAAAAATCGTAATGACACAAATATTCTCACAGGTGACCAAAGAATTCTGAGGCAAGTAACAAGTACATATTGCCATTGAACTGGAAAAAAGAAAACACCAGTTTAATATAATAAGCTAATGTCATTTTTCTGTTGTTGCAATGTATATTCTGAAGCTACAAGAAGTATCCTACTGCTTATTGAGAAGTCTGTCAAACGACTATTGCTTAACTAGGTTATACAGCCATTTTTGACATCCTTTCCAGCCTTATTTCGAGAGAAGGAAATGGCAACCCATTCCGGTATTCTTGCCTGAAGAATCCCAGGGACAGAGGAGCCTGGTGGGCTGCTGTCTATAGGGTTTCACAGAGTTGGATACAACTGAAGCAACTTAGCAGCAGCAGCAGCAGCAGCCTTATTTCATGTAGCTTTTGCCTAAAAAGCATCCTGAGTTTTTCAGACTTTTCATGCCTCCCCTATATAGGCCATGCTTGGTATTACTGCTAAAATTTAAAAAAAAACAAAAAACATATTTTAACAAGTGTTGTGAGAGTCCAAAGAGGATAGATTATTTCTAATAGAAAGAACTTAAAAAGGTATTATAGAAGATGTAATATTTTACCCAAATGCTGAGAACTTATTGAATTTACTAAATTTTGATGGGAGAAGTCAGAGAAAGAGCATTCCTATTAAAGGTGAGAAAATCGGCCAAGAAATAGTTTAGTGAAAGTCTGGATATAGCAGGAAATAGCAGATAGTCCAATTTGTCTAGATGACAGGATATGTCCAAGAAAAATGTCTAGAGATTTAAAGATATTTATTCAGGCTTCCCTGGTGATTCAGACAGTAAAGAATCTGCCTGCAATACAGGAGAAACGGGTTTGATCCCTGGGTCAGGAAGATCCCCTGGAGAAGGGAGTAGAGAATACCCAATCCAGTATTCTTGCCTGGAGAATTCTGTGGAGAGAGGAGCCTGGCAGACTACAGTCTATAGGGTCGCAAAGAGTCAGTCTGAGCCACCACCAGGAAATAGAAGATAGTCCAGTTTGTCTAGATTACATGATATGTCCAAGGAAAATGTCTGGAGGTAGTTCAGTTCAGTTCAGTCACCCAGTCATGTCCGACTCTTTGTTACCGCATGAACTGCAGCGCTCCAGGCCTCCCTGTCCATAACCAACTGCCGGAGCCCACCAAAACCCATGTCCATTGAGTCGGTGATGCCATCCAACCATCTCATTTTCTGTCGGCCCCTTCTCCTCCTGCCCTCAATCTTTCCCAGCATCAGGGTCTTTTCAAATGAGTCAACTCTTCGCATCAGGTGGCCAAAGTATTGGTTGGAGCTTCGACAGGTATTTATTGGCCTTCAGTAATTTGTGAAGAAATTGGATTTTATTTTTAAGTGATTTAAAGCCATGTGTTAGAAATATAAACCCACTCTAACGTATAAGTAAAAGACATGTTAACATAGTTTGAGGCTGTATTCCATTTTGTAGTATATGGGCTTCCCTTGTGCCTCAGCTGGTAAAGAATCTGCCTGCAATGTGGGAGAACTGGGTTCGATCCCTGGGTTGGCAAGATTCCCTGGAGAAGGGAAAGGGAAAGACTACCCACTCCAGTAATCTGGCCTGGAGAATTCTATGGACTGTATAGTCCATGGGGTCACAAAGAGGTGGACACGACTAAGCAATTTTCACTTTTCAGAGAGGTAATATATATTAGTCTAAAAGTTTCTTTGACAAAATTCTATTAAATCATTTCATCACTTTTTTCCTTATTGTTAAGATATATCCTTTGTATTGTATTTTCATAAATATTTTTCCCAGAAATCAAATTATGACTTAATGATCATTCTTTTCATATATATTCATATTCACATATATTATTATTCATATATAATATATATTCATATTATATACTCATATATATATATATCTTCAAGTCCCTAACATATTCTTATATATAAGAAACAACTACTTTCTCAGTAACAGGGGAGGATTGCCCCCAATTTATACTAGGATCAAACATGCAGTGTTCTAATTAAGAGTACAACTACCAAAAAACTGCTTTAAACTTTATGATCAATAAGGACCTGCTAACAAGCTAAATAAAGGCCCAAGCCTTGATTTTGCTGTCCTTTATTTTTCCTCTAAAGAGACAAGAATTAATTGAGGGAAAGGAGCAAGAAAGATGAACTGATTGTATAAGACAATCCAAATATATACCCTTAAAAGGAAAAAGACATTTTTGGCTGGAGAATCTGAGAAAGGAAAATGTTAGGTCCTTTGCTTCAAATAACATATGAGTTAGAAAAAAGAAGTAATAATAATAGTAGCTGTCAAAAAACCTACTCTAGCTTATGTTAGCACACATCAAATTATATAGTCTCTCATCTTTAGAAAGGAATATTTCTCAAGTTAAATTAAACTTATCCATACTTTAGCATTCCAAATAGCTACATGAACTATTCTCATTTGTGATAAAAGGATAGCCTTAATTTTCTCTCAGTCTACTGTACACTCAGCTCAATGCCGTGCCCTGCACTTTACACACACTCACAGTGTTTGGAATTGTCAAGAAACCAAATAGATTTCTATTGTAAAGAATTTAACCTTTTTCTACATTCTATCATCAGAACTCCATCAGACCCAAGAAAAATAGCATGCCATTAAAAAAAAAAAAACTAAATAGGATGCTCTGCCAAAGGACTGTATCTTCTATGTTATAATTTATTTGCCCGCTGGAGGACATCAAATATTTTGTAAAGTCTGGTTTCAGTTACCTCCCATTTCTTGGGTTAGAATAATATTACATACAATTATACCATTAGGTTTATTATGAACATTGTGATGTGATAATATTTGCTAGACTGCTAGGAAAAAAAACTGCTTTTGAAGATCCATTTTAGATTTTGGAAGAGGTTTGTTTATATTCAAACAGCAATTTGTAGGCCTTATGCCAAAAATTGATGCCATAAAACAGGAGGGACTCTAACTCAAAAGAATACTAGTGTTTTTATTATAAATATTAAATACTTGGTGACAGTTATAAACAAAGATCTTCAAGAATGCTTATGTAACTCAAAATATATAAATGTAAGAAATGCTTATGAACAGTTATCCCCTGATTCTTTCCATAGGCCAGCCTAGAACTATCAGTATAAGCATGTTTGCATTCCTGCTTCAGTCATGTCCGATTCTTTGCGACCCTATGGACTGTAGCCCAACAGGTTCCTCTGTCCATGGGAGTCTCCAAGCAAGAATGCTGGAGTGGGTTGCCGTGCCTTCCTGCAGGGGATCTTCCCAACCCAGGGATCTAATCCAGGCCTCTTATGTCTCCTGCATTGCAGGCAGATTCTTTACCAGCCAAACTACCAGGGAAGCCCCAGTGCCACATGGAAAGCTCAATTTAAGCATATTTCTCCCAATTAAAAAAAAAAAAAACTGCATCTCTTATAAACTCTGAAGTGCCAGGCTTTGCACCCATTGCCTCTGCTAAATTAAATGTTTTGGCTGAAACAGTGATAGATTGCACTGATAACAACTTAATAAATTACATGGTGAGGTGATCTGTCTCACAGCCAAGTCACCTAGTTAGATTTTTCTCTTTAAGAAAAGGAAATGCAAGAGCAAGACAATTAATCTCCATGTTAATTTCTACTCTTATTGAACCTGAAGTATGATTTAGTTTATATCTATTTCCTCTAGAAAATATATGTGAGAAAATATTTCTATAGGGTTTATAGGCTAAATACTTCAATAGTTCATTAATAAACTCTAGAATACTTTCACTCAGGTAATAAAAACTGTTCTTTGATCATAAAATAATCAGTAATATTTAGATACTTTGAAGAAAGTAGGGAAAACCAGTAGATCATTCAGGTATGACCTAAATCAAATCCCTTACGATTGTACAGTAGAAGGGACAAACAGATTCAAGGGATTAGATCTGATAGACAAGAGTGCCTGATGAACTATGGTTGGAGGTTTGTAACATTGTACAGGAGTAAGTGAAGGCTGTATATTGTCACCCTGCTTATTTAATTTATATGCAGAGTACATCATGAGAAACGCTGGGCTGGAAGAAACACAAGCTGGAATCAAGATTGCTGGGAGAAATATAAATAACCTCAGATATGCAGATTACACTCCCCTTATGGCAGAAAGCAAAGAAGAACTAAAGAGCCTCTTGATGAAAGTGAAAGAGGAGAGTGAAAAATTTGGCTTAAAGCTCAACATTCAGAAAACTAAGATCATGGCATCCGGTCCCATCACTTCATGGCAAATGGATGGGGAAACAGTGAGAGACTTTGTTTTCTGGGGCTCCAAAATCATTGCAGATGGTGAGTGCACCCATGGAATTAAAAGACGCTTACTCCTTGGAAGAAAAGTTATGACCAAAATAGACAGCATATTAAAAAGCAGAGGCATTACTTTGCCACAAATGTTCGTCTAGTCAAGGCTATAGTTTTTTCAATAGTCGTGTATGGATGTGAGAGTTGGACTATAAAGAAAGCTGAGCACTGAAGAATTGATGCTTTTGAACTGTGGTGTTAGAGAAGACTCTTGAGAGTCCCTTGGACTGAAAGGAGATCTATCCAGTCCATCCTAATGGAAATCAGTCTTGACTATTCATTGGAAGGACTGATGCTGAAGCTGAAACTCCATTACTTTGGCCACCTGATGCGAAGAGTTGACTCATTTGAAAAGACTCTGATGCTGGGAAAGATTGAAGGCAGGCGGAGAAGGAGACGACAGAGGATGAGATGATTGGATGGTATCACCGACTCAATGGACATGAGTTTGAGTAAACACCAGGAGTTGGTGATGTACAGGGAGGCCTTGCATGCTGCAGTCATGGGGTCACAAAGAGTCGGACACGACTGAGCGACTGAACTGAACTGAACTGAATATTTAGATGCTTATGCAGCACTGTGGTGTGTAAATGATTATTTCAAAATCATTATTAAACCAGCAAACAAATGCTTTTATAAAAAGGAATATTGTCACGTCAAGAAAGAAATGTGTTTATTATTAAGTAGTATATTAATATTTTTAGTTCATGAGGTCAATAAAAAACTTTTTAATATAGAATAATTATCTTCTTGAATTGGTGGCCTTCAAATTTTCTGTACATATCATTTTCTGTCCTGAAATATAACAATGAATCATGTTGGAAATACATAATCATTACAAATATTACTCACCACAGTTTCAAAAGAAGCTATTTTTCATTAAATATCCATAGTACCGCTGACAGATACTAAGCAGTGTGTGTGTGTATGTGTGTGTGTGTATGCGCATGTTTGTACACAGAGGATAAGGTAGAAATAGGAAATAATTTTTGCTAACAGGCAGGGGAGTTATCATAATGTACATGTTCTAAAAAAGTTCTTTACTTTCAGAAACTCACTTTCCTCATCTGTAGAATAAGGATTCAAAACACTTCCTTTTCATAGATATTTTGTGAGGAATAAATAAAATAATGTATATGACATGTTTGGGCTTCCCAGGTGATGCCAGTGGCAAAGAATATGCCTGCCAATGCAGGAGACATGAGAAATGTGAGTTCAATACCCGGGTGGGGAAGATCCCCTGGAGTAGGGAATGGCAACCCACTCCAGTATTCTTGCCTGGAGATCCCATGGACAGAGGAGCTGGACAAGCTACAGTCCATAGGGTCGCAGAGAGTCGGACATTGCTGGAGCAACTTAGCACACATGACACATTTAGCACAAAACCTAGTATAATAGGCATACAATTCATAATTTGTCATTTTTATCATTTCTATCTTCATATATTTGATTAGATTTAGTTCATATATTATGAAAGAGATTCTTTGCCTACCATGTATCTTGAGATATTTTCTTAGTTTGTAGTTTTCCTTCAATATTTATTAGAGTGTTTATTGCTCTACAGGTATTTTTAGTTTGTATGTAATCAATTTTATTTAGAGGAAATTTTTTTAAGTTTTTCTTTATGAGTTCTGGTTTTGTGTCAAAATTAGAGAATTTTCTCCTATTCAATTTTATGAAAGAATTTTTTTATATTTTCATCTTTTTTTAAAATTTCAACCTTCAGTATTTTATCCATTTGAGATTTATGGATGATGAGTGGTGGGTATATAATTTACTTTTCCAAAAACTGAGTCAGTTGGTCCAAGCCACTGAAAGGTCATTTTATGCATTCCCATAGATCTGATTTGACATCTTTATAATATACTAAATTTCTCCAAATCCTAGGCTGTCTTCCTAAACTTCCTGTTCCGTTTTGTTGACACCTTCTTTACCTTCATAACCAAGCTATCAAAAATTCCTACCAATTCTGTTTCTAAAATATAACTGGGAGCTTCTCTGGTTGCTCAGTGGTAAAAAAAAGTCCACCTGCCAATGCAGAAGACATGGGTTTGTTTTCTTATCTGGGAGGATCCCATAGGCCATGGGGCAGCTGGGCTCATACACCACAACTATTGAGCCTGTGCTGTAGTCTGGGGGATGCAACTGCTCACGTGCTGCAGTGACTGAAGCCTGCATACCCTGCAGTTTGTGCTTCACAAGAGAGGCCAACACAATGAGAAGCACATACACCACAACTACAGAGTAGCCCCTGCTCACCACAGCTAGAGAAAGTCTGCACAGCAACAAAAACCCAGCACAGCCAAACATAATAAATAGTACAGCTGGAATTCATTTTGATCCCACTGCCATCACTCTAGTCCAAGTGACTTTTTTTTTTAAATTGGCTAAACAGTAGCTTTCTAAACAATGCCCCTCATTCTAGTCTTGCCCCACCCCATGTATATTTTCTGCAATGCATACTGCATGATTTCAAAAAATAAAAAGTCAGATCCTTTGATTTAGTTGTTTTAGTGGTGTACCATTACAAGCCTCAGAGTCAAACTCTTTTATAAGACCTACAAGGCTTTAAAGTCTAACCTCAGACTTCCTTCCTCTTTGAATTTATCTGGCAATATAGCTCTCACCCACTGAACTGGCTTTTTATGGTTTTTCAGGCAGGCTAAAACCTTTTCATTTTCAGCACATGCTTTGTTCAACTATGTGGATTCTTTCATTAGTCCTTCATTTGATATTTGCTAGTTATAATTCTGGTTTCATTTCAGATGCCCTCCCCTCCCTAACTCATGCCTTCAAATCTAAATTAACGTGTGCTCTGAATACAAATCCTATTGACAGATTTCTCTTAAATATCTAAGACTTTTTTGCTTAATTTTAAAGATACAATTGTTCCTTCTTCATAGCTGAATATTTATGTTTTATGAATGTATTATTTTCCTACCTCACACTCAGAATACTACTCATAATATTTTCAAAGTATCAGCTTATTTCCTGAGTTAGTTCTAGTTCTGTGAGAAACATTTTATCTGATAACTTGTTCTTTCTTTAATTTGGTTGGAAATGAATTTTCTTCAGCTGTTATTTTCTTATAGTCAAAAATTCAGGTTTAGATTAAGGGATAATATTAACAGGAGAGGGTTTCCTCAGTATTAACATAGGACAGTTTTTAATTTCCCCAGAAGAACTCTCCAAAGCACTGCAGCTGACCAGAATGGGCAACAGAAGGAATCTTCCCTGGTTGAAATAGGTAGGTATGAGTAGGCATCATATAAGATTCCTTCAAGTGTACAGCTTAATCCTTGGGATGGTTAATTTGGGGGTGGGTGGCACAAGGCATGGCATGTGAGAACTTAGTTCCCTGACCAGGGATCAAACCCACACCCCCTGCGTTGGAAGCATGGGGTCTTAACCACTGGACTGCCAAGGAAGTCCCATTGTGATGGGTTAATTTTATGTATCAGCTTGAATAGGCTAAAGGATGCCCAGATATCTGGTAAAACTATTTCTGAGTATATCTGTGAGGGTGTTTCTGGAAGAGATTAGCATTTGATTCAGTAAACTGAGTAAAGAGAACCACCCTCATCAAAGGGGAAGTATCATCCAATCCATTAAGATTCTGAATGAAGAAAAAAAGAAAAAAAAGTGAATTCTTTCTTTCTCTTCTTGAGGTGGGATATTCCTCTTTTCCTAGCAGTGAAACTCCTAGCTCTAGGGCCTTCAGATTCCAGTGCTTACTTTACCAGCTCCTCTGATTCTTAGGCCTTCAGATTCAAACTGAATTATACCACCAACTTTTCTGGTTGTCTTGCTCACAGATAGCAGACTGTGGGATTTTTCAGCTTCCATAACTATGTGAGCCAATTCTTATAATACATCTCATATACAGGCATACCTTAGAGGTATTATGGGTTCAGTTCCAGACCACCATAATAAAGTCAATATTGCAAGAAAGCAAGTCACACAAATTTTTTGGTTTCTCAGCACACATAAAAGTGATATTGATACTATACTGTAGTCTATTAAGTATGCACCAAAAGCATTGTGCCTAAAAAAAGCAATGCATATATCTTTATATAAAAAAATAACACCCCATTATAAAGTGGTGCCCATAGACTTGCTTGATGCAAGGTTGTGCAGACCTTCATTTTGTTAAAAAAAAAAAAAGGAGTATCAATAAAGCAAAGTGACATGATGCACAATAAAACAAAGCATGCCTCACAGGCATAGCATTTGCTCATTTTGTATCTCTGTGTCACATTTCTTACTATATTTCAAACTTTTTCATTTTTATTATGTTTGTTATGGTGATCTGTGATCAGTGATTTTTGATGTTACTATTTCAAAACAATTACAACTCACTGAAAACTCAGGTGAAGTAATATTTTCAATTAAAGTATTATACTATTTTTAGGTATATCTATGTATAGATATATTCTATTGGTTCAGTTTCTTTGGAACTCTGACTAAGAAGATGCTCCCTTAAACAAGGTGGAAGATAGACTTTTTGGCTTAGTTTCAACTATATTGTTTTTCTGACAAGCTAACCCTGAGGTCCGTGCCTGGGCATACTGCTCCACTTTTAAAACTCTGATGGAGTTCTGAATGCCTTTCAATATTCCACCCAGAATGTTCTTAAAATATTGAGAACGTCTGTCTATAGCTAGAGATACATTTACAACTGGGGAAAAGGAGATTTGCCTATAGAGTTAGTTAAAACAGTCTTCTTTTGTCTCTATTATTTTTGATAAAACTAGTCATAATTATAAGAAAAAAATAATGAATGATTTTGGTGGAGGAAAGAGAAATGAACAAGTGCCTAGTTTACTCAAATGAAATCATATAGTACATTTTTTACACTTTTATTATCTGCTTCATAAATATCCTTAGATTGTATTATAATTAAAAACTAGATACCAAACCAGGACTTGTGTGTTTGGTATATAGTGCTACTAGAGAAAGAGGTCCCTAGACTGATGAAGAGACCCCAAAGGGACAGAAAACAGAAAAAGAAATATATAAAAAGACATGGCAACACAGTATTTAAAAGTGAGGCCAAGGGACCTCCCTAGTGGTCCAGTGGTTAAGACTCCATGCTTCCACCACAGTGGGTATGTGTCTGATCCCTAGTTGGGGAACTCAAATCTCATATGTTGAGATTTTTTTTTTAAAGTGAGGCCAAGCTGGCAAGTTAGAAGCCTGTAAGTAACAACTCAATACTGAAACAATAAAAAAGCTCAGTAAACTAAAAAATCAACAACTCTTCTTAGATCTATAATAAGAGGGGTCATGAGGCAAACCACTGCTGCTCAAATTAGACCAACAAGCTAATAGAAAGAACTGCAACTTACTAGAGAAGAAACCTAGAAACAAGCTGCAATCTCACTGGAAAGCAGAGCTGGGGTGGCCAAACCTGTAATTGACAGTAATTGACAATAATTGACAAATTGCTGAATTTAACAATGAGGAAGCACCCAATCCCTGTTTGAAAGTCCAAACTCCAGGAATGTTGAATCAAATGCCATGCCAATAAGGCTGTAGAGTAGCAGGAACTGTAATTTCTGGTTGGGCAGCAAAAGAGTACAACCACCTTGGAAAATGGTTTAGTTTCTTAGAAAACTAAACATACTCTTATTGTATAGATCAGCAATTGTGCACCTTGACTTAATTCACTATGAGTTTGGGAAAAGGTGACATTAACATGATTTTGATCACAAGAAAAAGTTGACATTCATGTTATCTGCTAATTTATTGTGTGCACATCTTTTGGGGAAGTAGGGTTTGATAGGTGCATGTATAAATACTACTACATATAGCAACAATGTCAGTATGTTTTTATATCAAGTAATAATGTTGAATTTTACCTGATCTCTGTGCTCTTAGAAACAGAAAAGATTAAAAAAGCCCCCACTCCCACCATGCTGTGTTCTGGAAAATAGTTTCCTGCAAAGAACTACCCTTCCTGAAGGACTTACTACTGTAAGCCACCCTTGTCCACCTGTGAAAAGGCCAGATACAGACTCAGTATTCCCTCTCTTTGCCTCATAAATGATTATCTGAACTGCTTGTCTCCAGTGATCAATTAGAACCAAATGCTTTCAAACCAAGTTTCAGTTCAGCTCCTCTCTGTCCTTCAGGACCCTGAAATTTGGCTCACTGTATGACTGAGCCAGCTTACACCACTTCCTGAAAATAGTCCTCAAAGATAAATGGTCTCTGCCACCATTTCTTTACTCCCACTTCCTCACACTTTTCCTTTTTTCATAGCATTGTTTCCTCTCCATGAAAAACCAAACAACAACAAAATATTTTTTCAACTCTTGAGCTGTTTGTAGACCTTGTGTCAGAGCATTCTCCTTATTGTAATTGTCATTTTCTCCCATTGTAATAATCCTTCCATGTATGACCTAAATACTAGACCATTCAGGTGTTATCTAAATCAAATCCCTTATGACTATACAGCGGAAGTGAGAAATGGGTTTAAAGGACTAGATCTGATAGACAGACTACCTGATGAACTATGGGCAGAGGCTTGTGACATTGTACAAGAGACAGGAATCAAGACCATCCCCAAGCAAAAGAAATGCAAAAAAGCAAAATGGCTGTCTGAGGAGGGCTTACAAATAGCTATGAAAAGAAGAGAAGTGAAAACCAAAGCAGAAAAGGAAAGATATACCCATTTGAGTGCAGAGTTCCAAACAAGAGCAAGGAGAGATAAGAAAGACTTCCTCAGTGTTCAATTGAAAAAAATAGAGGAAAACAATAGAATGGGAAAGACTAGAGATCTCTTCAAGAAAATTAGAGATACAAAGGGAACATTTCATGCAAAGATGGGCTCAATAAAGGACAGAAATGATAGGGACCTAACAGAAGCAGAATATTAAGAAGAGGTGGCAAGAATACACAGAAGAACTGTACAAAAAAGATCTTCAGCACCCAGATAATCACGATGGTGTAATCACTCACTTAGAGCCAGACATCCTGGAATGTGAAGTCAAGTGGGCCTTAGGAAGCATCACTATGATCAAAGCTAGTGGAAGTGATGGAATTCCAGTTGAGCTCTTTCAAATCCTGAAAGATGATGCTGTGAAAGTGCTGCACTCGATATGCCAGCAAATTTGGAAAACTCAGCAGTGGCCACAGGACTGGAAAAGTTCAGTTTTCATCCCAATCCCAAAGAAAGACAATGCCAAAGAATGCTCAAACTACCGCACAATTCCACTCATCTCACACTCTAGTAAAGTAATGCTAAAAATTCTTCAAGCTGGGCTTCAGGAATACATGAACAGTGAACTTCCAGATGTTCAAGCTAGTTTTACAATAGGCAGAGGAACCAGAGATGAAATTGCCAACATCCGCTGGATCATCGAAAAAACAAGAGAGTTCCAGAAAAACATCTACTTCTGCTTTATTGACTATGCCAAAGCCTTTGACTGTGTGGATCACAATAAACTGTGGAAAATTCTGAAAGAGATGGGAATACCGGACCATCTGACCTTCCTCTTGAGAAATCTGTATGCAGGTCAGGAAGCAACAGTCAGACCTGGACACGGAACAACAGACTGGTTCCAAATAGGAAAAGAAGTACGTCAAGACTGTATATTGTCACCCTACTTATTTAACTTTGATGCAGAGTAAATCATGAGAAGCTCTGGGCTGGATGAAACCCAAGCTGGAATCAAGATTGCCAGGAGAAATATCAATAACCTCAGATATGCAGACGACACCACCCTTACGACAGAAAGCGAAGAACTAAAGAGCATCTTGATGACAGTAAAAGAGGAGAGTGAAAATGTTGGCTTAAAGCTCAACATTCAGAAAGCTAAGATCATGGCATCCAGTCCCATCACTTCATGGCAAATAGATGGGGAAACAGTGCAAATAGTGAGAGACTATTTTTGGGGGCTCCAAAATCACTGCAGATGGTGACTGCAGCTGTGAAATTAAAAGATGCTTACTCCTTGGAAGGAAGGTTATGACGAACCTAGAGAGCATATTAAAAAGCAGAGACATTACTTTGCCAACAAAGGTCTGTCTAGTCAAGCCTATGGTTTTTCCAGTAATCATGTATGGATGTGAGAGTTGGACTAGAAAGAAAGCTTAGTGCAGAAGAATTGATGTTTTTGTACTGTGGTGTTGGAGAAGGCTCTTGAGAGTCCCTTGTACTGCAAGGAGATCCAACCAGTCCATCCTAAAGGAGATCGGTCCTGGGTTTTCAATGGAAGGACTGATGTTGAAGCTGAAACTCCAATACTTTGCCCACCTGATGGGAAGATCTGACTCATTGGAAAAGACCCTGTTGCTGGGAAAGATTGAGGCCAGGAGGAGAAGGGGACGACAGAGGATGAGATGGCTGGATGGCATCACCGACTCAATGGACATGAGTTTGGGTAAACTCCGGGAGCTGGTGATGGACAGGGAGGCCTGGCATACTGCGATTCATGCGGTTGCAAAGAGTCGGACATGACTGAGTGATTGAACTGAACTGAATTGAATAATCCTTTGGAATAAAAGTCTCTACTTAGTAAGTTTAAGACTTGCTTGACTTTTGACATGCTGCTGCTGCTGCTGCTAAGTCGCTTCAATCCTGTCCGACTCTGTGCCACCCCATAGACGGCAGCCTACCAGGCTCCGCTGTCCCTGGGATTCTCCAGGCAAGAATACTGGAGTGGGTTGCCATTTCCTCCTCCAGTGCATGAAAGTGAAAAGTGAAAGTGAAGTCGCTCAGTCGTGTCTGACTCTTAACGACCCTATGGACTGCAGCCTATCAGGCTCCTCCGTCCATGGGATTTTCCTGGCAAGAGTACTGGAGTGGGGTGCCATTGCCTTCTCTGTTTTGACATGAGGAATTTCTAAAGTATTTATTGCTAAAATGATTCTATCACCTGAAAATATTGGTTTTTAATGTGAAATCTGAAATTATAAATAATTCTGATAGTACTCTCAGATACATTGGTACCACACTCAAAAAGCTCCTTTGGTTTTGTGAAATTAATAAATACCTTGGACTTTTGCTTAATAATAGTTGACCACATACAGCAACCAGTTACCTGGGAAATATGTTTGTTTTGCTTTCTTTCAAATTTATAAGTCAGTAATAGCATTTGGCATATACTGGCATGATTTGATTTTATGGAATTTTGCTCCTGATAATCTGTGTGCTTTGAGATTTCAGGGCTAGAATCACTATGTACAAGTTTATTTATCAAATACCTAGTCCTGAAGAAAAAAGAAATTGAAGACTATATCTCATCAAAGAATCATTTTGATTAGCTATGGCTTTGGCATTTTCCCATTCTTTACATCCACTAAGTAATAACTTGTGGTGTTGGAGAAGACTCTTGCGAGTCCCTTGGACTGCAAGGAGAACCAACCAGTCCATCCTAAAGGAGATCAGTCCTGGGTATTCATTGGAAGGACTGATGTTGAAGCTGAAACTCCAATATTTTGCCACCTGATGTGAAGAGCTGACTCATTGGAAAAGACCCTGATGCTGGGAAAGATTGAGGGCAGGAAGAAGGGGATGACAGAGGATGAGATGGCTGGATGGCATCATCGACTCGATGGACATGGGTTTGGGTGGACTCAGGGAGTTGGTGATGGACAGGGAGGCCTGGCGTGCTGCAGTTCATGGGGTTGCAAAGAGTTGGACACAACTGACCAACTGAACTGAAGTAATAACTTATTTTATAAACTTTAAAAAGATAACATTGCTTTTTAAAAGCCATAGGTTGGAAGAATTTTAATAAACAGAGAAAAAGTTTGTAACATTTAAGTGGAAAAAATGGTTACAGTAAGTTTAAAATAGGAAGGTCTAGATTGATTCTGATAGTTGGTGATGGACAGGGAAGCCTGGCATTATACAGTTCATGGCGTTGCAAAGAGTCAGACACGACTGAGGGACTGAACTGAACTGAGATTGATTCCAGTTGTGTGCATGTTTGTGGTTATAGATATAGATATACATGAAAGAGAAAATTAGCAATAGTTATCTCTATGAAGTAGGACTTTAGATATTAATCACATAGTTTTGTACTTTTCCATATGTCCCTAAGTTTCTTCAACATGTATAATATATATTTAATCTGTATAAAGATCTAAAAGGAAAATTATTAATTTTTAAAATAATCTCTAAAATTTTATTTTTATAACAATGATTTCTTTCTAACATTTTTATGTCATGTCATGTAAATTCGATGCAATTTTAAAACTATGGAGTGTTTCAAAATATCCATATTATTATCTTGTATAGGACATGGTAACATTTTAATTTTGGATTCTGGGAGGCTTAAATAAGGTAAGAAATATCATTAGGAGAGTCTTGTAGGATATTCCACACACACACACACATATATAATTGATTACTATATTAATATAAATGATCCATAGTATATATATCTGGTATATACATAAACATTAAGTATAAGACAAAATGATTTTTGTGGAGATACAAAAATTATAAAAGCATAGGTTCTACCAAAGAACAGAACACTCTACTTCTCTGGCAGGAGCTGTTCTACATCCGTACTGGCATGTACGGGTGAGCCATCATGTTTTCTTTGTGGCCAATGTCCATCAGATAAGCTTCCTATCAGGAAAAAAAATATAGAAATACATGGAAATGTATAAGGCTGGAATTTGATGCAGAATCTCTTAAATAAATGTTCGGACTGGGGCAAGACCACCCCTACTCTCTGAGATAATACCAGTGGATGAAGAGAAAGGAAACTTGTGTGTGCTTACAACAGAGACCTGTGCTTCATCAATGATTAAAAGAACATAGAGAAGAATATTTTCTAGTACATGTTGAGTGACACTCAAATACTTCCTGGCCAGAGGATGAGATGTGTTTCTGGACTAAGGAAGCTTAAAACAAGAGAGTAGTAGGCTCATAAGTGGAACAGTGCTTCAGTCATTTTTGCGAAAGTAGCTCAGCCATGGCATGAAAATTGCAGGAAAGATTGGCAGTGACAAGAGGAGCCATACCTCTGTGACAATGAAAGGAGAGCTATGTGTCAGTAGCAGTGTCAAGCCTGAACCATGAGGCAGAACTTTTAACAGCTGGTGAAGACTTCGAGGAAAATAAATGTATGTAGGTGAACATCAAGGACTACTGTTAGTTTTAATTGCTGTCAAGGAAAAAATGTAGATTGTTTTTTTTTTTAGTTTCTTATATGATTTGAAAGCTTACTAATTCCAAATGGGTGGTTCAAAATAAAAGAGTATTACTGATATTACTATCAAAATGAAGATTTTCTGCATTCATTAGGAAATTAAAATCAAATGTTATTTAGGGGAGAAGAAATGGGATGTGGAGATGGGAAGGTTGTCAGGGAAATGTTCTGACATTCAACCTATAAAGAAGAGGACAGGAGAAGGGGATGACAGAGGGTGAGATGGTTCGATAGCATCACCAACTCAATGGACATGAATTTGAGCAAACCCTGGGAGACAGTGAAGGACAGGGAAGCCTGGTGTGCTGTCATCCATGTGGTCGCAAAGAGTCAGACACGACTTAGCAACTGAACAACAGAATTTGGTTAATCCAGTACCTTGTGTTGCATCATGTCCCAGGGAAGATTTTAGAAAGTTTGATTTTAATTTTACTCGATAATGGATGATATGATAGAAGGTAGGAGAGGTCAATTTCCACTTATTCTTACAAGAAGAAAAGTTGAGCTTTGATGAGAAAGGAATAGAGTTTCTTTGCACCAAGAAGAAAGATAAGAGTTTTGTTCTTCCATGACTGAGCAAAAAAAAGACATAGTTGTATTGTGAAAAATAGGACTGTCTCATACTAGCCAAGAATCCTGGGCCATGAGAAATAGAGATCATGTGAAGGGAGAAGGGAACACTGAGGTATTCCTTAAGTGCAGAGACCACGACTCAGGAAATCATAAACTGATTATTTTTAGATGCAGATATAAAAAGCATCCTAGACATTAGAATGTCATTAAGGGCAGGGACTGAAATCTTATATGTTGTGAAGCTTATACAAATTCCAACAGGATAACTCTTACAAGAGAAAATAGAAAAATATGAATATACTACTAAATTACAGGTTTATCAACTAAAAAGAATGCCAATAAATTATGAATGTTTAAAGAACTGACAAATAGCATGATACAAATTCAAAATAATAGAATACGGTTTTATTAACTATCCTATTATGTCTCTGTAATATTTTTTAGTCTTTATTTTGGGGAATTATACCATATATATATACTTTTTGTTCAGTCACTCAATGGTGTCCAACTCTTTGAGACCCCATGGACTGCAGCACACCAGGCTTCCCTGTCCTTCACCATCTTCTGGAGTATGCTCAAACACGTGTCCATTGAGTCAGTGATGCCATCCAACCATGTCATCCTCTGTCGCCCCCTTCTCCTCCTGCCTTCAATCTTTTCACAGCAACAAGGTCTTTTCCAGTGATTTGGCTCTTCCCATTAGCTGGCCAAAGTATTGGAGCTTCAGCTTCATCATCAATACTTCCAATGAATATTCAAGGTTGATTTCCTCTAGGATTGACTCATTTTATCTCCTTGCAGTCCAAGGGACTCTCAAGAGTCTTCTCCAACACTACAGTTCAAAAGCAACAATTCTTCAGCACTCAGCCTTCTTTATGGATCCAACTCTCACATTTATACATGTCTAATTGGAAAACCATAGTTTTGGCTATACAGACATTTGTCGGCAAAGCAATGTCTTGTTTGTCAAAGCTTTCTTCCAAGGAGCAACCGTCTTTTAATTCCATGGCTGCAGTTTACCATCTGCAGTGATTTTGGAACCCAAGGAAATAAAGTCTGTCACTGTTTCCATTGTTTCCCCATCTATAGGCCATCAAGTGATGGCACTGTATGCCACAATCTTAGTGTTTTGAATATTGAGTTTTAAGCCAGCTTTTTTGCTCTCCTCTTTCACCTTCAAGAGGCTCTCTGGTTCCTCATCGCTTTCTGCCATGAAGGTGGTGTCATCTGCATACCTGAGGTTGTTGGTATTTCTCCTGGCAATCTTGATTCCAGCTTGTTTTCATCCAGCCCAGCACTCAGTCACTCAGTCATGCCCAACACTTTGCAGCCCCATGGACTGCAGCCCACCAGGTTACTCTGTCCATAGAAGACTCCAGGCAAAATACTGGAATGGGTTGCCATGTCCTACACCAGGGAGTCTTCCCAACTTAGGAATTGAACCATGTCTCTTGGGTCTCCTTCATTGGCAGGTGGATTCTTTATGAGTATCACCACCTGGGAAGCCCTAAGTTCATTTAGTCATTGACTAATTCTAGGTAGTCTTTAAATTGATAGCATTAATTAAACTGTTTATTATATATGTCTGTTATAGTGGAATATTTTAAATTATACAAATCTTTATGTCAGTATTTCATATCAAATCAGTAAGAGTTTTTATTTTAATGTGTTCATATGATTCCTTTCTTAATATTAATTGGATTATAAAATGAAATTACTTTATATTTTATTTAATTGATACAAACTCCTCTTAATTAAGTATTGTTTACCATGTAATCTGAAATATTTTTGTTATGAATTAATTCTTGATATTTATATTAACTTCCTAAGGCTATTGTAACAAATTGCCACAAACATGGTGGCTTAAGACAGCATAAATTTTGTATCTCACAGTTCTGGAGGCAAAAAGTTTTCAAATTAGAGGAGAATCCATTTCACGCCTCTTCTAGCTTCTGGTGTTGACAGCTCCTTCAGCTTGTAGCCACATTACTCCAGTCTACCTCTGTTCTCATATCACCTCCTCCCCTATGCCTGTCTTCTAACTTGATATTTGACTCTTGAAAGAACACTTATCATTGGATTTAGGGACCACATGGATCATACAAAATGATTTTTTGTCTCTAGATATTTAACTCCATATGCAAAGACCCTTTTTCCAAATAAGGTAACATTCACAAATTCTAGGGAAAAAGGAATCCCATAGAAAAAATATAAAAATAAAGTACATAAGGAGATGATGAGGAAAACTAATATAGTCAAGGGAAATAGAAGTTTTCACAGTGGAAATGGGTTAAAATGGGTAGTTTCAATGTTTGCTTAGGTTGTGTTAATGGCATTCAGATATTTTTCTAATTCATTCTGAGCTTACATTACAAAATTCTTTATTATACTTAAAATAAACTTTTCCTAAATTCTATCCATGGTTTATGCCTGAATTCAAATATCATCTCTGTAAAATTTCAATATGCTAGCCTAAAAGAATTTAACCCATCTTATCTTCTCTTTCCTTTTAAGCCTTATCTCCCCCCCCCTTTTTTTTTGCCATATAAACATTGTGATTCTGCCTAATTCATTACTTGCTATTCCTCAGTTTCTCTGTCATCTTCCCTTTCCATAAGCTATGCCAAATGTATGAAGTTTTCTTCCTCTGCTTCTCCTTGATTGTTTAGCCCTTCAAATATTTTCAATATATTTAAGACTTGTATTAATTGGTAAGTTCTGTTTGGGAAAAACATTCATTGCGGTTTTAAATAGTTAGAGAAATTGGGCTGAGATTCTTTATTGAAAGAAACTGAAAACCTTCAGGGAAGTTTAAATATTCTAATTGGAAGAGATACAATATACACACAAATGGATACATAAATATTCAATGTAATAAATCATACTATAATTTTGGTTAGTAAAAAGTGATATAAAGAAATAAAAGAGGGTAATGGGTAATAATAGAGGAGAGTAATATGATTGAAAGAAACTCAGATACAGGACAGACCAAGGCTGATCAGCTCATCTAGGTTAAAGAGATAATATTTGAATCAAGGCATTATTTTTAAATAGGAGCCAGCAGAGCTAAAACTGATAGTGGAGGTGGGAATGGGAAACATTCCAGACAGAGGTTACAGCAGTTGCAAAGACCCTGACATGGTAACAAAATTGACCTATTTCAGTATCAGAAAGAAGATATATGCTATTAGAACATAATATGGGTGGGGAGGGGGAAGTAGCAGATAATGAATTCAGACAGACAGGTAGATACCGTTATCTTCTAAAATGTGTTCAGGATGGTCACAAACTAGATGTAGATGCACATGAGTTAATTTATTCTCTAACAACATATAAAAATAAAAAATAAAACTTCATAATTATTTGTTGGTATCCTATCTTCTATTTGGTGTATCCTGCTATCATCTTAAAATTTGATTATGGATTTTACTGGTCTCTGTGTTATGTTAATCAAGCAGGGTCTCCAGGTATTTAGCAGATAATTTCCTTGAGACTGAGGGCCATATCCTTCATTCATGTATCCTTGAAACACTTGATTTGGTATATTTACATATATTAGTAATCATTTTTAACATGTTAGTTATCCTGGGATATATATTATACTACTTTTTAAATAATTTTTTCTGGATTAACTGGCATGAGTTGTTATTTTTTAACAAGTAGTTTTTCAATCAAGAGGTTTTTAAATATTATTTGTCATTATTTGTTTACTTTAAAGAATAGTTGAGATTCTTATAAATGACCCTGATAAACTAGTATCCAAGGACACATTAGACTTACAGGATTATGGAACTTTATCTCATCAAGCTTCATTAGCTTACTTACTTTAGACATTAAAGCAATTTTAGCAAAGTTAGTAAATTCAAATGGAAACTTACATATTACAACTTCTATAAAATTAATTAAAGGAAACTCAGAGTAGTCAATATCACAGATGCAATATATCAGATCTGAAGAAGTACAGGGAGACTGGATTATTGAATTCCAAGAACTTGCTTAAATTTCAGAGATGAGGTAAATCAATGATGTGGGAAATAATCTTTACAGACTTTTTTGTCTTTAGTGTTCAGTGTCTTCGTCCCAGTGCTTAAGATGTAACAATAAGAATACTGCTATATTCTTGAAAGAAGCTAATTAGTATTTGAAAGATTCTACTGCAAGGCAAGTCAAGCTGATAGAGCTATATATGAGAGACATTAAGCTAAATGCATTTAATAAACATGGAAAATTTAAGAAGAGAGTAATAGCATTTTATTCCAGCCTTGTAAACATGATTGACGTATACAAAATCTCTTAAGTGTGGATATCAACTATGTGGGCTTCAGTGTGCAGTATGTTATCCCCCGGTGGTTCATAAAACTTTGTTCTCTGGTTCACTGTGAATAATGTGAAATGAATCACCTTTAATAAAGTGAGCTCTTTAAGTAAACTTTCTCCTTCCTTGTGTTAAACAGAAAATGGTTTCTGCACAATAGCATGTAGATTCTCAAAAGAATACAAAGGAAAGCAAGTCCTATCTTTAGTTTTGTTGGCGTGCTCTCTGTCAGAGTATCTTAATGTTAGACTACCATCACCAAGGAAACTTACAGCTTTAGTAAGGATTTTTAAAACAAAACAAAGGAATTGTGAATGGCAAGTATATATTTCTATATGTTTCTTTTGCAGTGAATGAAGTAAATAACATTCCTCTCTAAATTATAAAAATCTGCCAGAGTCAGTTGTTCTAAAGAAACATGTCTTTATTTCTAAATATTTACTTTTGAAAAATCCTGTGTAGTCAAGCTGTTTCTTCTTATTTACCAGTTTACTTTTTACCTTTTTTTTAACCTGAACATATTAGCATAATTTTAAAATTATGTAGTTAGAAAAATGTTGTGTTTGAGTGTCTGTTGTCTTTTTGTGAGAGTTCCTTACCCTCTTGATGAAAGCTGTGTACACTTCCCTCAGAATAATACACCAAGGCTCCCACTCACAAACTTCTGTATACAGTTTCAAAAGGTTTAGATCTTTGATTTTGTTCATTTCATTGTCTGATATACACACACAAAAAAATCAACTATGATCTGAAAGCTCTTAAGAAAAGATTTTTCACAACATCACTTGGTAATGTTGAGGGACTGTGTAATTTCCTCGGTTCCGTCTCATCACAACAAAAATTTGAAGCAACGGAACAGCATTACAGGCCTCGGACTGACAGACCAGTTTCACAGCTCTTGGTTACAGTTCCGTGTTACGGCTAAATTTTATTTAGAAAATAAAGGGAAATACATCTTCAACACATGAGGGCATGACGACCCAAAAGACACGGAGAGAAAAGAGAGAGAGAGAGAGACCCCTGGCCCTTTGGCTCCTCTTTTTGTATGTTTTTGCTCCTTCCCCTGGGCCTGCCCTATGTAAATTGGGCTAGCCGGGAGTGCGGTTTGTTCTCCCCGAGGTCCTCACTCCAGTTCTCAGACCTTCCTTTGTTCTATTTCATGGGCTTTTCCCTTCCTTGTCTTTTAGCCACCACCATTTTGGGACTCATTTTTCCTATTCTAACTACCTGACAGTAATGCATTCCAAATTGTTCAAAAACTTTCTTAATCAGTACCATAGATCAGAAGAGATCACGTAAGTCACAGCAGACAAAACCCAATTGCCCTCCTTTTCACTGTTCTTGGGTTAATTTAAACAGGGATAATGATAGAAACATAACTGAAAGTAAAAATCCCCAAATCCAGATTTTCTTTGTGCCACACTGTCAAATAAAATTTTCCCTCTGAACTATCAAAAAACTGATAAATATAGAAATTACATGGTGATATGTTTTGTGAAACAAACATCTGTATTAAAAATTTCCGCCTGTATAGCCAGGGAAATCTGGAGACATTTCCAAGACTACTAATCATGAAGAACTGAAGGTCGAAAGCAATGACTTTCTCAACAGATTTGAACATTTGCTCACTGTCAATAATCTCAATATCTCATCTACTCTGCATTCTCCCTAGTTTTCCTTGGTTCTAACTGAAATATAAATGGAAAGCAGCCTTAACTCACCATGCAGCCTATATTTTGTCTTTACACTTAGAAAATCAGCACCATAAATGAAAAAAAAAATATCTTTCTACTTAAAAGTTTCTTAGATTTTTTGCCCTCCATAGATTACAATAGTTTCCTCAGCCTTTTCCAATCTCTTACTGGTTTTTTTAATTGGTGATTTCAAAAATCCAAGATTATCCTGTAGATTTCCAGCTTTGCTCAAGGAAGGACAAAAAGAAAATATTTAACTACCCTTACTATTACAGGCAGACATAGCAATACAAGTGAAAATAAACCTGATAGTGTAAAAAAGTGAAAATCTATGTCATTATTATACAGTATGAAACAATTTCTAACATCAATACCTATAAGACAAAATGAAGTATTCTAGGACTCTTCTTTACTTAATTTATTTTTACCATTTCACCACATTCTGTGTGGTTCTACTTAAATCATATATATATATAATTTGAAAGCATTCTTGTCTAATTTTTTTTCAATTGAAGTATAGTTTTTGGGGGGCTTCCCTGATAGCTCAGTTGGTAAAGAATCTGCCTGCAATGCAGGAGACCCTGGTTCGATTCCTGGGTCAGGAAGATCTGCTGGAGAAGGGATAGACTACCCACTTCAATATTCTTGGGCTTTCCTTGTGGCTCAACTGGTAAAGAATATGCCTGCAATGCATGAGACCTGGGTTTGATCCTTGGGTTGGGCAGATCCCCTGGAGAAGGGAAAGGCTACCCACTCCACTTCTGGCCTAAAGAATTACGTGGGCTGTACAGGCCTTGGAGTTGCAAAGAGTTGGACACGACTGCTTGACTTTCACCTTCACTTTTCATAGTTGATTTACAATGTTATGTTAGTTTCTAGTGTATAGCAAAGTGATATATGTATTATACACACAAATATATGTTATATATATATTCATATATATAATAAATGTATATATTCTTTTCCATTATGGTTTATTTTAGTACATGAAATATAACTCATTGTGCTATACAATAAGGATTTTGTTGTTTATCCACTCTATGTGTAACAGTTTTTATCTGTTATGCTAATCCCAAACTCCTAATTTATCCCTCCTCCACCCCATTTTCTCTTTGGCAACAGGAAATTTGTTATCTGTGAGTCTGTTCCTGTTTTGTAAATAAGTTCACTTGTGCCATTTTTCATATTCCAGATATGTGACATCGTATGATATTTGTCTCTCTTACTTCCTTCACTCAGTATGATAGTCTATAGGTCCATCCATATTGCTGAAAATGGCATTATTTTATTGTTTTTAATGGCTGAGTAATATTCCACTGTGTATATGTACTACATATTCTTTATCAATTCATCTGTTGATGGATATTTAGGTTGCTTCCATGTCTTGGCTAGTGTAAATAATGCACTATTAACACTGGGGTGCATGTATCTTTTCAGATTATGGTCTTGTCTGATTATATGCCCAGGAGAGGAGTTGCTGAATCATAAGCAAACTCTTATCTTTAATTGTTTAAAGAACTTCCATATTGTTTTCTATAGTGGCTGGACCAATTTAAAGTCCCACCAACAAAGTAGGAGAGTTCCCTTTTTGCACATCCTCTTCAGCATTTGTTATTGTAGACATTTTAATGATGGTCATTTTGACTGGTGTGAAATGATACCTCATTGTAGGTTTGATTTGCATTTCTTTAATAATTACTGATATGGAGTAACTTTTCATTTGCCTATTGGCCATCAGTATGTCTTCTTTGAAGAAATGTCTATTTAGGTCTTCATTCATTTTTGATTGAGTTGTTGTTGAGTCATGTGAGATGTTTGCATGTTTTGGAAATTAAGCCCTTGTCAGTTGCATTGTTTGCAAATATTTTCTTCTGGTCTATAAGTTGTCCTTTTGTTTTGATTATGGTTTCCTTTGCTGTGCAAAAGCTTATAAGTTTGATTAACTCCAATTCATTTATTTTTATTTTATTTCTATTCCCTTAGGAAATTGAAAAAGTCTTATCTTTAAATACAAAATTTAAAATACTTGTGATATTATAATAAAAGTTTAATTCTCATGCCAAAAAACTTTCTAAGAATAAGCTAGAGTGACAGTGTATAGAATATGAAACAAATAAGGGCTAGTAATTAAATGAGATATAACTAACACCACTTAGAGAAATATGCTTCTCAAAACTCACTACAATAATGAATAAAATAGAAAAAATAGGATGTAAATCCACACACAGAAGGATAGAGAGTAAACCACAGCCTATGAGAGGTATGGATTATTTTTTCCCCCTTTTTGAAGACTAATAACTGATTGAAAGATTTTTAGTTTCTGGAACTTCAAAATCTACCAAAAATTATGTAAAATGCTTTAAAAAATACAAATAGCTAAATATAAGGCTTTGTTTGAAGGAAAGCACAGAGGATCTACTTGAGTGCACAGGAATCTGAAAATCAGAACAGGAAGTACAAGATCCAAAACTGAGAATGTTATTTAGGAATGTCAGAGGAAAATTAAACACTTGATAAACTTGTGTCTACCTCTATGTCCTTGACATATTCTCAATACTTAAAGACTTTTCTGATGATATTGATAATCATATTAATATGAATTTTGAAGTACATAAGAAATGTGGCAATGCTTGGAAGATGTACATGATTCAAGAAACCGATATTTTCCAAAATTATACATGGGTAAATAAATTATGCAAAAGTGTGGGTTGACAGTGGCCTGTCACAGGGTCAGGACACTGATAGTAGCAGTCCTGGGATGCACAGCATAAATACTGTTGAAGACCAAACTACAGAGAGGAAACATAGCCCCACCCACCAGCAGAAAATTTGATTAAAGGTTTACTGAGCATGGCCTTGGCCACCAGAGGAAGACCCAGTTTTCCCCACAGCAAATCCTTCCCATCAGGATGCTTGCAAAAGCCTCTTCTTTCCATTCATTAGAGAGCAAAGAGAATGAAGCCACAATCACAGAAAACTAACCAAAATGAGCACATATATCACAGCTTTGAGTAACAATGAATATTAAACTATGAAGTTCAAGCAGGAGATGTCAAGAGTGAATGTATGTCCCAACCACTAATGCCAAAGAAGCTGAATGGTTCTATAAAGACCCACAAGACCTTCTAGAATGAACAACAAAAAAAGATGTCCTTCTCATCATAGGGGACTAGAATGCAAAAGTAGGAAGTCAAGAGATACCTGGAGTAACATGCAAGTTTGGCCTTGGAATACAAAATGAAGCAGGGCAAAGGTTAACAGAAATTTGCCAAAAGAATACACTGGCCATAGAAAATACCCTCTTCAAACAACACAAGAGGTGACTCTACACATGGACATCACCAGATGGTCAACACTGAAATCAGATTGATTATATTCTTTGCAGCCAGCGATGAAGAAGCTCTATACAGTCAGCAAAAACAAGACTAGGAGTTGACTGTGGCTCAGATCATGAACTCCATATTGCAAAATTTAAACGTAAATTGAAGAAAGTAGGTAAAACCCACTGGGCCATTCAGTTATGACCTAAATCAAGTTCCTTATGATTATACAGTGGAAGTGACAGATAAATTCAAGGTATTAGATCTGATAGACAGAGTGCCTGAACAACTATGGATGGAGGTGCATAACATTGTACAGGTGGAGGTGATTAAAACCATCCCCAAGAAACAGAAATGCAAAAAGGCAAAATGGTTGTCTCAGGAGACCTTATAAATAGGTGAGGAAAGAAGAAAACTGAAAGGCAAAGGAGAAAAGGAAAAATATACCCATCTGAAAGCAGAGTTCCAAAGAAGAACAAAGAGACACAAGAAAGCCTTCTTAAGTCAACAATGCAAAGTAAAAGAATGGGAACGACTAGAGATCTCTTCAAGAAAATTACAGATATCAAAGGAACATTTCATGCAAAGATAGGCAAAATAAAGGACAGAAATGGCATGGACCTGGCAAAAGCAGAAAATATTAAGAAGATGTGGCAAGAACACACAGAAGAACTATACAAAAAGATCTTAATGACCTGGATAACGACGATGGTATGATCACTCACCTAGAGCCAGATATCTTGGAGTGTGAAATCAACTGGTCCTTAGGAAGTACTACTATAAACAAAACTAGTGGAGTTGATGAAATTCCAGCTGAGCTATTTCAAATCCTAAAAGATGACACTGTGAAAGTGCTGCACTCAATATGCTGGCAAATTTGGAAAACTCAGCAGTGGCACAGGACTGAAAAAGGTCAGTTTTCATTGCAATCCCAAACAAGGGCAGTGTTAAACAATGTCTGAACTATTGCACAATTGCACTCATTTTACATGCCAGCAAGGTAATGCTCAAAGTCCTTCAAGCTAGTCTTCAAAAGTAGGTGAATTGAGAACTTCCAGATGTACCAACCAGATTTAGAAAAGGCAGAGGAACCAGAGATCAAATTGCCAATATCCATTGGATCATAGAAAAAGCAAGAGAATTAAAAAAAAATCTACTTCTGCATCACTGACTATGCTAAAGCTGTTGATGTATGGATCACAGCAAATTGTTGAAAATTCTTCAAGAGATGGGCATACCAGACCACCTTACCTGCCTCCTGCTAAATCAGTATGCAGGTCAAGAAGCAGCACTTAGAACTGGACATGGAATGGTGGAGTGGTTCAAAATTGAGAAAGGAGTACAACAAGGGTGTATATTGTCATCCTGCTTATTTAACTTAAACGCAGAGTACATCATGTGAAATGCCAGGCTGGATGAAGCACAATCTGGAATCAAGATCACTGGGGGAAATATCAATAAACTCAGGTATGCAGACAACACCAACCTAATGGCAGAAAGTGAAGAGGAACTAAAGAGCCACTTATGAAGGTGAATGAAGAGAGTGAAAAAGCTGTCTTAAAACTCAACATTCAAATAACAAAGATCATGGCATCCAGTCCCATCACTTCATTGCAAATAGATGGGGAAGAAATAGAAACAGTGACAGACTATATTTTCTTGGGCTCCAAAACCACTGTAGACAGAGACTGCAGTGATGAAATTAAAAGATGAAAGAAAAGCTATGACAAACCTAGAAAGTGTATTAAAGAGCAGAGACATCACTTTGCTGACAAAGGTATGTATAATCAAAGCTATAGTTTTTCCAATAGTCGTATATGGATGTCAGAGTTACACCATAAAGAATCCTGAGTGCTGAAGAATGGATACTTCTGAACTGTGGTGCTGGAGAAGACTTGAGAGTCCCCTGAACAGCAAGGATATCAAACCAATCAATTGTAAAGGAAACCAAGCTTGAATATTCATTGGACATACTGATACTGAAGCTGAAACTGCAATAATTTGGCCATCTCATGCAAAGAGCTGACTCATTGGAAAAGACCCCGATTCTAGGAAAGATTGAAGGCAGGAGAAGAAGGGAACGACAGAGGATGAGATGGTTGGATGGCATCACTGACACAATGGACATGAGATTGAGCAAACTCTGGGAGATAGTGAAGGACAAGGAAGTCTGGCGTGCTGCAGTCCATGGGGTCTCAAAGAGTTGGACACAACTGAGCGACTGAACAATGACAATAAAAGAAGTCATTGAAAGTGTAATATAGACCAATGGATTTTAATATAACAGCAACAAATTGTCTTTGATATGATTTCAGTTTCCATATTGCAAGTGACCATTCAGAAACTATATATAATGAGTTAGTGTTTAGTATCAAAGTAGAATATCTATAATCATCTGAAAAGTGTATATGTGTGTGAAGTTCGATTTATTTCATATATTGTAAGCAAAATAATAATATAACACAATAAGTACCAAAACAGATACGAATATATTAAGCAAGACATTAAAGAATCCTTGTAGTAATAAAAAGCAATGCCATTTTCCTCATTAAATTTTTGTGGGTTTGGAAAATATAATTATTAAAATGTAATAAGTTTATTATTGTCATGTTTAAATGAATTAATATATAAATATGTTTCAAATGCTACTGTTTTATCTTTAACATGGTAACTATCAACATATGTAACACACATAAACAAAAATTTTGGGGGGCTCTCAATAATCTTACCAGTGTAAAGGAGTCTTGAGATCCAAAATTTTGAAAACTGTTAAATGAAAGAATGCTATATAATTTGTCTAAAGACACACATGAATAGACATTCATCTGTCCCTTCAAACCCTGTATTTTTATTCACCAATTATTTATAATTGAGTAATTAGAATGAGATATTTGAAAATATGCCCTAGAAGTTGAAAAGTTAAGTTGCATATCCTTTATTTATGCTGTTCATTAGAATGCAAGTTCTGTGAGGTTTTTTTTGTTTTTATTTGTAATCTTATTAGTTAGTACCTAGAAATTCTTGGCATTCAATAATTGCTTTATAAGTTAACAAGTACTAAGAATATATACCAGAGAGATTGAAAAAAAAAATAACAAATCACTGACAAGGTTAACATCTATATTCTCACTATTGGATATTTCCTTCTATTTTTTTCTTTCTTAAGACTTTACTTCTTTACTTGGGTCTCTTTTTCTGACAACTCAGTTCTGTCCTCTCTTGATTATACTGTTTTTTTCCAGTCAGTTCCAGGGTCTCCAAGTCTTGTTAACCCAACCTCTAAGCAGTTAATCAAAATCCATATAACAAAACTACTATAATATCAGTAATATTTTGTTATTGTTGTTCAAGTGTCTTATCTGGGCTTGCCATTCATGATCAAAATCACTATATAAAGTGTTTTTTTTTTGTTGTTTGTTTGTTTTTTCTGATGGAAAGAGTAGCCAACCTTTCTGAAATAATATGTTCACTTTTGAGGATAATAAAAAATGTTATACCTGAGATAATGGGTATAAGAAAAAAAGTGTGTAAAAGAAAAAAGTAATTTGGAAATCTTGACATCAGGTGTCTGTGAATGAATGCAATGAAGATGTCTAGGTAGCATTTAGAAATATCTGGTGATGACATTGAAGAGAAAGACCAGGGAAAGAGACTTGACAATCACATATTATATGTGGATGTAGGAGCCAATAAGAAGGATGAAATCAATTAGAAAAGCAGAGAATGAGCCACTAAAGTCCCTATGGGTAGAAACCTATGGCTCAATGATCTCAAATATTTTTGGAAAGTTAAATAGGACAAAGTAATGTATTTTATAAACCAAAATTGAATAAGGACATTCTTTGCATCATCTATCCAATTACCTATCTCTTCCTAAAAAATAACCTAAGAAAGTTTTTGCTTATCAAACTCCATGGCTCATAATTGAATCATAAAATGACCACATACTGTATACTCAGTAGGAAAATATTTATAATATTAGACTAAATATAAAATTGAATCTCAAAATGCTAAGTTATATGTAGTATATGATTACATAGTATGAAAATATCATCACATAAATAACTGTTGGGAAGCAGAAGATAATATTTAAATGTAGACTCAATTACCAGATTGTCTGGATTTGAATACAAGCTTTGACAATATTTTTGATTCGAGTATGTGTTTTACTGTTTCTTTGAGTCTCAGTTTCCTCCTCTGTAAATTGAGAGTAATAACCAGGTCTTTCTCTCTCTTTCATGGAGAGCTTTAAATATGATCACTCATATTTTTAGAACATAACTAGCACTTTGCAACTGCTGGATGTAATTTTAAATTTTGGTTAGTGAAAGAAAATAGAGAAAATAAATTGCTATTTTTGGATGGTTGAATGCTATTTCTTGAGGGAGTAGACATGGTGGCCTATCTCTATTAGTTTAATTTTTGCATCCTGGTCAAAGTTACTTAATTTCTCTCTGCAAGTAATAAATAAATAACAGCAGCACTTACCCAATAAGAGTGTTGTAAATATTGAAAAAGATAAAGCCTAGAATAGTGCTTTTACATATTTAGAACACAAATTTTGTATATTAATGTTCATAAATTCTAATTATTATTACTGTTGAAGGGTCATTTTATGCATTTCTTGTTTAAATTAATGTTTTATAAATATACACTGTTCCTGAAATACAAATTCAAAATAGAGAAATATCCAGCAAAATCTGTATCAGTTTGAGCTTTCTTGACCTTCAAAGATAACTGCTCCTTTTTACATAATTTCATTAACCAACAAAAATAGTATATAATCATTTTATAATATTGTGCAGTGACATTTAAGCTTACTCTGTGAATGTGTTAAAATATATGTGAATACCCATTCTTCACCTTAGGAGATTACAGACCATTTATTTTCATATTCTTGACATTCTGTGTATTATATTTTGACTTCTAATGTTTATGAGTTCTATGACAGAAAGTAAGTACATACCATCTTAAAACTGAGAGCGAATACTCAAAAAAATGCAGTCTTGGAGTTATACAATCTTAAGGTCAAGCGATATAAGCTCCTCACAATATCCACACTTGAATAAAAAATAGGAAATGAGAAGTGTCAAGGGTAACCAAGGCTATTCACAACTACATATAATAAACTAAATCTTTCGGAAACTAGGGAGTAAAACTAAGGTGCAAAAAGGAAATCAACACAAAATACAAGTATATTTGTGAATGTATGAAACAACTCTACAAAATTTTTGTGTTTTTACTATTGTTTGTTTGTTTTAAAACATAATAAGGCACTCTACTGGTGTATCATGTGTCTCAAATTTTATCCTTCCCTCTATAGTAGTATGAATCCTACCATTTCCTGAAGAATATATACAAATGTTATCATGACAGAACAAGTTCCCTTTAGGAATTCCAGGTCAAAATCATAATGTTCTGAAAATATAAGGAGATGACACATGTAAACACTTACCAACTGTAGGATGTTGCTGCTGCTGCTAAGTCGCTTCAGTCGTGTCCGACTCTGTGCGACCCCATAGACGGCAGCCCACCAGGCTCCGCCATCCCTGGGATTCTCCAGGCAAGAACACTGGAGTGGGTTGCCATTTCCTTCTCCAATGCGTGAAAGTGAAGTCACTCAGTCGTGTCCAGCTCTGAGCGACCCCATGAACTGCAGCCTACCCGGCTCCTCCATCCATGGGATTTTCCAGGCAAGAGTACTGGAGTGGGCTGCCATTGCCTTCTCCATAGTGAACTTGTTATTCAGACCCCAAATTTAGTTGTCACCATTTATTTTTTTTTGCAAACTAATCATTTTGGATCTATGTTGAAAATATGCACTGATGTCCACTTTTCCCCACCATTTACTGCACTATCGTAGTTCAACATTCCAACAGCTTTGAGCTGGGCTCTCTGCAAAGTTGTCTTGACAGGTCTGTCAGTTTTACTCCTGCACCCATTCCCCTTTCAGACTATTCTTACACACTAGTCAGAGAATGGTTTTAAAATGTGAGCTGAATTGTGTTACCCCACATCTGTTCTCTCAACTATTCATGTACTGCAGTGCTTCCTCATGGCATTTAGAATAATACTGATAATCTTTAATAAGACATGACTCCTCTTCTACTTGTGTGTGATAAACCATCTGCTTTCATCTTCTCGATGTTACTTGAATCTGTTGTTGTTCATTCACCTCCAACTCTTTGCGACCCCATGGATCCCTGTCCTTCATTATATCCCAGAGTCTGCTGAGACTCATGCCCATTGAGTTGCCATGCTATCTAACTATGTCATCCTCTGCCATCCCCTTCTGGTTTTGCCTTCAATCTTTCCCGTCATCAGCTTTTCCAGTGAGGGTCTTTTCCAGTGAGTCAGCTCTTCGCATCAGGTGGCCAAAGTATTGGAGCTTCAGCTCCAGCATCAGTCCTTCAATGACTATTTCCTTTAGGGTGCATTGGTTTGAATTAATTGCAGTCCAAGGGACTTTCGAGAGTCTCCTCCAGCACCACAATTTGAAAACATCAATTCTTTGGCACTCAGCCTTTTTTATGGTTCAAATCTCATATCCATACATGACTACTGGAAAAAGCATAGTTTGACTATACAGACTTTGGTTGGCAAAGTGATGTCTCTGCTTTTTAATACGCTGTCGAGGTCTGTCATAGCTTTCCTTCCAAGGAGAAAGCATCTTTTAATTTCATGCTGCAGTCACCATCTGCAGTGATTTTTGGAGCCAAAAAAATAAAAGCTGTCACTGTTTCTGCTGTTTCCCTTTCTATTTGCCATGAAGCAATGGGGAAAGATGCCATGATCTTAGTTTTTTGAATATTGAATTTTAAACCAGATTTTTCACTCTCCTCTTAAAACCCTCATCAAGAAGCCCTTTAGTTCCTCTTCACTTTCTGCTGTTAGAGTGGTATCATCTGCATATCTGAAGTTTTTGATAGTTGTCCCAATAATCTTGATTCCAGCTGTGATTAATCCAGCCTGTATTTCCCATGTTGTATACTCTGTGTATAAGTTAAACAAATTTTCCCCTCATGACCTTTGCACTTACCATCTTTGATTTCGTCAGTTGTTGCCCAGAAGTAGTATCATTCAGGGCTCTGCTCAAAATTCATACAGTCTCTTTTACCTTACTCTTCTCTTTCAATCTATTTACATGTCCCTGCTTGATGTGTATTTTTAGCTTAATGAGCAAAGGTACTCTTTTATTCCAAGTTGTAGCCCAGTGCTTAGAACAAAGCCTGGAATGCAGTAGATACTAATATTAATTAATTAATTGTTATCGTAATCATTATCTAAATAAGATTCAGAATATATACATTTGTTTTCTGATTGTTGAATTATAACTGCTTGTAAATTTGTTAATTTCAGAATATAAACTCTGTGGCAAAAACTGTACTATCATTCTCCACCGTTATTCCAAGAGATATTATGGAAACTTTTGGCATACTTTATTTTAGTATACTTTTATTGTACTTCCATTTTAAAGAGTTGAGATAAAAAATGTCAAGTTTGTGTCAGTAAAACAGAAATAATTAGAGCTATTTAAAGCAATAGCTCTAATACAAGTATTTAGATGTTTATAAAATTGTTGATTAATGAATCTATAAAGGTACAGAAAGTCACTGTTAACTCTCCAGTTTTCTGCTTCCTCCCAAGATGGCAGGTTTCCCAGATGGCACAGTGGTAAAGAATCCACCTGCCAATGCAGGAGACACAGGGGATGTGGTTTCAGTCACTGGATTGTTAAGATTCCCTGGAGGAGGAAATGGCAACCTGTTCCAGTATTCTTCCCTGGAAAATCCCATGGATAGAGGAGCCTGGAGGACTGCAGTCCATGGGGTCACAAAGTGTCAGACACGTCTTCACAGCTGAGCACATGCACACACCCAGGATGTCAGGCAGTTGTAGCTATTGCAGGGATCTTCAGAGGATGTTTATAACTGCTTCCACCAGTGAGGTAGGCAATGTGGGGAAAACAGCCAGAAGCACTGTAAGTCTTGTGTCTGCTTAAGTCCATGCTTTTCCACTAATGCTGGAGAAGAAATAATAAGCTGCAAACTGTTTCTCCCTCATATTTCTCCCCCTTAATAAATAGTATCTCTTTTTCTGAGTTGCCCACACCAATAAACTAGATGACGTTATTAGCTTTTAATCTCTCTCCTCCCCAAATTTTAGTCCTATTTGAATTGCTATTTATTACAACTCCAAAATTAACTTGTATGTCCCACTTTATTGTATCTTTACTTGTAGTGACTCATCTCACTACTCAGTTGCTGCAACATTCTGCATTGTAACTCCCCTCCAATCTATTTTCCCCATGGGAGAAAGTTTTTGTGTTAAATGAGAAGCACTTACATTATACTTAGTGTAATATTAAAAATCTATTTGTGAAGCACAAGCTATAGCAATTGACTAAAGTGAGTGAAATTTTAAAGGAAGATGGGAGTGGTTTATTACTTTTGAAGTAAACTGGATAAATATATCAAGTAAGCACTTGAATTGTATTTGGAGCATTGGTCAGGAATTGAAAATAATGATAACATGGGAATCAACAGAATTATTTCTTCTTAGTCTGACCTAGTGATAATAACCTTCCCAATACACTGAATTTTTAAATAAACTGTTTAAAAATGAAATCAAAATTCAATAATTAATTCATGAAATAAAACACAAAAAGATGAAGAAAGGTGAAGAAAAGAAAAAGAACAATAGCAGAAAGTCATAGGAAAAAAAAAAAAGATCCTGATGGTGAGCTTCTTTTTCAAAGTGAGTTAGATACTAAAGTCTATAACATGCAGTGATTCTAGAATTAAGTGCTTCTACATGATAATAAATTCTCACCAGTCATATCTTTACCAGTGGGGCGTTGGAAATCTGCTGTCACAATAAGATATACACACATACACATATACACAATCTAAATTTAAAGACTACTTCAATTTAAAGAAAAATGATTAATATCAGGGTCTATTGATTACAGTTCTTTTACACTGTGTATCTCTCTTCTTCCTTAGATATTTGATCATGAGTTTTAGCACTCCAGTTAAGTAATGTGTAGTTCTTAAGAATATATAATAACACAGAAATATAAAAATATGTTTGTTACAAAAATATGCTGACTTACATCCAATTGTATTATGATTTTAAATTTTCTTTTGTCAAACCAGTTTTTTGCACTTTTAAAAATTGTACAGAAGCAGTGTCTTAAATTCATCTGCTAATGCCTCTAAAGTTAAAACCTGTTATTCCTTTCTCAATCCTTTGGTTTTAATATGTTGTTTAAAGAAACCAGACATCAGCTTTAACATATCAAGTGAAGCCACCATGACCCAGGTGTAGACTCACCCTTTCATGGTCCCCAGTTCTCCTATTTTATTTAACTAGGAACATTTGTTCACAGATAATGATAGCAAACTGACAGATGTTAACTGACAAGCACCTGGTACTTATTAAATAAGATCTACAAGTAATCAGAGATCATATGCCTTTTTCAGTAGTAAAACTCAATAGAAAGATACCGATTAAAGCCCTTTTCAAATATAAGAAAATATTATGATGGAAATATAACTAAATAAACCAATGATTATTTCAAAAAAAAATTAACACTGTTAATCTCCCCCCACCCTTTTTACCCTAGGAGCAACCTCTTAATTTAATTAGGAACAATCACTATCTTTAGTTCACCAGCTAGAATGACAATCTCTTGAGCAAGCCCATCACAGCTAACCATTATCCACCCAATGCAATTTAATAATAAATCAATCACATGTCACTATAGAGATCACCATCATTGAATGTCCAAGCTTTCTTCTCTCTAGTAAGAAACAACACAATTGAGATAAAACCATGATTTTTAAAAGTGAGTCTCCCCAGAGACTCACACTTTCAATAAATTGCAAGCAGTTTAGCAGCAGCAGCAGCAGCAGCAAACAGTAGTCTAAAAGAGTAATCAGTACTAGAAAAAGAAAGAAGCTGAGAGCAGAAGTAGGACATTGGTTTGCCAATGGCATCTAATTGACACACTTACGGAACATCTGCTCTCCGGAAGTTCTACTTTCCAAATGAACCCACTACTACTGCTGAAATTTTTCAGATTGATTTCTGCAGATCAAAGGTGCAACAGAACTGTAATCAAAGGATTTTATGTTTATGCAACCATTTCAACTGAGACAGATGGAGCCACAGTTTATCTTGAAAGGTGGGGAGGGGAAAGGAGAATAAATTATTTCTGCTCTAATTCCTTGCAAAAATAGTTCTATATATGGCTTTCTTAAGATATTTTTATTTTCTGTTTTCTGCAAGATGACATTTTATTCAGATACATATAATCTTTGAAACTGGTCAGCTAGAAGATAAAGCTTAACTATAGTTACTGCTCAGTTCTAAGATCTACAAATATGGAGATGATCATTCAAAACATCATAATTAGCTTTCTTTGGAAATAGTCCATTCTCCCTCAGTGTTATTCAGTGGCTCTGAACAACATATACCTAAACCACATGTCTTATTGCATTGGGAGGGTAGTAGTAAGCATACTTTAATTTGAATAACCTCAAGTAAATTTTTCATTAGTCATCTGGAGGCTGCCATAACAAAATATTACAGACCGGGTGGATTAAACAAAAGAAATTTATTTCTTACAATTTTGGGAGCTATAAGTCCAAAGTCAGGGAACCAATCAGTCCTTTTCTGATAAGGTCTCTTTTGGCTTGTAGGCAGTTGTCATCTTCTTGCATGTTCGAATGACCCCTTCTTGCAGAGGAGATAGAGAGGGAGAGAGAGAACAAGAGTTCTCGTTTCTCTTCTTGTGACACTAATCCTGGGAGATCAGACACTCACCCAGTGACCTTATTTAACTTTACTTTCTTAGAGGCCCATTTCAAAATCTATTAATAGCTACCCTGGGGTGAGGGGAGGTTAGGACTTCAGCGAACAAATTTTGTGGAGACAAAAACAACCAGTCCTTAACAAGTATGTTGAGAGAGATAAGAGAAATAATGAGGAAAAAAGAAAATTCAGGAGTTCTGTTTTAAATATTGTTTAAAGTAATGCATACTTTCAGATGTAAATATAATACATTCAATTATCAACACAAGAAGCAGAAAATAGCATGCAAACTTTGAATATAAAAACACTTTTTCTTTAACAAAACTTGTCTGCCAAATGTTATTATAACATATGTACGATGGAATGAATTTCAGCAAAAATAGATACTATTCAATCTAAACATAATGATGCAGCATTTGGAATTTTTTTAATTCTACGTGTATATGTTAGTTGCTCAGTCCTGTCCGACTCTTTGTGACACTATAGACTGTAGCCCGCCAGTCTCCTATGTCCATGGGATTCTCCAGGCAAGAATACTGGAGTGGGTTGCCATTTCCTTACTGATTAAATAACACAATTCACCAAAATAAAATCACAACAGAATGAAAGAATAAATTTTTATTTATTTATACAGCAATATTAGCAGCAGTCCTCAACCCACACAAAGGTCAAATACAGGTTATTATGAATACTGCTGGTGCAGTTTTATGAGTAAAAGGACCTTTAACTTTCACATCTCCAGATGTTAATATCTGCTGTTTAATAGTCAAAACACCTCTAACCCATACTGAGGACTGGAGGAATTCATAGTCTAGTGAAAATGAAGTCGCTCAGTCGGGTTCGACTCTTTGTGACCCCATAGACCGTAGCCTACCAGGTTCCTTCGCCCATGGGATTTTCCAGGCAAGAGTACTGGAGTGGGCTGCCATTTCCTTCTCTAGGGGATCTTCCCAACCCAGGGATTAAACTGGGATTTCCTGCATTACAGACAGCTGCTTTACCTCTGAGCCACTAGGGAAGCCTCTAGATCAGGGCTATTTATTTTACATATCAACAGAGTGTGGGCATGTCCCCAGTCAGCATATTCTCATGAATCACTATTCTACAAGTTTTCTAAGGATTCTTTGAATTAATGGCTATGTATTGATCTCTTTTCTTTCTTCCCATTTCAACATGAGCAAATTGTTTCAACTACATTAGCAGAGAATACAACTTCATTCACTTTATTCAAGAAAGATTGAGAGAAACGGATAACATTAATTCCTCCACATTTCTATGTACCAGAAGAAAACGATTGAGCCCTCCATAGATAGAGATGTAAAACAGAACTTAAAAGTGAAAGTGAAGTCACTCAGTTGTGTCCGACTCTTTGTGACCCCATGGGCTGTAGCCTACCAGGATTCTCTGCCCATGGGATTCTCCAGGCAAGAATACTGGATTGGGTTGCTATTTCCTTCTCCAGGGGATCTTCCCGACCCAGGGATCGAACCCAAGTCTCCCACATTGCAGGCTGACGCTTTACCCTCTGAGCCACCAGGGAAGTCCCAACTTAAAAGTAGTGCTAAGTAAATGTGATATAACACATATTTTTTTTATTTAATTAGTTTATTTTCTATTTTTTAACTTTACAATATTGTATTTGTTTTGCCATACATTGACATGAATCCACCATGGGTATATATGTTCTCCCCTTCCAGAACCCCCCTTCTACCTCCCTCCCCATATAACACATATTAAAGAAAATGGGTTTGAGGTAGCATTATTATCATTTGACTTTTTAACATAAGAAATGCATTCCTAAAAACAGCATGCTGTGCTGTGTTTAGTCGCTCAATCGTGTCCAACTCTTTGCAACCCCATGGACTGTAGCCCACCAAACTCCTCTGTTCATGGGGATTCTCCAGGCAAGAATACTGGAGTGGATTGCCACTCCCTCCTCCACGGGATCTTCCCAACCCAGGGATCGAACCCAGGTCTCCTACATTACAGGTGGATTCTTTGAAAAAACCATGGGGTTTATCAGTGCTGTGCTATGCTTTGCTCACTTGCGTCTGACTGTTTGCAACCATTTGCCAGGCTCCTCTGTCCGTGGAATTTTTCAGGCAAGAATGCTAGAGTGGGTTGCCATTTCCTCCTCCAGGGGATCTTCTTGACCCAAGGATCAAATCTCCTCTTCTGTGTCTCCTACATTGCAGGCAGATGCTTTACCAATGAACCATCAGGGAAGCCCAGAGTTTATCATTAAGAATTTTTAATTTGTAAAAATAATTATGTAGGAAGTGATTTTGTTTAGTCCTTCCTATCTGTCTGTAACTGGGAACACTTTTTTAATTCTTTAAAATTAGCAGAATCTTTCATTCTCAATTGCCTCAGATTAAAATTTCAAAATTGGGAAAAATGAGAAATAATTACCATGTATTAAATATCATATATATTTGATACATAAACCAAATAATAGATTTTCATAATTATTCTCATACTTAGAATTTATAATATCTCATTGTATAAAGATGTGTTTGCATAGTATTTGCCTAGTTTTAAATAGTATATGCAATGTATTTCTAAGTTTAATGGAAATAATTAATCACTGCATTACTTAAAAAAACACTTAAGGTTTTTATTAATACCATTATTTACTTTTACAGTGAAAAATTTGACAAGAAATATAAAAGTGTTGCTAAGTATTTTTAGAAAATTTTAATATTGTGTTTCCTTCTGAAATGAATGTGCAGCATATTGGCTGTTTTTTCTTCTAATGCTCTTCCTCTTTCTTTTTCTCTTCACCCTCTTAACAGTGATAAACACATATTCTGTGGCATCATATCAATCAATTTTTGTGGAGTCTATTATTAAACTTCACCACATGTACACACACTAACAATACAGATGTATCTTTCTTCTTTTATTGAGAAGGAAATCGAAATTTGGGGAGATGAACTCACTCACAGCCATTGGAATAGGTGCCAAATATAAATGAACTCTATTTTTGAACAATACTGCCTCACTGGAGTTAACAGCATTCCCTATAAGATACTCAGATTTTACAGATTCTATGGATAAAATATTCCCATAAAACACAGACAAAAAGACTGTGGTAATGTCCATAGTGGAAGAAAGAATTAGCTCTCAGTGTTCATATAGTCTTTGTGTATCTATTCTTCCTAATTGATTGAAATGTATACCTCATAATGAAAATGCTCTTTTGTTAGAAAAGGTTTATTTGGAGGGACTTTCAATACCTGATCCAGGAGAACATGGAAAGCTTATAGTTAAGGAAAAGAGAGTGGAGAAAAATTAAGTGGATATACTATGCATTCCTTAAGGAAAGAAAGATTCACATTCAAAATAATTACTAGCTGTAGTTTGTGTCCTGAGTTACAAATACGAGTCTTTCTTCTATAGGTAGAGGAAAAGGAAGATGTATACTGGGGTAAAAACAGAAAGGATACACATAGATGACAATGGAAGAGGTTGTAGGTGCCATGTAGTGATGGGAAGCTAAAGAGGAGCAAGCTACACCCCAAGAAAAGCTACTTCCTGAGACTTCTGAGCCATTCCAAAGACTTTCTTATGAATTCTCATGGCTAATATTTTTTTCACCAATCCAGGCAGCTTGAGGATAGTAGTTCCCTGACCAGGAATTGAACTTGGGTCCACAGCAGTGAAAGAGATGAGTCCTAATCACTGCACTCCAGGGAACTCCTCTCTATGCCTATTTTCTTTGATTAATTAATCTTTTCTTTTTTTTCCTGCTAGTTATCCTAGATTATTACTTACCTAATAGGATTCACTTCAATTTAGCCTTATTCTTTCAATACTTGCTTAATTTCTTAATTAGCCTTCTGTTTTCAATCTTACTTAAAATTGTATTTCAATTCCATCACTCAGTCATGTGAGACTCTTTGTAACCCCATGGACTGTAGCCACCTGTCTCGTCTGTCGATGGGATTTCCCAGGCAGGAATACTGGAGTGGGTTGCCATTTCCTATTCAGTTTACCTAGATCAGTTTATTTTACTCTTATTTTTCAGTTTAAATTATTCTAGATATTTCTTAGTTGCAGACTAATTATTTTTCTTTATCATTCATTTTAAATTCCATCCACTTTAAGACTGTATAGAATAATGAAAACCTTGCTTGACATGTACATTCCAGTCTTTATTACCTTACATTAAACTCACTTATGATAATAGTATTTTGGCGAAGTTCACTTTTACATAACAGTTTAAAGTGATTACCAAAACATTTTCCACAATATATGTATATTGACTGGAGAAGGAAATGGCAACCCACTACAGTTTTCTTGCATGGAGAGTTCCATGGACAGAGGAGCCTGGCAGGTTACAGTCCATGGGGTTGCAAAGAGTCGGACATGACTGAGTGACTGAAACAATGTATGTTGACTCTTTGTCCAACTTTGCCAATACAAACCTTATTTTCACCTGTTGTACCAAAATAATTATTAATAGCACCCAGATCAGTGCTCAAATACAGCCCATCTGAACTATGAAAAGTGAAAGTGTTAAGCCTTCAGTCGCATCTGACTCTTTGTGACCCTTCGGACTATAACTCACCAGGCTTCTCTGTCTGTGGAGTACTCCAGGCAAGAATGCTGGAGTGGGTAATCATTCCCTCCTCCAGGGGATCTTCCCGACCCAGGGATCAAACCCTGGTCTCCTATATTGCAGGCAGATTATTTACCTTCTAAGCCACCAGGGAAGCCCAATTTGAACTATAAATTAAATCAATACTCAAAAGAGCTAAGCTTTGGGCTCTTTTCTAAATTTACATTTGCCAGTGTGATATTGTGATATAAGAAATATGTATTTAGTTCTCATCCCTGGTTCCTGGCACAGAGCTTCTAAAGCCTTTAGAATTTCCCTAGTGACAGAAATGAGAGAACAGTCTTTTATCATTTATAATAAGCACCTTTCAACCAGTCCTGAGGTTATAGTAGTTAGGTGACTCTTGGAGGATGAGGGCTAGTTAAACCCAGAGAAACTGACCACACGATGGCTAGAGATTGATTTAATCACAAACAGCTAATGATTTAACTAATAATGTTTATATAATAAAGCCTCCAGAAGAACTATAGTCAAAGAGATTCAGAGAGCTCCTGGGTTTGTGAACACATTTAGGTGCCAGAGAGGTGGCATGCTGGAGTAGGCATGGAAGCTCCATGCCCCTCGCTTATACCTTGTCCTGTATACCTCTTTATCTGGACTTTCATCTATATCCTTTGGCATATCCTTTATAATAAACTGGTAAATGTAAACAAATATATTCCTGAGTCTATGAGTTATTCTAGCAAATTATCAAGCCAGAGAAGGAAGTCATGGGAGCTTCCAATTTATAGTTGGTCAATTAGCTGCACAGGTGACAATCTGGCCACTAGCTTGTGAAGTGGGGAGTAGTCTTGTGGAACAGTTTTTTTTTTTTTTTTTTAACACTAGGCAGTTAGTGTCAGAATAAATTAAACTGTAGGACAACCAGCTGGTCTCCACCGAAGGTGGGAGAATTGGTTGGTGTATGGAAATCCCCACATTTTTGGTGTAAGAATATTGTTAAGAGTGCAGAAAAGCTTTGCCTTTAGTCAGTGAAGAGGAAAAATATGTTTAACTCTCGTGACCACACTTTTGAAACTTGAAGCTCCTTCTTAACATTCTCTCTTTCTGTCTTCTGTTTTAATTTTAAATGAGGCACTTAGCGACATATAGGGGTTTCCCTGATGGCTCAAACAGTAAAGAATCCACCTGCAATGCAGGTGAGCCAGATTCAATCCCTGGGTTGGGAAGATCCCCTGGAGAAGGGAATGGTTACCCACTCCAGTATTCTTGCCTGGAGAATTCCATGGATAAAGGAGACATGGGGTCACAAAGAGTGGGATATGACTGAGTGACTAACACTTTCACTTAGCAATGTATATTTTTAAAAAATGTTTTTTATTGTTTCCCTCTAGAGTCTAAGCTCTCTGAGGCTAAAGGTTTGTCTCTTTATTCATCTTTCAAGTAGTGTCCTCAGCTACTATTTGAATACTGTGCAAATAATATATGTTTGGGAGATATTGGAACATATATATATATATATATATATACACACATCTATATATCTACATATATATACATGCAAATTATTTATATACTAGATATATTTTTATATATACACATAGAGTACATACATATTGTGTGTGTGTCTTGCCTACCAGTGATTTTTTCAATTCAGTTCTTCCTTCAGTATATTATTTTCTTCTTCCTGGAATTTATTTTAATGAAGACATATTGATGGCAGAGATCTTTGGTTTATAAAAATAATAAGACTATCACTCTGTTTAAATAATAGGTTAGCTGTTTTGACACAATGATTCTCAGTACTCTGGTGATTTTTCTTTCTTACTTTTTTATGGCTGTCATTGTTATAGCTGGGAATCTGCTGTCAGTGTAATTTGTAGATGTTATGTCTTTTGAAAAAAAATGATTTTAAAATTATATTTTAACTTTTGTTAACTTCATTTCTTATCTAAATAAGATTTCTTATTACTTGTTTGGAAAAAATGTGCTTCCTTAATATGGTTCTCTCATCAGATTTGAAACATTCTCATTCTTTCTGTCATCAAATTGTGCCTCTCCTTCTTTCCCTCACTTTTCTCCTTTAAGATCTCCTATCAGAAATACCTTTGGCCTTTCTCCATATCTCTTAATTTATTGTTTTCCTACCACATTATCTCTTGTGCTGCTTTCTGCATAATTTCTATTCTGTGCAATTCTTTCAGTGAACTACTTCTCCCTTCAATTCCAATTAATCTGAATTTAAATGCTGCATTTAATTTTAATGCCTAAATATTTAATTTATAGATATTAGCTTTGGTTCTTTTTCAAATCTGTCTGGTCCTTACTAAAAGAGCTTTTTTCCTTATTTTCAATTCCTTCCACCACTATAACTGCTTTTATATACTTTATAGTTTACTAAATTGTTTAGTGCTAGCTGTTGTTACAAGCATACAACAAACCCACAAAATATATGTGCCATACATTTCTTGTAGATGTAGATTAGGTCGGTCAGGTGTTTTGAGTGAGTGGTCTTCCTTTTGCCTGTTTGAGTATATAGTCTCATTCAATATCCTGGGTGACCCTCCTCCTAACCCATACTGTCTTTTCCATTCTGCAAGGATGAAAAAAATAGAGAATGATGGCTGCATGTTGGAAGTCTGTTATCAACTAGGCCAAGAAGTCACATATATTCATTTTAGACATATTACATAGGCCAGAACTTGGCTGTATGGCCATAGCCAACTACAAGGGAAGCTTGGACATATAATCACTTCCTCTCTGAATCCAAGAAGATGAAATAGGTTGGGAGAGCAGCTTGCCAGTCAACACCACAATAATTCCATTCAACAGTTCTTGACAGATTGATTATGCAATTTGTTTCTGTCCCACTGCTGACCTTATGTATTGCTTCCTCTTGTGTTTTGTTATTTTAGACTAAAAGATTATATTTAGTGGGACTTTATCTCAGACATTCTGTGTTGTCTGAGTTCCCAGACCTCACAAGTCAAGTAGTATAAATATTAATACAAAATCCATGTGAGTGGAAGCATGTGGTCACAAAATGTCATGGGGAATATTTTTTTCTACCCTATCCACAGCCCAAACTGAAACCCACAGTATTTCTTTTCATTTCTTTTTGAAAGCGGGCATTTTTTTTTTCTTTCCTCATTTACGCAGAGGGCAGTGACCCTTTGAAAGTCAAGGCTTCACGTGTCTGTTTCTCAAATTCTCATATCCTACCTTGATCCTGTACCTGCATAGCCATAAGCACTCATCTCTTTGATGATCACTATCAATGAATGTCACCAAGCACAGTTGAAGCACCACTATTCACATTTTCTGCCCTAGTTTTCAACTTACATTTTGTTCTTTGGAAATTTATCAGCCAAATCTTTGGTTACCACTATAAAAACACATCTCTTGGCACAATTGCTGTGTCTCACTTTCAGTGTGATGCTGCTGTTCTCATCTTCTGCACTAGCTTTCAATTTGCTATTTGTTTTTGGATCCATGATGTTGTACTTAAAATCCTGAGAATTTCACTTCTGATGAAATTATGAGAAAACAGAATGTTTTGTCATAGATTTTCAAAGTGCCTTATCTTCTATATTTCTGAAACAATTTTTTCCCTTGTATCTTCTTTCTCTTACTTTCATGATATTTTAACAGCTTAAATGAACACAATTTATCCTACATTGTTTAAAGTTAGTTGTTATGATTAGTCTCCTGCCAAGATATACAATATGTTTTTATTTACTGCCTCTAATTATTCCACTGTCTTACACATTTTTCTTGTTCACAGTTTTTCAGATCTCCAAATTTTAGGTAAACCTTAACTGGATTTATCCATATATTTAACATATGCTTTGATTGTTACTGCATCTGCTGCTTCTGCTGAGTCGCTTCAGTCATGTCCGACTCTGTGCGACGGCATAGAGGGCAGCCCACCAGGCTCTGCCGTCCCTGGGATTCTCCAGACAAGAACACTGGAGTGGGTTGCCATTTCCTTCTCCAATGCATGAAAGTGAAAAGTGAAAGTGAAGTCGCTCAGTCGTGTCCGACTCTAAGCGACCCCATGGACTGCAGCCTGCCAGGCTCCTCCATCCATGGGATTCTCCAGGCAAGAGTACTGAAGTGGGGTGCCATTGCCTTCTGCAGTTACTGCATCTAGTATCCTACTTATTCCAAATGTATAGAGAATCCCTTCCTCTTAAATATTCTTAGTAAGTTTTTTATGAATGTCTATGTGTGGTGAATCCTCACTCTTTGTTTCTTTAGAGATTGTTTATTTCATGACTGTTTTTAATGGTATTTTACCTAGGCTTGCAATTCTAAACTGATAATTATTTTTTTTCTGACCACCACATACATATCTTTTGACAGTTTTGCTGATGTCAAGCTTATTGTTCTCAATAGTTATCCCGTCCTTTTCATATTTTTATTATTTTTCACTCTGTTCTGCATTCCTGTTAGTCCTTTCTTCTGGTTAATTAATTCTCCCTTCAGTTTTATCTAAACTGCTACTTTACCCATGCAATATGCTTTAAATTTTAATAATAATTTTTATTTCTCAAATTCCACTTTTAAGCCTACATCCCTTGTCTGATGATATCTTATTTTTAAGATTGTGTCCTAATTGTTTAAAATATTAGTTTTATTATCTATCATAGCTCTTTTATGGGCTTCCCTGATGGCTTAGTAGCAAAGAATCTGCCTGCTAATGAAGGAGATTTGGGTTCTGTACCTGGGTCAGAAAGATTCCCTGGAGATGGAAGCGGCAACTCCACTCTAGAATTCTTGCCTGGGAGATCCCATGGACAGAGGAGCCTGGTGGTGTACAGTCCATGGGAGTTGCAAAATATTCGGACAAAGTTAGCGACCAAACAACAACCATTTTTATAAATTACTGGCATTCTAAACCTATTTTTATTTTATATTTATTGTATTCAGTCATATTAGTTTCTTAATGCCCTTTGTAATTTTATTTTTTTAGCTCATAACATGTTGTGTTTTATCTGTGGAAATATTGTATAACACACCTTGTCAGAGAGTAGGACCAAAAACCCAGGGGTCAAAGCCAAGCACCACAGGGAAAACAAGTCAGAAATCCTCCAGAAAGTACAGACAACAGGACTGAGTCTTCATCAAAAAACTCCTATCATGTACCTGGGATATGGACCAATCATGGTTATACAACTTTTTTTTTACCATCTTTTTAAGTGGATGTATCAATAGAACTTATCCATTCCTGTATCACCATATATATTGCATATGCTGGTGAAAAATGTGTGGGCAGAGGATGGAGAAAATTTGTTTCTCCTTCACAGGTCTTCATATCAAGAATAACAGTATCTGACAAACTTCATCCTACTTGGATCTGATTTGTATTTTGAGATCTACTGAGCGTAATGCTGTTATGAAATATAATTTTTGAGGCATGTTGGGAGAAAGTAGATATGTTTTTCAAGTGGAATTAATATAAATAATTTTTAACCAAAATGCAGATTGTGATGGTTTTAAAACATGCCCACAAACAATGGAAATAGTGATAGACTATTTTCTTGGGGTCCAAAATCACAGCAGATTGTAACTGCAGCCATGAAATTAAAAGACGCTTGCTCCTTGGAAGAAAGGCTATGACAAACCTAGACAGCATATGAAAAAGCAGGGACATTACTTTGACAATAAATGTCTATATAGTCAAAGCTTTGGTTTTTCCAATAGTCATGTACAGATGTGAGAGCTGGACAACAAAAAGGCTGAGCGCCAAAGAATTGACACCTTCAAATTGTGGTGCTAGAGAAGACTCTTGAGAGTCCCTTGGACAGCAATAAGATCAAAAAAGTCAATCCTAAAAGAAATCAACACTGAATATTCATTGAAAGGACTGATACTGAAGCTGAAGCTCCAATACTTTTGCCATCTGATGTGAAGAGCTGACTCGTTGAAAAAGACCCTGATGCTGGGAATGATTGAAGGCAGGAGGAGAAGGGGCCAATAAAGGATGAGATGGTTGGATGGCATCATGTACTCAATGGACAAGAGTTTGAGCAAACTCCAGGAAATAGAGAAGGACAGGGAAGCCTGGCATGCTGCAGTCCATGGAGTCTAAAAGAGTCAGACAGGATTTAGTGACTGAACAACAACAGCAAATCCTTTAACACTTCTCTCGCTATGCATAGTTTCTGTACGCCCTTTGTTTGAATCTTGGCTGATATAAATATCTCACTTTTAACAAATGGAATGTAGTACATATGATGCTGAAGGACTTCTGAAGCTATATTATATTGTAAATGGCAATGTTGATTCTGACTTGTTTGCTAAGACATTCGCTTTTGGAAACTTGAGGCTACCATATAGTGGAGAAGCCCATATTACATGGAAAGGCCATATGTTGGTGCTTCCATGAAGCTAAGCCAAAGTTTCTAGACCACAGCCAAAATCAACTCACAGACATGTGAAGACTTTGGTTGATTGCAGCCACAGCTATGGAGTCACCCCTGCCTGTCAAGTTTTCAGAAGCCTATATCTCAGGCATCATGCAACAGGTAAAATTCTTATATGGTGAAATTTCTGAATTCTAAACCCACAGAACTCATTAGTGAATGAAAAGGTTTTCTTAAGCCAATAGTTTTGTGGGAATTTGTTATATAGCAACAGCAACTCTAATAGGCTTATAAATGTACATTTATGTTATAAGCTAAAAATTTGTAATGCTTTATCCTAAAACTCTTGTGTGGCCTAGGTTTAGAGTTTGTGCTGCCACAGAAATTCAACTAGCTTGGAATTTAATTTTATACTTATTTATTAGCTAGACTTCTTCTGAATCAAATTATGACATACACTGAACCCACACCTATTGAATGGCACACATGTAGTTACAAACTTGTAGAAGGCAACCCGGCTGGAATCCAAATAACACACATATTTATTTTTTATTTTTCTTACCTGTGGGTTGATTTTAAGCCAGTTTTTTCCGCTGAAGGTTTGTGTTACAGTAGGGATTTCATTTTCAAACATTGACCTTTCAGAGTCCAAATACAGAGTTTTCTTCCTGTATAGATAGTAAGTCCCAAATCTCTAGGCTATAGAAAAGCTCCCATTCATCTTCACATACCCACCAACTTAGGAAAGCTATAACATAAGCCTCAGCCTTGAATGCTAACAGAGTTTGAACTCTTTCTTCTTTATAGAAAATGAAGACTAGTTCTTTCCTTGTAAGATCTCAGTTATGCATGCTTGACAAAATTTGTTGTGTATATCCAGCTACTTAGAGCAGAAAGTTTAAGTTACAAATTCATGCATATGGCTATCCTATAATTTATTTGTTCTTATGAACAAAAAATAGTACTATGCAAAAATATAAAAAATAAAATGATAGAGAGATGAGCAGGAACTAATGAATTGAAGTCAACAAATACATAGAATTGACAAACAGAAGTTTGTATCTTTGAATAATTGGACAAAATTTAACAAAGTCTCACAAGAATTATCAGGAAAGAAAAAACAGAAAAGAAATTTTAAATGTTTTTAAGAGTGAAGACATAACTGTAGACAGAGTAGGGAAAACAATACAAAAATCAAACAAACATGGCAAAACTATGTATTACATAATTTAAGTAGGTTGAAATCAACAAAAGGTAAAATTTATAGTGTATTATTTATTAAAATGACCAAGATAAGAAACAAAATGATTATAAATTTGAGGCAACTGTCAATTCAGAAAACATGATACTTTTATATCTAATTGGATATCTAGCTTGGAGGTAGAATAAAATGTAATTTGTATCTTGACTTATTTTATCTACGACTATTCCTTCATACAACTTCTCTTCACTACAAAAGAGAATATTTAATTAATTAAAACAAAAACTTCTTCTTGACTAAACATAAATCATATTTTTATTAAGATAGTTCATATAATAAACATTCCACAGCTAGCACTTTACTTAAAATAACCATATTTTAATATTTAATGTTAACATTATTTAATATTTCTCTGCTGTGTTTGCTCAGGCAATTTCCTACGTGGTTTCATTTGGCATTTTTCATTTTTCTTTCCTGTCTTAATGATCCAGAAATTTAAAAGAGGTTATGACATATTCTTTAAATTTGTTCAGACCTCGAAATATTCAAATAATGGGCAATATACCTTTGTAAAGCATAGGCATGTTAGTCTTTGATTCTTTTTATGGCTTAGACTGCTTTACAACTTTCTCTCAATAAAAACCATAAAATTAAAATGACCATGCAAGGGTTTATGAAGCGCCTCTGACCCAATATGGTGAAGCTAATGGTAACAAAATTGTTTCCTAAATCTGCTAAAATACCTGGAGGGAGCAATTTTACAATACATGGCAGACAGGAGGTCTGGTAAATCCATTTTTGGGGAAACCCTTCTTCTGGCAGCTGCATATAGAAAGAAAAGTGTCAATGTTCACCAATTACATTTTAAATATTGCAAAATATGTGTCAGGCAACACCTGAGCTAGTGTTCCTTATAGAGAAACAAATGAGAAAAACCTTGACAAAAATTTTAGTACAATTATTACTGAAATCATGAACATTAATAGTTATTAGAGCATTACTCAAGTTCCATCTCTCATCGCATTTCTTTTCTGATAGTAGAGGCAAGAAATGAGTGAAACGTAGGATTACTGAATTAAATACCTCTCACCATTATTTCATAAAAATAAAAATACCATGTGAAGGATCTAAGTTTATAGGAATGGAATTTACCCTCAAATTATAGTAACAGAGTTTTTCTCCAAGCATCTTAATAGATTTAACTCTCTACCTTGCATCTTTTATATAATGGAGTCGAAACTTACATATGCGTGCTCAGTCACTCAGTTGTGTCAACTCTTTGCAACCCCATGGACTGTAGACTGCTAGGTTTCTCTGTCCATGGGATTTTCCAGGCAAGAATACTGGGTTGGCTTGCCATTTCCTCCTCCAGGGAATCTTCCCAACCCAGGGATCGAACCCGTGTCTCCTGTGTCTCTTGTACTGGCAGGCAGATACTTTATCACCAGTGCCACCTTGGAAGTCTCTTAAGGGGCAATGAGTCATAAGTGTTTTACAGTAACAACAGTGATCAGTAGTAACATCAATAATAACAACTGTAGTAATGTCAAAGATCACTGATCACAAATCACTATAACAAATATAATAATAATGAAAAGTTTGAAACATTTCTGGACTTACCAAAAAGTGACACAGAGATGTGAAGTTAGCAAATGTTGCTGGGAAAATGGCATCAATAAACTTGCTCAAGGCAGGCAAACTTGCACAAACCTTTAAAGTAAAAAAAAAAAAAAAAAAAAGCAATATTTGTGCAGTGACATAAAGGGAGGCACAATAAAAGGAGAAACGCCTGCATTTTATTTTTAACATCTAAATTAGTGTCAAAAGATATTATCTTTAGTCTTTTTAAAATATATTCATTAAGTGCTATGAGTTCTTATGAAGAATTTTGGTTTTAGCCTATAAAATTTGATATTATGTGTTTTATATTATATATAGTCTCTCTGTATATACATATAGGTATGATATTTTTATTTAGTACTTGAAAGATACTGTTCTTTCTTCTGTCATCTATGTTCTGCCAAGAATTCAACTCAGTCTGACATTGTTTTGCAGGCAATACTGATTTTTTTCTCTGTATGCTATTAAGATGTTCTAGATTTTGATGCAATGAAGTTTCTATGCAATTTGATTTGCATTGGATGTGTTAAACTTTATATATCTGAGGATTTACAAAGACATGACATCTTGCTTGAAGTCTTCACTCAAAGGTTGTGTATTATTAATACTTCAGCCTGCTGCCTAGGCAGCTCAATAGCTGGACTCATCTAAAGACTTACTTCCTCACATGGATGGTCTCTAAATGAAAAGTCTTAAATAGTTGGAGACTGGGAACAGCTGGGACTCCTCGGTTAGCTCTCTACATATGTATGTGTTCTCTCCAGCTAAGAGCTTCAGGGTACTTGTACATATTATACTACAGCATAGAGCTCCAAATGCACTTGTTCTAAAAGAGAAGGCTGGGTGGAGTCTGTGTGCCTTTTACAACCTTTCTTCAGAAATCACATAGTATCAATTCTGTCATGTCCTATTATATGAAGTTTAAGTGATATATCCAGGTAAGAGGAGGGAACTATTTTAGAAGAGGGTGGAGACAAGGTATATATATTGGTGAGACCAAATTTGGAAATTACAATAGAATATAAACCACCTGAAAACTTTTCAGAAAATTTCATTGGCCATAGTTTATTTTGGAGATTGAGGTAATATGAATATGAGTTCTGAAGGATACTTATGATTTCAGGTTTTCAGGGGAGTCTCACAAATCAAGACCAAGACATGTAAGTTCCCTCTGTGGATTGGACTTTGTCATGATGGTGCTGGTTAAGTTTATCATTTTATTAAACAGCAGTCCTTCTTTAGGTAGGGTTGCTTGTTTCAGCCTCCCAACATTGCACTAATCAAACTGTAGACTCAAGGCCTTCTTTTTCATACTTCCATGCCTATTAAAGCTTAAATCTGTGTTATTTTACCCTTAGAGAGGGAGTGGAATAGTGGAAAGAAGGGAACATTTAGAAAGCTTCTGAGCCCTTTGTAAATATTCTGCTTCTTGATATGAGTTAACTTTATGAAGACTGATATGTATATTTATATTTTGTAAACATGCATGCTATAATTCAATAGGATGTAAAACAAACCAAAAAGTGAAAAAAAGGCTAGATAACAAGAGACTTACAAATAATTTCCTAGAGCTGTCTTCTATTTCAGTATTTTAATATTTGAGGTTATTTTCATTTCTAATCTACTCTATTACTAAAATTTGATAAATGAAAGTATGAAAAATTTTCACAGTAAATTCTTTTATGAATGCCATTATTTTTAATTTACCCAAGTCTGGTACCATTTAAACTGCTGCATCACCCCTGTGAGAAGGAATATAAAATCCATAGAATGTTTTCACATATCAAATGATAAATGAAAGGATATTTGGGTTAAGCCATCAATGTTCACAAAGAATGTTGTATTCATGATAGAAGCAGGATTGTCATGTTGAAAGTAAAGAGTGGATCTCCTATTTAAAAAGGAGGAAATTAGATCACTCATAAAATAAAAAAGAAACTGCAGCATTTTTATTAGTATAATTTACAAAATCATTCAAATTATTTGATTTAGACTCACAGAAAAATGTGTGACATAGATCTTCCTACCACAGTAACCCTATTGCTAAAAAGCAGAGACATTACTTTGTCAACAAAGGTCCATCTAGTCAAGACTATGGTTTTTCCAGTAGTCATGTGTGGATGTGAGAGTTGGACTATAAAGATAGCTGAGGGCCGAAGAATTGATGCTTTTGAACTGTGGTGTTGGAGAAGACTCTTGAGAGTCCCTTGGACTGCAAGGAGTTTCAACCAGTCCATCCTAAGGGAGATTAGTCCTGGGTGTTCATTGGAAAGACTGATGTTGAAGCTGAAACTCCAATACTTTGGCCACTTCATGTGAAGAGTTGACTCATTGGAAAAGACCCTAATGCTGGAAAGGATTGGGGGCGGGAGGAGAAGGGGATGACAGAGGATGAGATGGCTGGATGGCATCACTGACTCGATGGACATGAGTTGGGTAGACTCCGGGAGTAGGTGATGGACAGGGAGGCCTGGTGTGCTGCGACTCATGGGATTCATGGGGTCGCAAAGAGTCAGATATGACTCAGTGGCTGAACTGAACTGAACTAAACTGAACTGAAATGTATTCTATCACTTCTAGGTAAACACCCTACATTGTCTCTGACTTGGTCCCTAGGATATTATTATTTACATTATTATTTAATTACTGATATCTTTAATTTAAGGCTTCCCTGGTGGCTCATACGGTAAAGAATCTGCCTGCAATAAAGGAGACCCAGGTTCGATTCCTGTGCCGGAAGATCCCCTGGAGAGCAGAAGGCTAGCTACTACAATATTCTTGCCTGGAGAAATTATTGACATAGGATCCTGGTGGGCTGCAGTCCATGGGGTCTGAAAGAATCGGACACAACTGAGCGACCAACACTTTCACTTCACTTTCACGTTCATTGCTAATTTCATACCAAACACTTGTATAGGACTTACATGTGAAGCTCTGAACCCATAGGCACTCCAACAGCAAACTTGAAATTACCATTTCTAGCCAAATAGCAGAGAAGGAGCAAATGTATCACCCATTCGGCTTTACTCAGCGTGGGCCTGCTAACCCTGTCTTGCTTTGACTTTCAACCAACACAGTTCAAACATTAGCACATTGTTGGCCTTCTCCCAAACATAGGAAATGATGCTTAGTTATAGAATTTTTAACACTTCTTTAGACATTTAAAATGCAGGTAAGTGTTAGGAAAAAAAATGTTTAAACTTGATATGATCAACTGGTTAACACATTTCTGAGTTCCTCTCATGTGCCAGGTTCCTCCCTAAGTTATGAATATACAAAGACTACTAAGGCATAACCCATTGTTTAAAAAAAAAACACACAGGACTGTTTTCTAATTCAGGAACATTCAGAAAATAGACGTAAAAAATTTAGTTAAGAAGACAACCCCCAGGTCATAACTCTTGTTTTTTTTTTAAATTTTTGTTCATTACTCTTTTTAGATTCCACACATAGGTGAAATCATAAAATACTTTCAAACTATATTTGGTGACTTCCAGAGGGGAAGAGAGTGGGGGACTGAAAGAAACAGGTGAGGGAGATTAAGAATATAAATTTACAGTTGCAAAATAAATAGATCATAGGTATGAAATGTACAATGTGGAGAATATAGTCAATGATTATGTAATACCTTTGCATAGTGACATATCATAGTTAGATTTATCATGGTAATCATCTTGAAATGTCGGCATGTGTACAGTCTTGAAATGTACGTATGCATGCGCATGTCTGACTCTTTGTGACCCTATGAACTGGATCCTCCAGGCTCCTCTGTCTCTGGGATTCTACAGGCAAGAATACTGGAGCCAGGTTGTGATTTCCTCCTCCAGGGATGTCCAGGAAATATATAGAAACACTGAATCACTACGGTGTGGATCAAGAACTAACATAGTGTTGTAAGTCAATTATACTTCAAAAACAAAGAAACAAACTCACAGAAAAAGATATCAGACTTGTGGTTTCCAGAGGTGGAGCATGGGGAAAGGGGCATCGAATGTTTGGTTTTTTATCTAAAAAAGGAAAAAACGAAAAGACATCCTCATTTTCTATTAATGACTCTTCTAGTCTTTTCATTCTTCAAAAAGAGTGAAAGTGAAGTCGTTCAGTCTTTCTGGAATTTCAAATTCCTACTCTTTCCACTTTGCAGTAAAGCATATAGGCTTGTCTCAGTGAATGCCTGTGCTTCAAATTAGGAGATGATGCGGAAAGGCCAACTCCTATTCAGATCAGCCGATAATTCTAACTGAAAACAAAATATAGTAGACACTGAGATCCCCAGGGAGAACGTGGCATATGCCCTATCTAAAGACCAACATCAACTGCAGTCAATGTCTTACCCACAACCTCAAGCTCTGGCTCCTCTGCTTTTGCACATGAGCAAGCCACTCAGATCTCATTGAAAACTCTTTCTTTTTTTCCTGAAATGTTTCTACCAAAGAGATCCACTATCATACAAACAAATTGCAGGTGATAGTGATTGATTTTAAATAGGAAACGTGTATAAACTCAGATATATTGTACTTTGTGAATTATACCAAATGTCCTTATGCAATTGACATGTTAAACCTTAGGTGTACCACTGAAAAAGTAGCTGAAGAAAACATCTGAAATTTAAGTCAATGAGAAACATTAATTTATTAAGATGATGAAATGTTTATCTTAGATGCAGATTGCACTTTGGATTCTCTACACTATATATAAATAAAGTATATGTGTAAGAAAAGCATTTTTATATTTATCATTTCCTGGAAGACAGTGTAAGATGTTATTCGGTATTTGTCAAAGCAAGTTGCACCATGCACTCCAGCCACATCAAACTACATATGTTTCTTGAATATGGCTCCGGTTCATGCTGGGCCTTCTGCCTAGAATCATATTCCTTTTACTCCCTCATCTCTCTTTCACACATACATGCATACAGAGATACACACACAACATGACCTTTTTCTGCCTTGTAAACAGTGATTCCTCTTTCATTATCATAAGCTCCTTATAGTGTTTGTTTGCTAATCTTTTAACTCCTTGCTTAGCAGTGAACCTGCTATCTAGTAAATACTCAATGAATAGTAAATAAAAGAAGAAAGGAATATGTAAATGAAATATATTCAGTAAAACACTGTGATAAGAATTCATGATATTTAGTTCTCTAAAATAACAAAAATTGGGGAATTTCAGAGGACTTAAATACTAAGTAAGAAAGAATGTTTTCAGTTATCACTAATTCATGAAGAATCTGAATATTAAAAACAATTCTAAACATAAAATAAAGATAATGTGAAATCATCATACCAAAGTGAAACTCAAATCTTTTCTGTTGTGGAAACCTACACAGTCTGTGTGCATGTATCCTTGTTTTATATATGGGAGAGAAATAAGTGAAACTATAGAGATTAAGGCATAAGGCACATAAACTTTCCACAAAGAATGAGTTTCCAGCAATGATAAGATTATATAAAAATCTTTCTGGCATGATGAAAGGACACTTACAATTTTAGAAGTCACAGCAGGAAAAACTATTAGCAGTATAACTAAACACATAAAGTCAAGTTAAACATTGCAAGACACATGCACATGGCAGAATTTTAGTTAAAAATATTAAGAATCAAGCGTTAGAAAAAATTGCCTTGTAAGTTTACAGTTAAATACAAAGTACCATAGAGTTTAAAAAAGGTTTCCTTCTCTCATACCTGAATTTAATGATTGTGAAAAATATATATAACTCTTTATGATTTCACTTTCACTTTTCACTTTCATGCACTGGAGGATAAATGGCAACCCACTCCAGTATTCTTGCCTGGAGGATCCCAGGGATGGAGGAGCCTGGTGGGCTGCCATCTATGAGGTCGCACAGAGTCGGACACGACTGACGCGACTTAGCAGCAGCAACAGCAGCATGATTAAAATTGCATTATTGTAAGATAATATTGATATTATATTTCAATAATCTTGATATTGATATAGTATTGATATTGATAAATATTAATAATCTAAGATATGCCGATGGCACCACCATTATTGCAGAAAGTGAAGAGAAACTAAAGAGCCACTTGATGAAGGTGAAAGAGGAAAATGAAAAAGCTGGCTTAAAGATCAGCATTCAAAAAACAAATATCATGGCATCCAATCCCATCACTTCATGGGAAATAGATGAGGAAGCAATGGAAACAGTGAGAGACTTTATTTTGGGGGGCTCTAAAATCACTGTAGATGGTGACTGCAGCCACGAAATTAAAAGACACTTGCTCCTTGGAAGAAAAGCTATGACCAATCTAGACAGCATATTAGAAAGCAGAGACATTACTTTGCCAACAAAAGTCCATCTAGACAAAGCTATGGTTTTTCCAGGAGTCATGTATGGATGTGAGAGTTGGATCATAAAGAAAGCTAAGTGCCAAAGAACTGATGCTTTTGAACTGTGGTGCTGGCGAAGACTCGTGAGAGTCCCTTGGACTGCAAAGAGATCCAACCAGTCCATCCTAAAGGAGATCAGTCCTGAATATTCATTGGAAGGACTGATGCTGAAGCTGAAGCTCCAATACTTTGGCCACCTGATGTGAAGAGCTGACTCATTGGAACAGACCCTGATGCTGGGAAAGATTGAAAGCAGGAGGAGAAGGGGAAGACAGAGGATGAGATGGTTGTATGGCATCACCGACTCAATAGACATTGAGTTTGAGCAAGCTCCAGAAGTTGGTGATCGACATGGAAGCCTGGAATGCTGCAGTCCATGTGGTCGGAAAGAGTGGGACATGATTGAATGACTGAACTGATTGTAAAAAGTCGCAGTACTTTATTAACATATATGTATAACATAGTCTATGATTTTTGTATACATAGTATACTATTGTTTAAAAAACAGATATTTTTATTCTCTCATTTGTAATTTATTTACTCATTGTCAGCATAAGAAAACTCCAACACATGTGAATAAATTTTGGAGAGTACTATATGCTTAAAAGTTATCCTGGTTTTTCTTTTTTTCCTCCTCTACTTTTCTTTCTGAATCAATCGGTATTTTTGAGATCCACATCTAAAAGAAACTCATTACTCTCTGATTTCCCTTATTTGTTTCCATATGCAGGGGATGTCCTGTGCCATGTAAATTATTTCAAAAACACATGTATAATGTTTCTATTGTTAATAGGTGCCCAGTGCCTCCAGATCATACCTAAATCTGTATAATTTATATCTATTATCCATGGAATAAAATCATACTTTTCTCCTCTTTAAAGAAAATTATAATTGTCCTCAAGTGTGGCTTCTGCTGACTAGCTCTGGAGATTCAAGGGTCCCATGAATAAAACCAAGGAAAATATAAGCTTATTATTCCCCAGTGGATATTATAGATACAGTATTTAAAGTACACATGTTTGCTGGAGTGAAATGTTTGGAAAAGACTCACATATTACAGTAATGGAAAAATACTCAAATTAATTATGTAGCTGGTAATTTCTTTCTATGCAGCTTACTTTTTTGTATGTCCCTTTTATTTAAATGTTCTACCATTCACTAGGATTTTATGAAAAGTGAAATGTTTTTATTCAAAACACATATACCATTTTGCACTTTACAAAAACAATAAAAACACCACCAAAAATAATAAAAGTAAAATAGAAACACTGACAGGTACTGATATTATGCTGAAGGCTGGAGAAGAGCATATCTGTCTGTGATACATCATGGTACATCCTACATCAGAAATCATTTGATAAAGAAGAAAGGGGAGTAGCAGAGTTCCCGAGTCAAATGGCTGTATTGAAAATGTCTCAAGTTGATGAAACTTGATGTCCTCGTTTACTGACATGGACTCCATGAGGCCCAAAGTGCCACTATCATGAAACAGATAAAGTGATACTCAGCTATACACTTTTCAAAACATCAGTTTATAAATTGATATTCAAGATTTTCTACAGTGTGGTCTAACTTACATTAAAACCTTCACTAGGAGAATGTGCCTACTTCAGAAAACAAGTTCGTCTACTATTCATGCTGGTGACTGCCCGTTTTTATCTCGATTTTCTTGCAGATACTTGGAAACACTTTAGAATATCATACAGTCACCCCTCAGTATCCATGGTGGATTTGTTCCAGAATGCTCATGAATATCATGAAAATCCAAGGCTGCTCAAGTGTAGTATTTGCATATAACCTACACACATTCTCTAGTACACTTTAAATCACGTCTAAGTTACTTACACTACCTAATACAATATAAATGCTATGTAAATAGTTGCCAGCACATGGCAAATTTAAGTTTGATTTGGGGAACTTTCTAGAAATTTTTAAAAACTATTTTCCATCCATAATTAGTTGAATTCCTAGATGCTGAACCCATGGATGTGGAGAGCTAACTGAATAGAAGTACAACTGTATATTTTCACCTTGTAAAATCAAATAATGCCTTTATTCTTCATATTTAGTATATAAATAATCTTGACTATTAGACATTTGTTGGTGAAAACTTTTTACATTTTTTTACTTCATCTTTATCTTTTTTTCTCTCTTTATATAATTAAAAAAGAAACATCAAACAAAAGAGAAAGTAGATACTTGTGATGATTAGCACTGCACTATAATTAGTATTTTAGTGTATTTTCTTCAGATATTTTCCATGGTAGAAACATTACTTTGTGGGGTGAAAATACTAGGAAAGAAAAAAACTTCTGCTTTCTGCTTTAGTGATGGAATGGTGGCAAAGGAGATTGGTAGAGTATATGGGGCTTCTAGCATTGAAACTTGGCTGCATTTTAAAAGCAGTGATTATGCAGCCTTGTAAAGATTGTCTTATTTCTTGTAAAATTGTGAGGCTGTTAGCACAATAAGTATTATAAATATGAAAATATAATAGCTATTATTATTTCCCAAATATTACCTCATACTTCTATATTATTAAATATGTGTTGAAAACAAACATAAACCTACAGAATAACCTATCAAGTGGTTAAATATACTTCACTAAGCAACCCTGACAGGCCATTGTATAGAATTTAATTTACATTTAGTTCATCATTATTTTACATAATTTTACATTGGTAGACTTGTATTCATCTTTAATTATCACCTCAGGGCTTCCCTCATAGTTCAGTCAGTAAAGAATCTTCCTGCAATGCAGGAGACATGGGTTTGATCCCTAGGTCAGGAAGGTCCCCTGGAGGAAGAAATAGCAGCTCACTCCAGTATTCTTGCCTGGAGAATCCCATGAACAGAGGAGCCTAGCAGGCTACACAGCCCATGGCGTTGGAAGGGTCCAGCAAGACTTAGCGACTAAACCACCACCAGGATAAAATGCTGAGAGTGGTATTTGCTCAAATATTATCTTGTCCTTTCCCCTTTTTTTGTTGGGTCAGTTTTTGTTTCAGAGCTATAGTCTTTTAATTATTGTAGTGTTTAAAATGTTTTCAAAATATATATTCATCAAATTAGATTCTCTAACATTCTTGTTTTCCAAATGTTTCTTGGCAATCTTCCCATGAGGTTTTCCTAATATGGTCTTTTAATTATTTTATGTCCTCTATATACATACTGATTCTAATTATCTTTAATTATATTTTCTCACATCATTCTTTTTCGTTATTTTTGTGACTTGGCTTGTTGAAAGCATATTAATTGTTTGATGATCAGGAAGCAATATGCTACACATCTTGTATTCTATTTTGATAGTTTTTATATGTTTATACAATTTACTGGGTTGCAGTTATGTCTAGGATATTTGTCGACGGTTTTGATTTGATTGTAACCTGTTAAAACATTTTAAATTTCAAATAGTAAGAATTAGGAACTTAGCAACTTCCTGCAAAATGACTGGTTTTCAGGAATAGATAAAACAAGATATGCTTAAGTTATATCATCCAGTCATGAGTTACTGTATCCACTGCTCCACCCCAGTCTAAGGCATTCTCAACTAAGCCCTGAAGTCAGGCAAAAGCATTGCCCCTTAGCTTGTTCTCAACTGAGGAGCCATAGTGATTGCTTTGAAATGTAAAGTATGTTAACTTAATCCTCTGTTCAAACACCATCTAAGTTTCTCATTTCACTCTAACTAAAGCCCAAAATTATTGCTGAAATCACCTGACCCCCTATGGCCTTTCTGACCTCATAATCTTTTATTCCCAATATTCTTTTTTCTGATGAAGCCATGCTGTTAGTCGAACAGGCAAAGAACTCTTTTCACTTGGAGACTTTGTACTAGCTTTTCCCACTCTCTGGAGTGTAATTCTCTCATATATCCACACACTTACTTAAATCCAGTTTATTCTCAAATCATAATCACAGGCTAAAGCTTTCCTTACCATCCAACATAAAGTAACACCCCTTTCACCAGCATTCCATGTATCCCTTACCTGCCTTTATTTTGATCCATAACATTTATGCCATCTGAGTACATGTGTTTCTCTTCAGATACCAGCACCTTTGGGACATATCACTTCTTCATTGGGTTCCAAGGTGCCTATTTGATGCCTATTTCCGGAGCTCTTGAGATGCTAGCAGCAGCAGCAGAACATATGGTAGTAAATATCTGCTTATTTACTAATTGTTTACCTCTGCCGACTGGAATATAAACTCCATGTGAATAGAAATTTTTTTTCCTTACTGTTCTTTTCGCTCGTAAAACTTAGAGCCTAATAGAGACTACAGTCAAGCACAAAGGATGCCCAATAAATGTATTGAATAAGAAAATGCTATCTGATTATCATAAAAAAAAGCTCCTTCCAAAACGCCCACCTTGTATATACAAAGGCACACACTTACTCAGTGCTCCTTTATGCAACATGATGGCTCCACCAGCTACTATGTTCTTAAGGAATACAAAATCAATGATAAAATTAACTGACATGATCAATTGAGAAAGTAAATCTACTGAGAGAAAAATACAAAGTGGTATTTTCAGAGCCAATTCAAGTAATTTCTTTCATTGTCTGTTTGGGATTCATTTTGTGTCCTTTTCATTTCCAGATAATTAAATCTGTGAATTTAATTGATTTACCTGGTACAAGATTAAATAAAATGAGTTGCTTTTGTAAACTAAAATTGACATTTATGTGATGTTAAAATATTGCATAATTTTAAAGGGTTTTATTAAATCTGTTGATATTTTACTGCTTTTAGAGCACTTAAAATTTAATTATTTTCCATACATATTATTGAAACACATGATTTTATATGAAAATGTAGAAATATATATTCATCAAGCATAAACTACCCCTCACAAAGGGAAGAAAGTTAGAGGAAAGAATGAGTGAATTTCTAGTCTAATATTTATAATGCTCTATTCCATGATTATTTCAGGTCATACATAAGTACTAGATAGATAAAACTGAAGAAAAAATAATCTTAGTTTAAATTAATTTTTGTGTATCAAAGTAAACCATTTGTTTGCATTTTAAACTTGGAGTGGGGCAACTAATATCACATTAATTTAGCAGATGGGGCATTCAAAAGAAAAATTTTACTATCAATAAAGCATACTAAAAATTAGCTGCATATTTGATAAAATCCAATGTCTGAGTCCCTTGGACTTCAAGGAGATCCAACCAGTCCATCCTAAAGGAGATCAGTCCTAGGTGTTCATTGGAAGGACTGATGTTGAAGCTGAAACTCCAATACTTTGGCCACCTCATGCGAAGAGTTGACTCATTGGAAAAGACCCTAATGCTGGGAAGGATTGGGGGCAGGAGGAGAAGGGGACGACAGAGGATGAAGTGGCTGGATGGCATCACCGACTCGATGGACATGGGTTTGGGTGGACTCTGGGAGATGGTGACGGACAGGGAGGCCTGGCGTGCTGTGATTCATGGGGTCGCAAAGAGTCGGACACGACTGAGCAACTGAACTGAACTGAACTGAATGTCTGAGATGGCCTAAACTTGTTAATTAAGATATCAAACTTAAAGCTCAGTTAATTATTAGAGTAAAATGAGCAAAGCCTCAATAAACTGTTGGACAATATCAAGCAGTGTATTGTATACTTAGAATTCACCTCAAAAGGAATAGGATATTAAGTTTGTTTATGTTGTTTAAAGATGTGTTAATTGAAGGCTTACAACTTGTTTTAATTGTCCTGATTGACTTGGCTACTTGACCAGTAGAGTTGCCAGATAAAAAAGAGAATACCTATGAATTATTTGACACTAATATATGCGTATATTTTAAACTGTTGTGTTTTTGAAATTCAAATATAGCTGCTGCTGCTGCTGCTGCTAAATCGCTTCAGTCGTGTCTGACTTTGTGCGACCCCATAGACAGCAGCCCACCAGGCTCCCCTGTCCCTGGGATTCTCCAGGCAAGAATACTGGAGTAGGTTGCCATTTCCTTCTCCAATGCATGAAAGTGAAAATTGAAAGTGAAGTTACTCAGTCATTTCTGACTCTTAGCGACCCCATGGTCTGCAGCCTACCAGGCTCCTCTCCCCATGGGATTTTCCAGGCAAGAGTACTGAAGTGGGGTGCCATTGCCTTCTCCCAAATATAGCTGGTGCCCTGTATTTTATTTGCTAATTCAGGTAATCCCACCAGGAGGGCATCTGAGACCCTACTTGAAATATTTGTCTAAGTTCTCCTTAAACAAAGATTTCTAACACATATCTTAATAGATGATAATCCAGACACAAAGTCTTCCCAGTGAGTGTGTCTTAAGAACCTGTACTTGCCTCCTACTTGCTTCATTGTATTACTTGTGTTTTACATTTTTTAAGCCTGTGTAAATATACTCTGTGGAGTCTTGGGAGTTCTTTCCATTATTCCAACCTGTGAATAACTTTTAATATTTTGGATAGAATATCAACTTGAAGAGGGTCTCACTGGGTAAATATGCATGTATAAATTCATGAAAGAAGTTTTGTGGAAAAAAAAAAAAAACAAATGCACAGAAGATACTGGGAAATACTTTCTTAAAGCACAATTACTCTAAGAAAGTTAACTAATAAATATAGAAGGACTAATGTGGTTAGATAACCATTGTTACATCCTAAAAGGAAATGATGAATGCTTAATGATTAACTTGGCACTTACATAGTCTTAAAATATATCCTTGTAACTTACTAATTCCTATGGTAAACTTGTCTCCTCACTGGGGAAATCTAGTAGACATCACCTTAAACAGATGATCAAACCATCCATGCTCCATAACTGGGCAGTCATTTTGTGCCTCCTAATAACAATGCCCTGCGATGGATTCAGTGCTTCTCTTGACGAAGAAACCCAAATTTAAGACATTTTACAAAAGAGTGGTTCTTTAAAAATATCAAAGTTAAGAAAAATAAAAATTGAATTGCTACAAATTAAAGGAGACTAAAAGATTATTAAACTAAATAAAACTCATGTTTCTATATTTGATCCGAAACATGACAGAAAAAAATGTTAATGAGACATTTGACAAAATTTGAATATCATCTGTAGATTACAGATATTTTCCCAATTTAGATAGATAGATATAGGTGACTTTCTCCTTAAATATCTACCTATACAGATATTGGATATTTATCTATCTAATTATCTAGAGAGAGAAGAAGAGAAAGAGGAGAGAGGAAGAGTGTGGAAAGAGAAAGGGAGAGGGAGAAAGACTTCATGCCTGATGTAAATAACTGGTGACTCTAGATAAAGGTCATGGGGAGGTTATTTATTGTTTTTGTACCTTTACTTTGAGTTTGGAATTATATTAAACAAAGTGAAAAAATTTACATTAGCAGTTAGCTACAATTTTTGTTTTTTTTAATAAGGAAAACACTCAGTGCAAACATCAGGAAGGATTTAAGTTATATGGGTTCAGTTTCTTATGCCTTTATTGAAGTTAGAAATAATATAATTTCAACTACGGGAAATTTGGGTTAATATGAATTTAGATACATGAAAGTTGGTCACCTCAAAAAAACTTTGACTTAAAATTGTTTTAATTCTATTATCTACTACAAATTTCACAAAATCTAATGTAATTTTTTAAAGAATTCATTGCCTAAAACATGAGCTATTATGAAATTTATGAAAGGAAACAAAAGAAAAAACTCATTAAATGTTAATTTAGGCAAGTGAGGAATGTCAATTTAGTTTAAAACAATACTAATTCCTCAGATTCTAAATTGTTAACAGTCATAGACTTTGCTTTCTGAGCTTTCATAGTCAATGATCTTCCAATATATTGCTCAAAAAAGACATGAATCTGAGGAAATTGTTTTCATAATTAATCATAAATGATACTTGCTACTCTAAAGGCAGTGACTGTAAAAATTTAAAAAAATGAATACTGTCAAGTCTCGATTCTGATCCAATGACTCTTTGATTCATTTGTTCTATTGTATTTACTTAAATGAATGTCTTGATGATCCGATGGGAAAATATCATAGTGACTGCCTCAAAGATTTAACTCTTTCTTTTTCTGCTCAGAATTACCTACTGAGAATTTGGAAATGTCATATAATTAACAAAATCCCACATAACTAAATCTAGACCTTACCTACTTCCCAGTATAGAAAAGAGGTTGTTATACTATAGTAGAAAATAATCATATTATTACCACTTAACCCTACTGTTTTTAAGTCCAAGACTGTCTCAAATTTAGTTTATTGCTGATAAACAGCATAGAACTCCACTCATTAAGTTTTTATAAATTCTTAATGAATTAATGAACTATGAGTATAAGGTTAACACTCTGACCTTCATATAGTGATAATTATTTGGACATCTACTACAAAATATACATAATCATCAGTTTGGAACTAGAAAGATGAAAAATATCTTTGATGAACTCAGAGATGTTCGACTTATTATAAAGACTTGGCTTTCCTCTTGACTTCATACTCAATCAGTACCCATACAATCCTGATTGCTTGATTTCTTCTTTGTATCTTTTAGGGTTTTTTGTGAAAGTTCACATGCTGGAGAAGTTCAAGGTGTAAAGAAGCACACTGCTACTGACCTATCATGGAAAGTTTGAAGGAATGTGGTCTTGAGAAAATAACACTTCTGCTGAGGTATAGCAATAAGCATTGACTCTGGTTTTAAATACATCCCATAGAGTGAGGAGGGCAGTATTGGAATGCTCAAGACAAAAGGAATAGAAGACATAAAAAAAGAAAGTGAATGGCATTTTTTGATAATTGAAAAACATTCACGAGTACCAGAATGCAGAGGGAGAAGCACTAAGAGATAAGACAGGAGAATGAAATTGAGGCAACAGTTATAAAATGAGTCCAGTCTTTTGTACTTTGGCCTAAGAGCAAAGAGAAGTCATTAATAATTTATAAGCAAAAGATGACTTGAACAAATTCAGATTCATATTTTCAAAGAACTGATGAGTGCAAATAAAATTGAGGTGTTTAGACTAGAAACTAACAAAACAGAAGACAATCATACCAATCCAAGCAGGAAGTGATGACTTTCTGAATTGGCACTCGAAGGAACAGAAGAAAGAAGTGCAACAAGAATAGGGATATAAAAGAGTGTTTGACATTATTTCATTGATTTGAGAAACAAATTTGATTTGCATTTTACAGATAAGAAGAAAGTTACCACTCAGATCTACCTTATTTGAGAAGGTATTTGAGATGATTTACAGAAATGTATATAAATATTAACATTAATGTACTGGTTAAGAGATCATTTCACAATGTGAGCCAAGATATACCTTCACTAAGTAGCTAAAGAATATTTTCAGTATAAAGTCAATTAATAAATTTGCATGTTTGTGTCTTCTGTTAGCTAATAGCTATTATTAGCTGGCATTAAGGTAATCTACAGTGATTCTGGCTCATAAATCATTAACTATAAAACTAAATGTTTAAAATAAGACCTATGCAAATTTGAGATAACAATATAAGAAAGTAAATGATAGATGTAAAATTCATTCATTTACTCAGTAGACATTTATTGAATTTCTAGTAGATTCAATGTAATGTTATAGGGTCTGTACTATAAAAATAAAAGTTAGTTACAAAAATATACATATTTTAGTGAAAGTATGCACATATAAAATGAAAAAACCAATTTTGTTATCTATATCTGAAATTATATAGATAACACTCCATTATTGGAATGCAGAAGAACGAATAAGCTTAAAGTTTTTAATGATGACATTTTTACTTTCAAAAAACTTGGTCATATCTCTTGTCCAATTGATTGAATGTTTTTAATATCCTAAATGTAGGTGGTCAAAAGTATTCCCATTTATATTTAAAATTCTTCTGGTTGGACAATCATAGATTATTGCTCAAGCTGAAATGATTGATTTCTTCAAACTCACTGTCAGTCCCCTGCTGTTAGACTGATCTTAAATGAATATATCACAATAAACTGTGGAAAATTCTGAAAGAGATGCCTCTTGAGAAATCTGTATGCAGATCAGGAAGCAACAGTTAGAACTGGACATGGAACAACAGACTGGTTCCAAATCGGGACAGGAGTACGTCAAGGCTGTATATTGTCCCCTGCTTATTTAACTTATATGCAGAGTGCATCATGAGAAACACTGGGCTGGAGGAAGCACAAGCTGGAATCAAGATTGCCAGGAGAAATATCAATAACCTCAGATATGCACATGACACCACCCTTATGGCAGAAAGTGAAGAACTAAAGAGCCTCTTGATGAAAGTGAAAGAAGAGAGTGAAAAAGTTGGCTTAAAGCTCAACATTCAGAAAACTAAGATTGTGGCATCTGGTCCCATCATTTCATGGGAAATATTTGGGGAAACACTGGAAACAGTGTCAGACTTTAACTTTTTGGGCTCCAAAATCACTACTGATGGTGATTGTAGCCGTGAAATTAAAAGATGCTTACTCCTTGGAAGGAAAGTTATGACCAACATAGATAGCATATTAAAAAGCAGAGACATTACTTTGCCAACAAAAATCCGTCTAGTCAAGGCTATGGTTTTTCCAGTAGTCATGTATGCTTGTGAGAGTTGGACTGTAAAAAAAGTTGAGGGCCGAAGAATTGATGCTTTTGAACTGCGGTGTTGGAGAAAACTCTTGAGAGTCCCTTGGACTGCAAGGAGATCAAGGAGATCAAGCCAGTCCACCCTAAAGGAGATCAGTCCTGGGTGTTCACTGGAAGGACTGATGTTGAAGCTGAAGCTCCAGTACTTTGGCGACCTGATGTGAAAAGCTGACTCTTTTGAAAAGACCCTGATGCTGGGAAAGATTGAGGGCAGGAAGATAAGGGGACAACAGAGGATGAGATGGCTGGATGGCATCACTGACTCAATGGAGATGAGTTTGAGTGGACTCTGGGAGTTGGTGATGGACAGGGAGGCTTGGTGTGCTGCAGTCCGTGGGGTCGCAAAGAGTCGGACACTACTGAGAGACTGAACTGAACTGAAATGAAAATATAAATATTTTTCTTTTAATTCTGGGAATTAGTGTCTTACCACATTATCTGAGAAATTCTACATCTGAAATTTAAAATATTCACAAATGTTAATCAGAAATGTGGGAGGGAGTGGGAGGTGGGATGAAGGTTCAAGAAAGAGGGGACATATGTATACTTATTATTCTTAGAAATTGATGAGGAAGTTGTGTTATATATAAACAATGGAATGTTACTCAGCTCGGAACATGTTTGAGTCAGTTCTAATGAGGTGGGTGAACCTGATGCCTATTATACAGAGTGACGTAAGTCAGAAAGATAAAAGACAAATACTGTATATTAACACATATATATGGGCTTCCCTGGTAGTTCAGGTGGTAAAAAATCTGCCTGCAATTTAGGAGACCCAGGTCTGATCCCTGGGTGAGGAAGACCTCCTGGAGAAGGGAATGGCAACACACTTCAGTATTCTTCCTTGGAGAATTTCATGGACAGACCATATATATGGAATTTAGAAAGATGGGACTAATGAGCCTACACACAGGGCAGCAAAGACGTTGTATAGCTATATAGAATCGACTTTTGGACTCACTGGGGAAAAGTGAGGGTGGGATAATTTGAGAGAATAGCATTGAAACATATACATTATCATATGTAAAATAGATGACCAGGGCAAGTTTGATGCATGAAGCAGGGCACCCAAAGCCGGGGCTCTGTGACAACCTAAATGGATGGGTTGTCGAGGGAGATGGAAGTAGGGGTCAGGATGGAGGGAACACATGTATACCTATGGCCAATTCCTGTTGATGCATGGCAAAAGCCATCAAAATATTGCAAAATAATCTTCCAATTAAATAAATTAATTAAAACATAAAACTAAAAAGGAAGAAGAAATTTAATTCATTATCTCAAATTAAACAATTTACTAATATCAACTATAGTTAATTATAGCTAAAATAAATACCTTTTTTTCTTCAATACTCCCAATTCTCCTCTATCTCAGAAAGAAAAGGCATCAACATGCACAGAAAAGTAAAATGTAGTTTGTTGTAAAATTGCTTGTTGAAAGAAAAATTATAAACATAATGAATGTCCATTAATAGAGGAAAGGTCAAAAAACCACTAATACATTATTGAATAACATGGAATATTTCCCTATAAAAATAATCACTTGTACCTGTGCCATTGACTTGAAGACATTTCACAAGGTAATTTTGAAGTTAGACAAAATGTTGTTTGAACAATATATGATATATTACTTGCAAAATAATCATACTGAATCTTCTCTAAATTGTGTGTGTGTGTGACAGTTTCTGTGTATGATTATACATAGAAATGTACAGAAGGAAAGTCATTTAGTTGTTTCCGTTGGTTGAGGATGAATTAAGTTAATAAAGAAAGTAGAAATGGCTTTTAAAAAGTTGTCTATTATAAAAAATAGCACAGATGATCCCCTACAAAGATGTGAGTTGAATGTAGATACAGAAAATCAGAGCAATACAATTAACTAAGCAACTGACTTTATTTGTATTCAAGTAATTTATGTTGTTGAATTTTTAACATTAATCTTCCTAGGACCCAATCAGGATCACAAATTGTATTAGGTCCTCATGTCTTCTTTGTCCCCTTTAATTTGTGACATTTCTTATTCTTTCCTTATCTTCCAAGACATTCACAATTTTTGAGAACTACTGGTCAGTTATCTTTGCAGAATACCTTCTGTTGGGATTGTCTGATATCTTCTTGTAATTGAATTGAAGTTGCACATTTTTGGCAAGAGTACCACAGGTGTAATATACATCAATACATCCCAGCAAGGGTGCAGGATATCAGTATGACTTATGAGAACTTAGACTTTAATATATATTTTCCATTGTCATAAAATATTAATATTAATATATAATAAGCATGTACAAGTTATATAACCAATGAAAACAAGGCGCTGTAAATGAAAATTTGGAGGTGATGTAGTAATTACTAACTTCACTTATAGCCTTTGATGTTAAATAGATTCCTGGTTTTGCAGCTTATTTTTTCCTTTTTAATTTTCTTATTTGAATACCCATCTGAAGAGTGTTCATTTAGAATAGCATAGTGTTTACTATAAATAAATAGAGACATGGCAAAAAGAAAAGGATTCTCATCATTTTTAAGCCTTTCAAATGAATAAAATAAAATTACTGTGTATACCCATACAAAGAAATGCAGTGATTAAAAAAAAAAAACAGCAATATAGTGCAACGATCTTTGTGCTTGTAAAAGCCTGGCCATTGATCTGATGCTCCAGTTAATGGGGTCTGTAAAAAAGCACTATTTTCATTTTCATTTTTTAGTGTATTTATGAAGGATTTTTTGAAACTGCATCCAATTTTTTTTTTTAATCCGAAGCATTCTTTTTAAAAGAAACTGATTAGAGTTTAGTGACCAAACTGGCACTCTTTCTTGATTTCAGATGAAATAAAATAGGCTGTCTTCCAATTCATTAAAAATATCTGATGCCGGCCAACTTTTTCCACTATTAAATGTGTTATAGTTCTCAATTGTACGTCAAAGCTATATTATATAAATATTACAGTAATCTACTCTGACGGTCCCAGATGCATTGTGGAAGAGAAAGGGAAACCTTTTATCAAAAGCCAGTTCCTGCTTCCTGAACAATGATACAGTTTCTTCAGTTTCTCTCTAGAGACTTAAATTCAGTTAGTATTCATGGAATGGGAAAATTAAATTTTACAATACACGTACATGCATGCACACATCCACTGAATGCACTCAAAGTTTTCAATGATCTTAGAGTTTTTCTTTTGTTTTGTAGATGCTTATTTTAATGATTTATTGAGACATATACGCTTGTACTAGATGCTGTTTGTATTAAACAACAGTTTTTAAGGTTCTGCAAGGAAGAACTATTACTTTTGTGTTTTCCTTGTAAAATGATTTTACCTTCTGTTAGTCATCTAAAATATAACATGAACCTAGTATATTGACCAGATGTTACGCTAATATGTCCAGACGATCATTAGTACGTCATTCAAATTACTACAAATTATTTCTCAAACAAGAAAAGTTACATTGTACATTTTGTTACATTGACTTTATTTAACAAGGAAGCTAGGGCAATACCTTGAAAAACTTAGATTTGTTATTACCATGCTAACAAGAAAACTCACACCATCACTTTTCCATTACAGTATTAGCAGTAATCTGAAATGTACTTTACTACCTTAAATATATTTGTTTGGTTTCAGGCCTTGGAACACAACGTATTTTTTTCTAAGTGTCCATTTTGCAAATGCTTAGTACTCTTCTAACATTGTGTTATGTATATAAGTATATAAAAAACATGGTTCTTGCCCTGGAAAATCTCACTTTATTAGTTTGTGTGTACAATAACCTAAAGATAGATGTTTTTACCCCTGGTTCTCTTTAGCATCAAAGCAACATTTTATACTAATGTGTGTGCATGTGTGCATATTTGAGGGTCTGGGAAGAATATTTTTATTTTGTTTTCAGACTCACTTTGCTTTTGGATGTAGATCATTAGGTCTAAGCTTAATGTGAAGAAGTTTTCCTATTAATCTTTCCACCTTAGGGAGGCCCTAAGGTTGCACTGCTGTTTCCCTGCCAGACCATTAAAGCCAAAAGGTCACACTTGGCTAGCTATGTAAATGCCCATATTTTCAGTCAGATTCCCTAGGAAATGGACTCAGAGATCGATTTTACTTTGTAGATTTATAGCACAGTGCTCTTAGGATTACTACAGGCGAAAATAGTAGGAAAATAAGTCAGCCTGGATTATATACATGTATTTTGTATATATGATTTAGACATATGATTGTATATGTGCATGCTGCTGCTGCTAAGCTGCGTCAGTCGTGTCCTACTCTGCGACCCTGTAGAGGGCAGCCTACCAGACTCCGTTGTTCCTGTGATTCTCCAGGCAAGAACACTGGAGTGGGTATGTATTTTGGATATTTATGCTTTCTTTTCATGTCCTAAGTAATCCAAATTTTTACATGTTGAATATTTTATTACGATAGCCACACACAAAAATACCAATAGAATCCACATATGTAGGACCTTTCTGAAATCTTCCAAATAAAACAGTTCGTGAATCAATATTACAAAGATGTCAGCTTAGCATAAACTCCTGTATAAATTTAATAATTATAAAACAGTTCTAAAGGCCATTAAAGAATAGCTAAAAGATTAATTTAAAAAGGTAGGGAGTTTAAATACAGAGTTTTTATAAAATTCAAAGAATAATTTTAGTATTGTGCTACGTGGAGGAATATCCATACAAAGTAATGAAATGAATCTTTTATAACTTAAACTAATGAAGAATTGTCTGAGAAGATAATTTCTTTAATACTTTAAAATGGTAATATAATCTTATTGAATAGAAGAGGAACATACAAAGAAATAAAAAAGCATAAATTAAGGATTTAGTGTATTATAAAGGTGACAGTACAAAACACTGGTAAAGAATTGTAGTAAGGTATTATTTAATAAATAAATGTAATTAGAAAAAGGTGACTCAGATGGTTAAGAAGCTGCCTTCTGTGTGGGAGCCCCGGGATCCACTGAAGAAGCCCATGGCAACTCGCTCCAGTATTCTTATCTGGAGAATTCCATGGACAGAGGAACATGGAGGTAGTTACAGTCAGTCCTTGGGGTCCCAATGAGTTGGACACGACAGAGCAACTAACACACACACAATTATAACTTTAGATTGTGCTATAGAAAGTCACTGCAGCCAACATAATTAAAAGTAATTTTATTCAACAAATATGTGATAACAAAAAGAATTTAAAAATAGTGAAGAATCAGGCCTAAGAAAAGACAAGTTTAGAAAGGCTCTGCAATTGAGGTAGCAGAAAATGATTACAGTCACATCAGGGTGTCTTTGCCAATTAGTATGGTTCTGACATGTTTTAGTTTTTCTATTTTGAATAATTTCTATTCAAAATTTGTCTATTATAAATACTCCCCATATGTTCCATAAGGTAAAGGTAAAGATAAGCATAATGAAAAGCTGAAATATGAAAAATATCCAAATGGAAGTTCTAGAGAATAAAAATATAATATCCGTTATAAAATACACTAGAGTGATTTATAGCTAGATACTGTAAAAGAAAATGTCAGTGAATTTGAACATAGAACAAAATAAATAATACAAAATAAACACAGAGAGGAAGAAAAAGACCAAAAAGTGAGCAAGCAATCAGTGAGGTATGGGACAATTCCATTGGGAAGTATACATAAAATTGGAGTTCTAGGAAGAAATAGGCAACAGAATATTTTAAATAATAATGGCTAAAAATTCCAAAATTTGATGAAAACTATAAACTTTAAACCCAAAGATCCAAGAAATTCAATAAATCTGAAGCAGAAATAAAAAATCTTAAAAAAAAAAATAAGCCAAGAAAACAATGTGAGTAGGTAATTGTTAGTCACTCAGTCGTGCCTGCCTCTTTGTGACTCCATGGACTGCAGCCCACCAGGCGCCTCTATCCATGAGATTTTTCAGGCAAGGATACTGGAGTGGGTTGCCATTTCCTTCTCCAGAAGAAAACAATGAGGTTGAAAACAAAAAACAAAAAACTCAGCACAATCATAAAAGTAAAATCTTAAAAGCAACAGGGGAAAAGCAAATTATATAGAAAGCAACAAAGGTAAGGATGAAGTCAGACTTTTTGTCAGAAAGTATCAAACCAAAAGATGGTAGAAAGATATATTTAAAGTACTGATACACAAAAACTGTCAATCAAGAATTTTTTGTATAGTGAAAATATTTTTCCAAAATTAAACAAATAAAGATTTTCAGGCCAAAGAAAAAAGGGGGAGATGATTCATTACCAACTAATGTTCACTTCAACAAATATTAAAGGAAATTCTCTAAGCAAATGAAAATGCAAACAGGTGGAAATTTGCATCTACCCAAAGAAATGAAGAACACCAAAAATGGATGACATACAGGTATAAATAGAACAGAATTTTTTCCTTTATTCTCCACCTTTTTAACAAATGGGCACATCTTTGCAACTCTTTAAAGTTAAAAACAAAGTGATGAGTTCTGGACTTTATGTCATAAATAAAAGTGTAAGTTATAGCAACAAATAACAAAGTATGGAAGGAGAAACGATATGTAATGTTGTAAGGTTTTACATTGTGTGTGAAGTTGTATCATATTACTCGAAGGTAAACTGTGATAAATTTAAAATCTATACTATAAACCCTAGAACAACCACTAAAAAGTAAGAGGAATTATAGCTAACAACTCAATCATGAAAATAAAACAGAATAGTAGAAATATGCACCTAATACCAAAAGAACATAGAGAAAGGGATAAACAAAGGGAAGATAAAACAAATAACAGTATGGAAGATTTAAAACCAATAATATGCACAATCACATTAAATGTAAAAGTCTAGACACTTGAATTAAATAACAAATATGGTTAGATTAAGTAAGAAGACAATAACCAGCTTTGCGCTGCCTGAAAGATACCATTTAACAAATGGATTTTAATAAAAAACAAAAGAACTGCAAAAGTTACCCCACGCAAACCCTAAGCAAATCAAAGATGGTGTAGCTATATGGATACCTGAATTCTATGGTAACAATTTTAACTGGAAATTTTGACACTTCACTCTCAATAATTAATAGCAAATGTATTAGCAGTAAATCAAGTGAGGATATTGAAGAGTGGAATAACACTATCAACTAACTTGATCTAATTAACACTTATAGAACATGCCATCTGACAACAAAATGCACATTCTTTTCAAGGGACCGAGAGCACTAAGTAAAATAGACAATATTATGAGCCATGAAACACTTTCAATAGGTTTAACAGAATTAATGGTATATGAAATATGTTCTCTGATCTGTGGAAAATTGAACTAGAACACAGTAACAAATATATATCTGCAAAAATCTCCAAGTATTTGGAAATTTACCCATGGATCAAAGAGAAAAATCACAAAAGATATTAGAAAATGTTTTGATCTGAATGTAAATAAAAATACTATATATCAAAATTTGTAGAATGCTACTAAAGCAGTGCTTAGAAATTTATAGCCTTAAATGTTTGCTTTAGAAAAGAAGAAAGAGCTCAGATCAATTATCTCAGCTTCCACCTTAGGATACCAGAAAAAGAAGAAAAAATTAAAACTGAAAGTAAGCAAAAAGAAAGAAATCAATAAAATCTAGTTTTTAATGAACAGTTAAAAAAATTCAAAATCCAAAGCAGAGGGCCTAATTGTTCTAACTTTGGTTATGTGTCTTACTTGGGAGAAATCAAAACGCCATGAATGAAGACAACTGCAGAGTATCTAGTTTTAAAAAATAAAATAAAATAAAAAAGGAGCTATAGCAATATTACCAAAAGAAGAGAAAATGAAAGCATCACTAAGCAAAATAACAAATGTTCAACATTTTCTTATAAAACGAACATTCTCTCCTGTAGTAAGAATACTCAAAGCCGTGCTTACAAACAGGTCACAGAAATGTAAATTATTACAATTATTTTGGAAAAGTATGTTAGTATTTTCTAAGAGACAAATAAAAATATTCATATCTAGTCACTTGATTGAGAATCTGTCATAAAGAATTAATCTGAAACTTCAGCAAAAATTTATTCAGAAAGAGTAAGATTGTTAAAATTTTATTTCAGTTTACTGTCTCAGCTCGATCACTTATAAAACCATAGGGCTTTGGCAAAATTTGGTTCCACCTACACAGTAAAAATAAGGGCAATTGTGTTATAGGGTAATTGTGCGAGTGAGCAGTCAGTAAGTGAAAGCCAGTGTTAAAGATATTCACTATATCCTTATTTATATTACAGAAAACATTAAAAAATAAACTTGGTTAAATAAATTATATTAATCAGATAGGATAGAATGCATTCCTACACATTAACAAAAAGTAACAAAAGATTGTAAGTAGAAAATCATTCTATGGGAACATGTGTATATTACTAAGCAAAATAAAAATATGTTAAATGTTTATAATAACTGTCTCAATTTTAATATTGTGAGGATTTGGAGATTTTCTCTTTATTTTCAATGCTATTTTAACTGAAGAGGTAGACTTCATTTTATCAAATAAAATAGACACTGGTTTCTTTTTTCCGACCAAAGTAATTATGAAAAAAAGAAAAAATTAGACTTAAAAATGTCACCACTAAACAACCAGAAAAAAGATAGTCGAATAGACAAATGAGAGGAGTGTGCAACTTGCCTTTATTACAGGATAACATAGCTATAACTTGTCAACGGTATTATTTTATTAAATAGGAAGATTTTATTTTAATAAATCCAGTATTATTTTCATCTTTTTAAAATTTTATATACCATCTAAAGTGTTGCATTTAAAAACTACAATAAATGAATATGGATTTGGCAATGTTAAACATTTTGTCCTACCTAAACGACAAATGTTGATATAATTAAGCTGTATCATCTACAAGTTGTTGTATTTCTATAGACATTTTTAGTTAAAAGTTTCTGATTTTATAAAAAGAAAAACTTCAAATATATCACTTTTACTAATTTTACTGTTAAGATTTACTATAAATTCTGATTAACTATAAATGTTGTTTACCCATGACTAAATTTGTTGATGGAGTTTGATGGAGTTTTATCATGGTGGTAAAATAAAATCACAAAATTTAAGTTATATGAATAAATGAAAACCATCCACATATTTCATGAAAATAAGTTTTTAAAAAAATTAACCACATGCTTAACTAGCTGAGGAGAAATAAATATTATACATGATGAATAGCATCCAGTAAATCATTCATAGTCTTGAAAATACCAATCTCAACATTTTTACCAGCTTATAATAATATTGAATAGTTTTGCTGGAAGTAGATTTTAAAACACTTCATATCAGTCCAAGAAAAAAAAAAAAGTATTTTAATGACAAGGAATACAAATTAAGTTCTTGATATAGGTAATAATCCAGTGAAGATTTTTTACAGTGGGTGATAATTTTATTACTGCTAATCTGGACCAAATTTTATCAAATATTTATCAAAATTGGATTAGGTCAGGAAGATCCCCTGGAGAAGCGAATGGCTACCCACTCCAATATTCTTGTCTGGAGAACTCCACGGACAGAGGAGCCTAGTGAGCTATATAGCCCTTGGGGTCGCAGACTTAGAAAGGACTGAGCCACTAACATTGTCACTTTCACCTTTTCTCAGGTAACAGTTGAGGACACAGCATCTTGACGATCATCTATTCTAGTGACACTCATGAAAATTTAAACACACATAATTCGAGTTGTATTAAGCCCTGGAATTTTCTTACACAGAGTAATTGTTCATTAATAATTCCAAAAAACAGAAATAATTGGTAAATTTTAATCCCAATTCTACTTATCTAATATACCAACTTTTGTTGTTGCTGCTGGCATAGAATTCCTTGAAATCTATAATAAAAGACCCTTTTCCTAGAAATGAACAAACATTTAAAATATTTAGATGTATAGCCCATCACATAAATTTTCAAGAGGTCTTGAAAGCACTTGGAACTAGTTATTATTGTTATGCAGTTAAATGTGTATATGAAAATAAAATATGCACTATGCTTATCTAAATACTTTTTATGAAACACATTTAATCAAAATACTTAAGTTAATACTTAGAATGTCAACCTCTTTTAAAAATTATTATGCAAAAGATATTGATATAACAAGGCTTATCATTGTATTAGTTAGTATATGTTTTAAAGTCAGTCAACTAGTGGAGAAAGACACAAAGTAACCTGGAGGATTAAATAAACACTTACTTCTAATTCCTGTCATAACCCTGTTAAAACAGCAGTGAAAAAATTCTTTTAATAAAAATTAAAAAAAAAAAGAAATGGTAGAAAAGGTAATAGCAGAGGAGAGATGGCAACAAAATTGGGAAAGATGAATGGAGATGAGTATTTGATAGTTGACTTAGAATAGACATCTGGAATTAGTGCCTGCTGCAGGACAAAGTCAGCAAGAAGCAAGTACATTTCTGATTCAAAACCCCAGGAAGGATGAATAATTGATTCAACAAGAACATTTAGAGGATAAAGAAAACATGGAATTAAAGCCACAAACGACTGAAAATTTGTGTGAGGATCAGTTAAGAATCTCAGATCTCTTCTACTAGGCCCTGGAGCGGGGAAAACTGGCCTTCTTTTCGTTTTGCTGATGAAAAGAAGACTCAACTCTGGAGATACATTGTAGGCTCATTCAACTAAATGACATCACCAAAATGCCAACTCACTTTTTGATTTGCTGCATGGCCAATTCCACAACAGTTAATTTATGAAAAACCAATTAATTTCTCCAGATGGCCAATTTACTAACTAGTCAACTTGTGAAATGATTAATTGGTTAAATTTACATGTTGCTTTTAGCCTTCCTTGATGGCCCAGTGGTAAGAGTCTGCCTGCCATTGCAGGTGTCAGAGGAAATGCAGTTCGATCCCAGGGTTGGGAATATCCCCTGGAGGAGGGCATAGCAACCCACTCCAGAATGAATGCCTGGGGAATACCACGGGCAGAGGAGCATAAAATACTACAGTCCATGGGTCACAAAGAGTCAGATACGAATGAGCATGCACACTTATGTTGTTTTTAACCATTTCCTTTAAAAATATTCATATAAATACACACAGCATATATTATAATTATAGTGTAAATTATTTGTATTAAAGTGTATATTTAATCTGAAAAATAATATGTGTATATGTATAACTAAATTAACTTGTTGTGCACTTGCAACATTATTAATCAACTATACTGTGGTTATTTGCTTAGTCCTGTCCAACTCTTTGTGACCCCATGGCCTATAGCCAGACACCTCTGTCCATGGGGATTCTCAAGGCAAGAATATTGGAGTGGGTTGCCATACCCCCCTCCAGGGGATCTTCCTAACCCAGGGATCAAACTCAGGTCTCCAGCATTGCAGGCAGATTCTTTACCAATTGAGCCATCAGGGAAGCCCAAGAATACTGGAGTGGATACCCTATTCCTTCTCTAAGGGATCTTCCCAACCCATGAGTCAAATCAGGGTATCCTGCAACATAGGCGGATTCTTCACCAGCTGAGTTACCAGGGAAGCCCAAGTCAACTATATTTCAATTAAAAAAAAAACATATAATATATATATATATATATATATATATATATACACGTATATATACAAAAGTAAAAAGAGTATATTTGAGAATGTATTCATGAACATATTGTTCAAAAATTACATAATATGGGCACAGAGTACATAGATTTTATAAAATAATTATTTAATATACTCCTGAAGCGTATATGTTTAGACATATTTCCAACAATAGGTGGAAAAAGCTAGATGTTCAGAGAAAAGATGGAAAAAGCTAGATATTCAGAGAAAAGCTTAAACACAGTTATAAACCCTGGATAAGATATAAAGATACATGTATTTTAAATATAGGGGCATTTTTGTCTTTATAATCCTCTTTAGTTTTGAAATACAGTTTTAAACATAGTTTCTAATCTCTTGTTTGGGGCAGTAAACAAGGAATATTTCAGTTTAGTTCAGTTGCTCAGTTGTGTCCGACTCTTTGCAACACCATGGACTACAGCATATGAGGCTTCCCAGTCCATCACCACTCCTGGAGTTTGCTCAAACTCATGTCCATTGAGTCAGTGAGGCCATCCAACCATCTCATCCTCTGTCATCTCCTTCTCCTCCTGCCTTCAATCTTTCCCAGCATCAGGGTCTTAACCAATAAGTCAGTTCTTCCCATCAAGTGTCAAAAATCACAAGAAAGCACCAATCCATAAGATTAAGAAAACATTGGAAACATTGTCAGCCTGGGTGTACCTACCTGTTTCTGGAGCACAAAAATATGCCTTTGATTAACCAGATGAACCTAGTATAGACCCAAAGCTTGGCATCTGACCTGTAGGTATGGAGGGAGGAGATGGGCAGAAAAAGGGAAGTCTTACACAAAATCACTCCCAAAATGTCAAGTTCTATGAGGAAGAACAGTTTTAGTGGGTGCATTAGCAAAGAACTTGTCCCATGGAGGGGAGGCACACCCAGCTAAAACGGCTCAGGTCAGTTCCTAAAGATACATGAATGTGTTAGTCACTCAGTTGTGTTGGACTCTGTGTGACCCTAAGGACTGTAGCCTGCCAGGGTTTTCTGTTCATGGAATTCTCCAGGCAAGAATACTGGAGTGGGTTGCTATGCCCTCCTCTAGGGGATCTTCCCGACCTAGGGATCAAACCCACGTGTCCTTCATCTCCTGCATTGCAGGTGGCTTCTTTACCTCTGATTCACCAGGGAAGTCCTCTTAAAGATAGGACAGAGATAAAAAAAATGAAATGATTAGCATGTGAAATACTTAACCTATGGGTAAACTAAATAAATACTGACTATATAAAACAACAGCAGTAATATATAAACTAGTGTGTTTAAAATGTTCAATTAGAATTGAAATAATCCTGATTATTATGCTCAACTCACAGAATGCATGCGTGAAAGAAGTAATCAAGTTGATATTTAGAAATAAATGGAAAATGTTCATAATAAAATTTTTAAAATGCAATAATCTATATTTTATTCTAAAGACATATATGTTCATTTTTTTCTTGTACTATTGACAGAAGCTTAAAGTTTCTAAGGTTTTAGAAGTAATTTTGAAAATCGCTTTGGGAACAAACCCAAACTTCTAAGTAAAACTCATGGATGACAAAATGAATTCACACACAAAGGAAAGTTTCAACTCCATCTCTGTGAACCAAATCCTGTAAGTTTTGCTTAAGTTAGTTCACACAAGGTTCAGATAAAATGTGAGCTCATGGTCTCCAGCCAAATCAAATAAAAGCCCCAAATTTTGACATTGTCAGAATACTCTTAATAATTTCAACATCTGTTGTTTCATACTCTTCTGTCTGCAAAATATGGAATAATAATAAGTGATTTCTTACCAAAAACGTATTGCCTTTGGAACTATACCTATGCTTGTTATTCATAAACTATAACATAATTAATACATGTTAACATTTTAGATGAAGTGACTCAAAAAATCAAAATTCACATCTCCAATTCTACAGTATTATGGAGGAATTATACTTGGTAATATCTGCTAGATTCAAAATATTAAGGTAAAGCACAGTTTATAAAGTATATCTTGGTTTAGTTTCTTTGCATTTTTCAGTCTATAAGGAAACCAAATGAAAACAGCTGGCATTCTCACATTAGCTTAGTTAGAAGAGAGTTTATGCATAAGGAATTAATTATGCAGGTATGAATACAGTATACAGGAAGTGAAAGGGATAGTACGGAAGCAAAGAGCTAGCACCAATGGACTGACATCACTTCTAGGCCTACAGAACAAGGGGAGAGACACAACTGCAAACCAGAAAGAAAGAGGTCCATATAGAGCTGACCTCACTGAAAGCAGCAGTGATCTTCCCTTTGAGAAAAGTCGGTCCTGGTGACCTCAAGAAACCAGGGAATAAACACAGTATTGCCCTTCTGAGATTTCAGTTATGCACAGTCTACCATAGTCCAAAAATATTAAATAGAAAATTCCAGAAATAAAGAATTCATATTTTTTAAAAGGTGTAATTATGTACCATTCTGAGTAGCCTAATGAAATCTCATGCTGCTCGCACCTGCAGCGTGAATAATCCCTTTGTCTGATTTTCCCATTAGTCACTTAGTAGCCATCTTGGTTCTCATATCGACATAGCCCAGTGCTTGGGTTCAACTCACCATTTCTTTACTTAATAGTGGTCTCAAAGCACAAGAGCACTGATGTTGGTAATTCAGAGATGCCAAAGAGGAGCCATGAAGTGCTTCTGTTAAGTGAAAAAGTGAAAGTTATCAACTTAATGAGGAAAGAAAAAAATTGTATCCTGGGCCCACCAAGATCTACCACAGGAATAAATCTATCCATGAAACTGGAAGAAGGAAAAAGACATTTGTGCTACTCTTGATGTCACAACCCAACTGCAAAAGTTATGGCCACAGTGAGAGGTAAGTGCTTAGTTAACAAACTATTGACCAGAGATGTATTAATCCATCTTTTGTTAATGAGGCTTATTGACTGGAGACATATCAATATGTTTCTAGAGAGTGATACAATCAAAATCACTGTGCAAAGTTATTGGAGCTTAAAATTGATCAAAGGTTTATTATACAACTTGTGATTATTGTTATTCACATTTTGATCCATTATGTTTTTGTTCCAAGCTTGTGTGTATCATAAACATAAAATTTTCAAAAATGATGCATTGTGAAGTTTTGGGCAAAGTATTTTTCAGTGAATTTTATGCAGATTTTTTCTCTGACTGTCTGAGCAACATATATGCTAGTGTCTCAGAAGATGTTAATTCTTCAGGATACTATTCTGATTCAGTTGATGGGAATACTAGAACAACAAAAAGACCAAAAAACCCTAGTGATTGATTCTGATACAAAAAGTGAAAATGAAATGGAGGAGAATGCTCCTGTGCTTCTACAGAAGAGTGGATTGAAGAAAACATTTCTTGAAAATTAGACTTTACAGGTATTTCAGGTGTTACTGTTAATGTAATAACCCACAAGGTGTTCGTGAAACATCAGAATTAATTTTTGGCTGACCAAAATAAAAATCACCAGCCACAGATGTTAGTTTCTGCAAAACTCCCCTGGTCAAGAATGAGTTAAGATGGAAAAGCTATTAAATTTAAATAACAAGGTATTTAGAGAGAGAGAGAGAGAAAAGAGACTGCATTCCCAGAGCGTTTATTAAAATATATTGTTAAAATTGTTATTATTATTGTTTTTAATCTTTTATTATGCCTAATATATAAACTAAGGTTTATAATAGGTATGTGTCCATAGGAAAAATGAAACATATTATACATAGGGTTTGGTACTATCTGTGATTTCAGGCATCCAGTGGGGATCCTGAAACCTATCCTTAGATGATAAGGAGAGACTACTTGACTTCTTGCTCCTCCTTTCCAGGTTTTCTGATCTGTGCCCTATTGACACAACTCAAACTGAAGGCAAAGAGTTCAGATTACAGAGATGTGATTTAGAAATATCTACATCCTGGTTAGATATCAGAGTGGGAAAATGTGTAATTTAGATCTGGAGAGCCAATCGAAGAAATTTTTGCACTGCAAACAAAAGAGATATTGTTTTATTTTCTTTTCAGTTAAAGTCATCAGAAAGTAATTTTTACTTTTTTTATAGTTTTAAAATGAGCTTGTATCACTACCCGGATAATTTCAGGGCTTCTTTTCCCAATGTAATTCAATATTGCCAGTATCATAAACAATGTCAGGAGAGACAAAATAATTTTGTGAGAAGTCTGTGCCTTCTTTTGTGCTATGCCTGTTACTTTAAAGTTTCGGTTGAGCCCTAAGAGTGAGGCCTGCTTCTTCAGGTGGGAAACTTAACCTATTATCTGAAGGATGGGAAAATACTTGTGTTTGGTTTTACCTCTTGCTGAGGGATAACAGCCAATTTTGTTAGATTGGTTAGGTCTGGTGATAGTGATGGCCTTGTAGCTCATGGGCTGTACAGTTTGTAGTTCAGTACATAATTTTCATTTCACAGATGCCTCATTTTTGCAGTTGAAAAGCAGAATTGTGAACACAGCTCACTCCTCCCAGTTAGGAAAGTGATTTCAGTTCAGTTCAGTCGCTCAGTTGTGTCCAATTCTTTGCGACCCCATGGACTACAGCACGCCAGGTTTCCCTGTCCATCACCAACTGCTGAAGCTTACTCAAACTCATGTCCGTCAAGTCGGTGATGCCATACAACCATCTCATCCTCTGTCGTCCCCTTCTCCTCTCATCTTCAATCTTTCTCAGCATCAGGGTCTTTTCCAACGAGTTAGTTCTTCACATCAGGTGGCCAAAATATTGGAGTTTCAGCTTCAGCATCAGTCCTTCCAATGAATATTCAGGACTGATTTCCTTTAGGATAGACTGGTTGGATCTCCTTGCAGTCCGAGGGACTCTCAAGAGTCTTCTCCAACACCACAGTTCAAAAGCATCAATTCTTTAGCACTCAGCTTTCTTCATAGTCCAGCTCTCACACCCATACATGACTACTGGAAAAACTATAGCTTTGATTAGATGGGCCTTTGTCAGCAACGTAATGTCTCTGCTTTTTAATATGCTGTCTAGGTTGGTCATAGCTTTTCTTCCAAGGAGCAAGCGGAAACTGATTTGGGAGGAGGTAGAAAAACATACTAGCTGAACAACTTATTCTCCAAGGCTGCTTTCTCTGCCAACTGCAGTGGAATGCTGCTGCTGCTGCTAAGTCGCTCAGTCATGTCCGACTCTGTGTGACCCCATAGATGGCAGCCCACCAGGCTCCCCCATCCCTGGAATTATCCAGGCAAGAACACTGGAGTGGGTTGCCATTTCCTTCTCCAATGCATGAAAGTGAAAAGTGAAAGTGAAGTCGCTCAGTCGTGCCCAACTCTTAGCGATCCATGGACTGCAGCCTACCAGGCTCCCCCGTCCATGGGAGTTTCCAGGCAAGAGTACTGGAGTGGGGTGCCATTGCAGTGGAATAATTAGTTCCAAAAGAGAGGCTTCATGATTTTCATATAACCCACATTCATCTTCTTCTCTGTCCTGACGATCTTGTTATTTATTGGAGGAATCTTAAGTATTTATTTTGTTTTCTAATCTGCCATAACCCACTATGTTTCTAAGCTGGGGACTGTGATTCAGTATGAGAATCTTGCTTTGGGTATGTCTTCATTAAATATATGGCAGTTAATCTTGGATATGAGTAGATGATTGTAAACACATGAAGTTTTTCCTTTTTAATTATGTTTTCCTTGCTGTATATTTTTACTTGTTGATTTCATGTTCATTGTTTATTTTAAAATAAATGTCATTTTTTTTCCATTTTGGTTAAGATTATATACTTTCAAGCAGACTCTCACAGTTCAAATCCTGAGTTCTGTGATTTAGAATAGTTATTAAGCTAAGTCTCAGTTTTGTTTTCTTTTAAATAGGGATATTAGTAACCAGTTTATGATATTGTTTTGAGGATTAAATAGGCCCATTCCTATGCTGAGTTTATAATAAGTACACTTGTTTAGTAAACACTTGATAGTTGTTGACTGTTATTAACTATCATCTTTTCAGGAATTCCCTGGCTCCATTCCTCATCTACTTTATCACATCCAGTCCTCCCAACAGTACTATACTTGATTATAAATTACGTTCTACACATGAGCAACCAAAGTTCATAGATTTAATTCACCTGCCCAAATCCCATTGCCAGCAAGTGGTCAAACTAGTATTTGAAGTTGAAGTTGGACAGTTTTTCAAAGGCCAAACATGTCTAAACACATGACAGTGCTGTTTATAATTTTCAAATGCACTGCAGGATAGTTCTCCTTACAGTCAATTATTGCTTGAAATGTTCCCCTGTATATGAAACTGAGTATGGAGAGACACGAATGTTCTATTAACCTTACCAAACAGCAAAAATGTTAATTCCAATTTTCTAGAAGTGGTAATATAAAAAATTTAGGTTCAAATTCCAAAGCTTGTTGACTATATGTTTAATTTAGGTACTAGAACAATTTCAATGAACTGCCTTATTTATTTGTTTTTCTGTGTACTAATAATTTCATGAGATACCTATAAAACAGTTCACAGTAGTGTGTGTGTGAGAGAGAGACACAGAGAGAGAGAGAGAGAGAGAGAGAGAGAGAGGAGAATAGAGAAGATAGAGTGGGAAATTCTTTCCAAATGGAGACTGTGGAAACAGTCTGTCTCTCAGTTTACCCCACTGCTCATGCTTTGTCTTTTTCACGGTATGGCTTAATTTGTCTACCAGAAAAAGTTGCAATATTCACTTAGTTTTCATATATTGCGTCTTATTTCCACAAATGTTCTTCCTCCATTCTAAGCATTGTTTTAGTCATTTTTAAATTTTTCTCTTTTGATAATTGAGAGAGCCCTCATAATCATAATTTATAGTTTTGAAAACAGAAAAATAGAAGTGCCCCACAAAGTTATGAGATCCATGCAAACAATAAGGATGTCAATTGAGTTAGTTCAGAATTAGCTTGAATTCCAAACGCAGAGCACATAGTCTGATTTTAACTTCTGTTTAGTTAAATTTACCACCCTACTTTGGATTTTTTATAAAACATGAGTTTTAAATTACCATCTATAATTTATCTCAGAGATGTCAGGTGTTTCCGTCTTTATTCACTGTACATTCTTTCAATAAACATTTGTAGTCAGAAAAATATTGATTTGAATTCTATTTCTGTCCCAATGCCCCAAACCCTGAATAAGAAATATAATCTTGTTGAAGCTGGTTTCCTAATGTGAAATAAGGAAAATAATACCTAACTTAAAAGCTTTTGGTAAAACTTAAAATATGTATAAGAACATACACTCTTGTCATATAATAAAAACTCAGTAAGTGGTAGCTATTATTCTTGCTGTTTGTCTGACGAGTCACTGTTTTTTTGCCTGGCACTATACCTGATTTATCAGCTATAGATTTCACAGAGAGATGTGTACAGTTTGAAATTTCTGTGATATAAAGGGACCTATTTAGATATAAAGTGAGAGTGAAAGTCACTCAGTCATGTCCAAATCTTTGCCACCCATGGACTGTATAATCCCTGGAATTCTCCAGGCCAAATACTGGAGTGGGTAGCCTTTCCCTTTTCCAGGGGATCTTCCCAACACCAGGGATTGAACCCAGGTCTCTCACATTGCAGGCGGATTCTTTACCAGCTGAGTCACAAGGGAAGCCGGAGAATACTGGAGTGGGTAGCCTACTCTTCTCCAGCAGATCTTCCCGACCCAGGAATAGAACCAGGGTCTCCTGCATCGCAGGCAGATTCTTTACCAACTGAGCTATGAGGGAAGCCCATTTAGATATAAAGAAATCTATTAATGTTTTCCTTAATAAGGAAAATAATAATAAAACTTGGCTACATTACCTTTCTCTTATTCATGAACAGCACTGTAAAAACTACTTGTGGGTGACAGGGATAAGGAAAGAAATAAACATGACAGGAGAGGCAGTCTCAGGGGATAGCAATACCTGATGAGATACAAGACTACTAAAAATAAATGTTAAAACTCAACTACCTAGAATAACATCCAAGACACATTGTTAAATGTGAAAAAAGGAAATAGAATAATATGTATAGTATGAATATTTTGTATAAAGAGAACAAATACATATACTGTTAAACATTTTTTTATTTGATCCTAGATGTCAGAAGACTGACCAGAGCTTCCTGAAGTAGGAGAAGGAACTTTATTGAAACTATATTTGACTTCCTCGTGTAATAATCAAACCAAAAGCAAGGCACGAATCTGCTTAGGTGCTATGGATATACAGAATCAGATATTCAGCATTCTCCCTTCCTTCCTGCTCCCTCACTTTCTCTTTTTTTTTTCCCTCTGTTATCTGCTTTGTCTAAAAAACAACTTCATTGTCTCCTACTGCAGATCACCTGCCACTGTTAGTTTGTATCATGGTTGTCAACAACTCTCTTGATTAACTCAGGATTCAGCTGGAGCAACATGAGGTGATGGGCTAATTTTGCTGTTTTATTGAGGTGTAACTGACATCGGAATTAGTTTCAGGTGTGCAACATGATGCTTTGCTGCCTGAGTATATCATAACAAGATCTCCACAATCAGAAGTTAACATCCACATAGAGTTTGACTTTTTTCTTGCAATGAGAACTTTTGAAATCTACTCTATTAACAACTTGTAGATAAACAATATAGTATTGTTAACTAAAGTCCCATGCTGTACATGACACCACAGAATTTATTTATTCTCTACTAGAAGTTTGTATCTTTTGACCTCTTTTACCCATTTCACCCACAGCCCCCTACTCTCATCTCCAGCCACCACAAATCTGTTCTCTATGGGTTTGGTTTTTTGGATTCCACATAGAAGTGAGGTCATGCAGTATTTGTCTTTCTTGATCTGACTTATTTCACTTGGTGTGACACCCTCGATATTCATCCATTTTGTCACAGGCAGCAAGTTTTCCTTCTTATTTATGGCCTGGTAATATTTCCATTGTGTGTATGTTTGTATGCATGCATGTATAAATGTGTTGCCTCTTTATCCATTTGGGTTGCTTTCATGTCTTGACTACTGGAGGTGGTGCTGCTGTGATCGTTGGGAGTACATGTATCTTTTAGAAATAGTGTTTTTGTTTTCTCTGGTTAGATGCCCAGAAGTGGAATTGCTAGATCGTACTGTGGTTCCATTTGTTATTTTTTGAGGAGCCTCAATACTGTTTTCTGTGGTGGCTGCATGAGTTTTCTTTCCCACTGGCAGTGCATGAGGGTTCCCTTTTCTCCATATCCTTGCAAGCATTTGTTGGTTACTGTCTTTTTGATGGTGGCTATTCTGACAGGTGTGGCAGGGTATCTCACTTGGACTTTGATGTGCATTTCTCTGAAGGTTGGTGGTGTTGAGTGCCTGTTGGCCATCTGTGTGTCTTCTTTGGAGGGGTGGCTATTTCAGTCCTTTGCCTGTTTTATTTTTTTTGTTATTGAGGTGTATGAGCATTTCAATAAATCACTGAGAAAGACTGTGCTTCATTCCAAGTATTTCACTGAGAAAAGGACTGTCTTTATGTTATTGAATCTGAATTCCCATCCTTTTTTTCACAAAAACTTAAAAACACTAAAGGCAGCTGTGTTTGGCTCAGAGAAAATGTACTAAAAGATTTTAGAACTTGCCTTACATTTCCCCTTTCCAACCCCAAGTCTTGGCAGTCTTGAAGTATTCCGATGCCTCTCACACACTCACCTTAAGAAGATAATGAACCTGTTATATTCAAGTCCAAAACTTGCTTTTTATTTCATATTTATTATTCTGGAGGTCTTTTATAATAGGAGGACCATTTGCAAGGACTTTGTAAAACTTTAAGTCAGTGAATCATAAAATATGAAAAGCAGAATTCTCCGACCTGACACTCGATTAATCCTCCTTCTAACAAATGAGCTGCAGAGCCGATCTGAGTCAGAGAAGGAGAGTGGCATTGTTCTTCATTTCCAACAGCGACTCTTGGCTGCTTTTACTAAAAACTCATGTTGGGGAACACATGCAGTCTGATGTTTGGAAACCTCTGTGCTGGCCATTGTTCCTCCAAAAGTACTAGCCAAGCATCCTGAAATCTCAGGTAAGTGAAGTGTTTATCCATGGATGATTTATTGTACACAGGGAGGTATGGTCAAGTGGTACAGACATGGACACAAATAGCCCCTTCTTCAGTATTAGAATAATTCCAGAAAAGCATGAATCATGAATTTGGCAGGTACTCTGAAGATTATTTACTGTATCATATCTATATATAAATCTGTACCCATGTCTACCTAGATATAAGTATATGAAACAAAATAAGAGGAAAGGGGGTAGTATGGTAGTATAAGCTTTCCTCGTGGCTCAGAGGGTAAAGAATCCACCTGCAATGCTGGATACCTGAGTTCAGTCCTTGGATTGGGAAGTTCCCCTAGCGGAGGGCACACCAACCCACTTCAGTATTCTTGTGTGGAGAATCCCCATGGACAGAGAAGCCTGGTGGGCTACAGAGCATGGGGTCGCAAAGAGTAGGACACAACTGAGCAACTAAGCACAGCAATCTATATATGTCTGTATCCATGTCTATCTAGATGTAAGTATATGAAGCAAAATAGGGGGAAAGTGGGTAGTATGGAAAAAGTTAAGGAAGATGGGGACGTTTATTTACTATCCTTATGATTATTAGGATATTAAGGGTATTTTTGATACATAGCTTTAATAAATTATTTGGTGGTTATCAAAAGTTAAAGTATATTTACCTTGTATGAAAAAAAAGTGAAAGTGTTAGTCTTTCAGTTGTGTCCAACTCTTTGTGACCCCATGGACTGTAGCCTGCCAGGCTGCTTTGTCCATGGAATTCTCCAGGCAAGAGTACTGGAGTGGACAGCCATTCCCTTCTACAGGGGATCTTTCCAACCAAGGGATCGAACCTGGGTCTCCTGCCTTGTAGGCAGATTCTTTACAGTCTGAGCCACCAGGGAAGCCCTTAAATTGTGACAGTAGTTTAGTTGCAAACTCTTGTCTGACCCTTGTGACCCTCTGGACTGGGGCCCAGCAGGCTCCTCTGTCCATGGGATTTTCCAGGCAAGACCTCTGGAGTGGGTTTCTATTTCTTTCACCAGGGGATCTTTCCGATGCAGGGCTCAAGCTTGGGGCTCCTGTATTGAGGGTAGATTCTTTACCGACTGAACAACCAGGGAAGCCCATAGACTGCAATAATTGTCACAGTCTCCAACATACAGAGGAAAAAAAATCAATTTTAATCCAGTGAGACCACATTTGAAATATGTCACTTTAAGTGATTGTTTTCAAATTCTAGTAGATCTGATGAAGACTAATAATAGCAATGTGTAGGAAAACTATGATGGGAAAAAGGATTTCCTATTAGGTGGAGTCAAAGCAATAACCAGTTATCAAGCTTTCTGAACAATAACCAAAATTTATGTATCAGAAGGAGGCCTATTAAATCAATATTTTTAAAACTCAGATGTAAACTGAAAAGCTTCAATGATAGCTATACCTTTTGCCTGATTGTTCAAATTTGACATAAGATAGTATTTTATCAAAAGTCCTTTAAAAGTTTACAAATTAAAATGTTAGATGACTCAGTTCTTTTCTGTTCTAGGATTTAGCTTTCTCTCCTTATGGCAATCACGACCATAAGCAAAACATTTCAGTGCTAAGTGAAAAGATGACAGGAATAACTACTTGTCACTTTCTCATAGTTTTATATTAGTTTGTCTTTAAAGTTGTTATATTTACTTAACATATATTTTGAAGCTTTGAAGGTATGTCATATAAAGTATATGTGCATGACATGAACAAATAAAGATTTGATTATATAATTTACTTTTTATTATAATGGGCTCTTAAATTTAATAGCATAATACCAATACCTGATAAATATAACTTCCACAAAAGAAATAGTAAAATGTGAAAAGTATTGTTTTAATCAATTTTCATTTTTAAAAAATTTAAATACAAATAGTAATAATATCTATGCAATATCACAAGTTTCTAAAGCAAACTGCATTTATAAATGGGAGATTGTATGCAAATTGTCAGATTTTGTGGCCCTTTGTTACTGTTGCTTTTGTTCAGTCACTCAGTCGTGTCTGACTATTTGTGACCCCATGACTGCAGCACGCCAGGCTTCCCTATCCTTCACTATCTCCCGGAGTTTGCACAAACTCATATCCGTTGAGACAATGATGCCAACCAATCATCTCATCCTCTGTTGCCCCCTTCTCCTCATGCCCTCAGTCTTTCCCAACATTAGGGTCTTTTCCGATGAGTTGGCTCTTCACATCAGATGGCCAAAATATTGGAGCTTCAGCTTCAGCATGAATCCTTCCAATGAATATTCAGGGTTGATTTCCTTTAGGACTGACTGGTTGGATCTCCTTGCAGTCCAAGAGACTCTGACGAGTCTTCTCCAGCACCACAGTTCAAAAGCATCAATTCTTTTTTCATGCAGCCTTCTTTATGGTCCAACTCTCACATCTATACGTGACTACTAGAAAAAACATAGCTCTGACTAGATGGACCTTGGTCAGTAAACTGATATCTCTGCTTTTTAATACTCTGGCTAGGTTTGTCATAACTTTTCTTCCAAACAGCAAACATCTTTTAATTTCATGGCTACAGTCACCAGTCACAGTGATTTTGGAGCCCAAGAAAACAAAACCTGTCACTCTTTCTATTTTTTCACCATTTGCCATTAAGCGATGGGACCAGATGCCATGATTCTAGTTTTTTTGAATGTTGAGTTTTAAGCCAGCTTTTTCACTCTTCTCTTGCACCTTCTTCAAGAGGCTCTTTAGTTCCTCTTCACTTTCTGTCATTAGGGTGCTGTCATCTGCATATCTGAGGTTATTGATATTCCCCAGGGAATCTTGATTCTAGCTTGTGATTCATCCACCCTGGCATTTTGCATGATGTACTCTGCGTGTCTTCCCAGGTGGTCCTAGTGGTAAAAGTGAAAGTGTAGTTGTGTCTGATTCTTTGAGACCCCATGTACTGTATAGCCCTCCAGAATCCTCTGTCCATGGAATTCTCCAGGCAAGAACACTAGAGTGGGTTGCCATTTCCTCCTCCAAGGGATTTTTCTGACTCAAGGATCGAATTTGGGTCTCCCACATTGCGGGCAAGATACTTTACTGTCCGAGCCCCAGCCGTAGAACCCAGATACTATGGCAGGTAGACATTAAGAGATGCGGGTTCGATCTTACATGGAATTCTCTAGGCAAGAATACTGGCTATATGTCAGTTTGTGTAATGTGTTTAATGAGTGTTGTATGCCTATAATTTCTGTCTCAAATAAATAATTGGCTCTCAATTAAGACAATAAGAAACATTATAAAAATAACATTTTAAAAGCTTCGAAAATATTGACTTAGACTCTTGACTAACATACATAAAAGCAGAAAAAAGCAATAAAATAAAAGGAATACAAATCAGACTGAGCTATAAGAAGATAATTTGTAAAATTATTAAAATAAACATTTAAAAAAACACTAAAATTCTCTTTTTTTAAGTATCTTCAAGTTTTTCTTTTCTTCTTTTTGGATAATTCCATGTTAGCTGTGCAGCACTGGAGCAGCTGTGAGGAGATACTCCACATCCAAGGGCAGAGAAGCCCCAGCAAGATGGTAGGAGGGGTGAAATCGTGTTTAGAATCAAACCCCATACCCACCAGAGATGCTCAGAGGGCTCAAATAAACCTTGTGTGCACCAGGACCCAGAAACTCCACAGAGATTGAGACAGAACTGTGTTTGAATGTCTCCTGAGGAGGTACGCGTCAGCAGTGGACTGCTGCAGGAGCAGGTGCTCTGGGTGCAGCAGACCTGGGTATGGCATAAGCTCTCTTGGAGGAGGTCGCCATTAACCCTACCATAGAGCCACCAGACTTGTGCAGGACTGGGAAACAGACACTTGGGGGGCACAAACAGAACCTTGTGTGCACTAGAGCCCAGGAGAAAGGAGCAGTGACACCACAAGAGACTGACCCAGACTTGCCCGTAGCAGTGGCCTGCTGCAGGTTTGGGGGCACTGAGTGCAGCAGTACATGCATGGGATATTTTAAAGGAGGTCATAATTATCTTCATTACTTCCACCATGGTTTGGCCCCAGGTAAATAAGAAGGAGTAAACACAGAAAATTGGATTAAAGACTTACTGAGCATGGCCCCAATAACAAGACCCAGTTTCCCCCTCAGTCATTCTCTCCTATCAGGAAACTTCCATAAGCCTCTTATCCTTTTCCATCAGAGGGCAGACAGACTGAAACCACAATCACAGAAACTAACCAATCTGATCACATGGCCTTGTCCTTTTTTGCAAAAAGGCAAAATGGTTGTCTGAGGAGGCCTTACAAATAGCTGAAAAAAGAAGAGAAGTGAAAGACAAAGGAGAAAAAGAAAGCTATACCCATCTGAATGCAGAGTTTCAAAGAATAGCAAGGAAAGATCAAAAGCATTCCTTAGTGATCAGTGCAAAGTAATAGAGGAAAACAATAGAATGAGAAAGACTAGAGATCACTTCAAGAAAATTAGAGATATCAAGGGAACATTTCATGCAAAGATGGACACAAAAAAGGACAGAAATTGTATGGACCTAACAGAAGCAGAAGATATTAAGAAGTGGTGGCAAGAATACACAGAAGAACTATATAAAAAAGATCTTCACGACACAGATAATCAAGATAGTGTGATCACTCACACTCATCTAGAGCCAGACATCTTGGAATGTGAAGTCAAGTGAGCCTTAGGAAACAGCACTATGAACAAAGCTAGTGGAGGTGATGGAATTCCAGTTGAGCTATAGCAAATCGTAAAAGATGATGCTGTGAAAGTGCTACACTCAATATGCCAGCAAATTTGGAAAACTCACTAGAGGCCACAGGACTGGAAAAGGTCAGTTTTTCATTCAAACCCCAAAGAAGGGCAATGCCAAAGAATGCTTAAAGTACTGCACAATTGCACTCATCTCACATGCTAGTAAAGTAATGCTCAAAATTCTCCAGCCAGGCTTCAACATTATTTGACCTCTGAACTTCCAGATGTTCAAGCTGGATTTAGAAAAGGCAGAGGAACCCGATATCAAATTAACAACATCTGTTGGGACATCGGAAAAGCAAGAGAGTTCCAGAAAAACATCTATTTCTGCTTTACTGACTATGACAAAGCCTTTGATTGTGTGGATCACAACAAACTGTGAGAAATTCTTCAAGAGATGGGAATACCAAACCACCTGACCTGCCTCTTGAGAAACCTGTATGCAGGTCAAGAGGCAACAGTTAGAACTGTATTCAGAACAACAGACTGGTTCCAAATGGGAAAGCAGTACATCAAGGCTGTGTATTGTCACCCTGTTTATTTAACTTATATACAGAGCACATCATGAAAAATGCTGGGCTGGATTAAGCACGACCTGAATCAAGATTGCCAGGAGAAGTATCAGTAACCTCAGATATGCAGATGACACCACCCTTCTGGCAGAAGGTGAAGACGAACTAAAAAGCCTCTTGATGAAGTGAAAGAGGAGAGTGAAAAAGTTGGCTTAAAACTCAACATTCAGAAAACTAAGATCATGGCATCTGGTCCCACCACTTCATGGGAAATAGATGGGGAAACAGTGGAAACAGTGTCAGATTTTATTTTTTTGGGCTCCAAAATCACTGCTGATAGTGATCGCAGCCATGAAATTAAAAGACGCTTGCCCCTTAGAAGGAAAGTTATGACAAACCTAGACAGCGTATTAAAAAGCAGAGACATTACTTTGCCAACAAATGTTCATCTAGTCAAGGCTATGGTTTTTCCATTGGTCATGTATGGATGTGAGTTTTGGACTATAAAAAACACTGAGCACCGAAGAAGTGATACTTTTGAACTGTGGTGTTGGAGAAGAGTCTTGTGAGTCCCTTGGACTGCAAGGAGATCCAATCAGTCCATCCTAAAGGAAATAAATCCTTAATATTCATTGAAAGGACTGATGCTGAAGCTGAAACTCCAATATTTTGGCCACCTGAGGTAAAGAACTGACTCATTGGAAAAGACCCTGATGCTGGAAAAAATTGAAGGTGGGAGGAGAAAGAGATAACAGAGGGTGAGATGGTTGGATGGCATCACTGACTCGATGGACATGAGTTTGAGTAATCTCCAGGAGTTGGTGATGGGCAGGGAGGCCTGGCATGCTGAAGTCCATGGTGTCACAAAGAGTCAGACATGACTAAGCGACTGAACTGAACTGAACAGGTGAATTCACATGATTATCCAACGAAATTTATAGCAAGATGTTTATTGTAGTATTTATATATAACACAAAACTTCAAATTTTAAAAGAGTTGTGTCCAACTCTTGGACCCCACGAACTGTAGCCCACCAGGCTCCTCTGACCATGGGATTTTCCAAACAAGAATACTGGAATGGGTAGCCATTCTGTTCGCCAGGGTATCTTTCCAACCCAGGGATTGAACCCAGGTCTCCTGCATTGCTGGCAGATTCTTTACCATCTGAGCCACCAGGGGACACAAAACTAGGTTTATCTAAAGCTCTATTTTGAAAACAGTTAAACCAATTACTGTATAACCATAGGGTACAATAACATACTGCACATGAAAACAGTCATATATATATATGATTTTTATTCTAAATATACATATATAAATCAAAATCTATATAAGATATTGTTAGTGGTTGTTACCTATGGGGGTGGACATGGTTAAGTACTGTGAGTATAGCAAACTGAGATATTGACTATTGTTTTTCTTTTATTGCACATCTATACTCTTTCAATTTCTTTTACATATACACTTCCATTAAATAAATTGATCTGTTTTAAACTAATGAAATAACAACTATATAGCAGCCTTTTCTGTGTAATTAGGGTCTTAAGTATCTGGGTTTGTATGCATTAGCTCCATAATGATTTGGTTTCAGTTTTTCTCTGTGCAAGACAACAACAAAAACCCCCATATTTATAGGGAAGTTTGTTAGCCAGAGAGCTTTCAAATAGGAATGCTTGAATAAATAATGAATGCGATTTTAGATTGACAATGGAAACAGCGAAACACGTGGAAAGCATCATATCATTTTCAGTAGATTTTTAAAAGACTATATAGTTACTTTTAATCAGAGGACCTTAAAAAAGATGGCTGTGTGACTAATTGTCTCATTAATCACTAGGATATTACCTGTGATATTTATTAGGGACTTTTTCTACTACTCTATCATCTTGAATATAGCATGTTTCTTTATTTCTCAAGACAATTATTTAAATAAAAAGAGACAACTGTGTTTAAGACAATGAAAGTTCCCCCACATATTTGAAGCACTATATCCAATATGATTAAGTAGATTTGTACCATTAAATCATTCTTAGTGATCATACTATGGTGTGGCAATTTCTTAATTTAATAAGATAAATTGATCACTTGCTTATAAACCTTCATTTGCTGTCACCAACTAATATAACTTCAATATTCTCAACCATAAGCCATAGTGATATGGGTTATCATTATTTTAGAATAAAATGATGCTTCAAATTATATTATTCCCCTGTTTCATGTCTACTCTTATTTTCTTTATGATAGCATGTTTTTCTCTACCTACTTTGTTCATTTTAGTGTTTAATCTTTTCTCTTGCATGGACTCATTTTAAAGACCCTGATTTATGTGTGTATAGTTAATCTTCAAACCATCTTTAGTAATTTTTATATGAGATATCTTTGCAATAAAATACACTTGCCATGTTATTATATTGTGCTCATATTTTATCTGAAAATTTTTTCTTGCTATTGAACATTTGTTAACATTTGATAGTAAATTACATAGACATTGCTTCTTTATTTTATATCTTTATCATTCTAGTAGAAGATAGTATAATTGAATATTTGAGAGTTCCTTAGGGATGGAAACACAGGCCCCTTTATTCTGCCTTTCTTTCTAAAAGATTGTATTATTTCAAAATCATAGTATCTTTGGTAATTTTGTTGTAGATTGGGAAGTCATTAAATTCTCTTCTTGTTTTGGTACTCAGGCTGTAAAGTATAATAAAAATTATAAATACTGTTTATGTCTATAAAAACTCCATTTATGTGCACATTGACAAGAGGCTTTAGTTTATATTAAAATACACTCAACCAATTTGTCCACTTGTCCACTCTTTGCCTATATGGCTAGTCTTTTAATTTAGGGACTGGAAAAATTATGTTTTGGAAACAGTGACAGACTTGATTTTCTTGGACTCAAAATCACTGCAGATGGTGACTGCATCCATGAAATTAACTGATGCTTGCTCTTTGGAAGAAAAGCTATGAACAACCTAGACAGCATATTAAAAAGCAGAGACATTACTTTACCAACAAAGGTCTTTATGATCAAAGCTATGGTTTTTCCAGTAGTCATGTATGGATATGAGAGATGGACCATAAAGAAAGCTGATCACTGAAGAATTGATGTTTTTGAACTGTGGTGTTGAAGAAGACCGCTAAGAGTCCCTTGGACTGCAAGAAGATCAAACTAGTCAGTCGTGAAGGAAATCAGTCCTGAATATTCATTGGAAGGACTGATGCTGAAGCTGAAGCTCCAAATATTTGGCCACCTGATGAGAAGAACTGGCTCATTGGAAAATACCATGATGCTGGTAAAGATTGAAAGTGAAAGGAGAAGGGGACAATAGAGGATGAGATGGTTAGATGACATCACTGACTTGATGGACATGAGTTTGGGCAAGTTTCAAGAGTTAGTGATGGACAGGGAAGCCTGGTGTGCTGCAGTCCATGGGGTAACAAAGAGTCAGACATGACTGAGTTACTGAACTGAACTGAAAATCATGACTAAAAGAAGGCATCTGTTTTTTACTATACTATTCTGACAATCCTTGGGAGAACTCCTTAAAGAAATGTAAAACTATAAACTATGTTGTATGTGCTTAATTAAAATGATTGTTATAGGTTTTATCTATACAAATATATGCCAAATTATGTTTATTGTCATTTTCTATTAATAAGTGATATTCTGAATATTTTATGCTCCCCATTCACGATAATGTACTATAATGTCATGTACTTGTGTGACACTAGTTAAAACAATTCTTAAAAATTTGAATATTGGTTTTTTATTTATGTAAATATGTTTATTGTAAAAGCTTAGAAATAGTAGAAAAATAAAATAGGACAATTTTATAACTAAATCCTATTCATCAAAATCAACCACTGTTTTCACTGTTGTAATTTTTTAATTTCTGTCTTTTCAAAATACTATTTGTATAGTTTATATTCAATAGTGTATTTTTTCACTTATCATTAAAACATCAGTTTCATCCCATGCCCTTAATACTTAAGTACGAATGCTAAGCAGTTTAGTTGCTAAGTTGTGTCCAACTTTTGCAGCCCCACGGAGTGTAGCCTACTGGGCTCCTCTGTGCATGGGATTTCCCAGGCAAGAATACTGGAGTGGAATACCATTTTCTTCTCCAGGGGTCTTCCCGGCCCAGAGATCGAACTTGCATCTCTTCCTTTGCAGGAGATTTCCTGCATTGCAGATAAATTTATGACAAAGCCACCAGGGAAGCCCTAAGAATTCTAGTAACTACTTAGTAATCTTTTAAATAATAGCAATCTATTAACTAAGTAAATATGATGTAATTTACTTGGATAACACTATTAAGCATATTTTTCACTATTTTACTGTCACATATAATTACACAATGAAAGTAGATCTGCACATATCTTTGCTTCTGAGTCATTTTATTACAATTTACAACTTGAAGTAGAATTCCTAGGACAATATGATATAAATGATTATATAGTTCCTGATATGTGTTAACACAATACTGCAAAGAAGACTTTTACAAAGTCCAATATAGTGAAATTTATTGATAATTTTCTTTGTAAGTTTATCTAGAGATTAAGTTAAAAATATTTTCCTGTCATATAAAACTTCACCTTAGATTTGGTCTAGTACTTCATGGATATCTATTCATGAATGGGAACAGTTCAAAATAATGTTAATCTCAAGTTTTAAATAAGTTACCCAGGAACATAAGTCAGTTTTCCCTTTTCTTCAGGTATTTATATTTTTTAAATATTAAAGTTATTTTTTGATTAATAGCTTTAAAGGAAGATAATTCACATCCCTTCCAAGCACAAATCAGTGAATTTGAGTATATTCACATTGTTGTGCAACTAATACCACAGTGAATAAAACATTTTCACTATCCCAACAAGAAACCTCATAACCTTCAACAGTCATTCATCATTTCCCCAGACTTAGCTAGCTCTCAGCAACCACTAATCCATTTTCTACCTCAAGAGATTGACTTATTCTATATATGTCATATAAATGGAATATACACTATGTTGTGACTGTCTTCTTTCACCTAGAATGCTTTGAAGATTCATCCATGTTGTAGCATGTATCAGTATCACGTTACTATTTATTACCAAATAATCTTCTGTTTTAGAAGTATACTATATTTCTTTATGTGTTCATCAGGTGATTAACATTTGGAAGTTCTCTTCTTTTTGACTAATAGTATAATGCCTCTTATAGATAATCCTGTAAGGTTTGGGGGTAGAAATACGCTCTCATTTTGCTTGGACTACACCTAGGAGCAGGGTTTTATGGTTACTCTGTGTGTAACCTTTTAAGGAGGTATCAGTTTTTCAAAGTGACTGCACCTTTTATGTTCCCACAAGCAGCATAAGGGGGTTCCTATTTCTTTACATCTTTGTCAATGCTATTTTCATATTTGTTTTTTGTTACAGCCATCCTTGATAGTGTCAAATAGTATCTCATTTGTGGTTTGATTTGCATTTCCATAAGGTGGCAAGAATACACAGAACTGTATAAAAAAGATCTTCACGACCCAGATAATCACGATGGTGTGATCACTCACCTAGAGCCAGACATCCTGGAATGTGAAGTCAAGTGGGCCTTAGAAAGCATCACTAAGAACAAAGCTAGTAGAGGTGATGGAATTCCAGTTGAGCTATTTCAAATCCTGAAAGATGATGCTATGAAAGTGCTGCACTCGATATACCAGCAAATTTGGAAAACTCAGCAGTGGCCACAGAACTGGAAAATGTCAGTTTTCATTCCAATCCCAAAGAAAGACAATGCCAAAGAATGCTCAAACTACCACACAATTGCACTAATCTCACACGCTAGTAAAGTAATGCTCAAAATTCTCCAAGTCAGGCTTCAGCAATACGTGAACTGTGAACTTCCATTTGTTCAAGCTGGTTTTAGAAAAGGCAGAGGAACCAGAGATCAAATTGCCAATATCCGCTGGATCATCAAAAAAGCAAGAGAGTTCCAGAAAAACATCTATTTCTGCTTTATTGACTATGCCAAAGCCTTTGACTGTGTGGATCACAATAAACTGTGGAAAATTCTGAAAGAAATGGGAATTTACTTGGATAACACTATTAAGCATATTTTTCACTATTTTACTGTCACATATAATTACACAATGAAAGTAGATCTGACCTGTCTCTTGAGAAATCTGTATGCAGGTCAGGAAGCAACAGTTAGAAATGAACATGGAACAACAGACTGGTTCCAAATAGAAAAATGAGTACGTCAAGGCTGTATATTGTCACCCTGCTTATTTAACTTATATGCAGAGTACATCATGAGAAACGCTGGGCTGGAAGAAACACAAGCTGGAATCAAGATTGCTGGGAGAAATATCAATAACCTCAGATATGCAGATGACACCACTCTTATGGCAGAAAGTGAAGAAGAACTAAAGAGCTTATTGATGAAAGTGAAAGAGGAGAGTGAAAAAGTTGGCTTAAAGCTCAACGTTCAGAAAACTAAGATCATGGCATCTGGTTCCATCACTTCATGGGAAATAGATGGGGAAACAGTGGAAACAGTGTCAGACTTTACTTTTTTGGGCTCCAAAATCACTGCAGTTGGGGATTGCAGCCATGAAATTAAAAGACACTTACTCCTTTGAAGGAAGGTTATGGCCGACAGAGATAGCATATTTAAAAGCAGAGACATTACTTTGCCAACAAAAGTTCGTATAGTCAAGGCTGTGGTTTTTCCAGTGGTCATGAATGGATGTGAGAGTTGGATGGTGAAGAAAGCTGAGAGTTGCAGAATTGATGCTTTTGAACTGTGGTGTTGGAGAAGACTCTTGAGAGTCCCTTGGACTGCAAGGAGATCCAATCAATCCATCCTAAAAGAGATCAGTCCTGGGTGTTCATTGGAAGGACTGATGTTGAAGCTGAAACTCCAATACTTTGGCCACCTCATGCGAAGGGTTGACTCATTGGAAAAGACCCTAATGCTGGGTAGGATTGGGGCAGGAGGAGAAGGGGACGGCAGAGGATGAGATGGTTGGATGGCATCACCGACTCGATGGACTTGGTTTTGGGTAGACTCTGGGAGTTGGTGATGGACAAGGAGGCCTGGCGTGCTGCAATTCATGAGGTCGCAAAGAGTCGGACATGACTGAGTGACTGAAGTGAACTGAATGAGTAAAAAGTTGTATTTAAAGTCCTTTTTCTGTTTCTGAGATATGTATCTTTCCTTGCACCTGATATATATTTTTATTATTATAGTTCTATAATATGCTTTAGCATTCATCTCCAGTTTTCAGTGTAATCCCTCTTTTATACATGTTTCTTGTGTATATTCCTTGGTTTTTTTTTATTTTTTTATTATTATTTTTTTAATAAATTTATTTATTTTAGTTGGGTCCTATTACTTTACAATATTGTAGTAGTTTTTGCCATACATTGACATGAATCAGCCATGGGTTTACATGTGTTCCCCATCCTGAACCCTCCTCCCACCTCCCTCCCCGTCCCATCCCTCTGGGTCATCCCAATGCCCCAGCCCTGAGCATTTGTCTCATGCATAGAACATGGAATGGTGTTCTGTTTCACATATGATAATATACATGTTTCAATGCTATTGTCCCAGAACGTCCCACCCTCACCTTCTCCCTCAAGAGTCCATAAGGCTGTTCTATGCATCTGTCTGTGTCTCTTATTCTCTCTCGTATATAGGGTTACCGTTACCATCTTTCAAATTCCATATATATGCATTAGTATACTGTATTGGTGTTTTTCTTTCTGGCTTCCTTCACTCTGTATAATGGGCTCCAGTTTCATCCATCTCAATAGAACCGATTCAAATGTATTTTTTTAATGGCTGAGTAATATTCCATTGTGTATATGTACCACAGCTTCCTTATCCATTCATCTGCTGATGGACATTTAGGTTGCTTCCATGTCCTGGCTATTGTAAACAGCCTGCCTGACTTCAAGCTCTACTACAAAGCCACAGTCATCAAGAGAGTGTGGTACTGGCACAAAGATAGAAATATAGATCAATGGAACAAAATAGAAAGCCCAGAGATAAACCCACGCACCTACGGACACCTTATCTTCGACAAAGGAGGCAAGAGTATACAATGGAGAAAAGACAATCTCTTTAACAAGTGGTGCTGGGAAAACTGGTCAATCACTTGTAAAAGAATGAAACTAGAACACTTCCTAACACCATACACAAAAATAAACTCAAAATGGACTAAAGAGCTAAACATAAGACCAGAAACTATAAAACTCCTAGAGGAAAACATAGGCAAAACACTCTCCGACATAAATCACAGCAGGATCCTCCATGACCCACCTCCCAGAATATTGGAAATAAAAGCAAAAATAAACAAATGGGACCTAATTAAACTTAAAAGCTTTTGCACAACAAAGGAAACTAGGAGCAAGGTGAAAAGACAGCCTTCAGAATGGGAGAAAATAATAGCAAACGAAGCAACAGACAAACAATTAATCTCAAAAATATACAAGCAACTCCTGCAGCTGAATTCCAGAAAAATAAACGACCCAATCAAAAAATGGGCCAAAGAACTAAACAGATATTCCTCGTTTCTTAATTGTTCTACATTAAGAACAATTTCTATTTCATATGGTTTAAAAACATAATTTGCCACTTCTACATCTTAGTATTTATCCAAAGTAAATTAAATTAAATCAGGGACTTGGGTATTTCTACACCTATGTCAGTACAAGGACTCTTCACAATAGCCAAAATGTGGAAGCAACCCAAATATCTATCAATTGATGAATGGATAAAAAAAGGGGGTATACATATACAGTGTATTATTATTTAGCTCTTAAAAATAAGGAAATTCTCACAAATGCTGCAACATTGATGAGGCTTGAAGACATGATGGTAAGTGAAATAAACCAATTACAAAAGGATTGTATGATTCCACTTATAAGAGGTACCTAGTGTAGTCAAATTCATAAAGACAGAAAGTAGAATGATGGTTTCCAGGGACTATGGTACAGATTTTCAGTTGAGGAAAGAGCAGAAGTCCTGGAGAAGAATTATGGTAATGGCTGCACAACAATGTGAAAGAACTAAATGCCACAGAGCTGTACACACAAAAAAAGATTAAGGTGATAAAAATTCTGTTATGTATAATTTACCACAATAAAATAAACTAATAAAAGATACAATTATAAATTTCAATAGAGCTTCATAATAGAAATTAATTTAACAAAAAGGGTTGACATGTTGCAAAATCAGTGTTCACACTAAGGTAAATTTCAATCCCATTTGACATTAAATTTTACTTTAGTTTTACTATCTTTGTAGTAGTTTGTTAATTCTATTCTGACCTCTTTTATATTTATATTACTAACATGAATAATATATTAAAATATAGCTTCCAGTGATCTATTAGTATTAATAGTATAAGTAAAATATGGTTCTTGACTGACTACTCATTGTCTTTTATTTCAGAATTCTGTATTTTAAATTTTCCTGAAGCTTGTTTATTCAGGAAAATTCTCAATGTCATAGGGTCATCAACTGAAAACTTTAGTTAAAACAAGAGATCTTAAAAATAATGAACCTATATTTAAACATTTTAAATAATACACACACAAAGGCATTTACTCACCACTCCTTGTAGACAAGTCAGTGCATATTAAGAAGAGGTGGCAAGAATACACAGAAGAACTAACTGTACTAAAAAAAAAATGTCTTTATGACCCAGATAACTCACCTAGAGCCACACATCCTGGAATGTGAAGTTAAGTGGGCCTTAGGAAGCATCACTACGAACAAAGCTAGTGGAGGTGATGGAATTCCAGTTGAGCTATTTCAAATCCTAAAAGATGATGCTGTGAAAGTGCTGCACCTGATATACCAGCAAATTTGGAAAACTCAGCAGTGGCCACAAGACTGGAAAAGGTCAGTTTTCATTCCAATCCCAAAGAAAGGCAATGCCAAAGAACCTTCAAGCTACTGAACAGTTGCTCTCATTTCACATGCTAGCAAGGTAACGTTCACAATCCTTCAAGTTAGGCTTCAGCAGTATGTGAATCAACCGCTGATTGGTTGAGGTGTACAAGTTGGATTTCAAAGAGGCAGAGGAATTGAGATAAAATTGCCAACATCCATTGAATCATAGAAAAGGCAAGGGAATTCCATAAAACATTTACTTCTGCTTACACTAAAGCCTTTGACTGTGTGGATCAAAAAAACTGTGGAAAATTCTTAAAGAGATGGGAATACCAGACCACCTTACCTCCCTCCTGAGAAATCTGTATACAAGTAAAAAAGCAACAGTGAGAACTGGATATGGAACAATGGACTGGTTCAAAACTGGGAAAGGAATACATCAGGCCTGTATATTGTCACCCTACTTATTTAATTTATATGCAGAGTATATCATGTGGAATACCTGGATGGATCAAGATTGCCAGGAGAAATATCAATTATCTCAGATAAGCAGATGACACCACCCTAATAGGGCTTCTTGGGTGGCACTAGTGATAAAGAACACACCTGCTAATGCAGGAGACATAAGAGATGACAGTTTGATCCCTAGGTTGGGAAGATACCCTGGAGTATGGCATGGCAACCCACTCCAGTGTTCTTGCCTGAAGACTCACAAGGACCTGTAGCATAGAGGGCTACAGTCCATAGGGTTGCAGAGTCGGGCACAACTGAAGCAACTTAGCATGCACACGTCACTCTAATGGCAGAAAGTGAAGAGGAACTAAAGAGCCTCTTCATGAAGATGAAAGAGGAGAGTGAAAAAGCTGATTAAAACTCAACATTCAAAAAATAAAGATCATGGCATCCAGTCTCATCACTTCATGGCAAATAGATGGGGAAACAATGGAGACAGTGAGAGACTTTATTTTCCTGGGCTCCAAAATCACTGCAGATGGTGACTCCAGCCATGATATTAAAAGATACTCGCTTCCTTGAAGAAAAGCTATGATGAACCTAGATAGAATATTAAAAAGCAGACATATCATTTTGCCAACAAAGGTCTGTCTACTCAAAGCTATGTTTTTTCCAGTAGTCATGTATAGATGTAAGAGTTGGACCATAAAGAAGGCTGAGCGCTGAAAAATTGATGCTTTCAAACTGTGGCGTTAGAGAAGATTCTTGAGAGTTGCTTGGACTGCAAGGCGATCAAAACAGTAAATCCTTAATGAAATCAACCCTGAATATTCATTGGAAGGACAGTTGCTGAAGCTCCAATATTTTGGCCACCTGATAGGAAGAACTGACTCATTGGAAAAGACCTGGATGCTGGGAAGGATCGAGGGCAGGATTAGAAGGTGGTGAAGGGGATGAGACGGTTGGATGACATCACTGAGTCAATGAACATGAGTTTGAGCAAACTCTGGGAGATGGTGAAGGACAGGGAAACGTGATGTGCTTCAGTCTATGGGGTTGCAAAGAGTCGGACATGACTGAGGGACTGAACAATAACAACAAATATTTCTGAGTATGAATCTGTCTGAGTTGCTTTTCTTACCTAAATTGTAATCCATCTTTTTTCTCTCTCTCTTTTTTTAAGTGTGTTAGTTGAAAACCATCCAACTCTAATGACTGGAATCATTCTAAATTCAGAATCATTACTCTCAGGTCAGTTTTTTGTGCTGCCTAAGAATCCTATAACATTGTCTGGTTTAATACTTCGCCACTGTCTCAGATAACTTTTCTCTTTTCCAGCATTCATTGTTTCCTTCTCATCCATACTTCCAACTGACAACTGACTTTTTTTTTTCACTGAAAGAAATAAAGTACAGAAATGATTTGTGTTTCCATTGCCACACCTAAAATTTTCTTTCCACAGAATTATCATCAGGGTGTGAAAATTAAATTTTACAAGATGTCAACTCTTTTTCTCAAATCAGTTGTTTTCATGAAATTATATTGTCATTTGCAACTGTGTTTTTTTTTATTTTGGAAAAGCAGACATAGAAATTTACCTTCATATTTTTTTATCTGTATCTATAGAATGGATGATCTCTCCATTTTGAAATCTAAGTCCAAACTTTTCACATGTACACCAGATATCTCTTGCTTATTCAAGAACATCTCTTCAGCAGTTTTCCCTACTCTAATCTGAATCATCCACTTTTTATTTCCATTATGATTATTCATATGAGCATATGAATCATTTGTTATATCTTTCAAAGACCCACTTTTAGCTTCATGTTCTTTGTAACTAGGAGCACCTTTTGTTGTTTTGGCTTCTGTTTAGAGAAAACAAACAAAACAAAATAAACTTTGAATGAGTTGCATAACCAATTTCTAATCCAGGGGCCACCTGTTGTCCTTGACTTTTATTTCTGATAAATTCCTTTTAATTAACATCAAGGTTTGTAAAATGTAAATGACTATTGAAGTTCCAGTTCCAGTTCAGTCGCTCAGTCGTGTCCAACTCTTTGTGACCCCATGAATTGCAGCACAGCAGGCCTCCCTGTCCATCACCAACTCCTGGAGTATACCCAAACCCATGCCCATTGAGTCGGTAATGCCATCCAACCATCTCATCCTCTGTCATCCCCTGCTCTTCCTGCCCTCAATCTTTCCCAGCATCAGGGTCTTTTCCAATGAGTCAGCTCTTCCCATCAGGTGGCCAAAGTATTGGAGTTTCAGCTTCAACATCAGTCCTTCCAATGAACACCCAGGATTGATCTCCTTTAGGAAGGACTGGGTGCATTTCGTTGCAGTCCAAGGGACTCTCAAGAGTCTTCTCCAACACCACAGTTCAAAAGGATCAATTCTTCAGTGCTCAGCTTTCTTTATAGTGCAACTCTCACATCCATACCTGACTAACAGAAAAACCATAGCCTTGACTAGATGGACCTTTGTTGACAAAGTAATATCTCTGCTTTTAAATATACTGTCTAGGTTGGTCACAACTTTCCTTCCAAGGAGTAGCATCTTTTAATTTCATGGCTACAATCACCATCTGCAGTGATTTTGGAGCCCCAAAAAAATAAAGTCTGACACTGTTTCCCCATCTATTTGCCATGAAGTGATGGGACTGGATGCCATGATATTAGTTTTCTGAATGTTGAGCTTTAAGCCAACTTTTTCACTCTCCTCTTTCACTTTCATCAATAAGCTCTTTAGTTCTTCTTCACTTTCTGCCATAAGGGTGGTGTCATCCGCATATCTGAGGTTATTGATATTTCTCCTGACAATCTTCATTCCAGCTTCCTCCAACCCAGCGTTTCTCATGATGTACTCTGCATATAAGTTAAATAAGCAGGGTGACAATATACAGCTTTGACGTACTCCTTTTCCTATTTGGAACCAGTGTGTTCCATGTCCAGTTCAAACTGTTGCTTCCTGACCTGCACACAGATTTCTCAAGAGGCAGGTCAGGTAGTCTGGTATTCCCATCTCTTTCAGAATTTTCCACAGTTTATTGTGATCCACACATTCAAAGGCTTTGGTATAGTCAATAAAGCAGATTTAGATGTTTTTCTGGAAACTTTCCTGTTTTTTTGGTGATCCATCAGATGTTGGCAATTTGACCTCTGGTTCCTCTGCTTTTTCTAAAACCAGTTTGAATGTCCAGAAGTTCATTGTTCTCATACTATTGAAGCATGGCATGGAGAATTTTATGCATTACTTTGTTAGTGTGTGAGATGAGTGCAATTGTGCGGTAGTTTGAGCACTCTTTGGCATTGCCTTTCTTTGGAATTGGAATGAAAACTGACCTTTTCCAGTCCCGTGGCCACTGCCGAGTTTTCCAAATTTGCTGGCATATTGAGTGCAGCACTTTCACAGCATCATCTTTCAGGATTTGAAATAGCTCAACTGGAATTCCATCACCTCCACTACCTTTGTTCATAGTGATTCTTCCTAAGGCTCACTTGACTTCACATTCCAGAATGTCTGGCTCTAGGTGAGTGATCACACCATCGTGATTATCTGGATTGTGAAAATCATTTTTGTACAGGTCTTCTGTGTATTCTTGCCACCTCTTTTTAATATCTTCTTCTTCTGTTAGGTCCATACCATTTCTGTTCTTTATTGTGCCCATCTTTGCATGAAATGTTCCCTTGGTATCTCTAATTTTCTTGAAGAGATCACTAGTCTTTCCCATTCTATTGCTTTCTTCTATTTCTTTGCACTGATCACTGAGGAAGACTTTCATATCTCTCCTTGCTATTCTTTGGAACTCTTCATTCACATGGATATATCTTTCCTTTTCTCCTTTGCTTTTTATTTCTCTTCTTTTCACAGCTCTTTGTAAGGCCTCCTCAGACAGTCATTTTGCTTTTTTGCATTTCTTTTTCTTGGGGATGGTCTTGATCCCTGTATCCTGTACAAAGTCACGAACCTCCATCCATAGTTCATCAGGCACACTGTCTATCAGATCTAGTCCCTTACATCTATTTCTCACTTCCACTTATAATTGTAAGGGATTTGTTTTAGGTCATACCTGACTGGTCTAGTGGTTTTCCCTGCTTTCTTCAATTTACATCTGAATTTGGCAATAAGGAGTTCATGATCTGAGCCACAGTCAGCTCCCAGTCTTGTTTTTGCTGACTGTATATAACATCTCCATCTTTGGCTGCAAAGAATATAATCAATCTGGTTTTGGTGTTGAACATCTCGTGATGTCCACGTGTATAGTCTTCTCTTGTGTTGTTGGAAGAGGGTGTTTTCTATGACCAGTGCATTCTTTTGGCAAAACTCTATTAGCCTTTGCCCTGCTTCATTCTGTACTCCAAGGCCACATTTGCCTGTTACTCCAAGTGTTTCTTGACTTCCTACTTTTGCATTCCAATCCCCTATAATGAAAAGGATATCGTTTTGGGGTGTTAGTTCTAGAAGGTCTTGTAGGTATTCATAGAACCATTCAACTTCAGCTTCTTCAGCGTTGCTGGTCAGGGCATAGACTTGGATCACTGTGATATTGAATGGTTTGCCTTGGAAATGAATAGAGATCATTGAAGAGACAAGGCTAATATTTCAGCAAAAATATACATCGTTTTAAATTTCTAAAATTTAGTCATGGAAAGGTGAACACACTACTAGGTTACTTCTTTTATCAAATCTTTTTCATTATTTTATCCCTAAAAAATACATTCTACTTAAAATTTAAAAATTCTTTTGGTGTATGTGGGTCTTATTTTTTTTATTCTCACAGGCAAGGGGCAACTTCCACGGGACAAGAGAGAATGATGATAAAGTAAAACTGAAAACTTTGGGAGGCATATATCAACAGATCAATAAATATTTCAGCTTAGCCATCAAGATATTTATTCTTTACAAAGTGTGTTTTTCAATTTGTGTGAAAAATAAGAAGCTTTTTTTTTCTTTCCAGCATAATAATCAGGTACAATTATTTCGTTAATTCTGTGGTTTTTTTCCTCTTAACCTAGTTAGTATACAGGGAATAATAACATGTAGACCTTTCAGAACTAAAGCCCAAAAGACACATCTGGTCATCAGAAGGAAATACAGTATGCCAATAGCAAATAGTGACACTTACATGATACCATCTGCTTTAGCAGAACTAATGGAGCAGTGAAAAGAGCTAATTTGAAGTATATGACACATAAGTGGGTTGCTGATCCAAATAGAATCGGGTCAGGTGTGCCACTCTCCCATATCCATTTCAGTTTAAAGTGTGATCAGTGACTTTGATGATCTGAGTGGTGTGCCACTCTTCAAGTTCAAGAAATTACAAATGATAAACATCTCAGGATAAGTCAATCTTTGGAAGAAACAAGTATGCCTCTTAGTAGGAGTCAAAAAACTTGGGATTTTAGAGTAGTGAATTTATCTAGATTTTGAATAAGTCAATATATAGTCAAGTAATACTTAGAAAATAATTAGTAATGTTTCCACTATGATGATGCTCACCACCATCAGAAATGCTATCCATTTTCTCTGCGAAGTAAGTGAAAAGTTTGCAGAATTTTTCTGATAAAAGCAAATTTTCTGGCCTCATGGAATTATTGTTTTTTGAAAATTGGGTGTTGACCCAGCACAATTTTCACTCAGTCTACTTGTTTCAACATCTTTAAAAGTGAGATAGAAGATGTGAAAGTTGATGTGGGTTAACAGAAGCTCCTATGTGACTGAAAAAAAGGAATGGATCATTGAGTATCTTGGATGGAAAATAAAGTTTCAAGCATTGCCCTCCTGAACATTCTATTGCAGTTTCTCCAGTGATCAATTTTATTTGGAGCTTAAAAACCAAATGGTCAGCTAAAATAAGCTGCTTCTGTAACAGTAACATTTAGGCCTCAATCTTCTTAGAGCTGTAAGAGTCAATGAAACTGTCAAAGGATTGCACAGATTTTTTGAGTCCAGCAAAAGATATTGACCCTCTGGCATTGTAACAGTGGTGTCTGACATTCTTTTAGTACTGGCTGCAGCTTCTTACATGTATCCAATCATATGTGTTAACAACTCACAAAACTATGCTAGAATCCTAGTATTAAGGCTCTGACAATAAGGAGATCGGATATGTTTATTTTTCCCTTCCAATAGCAATTAGAATTGGTGATGGACTGGGAAGCCTGGCGTGCTGCAGTCCACGGGGTTGCAGAGTCAGACACGACTGAACAACTGAACTGAACTGAGTAGCAATTAAATATCCATTCTTTGACTTCTTACTTTATAACATGAAACTGCTTCTGGATATTATTCTATTAATGAATACTAAAATATGATAATCTTGCAATTAGAGAGCCATGATAAATGCATATCTTATGCCATGATCCAGAAGTGAAAGTCGCTAAGTCACGACCGACTCTTTGGACCCCTCTTTATAGTCCATGGAATTCTCCAGGTTCCCTTCACCAGGGGATCTTCCCAACCCAGGGATCGAACCCAGGTTTCTGGCACTGCAGGTGGATGCTTTACCAGCTGAGCCACCAGGGAAGCCCAAGTCACACTAGCTAAAAGGAAGACCCATTTAATTTAAATTTTAAGCTGAAACTCCAATATTTTGGCCACCTGATGCAAAGAGTTGACTCATTTGAAAAGACCCTGATGCTAGGAAAGATTGAGGGCAGGAGAGAAGGGGACGACAGAGGATGAGAAGGCTGGATGGCATCACTGACTAAATGGAAATGAGTTTGGGTGGGCTCCAGGAGTTGGTGATGGACAGGGAGACCTGGCGTGCTGCAGTTCATGGGGTTGCAAAGAGTCGGACAAGACTGAGCGACTGAACTGAAATGAACCGACCCATTTAATCCCTAAGACATTACAGCCTCACCTTATTTTTAGGGAATGGCAACCCACTCCAGTATCCTTGACTGGAAAATCTCATGGACAGAGGAGCCTGGTGGGCTGCAGTCCATGGGGTCACAAAGCATCGGGCAGGACTGAGCAACTAACACTTACACACACTTATTTTTAGGGAACATACTGATATATAGACATTCCCTGGTGACACAGCAATCAAAAATATGCCTGCCAAGCAAGAGACACAGGTTCATTTGATCCCTGGGTTGGGAAGATTCTCTGGAGAAGGAAATGACAACCCACTCCTGTATTCTTGGGAATACAGGGAAATCCCACAGACAGAGGACTCTGGCGGGGTACAGTCCATGGGTTCAAAAAAAGAGTTGGACATAATATAGTGACTTAACAACAACAAATGATATGTCAGCAGCATGGCCTTTGTCTTAAAATATCAATAATATTTTTCTTTCTGTTTCACATCTCTGTAGAACCCAGTGTATTGCCTGGCCCAGGGTTGGCACATTTTGAATATGTCTATTTTGGTCTTCGTTTTTTGTTTAATATAATTTCATTTAAAAGTGTTATTCATTTGGCTTTTCTTGTGCTAGTGTGTTGGGAATAATTTTCTCAATACCTATTTTAATAGGGCTTATATTATTCACAGGTTGGGGAATATCGTGTCTTTGAAACAATGTATCATTCAATGGATCTATAATGCTGTAATGGCAGTTTCTGTGATATATATATTTAAATTCAGTGAACATATGTAGAAACATATGAAGCCACTGCAATAACATGCAGGCAGATGCTAGAAAATGCTCACTCTTGCATTAGAGGACAAGAATAATTAATTTATAACGTGTTTGAACTTTGAGAATATTTTTGGAGATAGGTCCCAATTTTGAACACGCATATAGGTGACTTTCTAGGGCAACTTTTCAAAGTAGTCATTTTGTACATTTTTCCTTATTATTGGTGTGTCTGGCAACAATTTTTCCCTAGTTTTTTACAGTTTCTAAAAATATATCTTGAGATTCTCAAAATACATGAAAGCAAATTCCCAGCCAGTTTGTCACGTGAGTATATTTGCAGTGGTGGTATGTTTCTAAAAATAATATTTATATTTAATGTATCTTGCTTTGAGATTTGTATAAAAGATTTTATAGCTTTGTGAGTTGTTAGCATATATGATTATATAAATTTAAAATCTGCAGCCAATGCTAAATAAATGTCAGAATGGTTGTGACGGAAAATGTAATCATTTATATCAGCTACCAAGTCTAAACATTGTATAAATATGGTAAAACCTTTAAGAACTGCTCCTGATAAATAAGACATGGTTTTGGAGCTATAGATTCTGCAGAGGATAAAATAAAGGATGAAACTAACTTTCCCTGATTTAGGAAGCTTTGGCAATCACAAGATGTCAACTTGTAAATTTAGAGAAAATTTAAACCCAGATGAAGCTTGAAAAATAAAGCATTGGTTTCATACATTTAGCAAAGAGTAAAGTACATCACAGGTTCTTTTGATACCACCCATTTTCATGAGTAGCACTATTGTGGCTATTTTTCATTCCCCTCGTTTCTATTCGTTACTTTTGATGGTAAGATTTTCTTCTTCAGTGCCAAATCTTGATAATAAGGAAGTAGAACTCACTGCCATTCCTAAAGAATAGGGCAACTTAATTATTGTTTAACTTAAAAATCGACCTGTTCATCCTATGTTGTTTGTTTATTCACTCAGTGGTGTCCAACTCTTTGCTCCCCCATGGACTGTAGCCCACAAGGCTCCTTTGCCCATGGGATTCTCAGGCAAGACTACTGGAATGTGTGACCATTTTCTTCTCCAATACATTCTATTCTCCATGTCAAAACATAGATTTCATTTGTTGTTCTTGATATTTGTTGTTTCATTTTTACTTGTTACTCTGCAGCTGAATTTCTCAAACTTGGGACTGTTGATATTTGGAATCAATACTTGTTTATTGTGGCAGGCAGTCTTATGTGTTATAAGATATTCAACAGCATCCTTGATCTTTACTCAGTAGATGCCAGTCCCACAGATGTGACAATCAAAAAAATACCCCTGGACATTGCCAAAGTTCACCCAAAAGGCACTGATAACCAATAATCTACAGGATAGTTTGGACTTTGGGGGCTTAAAATATTAGAAAGTGAAAGTGAAAGAAAGTGAAGTCGCTCAGTCGTGTCCGACTCTTTGCGACCCCATGGACTGTAGCCTACCAGGCTCCTCCGTCCATGGGATTTTCCAGGCAAGAGTACCGGAGTGGGTTGCCGTTTCCTTCTCCAGAGGATCTTCCCAACCCAGGGATCGAACCTGGGTCTCCCACATTGTAGGCAGACGCTTTACCGTCTGAGCCACCAGGGAAATATTAGAGAGAAATATAAAAGGGATATAAACACAGCATTTTATTCTACAATAGAAAAGATAATTCCTAAAAGTGAGAAAATTAGTATAGCAATTGTCATATATATGTATATATACAATACCCATGTTACAAAAAAATAATTGTCAAAGATAACTTACTGAGCAGAGTAGTACTTATCAGGACAATGAGACATACAAAGTCTATGTTCTCCTAGCATGACAAATGTGTTAGGCTTTGCTTTCTCTCTCTGGAAAGAGTGACAGAGTGGTGGGGTACTTTATGATTTTTTGGTCCATTTATGATTTGTTGCTGCCTCACCTTAGCTACTCAATACTCTATTTTTATAATATGTATGCAATGTAGTATGGTATTTTAGAAGGCTACTGATACAAAAGCATCAGGAAATGGACTCACCTTTGCGTCTCAAACTCAGTTATTAGCTTCAAGGTATTTTTTTATGTAAAACAGTTTATACTGTATGCTAATATTGTTAAAATTATTAAATAATGTAAAAAACTGTATTTCTATGTTGACAATTACAGAGCATTAGTTGATTTTGTCTGTTGAAAGACATGAATTAATTAAACCATGTTTCCATGACAACAATGAATCCCTTTGCCCTAACAGCTGCAGTTTTAATTATAGCTTACATTCTCCTAGTAGTAACCGTTCACTATTTCCTCTATCTTCTACACTGAATGTTTTCTCTTGGTGCCTTAGCCATTATAGCACCACTTTACAAAGGCTGAATGTCAGGTTAATACACATTAAAGCTGAATACTACACCTTGACAATTAACACTGGAAAGAGTGATACTACATTAAACCACATGCATAGTTTCTAATGTAGAGTTCTCTATGTGTATAGCGTTATTATTGAGATTTAAATATTTATTTGTTGATTCCATTGAGCAGTCATAAAATAAAAATTAAGTGAATTATAATATGACTTTAATAGTGTATATTTCAGACTATCAAGATGGAGAAGGAAATGGCAACCCACTCGAGTGTTCTTGCCTGGAGAATCCCAGGGACAGGGGAGCCTGGTGGGCTGCCCTTTCTGGGGTCGCACAGAGTCGGACACGACTGACGCGACTTAGCAGCAGCAGCAGCAGCAGACTAGCAAGGAAATCTTTACAACAGTATTTAGAGAAACTTGTTTTAAGTTAAAAAAAAAATTCTGTATTGGGGTAGAATGTTTCTTTTGGATGACTCCTTAGAAGAAAGAATGCCACTGCCATATGATAAACAAAAAATGTTGTAGCCATCAAGCTATCAGCCCCTGCGGCCATGTTGTCCCCCACCCCACCCCACGGTGCGCCCTGAGGGGATTCAGCATGGAGAAAACAGCCTGTGCTCAGTTGTTCCGTCTTGTCCTGCTTTTTGTGACCCTATGGACTGTAGCCCACCAGGCTCCTCTGTCCAGGAGATTTCCCAGGCGAGAATACTGGATTGGCTTGCCATTTCCACTTTCAAGGGTTCTTCCAGACTCAGGGATTGAACCTGTTTCTCTTGCATCTCCTGCATTGGCAGGAGGATTATTTACTCGTCTGCCACCTGGGGGGCCCAAAAAACAGGATAGTGGCCCTAGACAGTTAAGGCGCATATCAAAGGACTTATTTCAATGAATCCAGACACTTGCATCTTCCCATACCTAAATAAGTGTTAAATGAATTAACTTGAGGTGTCTTGTTTTTCTTTAATTAACAGTAATCTTTTGATATTCTGACCACCTGTACTTGTTTGTTTTCAAATACTCCTATATGTCTTGGCTCCTCTCTAGTCCCTTTGGAATAGTCCATTCTCAGAGCTATCTTAGAAGCTGTCTCCTGGGCTTAAGTCCTCAGTATATCTGCTGAATAAAATATAATTCTCAAATTTTAGGTTGTGCATTATTTTTCAGTTGACATGCCTTAGTCTGTCTTTGTTATGCTGTTACTAGGTCTCCTCCACTATCTCACAAGTCACCTCATCACCTAAGACATCTCTGCTTTGTGCCAGGTGTTACGTTACTCTCCCAATATCAAGAGTTTGAACCCATGAGCACCATCTAAGGTTGTATTCATTTCCCCTGCATCCAGTGCCTCACTATTAGTGTACCTATTCATGGTTTTAGATTTAAGATTCAACAATACTAAGTCCCAAGTACTGTGGGATGCTTTCTCAGGTCATCTCACCTCATCACAGTCAATGAAGCTGAGGCTTCGAGTATTTTGAGTCACCTACTCATGGGTTTTTCCTCTGTGCCTTTCAAAGTTTGACTCACCCATCTGATAAGTTGATCTCTGCTTAATGTGGCTACTAAAGACCACCATTCCCTTTTTGGTAAGAATATTTTTTCAGAGAATCTTTAAAAATACAGTCACTTAGATTTTGTTTAACCAAAAGGAAAATAATGGTGCCAATCTCAGGTCAGATGAGGACTCTGTGGCTGTGAGAGGCAAAGAAAAGATATTTTAAATCACAAATCACAAATCTTCTCTGAGCTTTGAAAAAGGTTATATGTTGTGTTGGTAATGGCAGTTTAATCCATAAAGATGATTGCAATGTTTTAAGTCAAAGTTCATGGAATTACAATTAGAATGTCATGTTCTAAAAAAGCACTTGCAATTTTTGAATCCTTGTTAAGCCAGATTAGCTATGAACTATGTATGAGGCATATTTAATAATTAAGGGCCCATTCTGTCCTTGACTTTTTTCTGGCGAACTCAGCCCTTGGAGGTACATTATAAAGTATAAATAGATATGAAAAATGTAATTTTAAAGTAGAAATGAAGGCCTCTGCCTGGAAGCTGGCTTGTCTACTTTTATTATTCAGAGAGTTAAAAAACATTTTATTGAGAATAAAAAGAGATAAACCCTGATTTTTAAGTCTCCTTCTTAGAAATGAATAAAAAATTGATATCTCTACAAGAGGATAATAGTGGAAATATTCATCTTATACATCAATGCTGCTATTTATGGGAATTATACATTTTTATGGAATATCTCTTACTAAATTTACAAAATTTAAGTAGTCACAATACATATTATGGAATTAGGAGGCTTGTTCAAAAATAAATTCTGTTCCTCTTAAGGAAATGAAAGCCCAAAGCATAGGATAAGAGTAAAAATAATTCTATTTTTATGCAAGGGCATAACTATCATATCAATTACAGTTATTTGTGGGTAAAAATTATTTAAAGGCATCTGAATAGTCTTTAATTGATTTCAGTTTTTCTACATATATTAGTGACCTTGAGTACAGATTGCTGAAATAGACACCAGAACATTCTTTATGGGTGGTAAATAGTATAAACTGATGTAAGAACAAAAAAATTTAACTATATTAGAATAAATTATATTAGGCAAGTTTGATAATTACCATAATATTCAGGTAAACTACTGCAAGTCACAATCTCTCAGAAAACCTTGCAGGGAAGTACAAAATAAGAAAAGAAAGTATCACTTTATAAACTTAGTGTACAGAAAAATTCTACAATGCATTAAGAGTGTAGGTGATAAGAAGACAGCCTAACCCATGGCTGATTCATGTCACTGTATGGCAAAAACCACTACAATATTGTAAAGATTAGCCCCCAACTAAAGTAAATAAATTTATTAAAAAAAAAAAAAAGAATACTAAACTCCATGAACTCTAAAAAAAAAAAAAAAAGAAGACAGCCTAAAAAGTTAAACACAAGTCTAATGAATTCCATTCTGGGGAGGTCGGGACATTAGGTACAAAAATTTATCAAAGAATTCAAAAATTTCTTCACAAGGATACAAGATTCCAAATACTAGCCAAACTATTGGCACTTGTTCTCAATCTGAAAATTTTTTTGTCCCATAAAAAATGATGCTTTTATATACTCTATTTCCAATAAAAATACATTGAAATAAATGCAGAAATGTACACTTGGAATAATAATAGTATGAAGTAGAGAACTTTAACCTAGAGTTAGAAAGCCCATTGTGTGTGTGTGTGTGTGTGTGTGTGTGTGTGTGTGAGAGAGAGAGAGAGAGAGAGAGAGATAGTAGGTAGATGCATAGGCATTTTCAGTGCTACTGAAAAATAAGAGTTTATACTCCAATATTATATAATTGTATAAATCAATCACAGAGAAATAGTTAAGTGTCTTTTATAAAATGAAGTTTAAAGACTGATTTAATAGCAAAAGATAATTTGCAACTGATATTAGAACTCATGCTGTAATTTCTCTCCTCATGTACCTCCCTGCCCTCCAAGGTGCAGGCAACCACTGATCTGCTTTCTCTTACTCACACATTAGTTTGCATTTTCTGGAATTTGACAGAAATGTGGTCATATCATTTTAAAGAATTATTTCGGTATAGGCTAGAGTGGGATGTAGATAATGAGAACATAGATTTGTGCATGATGTCAAGATAGATTGCAAAAAAGAAGATTTAATGAAGAACAAGACAAAGATGTAAAGATATTACCTGGATTAAAATTTCCACAACTCTTTGTAAAGGAGAAATTAGAATTTAATATTAGAAAAACATTATTATTTTACTCTTTATAATTATTCATACTTTAGCTATATATTTAAATATATGTATTTTTATCTTTATGGTGTAGGCTCACAGATCCTTGCATTAGTTTGGTAGAGTGACTGAGTGCCTTAAATGAAAGAAATTTATTTTCTGATGGCTCTGGATGCCAGAAGTCTGAGATCAAAATGTCAGCAGGTTTGGTGTCCTCTGAGGCCTCTCTTTCTGACTTGCAGATAACTGCTTTCTCTCTATGTCCTCATACTGACTTTCCTCATTCTGTGCATATTTGTGATCTATTCTCTTCTTAAAGGACATCTGCTGCTGCTGCTGCTGCTAAGTGGCTTCAGTCGTGTCCGACTCTGTGCGACCCCATAGATGGCAGCCCACCAGGCTCCGCCGTCCCTGGGACTCTCCAGGCAAGAATACTGGAGTGGGTTGCCATTTCCTTCTCCAGTGCATGAAAGGGAAAGGTGAAAGTGAAGTTGCTCAGTCGTATCCGACTCTTAGCGACCCCATGGACTGCAGCCTACCAGGCTCCTCCGTCCATGGGACTTTCCAGGCAAGAGTACCGGAGAGGGGTGCCATTGCCTTCTCCTAAAGGACATCAGTCATACTGAATTAGTGCCCACCCATATCTCAAATATATAGCTATATTCTGAAGTATTTGGAGTTAAGATTTCAGCATAAGAATTTTAGATCATTAAAGTCCTCAGTTATCTTTTTCTCACCTTTACAAAACCCTAAATTAGTAAAACAGATAGCCAGTGAAAATTTGCTGTATGATGCAGAGCTCAGATTGGTGTTCTGTGACAGCCTAAAGGAGTGGGTGGAAAGAGGGAGGTTCAAAAGGGAGAGGATACATGTATACCTATGGTTGATTCATGTTGATGTATGGCAGAAACCAATACAATATTGTAAGGCAATTATCTTCCAATTAAAATAAATAAATTTTCAAAATACTAAATTAAAGGAACCTAGACCTAGACCAGGGCTTTCCAGTAGCACTCATGGTAAAGAACCAATCAGCCAATGCAGGAGACATAAGAGATGCGGATTGCATCTCTGGGTCAGGAAAATCCCTGAAGAAGGACTTGGAAACCCACTCCAGTACTCTTGCCTGGAGAATCCCATGGACACAGGAGCCTGGCAGGTTACAATTCCAAAGGGTCACAAATTCAACTGAAAATCTTCAGAGTTGTCAGAAGGATGATGCTAAAATTTGGATGTGATAATTATTACAATGAACTCTTTCTACTGCAGAAACTATAAAATTATATGTGTGCCATTTTCATTTAACCCATAATTAGATTCTTCTGTGTTGTAGTGAGTACTATATATAAAATGTGTTGCTTTGTCTCATCTTTGTTCTGCAAAATATTTTTACAAGTGGTTTATAGAGAACATAGTTTTATTACTAATTCTGTAAATTATCACTTTTTCATCTCTAATTTCTCACTATATTTTCAGGTAATTTCATTTTTTCTAAATTTTATATCCTTTAAAACCCATACATGCTAAATTTTTATCTTATTTTGGAGGTAGCTTTAAAAAAATTCACCAGAATTAAAAGTATGTCCAGTTTTTAAATTTCAAATTTTAAGTCTGAAGATTATGATCTCTCCCCAAAAGATACACTTGGTTGTCTTTTTAAGACAGTACATTTTTTTTTTTCTTAAAAAGGATATAGTTTAAATTGTTTGGGCTTCCTTGATAGCTCAGCTGGTGAAAAATCCACCTGCAATGCAAGACCCCTGGTTCAATTCCTGGGTCAGGACGATCCCCTGGAGAAAGGATAGGCTACCCACTCCAGTGTTCTTGGGCTTTCTTTGTGGCTCAGCTGGTAAAGAATCTGCCTGCAGTGTGGGATACTTAGGTTTGATCCCTGGGTTGGGACAATCCCCTGGAGAAGGGAAAGGCTACCTGCTCCATTCTGGCCTGGAGAATTCCGTGGATTGTATAGTCCATGGAATCACAAAGAGAATTCCATGGACTGTATAGTCCATGGGGTTGCAAAGAATCTGACATGACTGAGCGACTTTCCCTTTAAATTGATTAATACCTGTCTGTAATTATATAACATCAAAAATGATCTAAGATTGTGACCATAGTCTTTTATAATGAATGCCGAGTATATTTATTTTCTATAAATACAGTATTTTAAGTGGGTAAATAAGGCACTTTCCTTTTATGCATTGTACCAGATATTTAAATCATCCATTATTCTAGTCAGTGTGCTTCATAATCTCTAATGTTTATATATTATATATATACAAGTATATTAAAATAGTAAACTAAACATTTCCAGCAAATTTAAACGCAAGTAGTTTTAGAAGTCTAATTCTTAAACTTTACTTTGTTTGCCTTAAGTTTAATTAATAGTTGATCTTCTTGTTTTGGACCCTGTGAAAAGAATGGTTGCTATTTATTATGAAACCAATAAACAAAAGCAATCACTTTGTATGGTATTCATTGCTAAGTTTAATCTACAAAACTTCAGACACTTGAGTACAGTAGTGGAATGATATGTGCTTAACAGCCACGTGAATAACAACTGCATACTGCACAAAGAGGGCACTTTGTGATAGATTTTGTTAATGGATGAATTGTGTCCCTCTCCAAATTAATATGATTAATATGTTGACTCAGTTGGTAAAGAATCCACCTGCAATGCAGGAGACCTGAGTTCAATTGCTGGGCCAGGAAGATCTCCTGGAGAAGGAAATGGCAACCCACTCCCGTATTCTTGCCTGGGAAATCCCATGGACAGAGGAGCCTGGCGGTCTACAATCCATAGGGTCACAGAGTCAGACATGACATAGTGACTAAACTACCACCACCAACAATCCCCAGTACCTCAGAATGTGACTGTATTTGGATCATATTTTTTTAGTGAAAAAAAAATAGATTAAAGTGTCAAGAGCAGCTTTCTGTAGCAGTGCATATATGTGCAAACTGATTTGGCTTAATCCAGTAAATAAGCAAATCACCTGTGTACTTTAATCCTTTCAGCTGATTTCTTCATCTCTCTGATGGCCGATTTTTGAGAGGTTATATGGGAAATCTAATTAGAGAGAATATGTGAAGACCAATATACAATCAAGGCTTTCCTTGCTAAAGCCAACAGGATTGTGCTTTCCTAGGAACAGCACTAGATGGGATCTTGTGACAGGACTGAGCGACTAACATTAGATGGAGAGTCTGCTATTGCCGACCCCTCACCTCTCTGACTCTGGTGGTCCTGAACCTTTCTTTGAGCACTGAAGCTCTCTGCTCTGATGGTGCCTGCAGGGCTGCCTGTCTGTTCTCAGCATCTGCAGGCAGTCTGCACGCAGGAGACTGCTTGCACGCAAGACACTGCACCTTTCAAAGTGAGTGCAGATGTCCTACACCATCTGACCTTCTGTTTGTTCTGGGTGAATCTTTTCATCCATTTCTTATGTAAGTTGGTCACTTATTCACAGTGATAGGAAAAAAAATAGAATACTCTGGGCCACATCCTAGGCTTGAAATGTGTGTGATTTTTACATGATAGTTTATAATAGATGATTGATTTTAAAATACGTCTCACTCATACTTTCATTGATTTCACTGACAATTTCATTTTCAAATCTTCTGTATGACAAAATTAAAAATTAAATTTAAAATTAACATATGCATCCCTATAAAGATCTGATATGTGAGTCTAGATTACTCTCAGGAAGCTAGGGAGACTCAGAACAATCCTGTAGCAAAGGGCTACAAAACGCAGGTATACCTTCCATGTTTTTTGACACCTAGGAGATAACATATTTGTCAAATCAAACCATGACTTTAATTTGAGACTTCTGGTTGTCTTTGTAATTTATCTTGTTAAATAATGATATGGGTAAATTAGTCTTTGGAAAGTAATAGAAAGACCTTGGGTGTTTTATATCCTTTGTATGCAAAAAAAAAATATGACATAATTCAGTATTGCTTTTATTGTTTTAAGATTCTAATGCTGAGTTTCTTAACAGTAATGTGTTTGTTAATTTGGGCTGGGTAATATTTTGTAGTAGAAGATGTACTGTGTATTGTCGAATGCAGGATCCTTATACTGTATTCACAAGATGCTTCAGCCCACTCCCTCCATACACACTATGTGTTAACAACCAAAAGCATCCGCAGCCCTTGCCAGTGGCCCCTGGAGAGAAAAACTAGATGCAGTTAAGAACGGCTACTCTAAGGAATTTATTGAAACAGTATACCATACTAGAATGACTTTTAATGTGTTATTTTATTCTTTGGGATTTTATTTTCTCATTTAAAAATTGTGTACTATCTTCATCCACTGCTTAAAAAAGCTTAGAGTCAAATGTTAAATCCTTCACATGGCCTTTGAAGTAAACAGTCTACGATGAGGGAAAATAGCCCATGGAAATTAATTTAATTTGGTTGGTCAGAAAGAAAAAAAACTCACAAAAGTTACAAGTAAAATGAAGCACTAAAGAATAAAAAATGGAAGTCTTGGGATGAAGCGTGGTCTGTGGAGGGGAAAAAAAGCAAGCGCAAAGACCTCAAGGTCTGTCTAAAACAGTACATGGGCTTTTTCTCCCACTCTGTAGTGATTGTGTATGTTTGTTGAAGGATATCAGAATGTTACACTAAGATCTGTTACTTTGGTACATGAATTACTTTGAGCTGATGCAGCTGTGACACAAGAGGGGCTCTACAGCAGGACATAAACCCGCTTGTGAAGAAGTCCTCCACTCTCCCGTAACAGAAAGAGGGAGACGGGCAACGTGGAGATGAGTCTGCATAAAGTAACCTCACCAAGTAACCCTTGATTACCGTTGCTGTGCTTCAGTCCAGAAGTCACGTTCAACTCCTGGGCTAACCCATGGTCTGTAGCTTTCCAGGCTCCTCTGTCCATGGAATTCCCTGGACAGCGATACTGGAGTGGATTGCTATTTTCTTCCTCAGAGTTATCTTCCCAACCCAGGGATCGAATCCATGTCTCCTGCACTGGCAGGCAGATTCTTTACCTCTCAGCCTCCAGAGAAGCTATTTACCACTGGTTTCCCTCATGTATTTACTTTCCTACAATTTAACACTCTTATAAGCCCCAACCCCCTTTCCTTTTTCTGGGGGCTTGTCCACAATTTATCATACTTTGTTAAAGAGATATATAAGCTCTTGAGTTTAACCACTTCTTTAAATTCTTCGCTTTTATGTAACCCATGTGTACATAAAAAATACATTAACATAAATAAAATTGGCATTTTTTACTTCTTTCATTCTGTTTTTTTATTAATAAGAGTCAAAAGCCACATTTACATAACCTAAGGAGTGGAAAAAAATCTCTTATTCCTCCAAGGCATGATATGTCTACTTACTACCAGAGATTCTGGCATATATTAGGGTCTCACTAATTACTTGTTGAATAGATAAATGTATGATAATAATATTGATATTTATTTTTAGGCCTTATATCAAAAGAGATACTGCATGTGAATGAACTACAAAAATTACATACTATCACATAGAGCTTTTGATTATTACCATTTTTTGTTTTCATAGTTATTATATTGATATTATACAAGCCGTATAATATATATAGTGAACAAACTTTTATTTCATTAAGTTTGCACTGGTATAATTTTGAATTTAGGATTACAAATTGAATCTTACCCCTCCATGTAACTTCATTCCAGCCACTTTCCAGTCACATTCATTTTTGGTTTCTAAATAAATGAACAACCCATCAAAGTTTGTGCTTATGAATGTGATTTCCATATTCTAGAACAGGCATGTTATAGTTGCTATAATTTTAAAAAGTGTAAGCTTGCTCTTTGGAAGAAAAGTTATGACCAACCTAGACAGCATATTATAAAACAGAGACATTATTTTGCCTACAAAGGTCTGTCTAGTCAAAGCTATGGTTTTTCCAGTAGTCATGTGTGGATGTGAGAGTTGGACGGTGAAGAAAGCTGAGCGCCGAAGAATTGATGCTTTTGAACTGTGGTGTTGGAGAAGACTTTTGAGAGTCCCTTGGACTGCAAGGAGATCAAAACAGTCAATCATAAAGGAAATCAGTCCTTAATATTCATTGGAAGGACTGATGCTGAAGTTGAAGCTCCAATACTTTGGCCACCTGATGCGATGAACTGACTCATTGGAAAAGACACTGATGCTGGGAGAGATTGAAGGCAAGAGGAGAAGGGGACAACAGAGGATGAGATGTTTGGATGGTATCACCAACTCGATGGATATGAGTTTGAGCAAGCTCCGGGAGTTGGTGATGGACAGGGAAGCCTAGCATGCTGCTGTCCATGTGGTTGCAAAGAGTCGGCCATGACTGAGTGACTGATCTGAACTGAACTGAAGCATACTATTCTCCTTAAAAACCACAAGCTGAGTCAAAACCCAATTTTTATTCTTAAATATCATGTTTTGTTAAATAATTCCAGAGTTTTCACAAACATTTCTTTTATTTAACATATTTAGAAAATTACTCTTATGGGCTATGTGGCATTTACCAATTTACTGATGCTACTGAGCTACAAATATAGCTCTATGGAAATTTCATTTTTCATATTAAGTTGTTTTTGACCATCTCTTTGATAATGTCTGACTGAAGTGTTTTTGTGTTTTCTTGTTTTGCATTGAACTCTTGATTTTGTCTCCATCTTCTCTCCTCAAGTTTAGTATTTCTTATGAGTCTTTTCAGCAGCTGATAATTTTATATAAATATTGAAATTAAAAGATTAATTATGTAAGCATTGGCATTAAAATATATATCACCTTATAAATCTTAATAATAGTAATTAATACACCTAAGGCTATTTCTCTATATGGCATGATGAAACCTTTCATATTTCCCAGCATAATCTTATGAAAGAGAAGATAAAGCATATCATTTATTCATTCAAAGATAAGAAAGAATTGTAATTTCACTTGTGGTAGTTATCTGACAGTTATGCTATGTGGACACTGACAAGAGGATGCTAATATATTCCTGAATCTCGATATTGATATTCTATTTTTATCTTTATCTCAAAGTAAGTAAGAGAATGGACCCTCACTACTGACTTGACTCCAGAGAGAGTTAAGATAAATTAAATGGCATGCTTCCTAAACAAATACATTTGTTCAATAATACACCTAAATGTCCTGGGCCCAAGTGAAAATTTCATAAAAAAACATATTAGTCACAAATTAAATATGAATGGAAGTTACAAATTATTTATGTCTATCGACAAATACTGAGTCGGGGATAAGGTGGTTTCTGATTTCTGATACTTCATCTTTTTAATCACTGTAACTGAAAGTACCTGATCTTCATCAAGTTATAGGATTTACAATTGATCTCCATAAAATATAATGAGATTGCTATGATATTACTAAGCTTAACTCTATCTTCTTAAATTCTATATCTATATGAGAAGAAAAAATTATGAGATCTAACTTGTTTCCATAGTCACAAAAGATTTCCTAATTTCTTTGCCTAAAATTATTTTCAAGTCACATCTGTTTTTATTTGTATGTTGGAGAAGTTTTATCGTATTATGATACTTATTTTTTTTTTGTCTGTTGTAGGCAGAATTCTAAGGTGACCCAAATTTCCTGTCCCTTTGCATAATCATCTTTTCTTGAATTTGTGCAGAATGATAAATCACTTTGGTTATTATATTTGGTCATATGGAATTTAACAGATGTAACTAAGGTCCCTAGTCAGTTGACTTTCCATTAATCAAGACGAAGATTATTCTGGGTAACCTGGTCTACTGAAATCAGCCCTTAGAAGTGACGAGAGAGATCCAAAGTGAGATTCCCTGCTGGCCTTATAAGAGCAAACTGCCATATTGTGGAGAAGGCTACATAGCTAGGACCTGAGAATGTCCCCTAGTTGATGTCCCACAAGAAAACAGAGACCTCAGTCTTCCAACCACAAGGAACTAAATTCTTCCAATAACCAATGAACTTGGAAATTGACCCTAAGCTCCAGTTGAAAATATAGCTGGACTGACACCTTGAAAAGAGAGTCCTAAAAAGCGACCTTCACAAGAGAACCCAGTTTACAACATGCCTGGACTTTCGATCCATGGAAAAATAGGAGATAACAAATGGGTGTTGTTTTAAACCACTCCTTTGGGGTAACTTGTCTAAAGTCACTAGGTTTGAGGTAGCTTGTTACACAGCAATGGAAAACTAATATACTTTTTCTCTAACAATTCCCAATTCTAAAGCATAACAGAAACTCAATGAAAGTTGGCATTTCAAGGAATTGTTATTCTTGTCAGTTCCCAGATTTATGTTCAATCTTGAACATATATCTAAATGTAGTAAAAGAGAGGATACAAGGCCTAGGTCTATCCTGCTTAGAAGTATGTAACATCTTAGAAATTTAAAGAGGGGTTAACTCCTATTGGGTCAAACCCTCACTTTACAAGGGAAAAACTAAAAGATGTTAATTTATTTTGTAATCAACCCTTCAAAGCATGGGATAAACACATAGTATAAGATAAAAGATAGTGCAAATAACCTAGTAATTAAACCCTTTTTTAACACATTTGAATTCTGTTACTTATCAGTGAATTATTCAGATCCATTTGTTTCATATCCTTGTGCTGCATCTTTTTTTCTTTCTTCCCGATTTCTGATTATATCACTGCCTATGAGCAGAAGTGAGCACTGCTAGAAAACATTATCTATGACTATCTTTTAAAATTTATTAGAATCTGTGATCAAAGATTTAGAGAAGGACAAGGATGAAGTTAATGTCTCAAAATTAAGTTGTAATACTCTGGATAATATTGCAGTATAGAAAAAAACAAAACAAATAAAAATTTTAACTTTGAAACATGGTACTTCAAGTCCTTTTTATAAAACTGCAAAATGAGAATTTTTAGCTAATGAGTGTGACTTGGCAGGACATAAATGGAAATATGGTTCATTGGCCAACATGTTCTGGAGGCATATGAGTGTCTAAATAGATGATGCTCAAAAGAGTATTTTTGGCATCAAAGTGTCTCCAAACATTTTGATCAGGAATTTGATTGCCATATGTCCATATCCTCCAACTTAAATGATGAGCATACTTTAGGTCTCTTGGGATATTTTTAGTTCCTGGCAGTACTGACTCTTTTACCATTAAGCATTTTGTCTTGCAAAATGTGTTCTTTTCCTCAGTTTCATAATTTTCCTTGTACATTGATCATTTCAATATAGACTGTCTGAAATTAAAGCTAAGGTAATGATTTATTGAAGCTCAGTATTGAGAGAAAGAGCCATGGTTGTTGTTTGCTTTTGAATAGTGCTTATGAATTCCACCGTCATGACATTTAACCATTAAAGCTTCCAAATACTGATTCATCTTTAGTCTTAGATGTTCATTTTTAATCTAAAATCCTAGAATACAAACATATAACCTGTATAATATGTCATTTTCATCTTTGTTTCCCTACAGAAACTTTCAAAAGGAAGGTATCTGAAAATATTTGCAAATACATTATTGAAAAGCATATTCAGTTAATGCTAGATATTTCTTTTGTTTCAACAGATCACATTATTTTAATGAACATGCAAATGTCATCAAAGGTAGAAATCTGAGTTTGAGGGTAAGATAATTGTACCTGAAAATGTTCCCTTGCATTAGAAATCCTCAAATTACTTAAAGTGTATGAGTAAGGTAATATTTTGTTAATATTTTTCCAATTTGCCTCATCATGTGCTTCAATTTCTTTTCTGATACCATGAATATGTTTAACATGTGTGTGTATGTAAGGAAATTTGGCCTTGGAGTATAGAATTAATCAGGGCAAAGGCTAATAGAGTTTTGCCAAGAGAATGCACAGGTCATAGCAAACACCCTCTTCCAACAACACAAGAGAAGACTCTACACATGGACATCACCAGATGGCCAACACTGAAATCAGATTGATTATATTCTTTGCAGCCAAAGATGGAAAAGCTCTATACAGTCAGCAAAAACAAGACTGGGAGCTGACTGTGGCCCAGACCGTAAACTCCTTATTGTCAAATTCAGACTTAAATTGAAGAAAGTAGGGAAAACCACTAGACCATTCAGGTATGACCTAAATCAAATCCCTTTCAATTATACAGTAGAAGTGAGAGATAGATTTAAGGGACTAGATCTGAGAGACAGTGTCTGATGAACTACAGACAGAGGTTTGTGACATTGTACAGGAGACAGGGATCAAGACCATCCCCAAGAAAAAGAAATGCAAAAAAGCAAACTGGCTGTCTGAGGAGTCCTTACAAATAGTTGTGAAAAAAGAGAAGCAAAAAGCAAAGGAGAAAAGGAAAGATATACCCATTTGAATGCAGAGTTTCAAAGACTAGCAAGGAGAGATAAGAAAGCTTTCCTCAGTGATCAGTGCAAAGAAATAGAGGAAAACAATAGAATGGGGAAGACTAGAGATCTCTTCAAGAAAATTAGAGATACCAAGGCAACATTTCATGCAAAGATGGGCTCAATAAAGGACAGAAATGGTAGGAACCTAACAGAAGCAAAAGATATTCAGAAGAGGTGGCAAGAATACACAGAAGAACCGTACAAAAAAGATCTTCATGACCCAGATAATCATGATGGTGTGCTCACTCACCTAGAGCCAAACATCCTGGAATGTGAAGTCAAGTGGGCCTTAGGAAGCATCAATACAAACAAAGGTAGTGGAGGTGATGAAATTCCAGTTGAGCCATTTCAAATCCTAAAAGATGATGCTGTGAAAGTGCTGCACTCACTATGCCAGCAAATTTGGAAAACTCAACAGTGGCCACAAGACTGGAAAAGTTCAGTTTTCATTCCAATCTCTAAGAAAAGCAATGGCAAAGAATGCTCAAACTACCGCACAATTGCACTCATCTCACACACTACCAAAGTAATGCTCAAAATTCTCTAAGCCAGACTTCATCAATACATGAACCATGAACTTCCAGATATTGAAGCTGGTTTTAGTAGGCAGAGGAACCAGACATCAAGCTGACAACATCCACTGGATCATCAAAAAGGCAAGAGAGTTCCAAAAACATCTAAATCTGCTTTATTGACTATGCCAAAGTCTTTGACTGTGTGAATCACAATAAACTGTGGAAAATTCTGAAAGAAATGGGCATACCAGACCACCTGACCTGCCTCTTGAGAAACCTGTATGCAGGTCAGGAAGCAACAGTTAGAACTGGACATGGAACAACAGACTGGTTCCAAATAGGAAAAAGAGTATGTCAAGGCTGTATATTGTCACCCTGCTTATTTAACTTATATGCAGAATACATCATGAGAAACATTGGGCTGGATGAAGCACAAGCTGGAATCAAGATTGCCGGGAGAAATATCAATAACCTCAGATATGCAGATGACACCACCTTTATGGCAGACAGTGAAGAAGAACTAAAGAGTCTCTTGATGAAAGTGAAAGAGGAGAGTGAAAAAGTTGTCTTAAAGCTCAACATTCAGAAAACTAAGATCATGGCATCTGATCCCATCACTTCATGCAAATAGATGGGGAAACAGGGGAAATAGTGGCAGACTTTATTTCTGGGGGCTCCAAAACCACTGCAGATGGTGATTGCAGCCGTGAAATCAAAAGACACTTACCCCTTGGAAGGAAAGTTATGACCAATCTAGACAGCATATTAAAAAGCAGAGACATTTCTTTGCCAACAAATGTCCATCTATTCAAGGCTATGGTTTTTCCAGTGGTCATGTATGGACATAAGAGTTGGACTGTAAAGAAATCTGAGTGCTAAAGAATTGATGCTTTTGAACTGTGGTGTTGGAGAAGACTCTTGAGAGTCCTTTAGACTGCAAGGAGGTCCAACCAGTCCATCCTAAAGGAGATCAGCTCTGGGTGTTCACTGGAAGGACTGATGTTGAAGCTGAAACTCCAGTACTTTGGCCACCTGATGGGAAGAGCTGACTCTTTTGAAAAGACCCTAATGCTGGGAAAGATTGATGGCAGGAGGAGAAGGGGGGGACAGAGGATGAAATGGTTGGATGACATCACCGACTCAAGGGACATGAGTTTGGGTAAACTCTTGGAGTTGGTGATGGACAGAGAGGCCTGACATTTTGTGGTCCATGGGGTCGCAAAGAATTGGACATGACTGAGTGACTGAACTGAACAGGAAATTCTGCAATAGGGATGTGAAGAGTAGCCAATATTTTCCAGTAACTTTCTAGATCTGACAGTTCTAGGTATACATTGTAAGCAATTGATGGCTGCATGTTTTGTAAATTAGTAGGCTTTATTTTAAGATAAGTTTAAGGTTTATAGAAAAATAAAAGTACTTGAGAACAAGGTTACATTTTATTATAAATACTTATTTCAATTTTTAGGTCTTGTGTACCATATTTTTGTAATTTCTAATCTCCTATTCATTTTACCTTTTAAATCAAAATTTTTGCCTTGCCTTTTTTTTAAGGTTCACTCTTTGAATATAGGAGTTTGTAATGTGAATATCTTGTTAAGGAACCCCAAGACTCTTGAATTGAAAAGCAGCAAAATGAAATATGATTGACTGATTTATATCACAGGCAAAGTTGGCATGCCTCCTAGGCAGCGATAGAAAGGGTTCAATTAGGAGCTCAAGTGCCATAATTGAAAATAAAGGTTTTTATATTTAATACCGCACCTGCTGAAAAGGGTGAATTTCTCTTCTTGCATTAGATAATAGCTTGAGGCCTCAATCTCATATCTGATGGTGTCTGGGCCCATTTAAGTTATATATCAAGTTAAATAGTGCCCTAGCAGGCAGACATTTATGAGCAGAATTTGAATGATTTCAATCTTTCAATTTAATAAAGAAGATACTGTAACTTAATGGTTTCTGTGTATTCAAAGGACTTAATAGAGTTCAGTGATGACTGAATACAAAGCACTTAGAAGACAAGCATGATTGACTGAATGAGAGAAGCATTAAGTTGTCTGGTCACAACCTGTGTACCACATCCTGATGATGGTGAACAAAATGGCTTCATTTCTCCCTGTGGCAAATTGCCATGCTTGACATCTGTGGAAATTATCACACACCTGAATCCCTGAGACACACTTCTGTAACTTCCAACCCTCCACAGGACTTCTTTCCCCTAAGTCAAGTGCTGGGGGTGCAGCAAGAAAGAAACAGTAATGTTTGGAAAGTGGTCTGACTGCATAGACATCACTCACCATAAAAATAAAATTTGAAAAACAGAATAACCCTATTACTAAAGTGAGCACAATACACTTGTGACAGTTATCTATTTATACTCAAAGATGCATATGGAAATCTAGAATTTATACTGCTTTGGTAAATGAGTCTTGTTCAGATTCCAGCCAAGTTGTGAGTGCACACGATGTTAATTAAGCCTACTGTTATCTCAATAAGACTGCCTGCAGATTATACCCTATAGCCATCCATCCTATGATTTATCTATCTCTTATTAATCATCATTAATATTTAAATAAATCTACTTTCCTTAGAACTATCTCCTATATAACTTGTCTTTCAGTGTTTCTCCATTTATCTCTACTAGCTACCAATTTATCTTTAAAGGTTTCTAAATGTTTCACAGCATAGTACTAAAAGAAATGCCACTTCTTCCAAAAAAGGCTTACCATTTTCTCAAGTCGATTTCATTTCCATATCTCTGTGGCTCCTCCATTATATCACATACTAGACTACCTGCCTAGTGTTTTTGCCTAATTTCCTGACTCTCTAAATAGATGGTAAGATTCTTTATATTAGAGACTGTTTATTATTCATTTTTATATCCTTCACTTTTCCTCACTTGGTGCCTTGTGAATAGTGAATAGTTAAATAAATATGTACTGTATTGGTGATAAAGAGTATCATTTACATTATAATGCTAACTTTCTTTAGAATACTGGAGAAGGGAATGGCAACCTATTCCAGTATTCTTGCTTGGAGAATCCCATGGACAGAGGAGCCTGGCACTTACAGGCAGGAGTCAAACATGATTCAGCAACTAAACCACCACCACCACTTTGGGATATAAATATTCTGATGCATCTACGATAATTCATAGTTATGAGTAAGACTAATAATCATGATTTCATACTACATGTCAGGCTCTGTGCAGCATACTTTATACACCTTTTCGTATTGGTTTCTGACTTCGGAGATTCAAAGGCATAAGGAAGCTAAGGGCTATGGAGGTTAAGAGACTTGTCCCGATTCAGGGAGTGATACAGCTAAAATTTAATTTCTGAGTTTTAAGACTCCCCATACAGGGTTTGTAACTGCTATGCTTTGTTGTAACTTCTTGAGTTTGGCATGTGATATAGTCATCGAAATGTTCATCATTCTAACCATCTTCCGTGTGGACACATGATCCAATTGAATTTTCCCACCCAACTTGATTTTAGCATGGCTATTTGAAGTGCTGGTGTCCTTTCTTACAGAAGCTTTAAGTACCGGTTTGTGACCTGTCTTTTCTATTACCACTCCTGACAAGAGTTTGAAAAATTCTATCTGTCTGAGTCTTTGAAGTGACTACAAGCATAGCCCTAATGTTGTTCTCTGTTGTGCCTATACCATGAATGAGGAAAAAAATTATTGTAAGTCACTGACATATTGGGGTTTTGTATTACTGCAAATGAATCAAGTCCATCCTGATATAACAAGAAACTCTTCTTCTGGTAAAATAGCTTTCCCATGCCTTTTTCTTCGGTTACCTGCTTCTTTGTGCATGGATACATGATTGGAATATTTTATTCACTGATATGCCACAATAGTTGGAAGGCCAGTTCTTAGGGAGAATTGAGAGACTTTAAGATCCTTTTGCCAGAATCAGATTGGAGCTTTACAAAAAAAGACAGAGTCTGCCATCCACCCTAAATCTACAAGATAAAAATCTCTGAAAATGGGACATTGAATCTGGATATTCTCTGATACCTTTAAGGAGTGCAACATGCATAACTGAGAATTAATACCATGGATAGTAAAAGGCAACATTTACTTCCACAGCTAAGTCCTGAGCTCAGTTTTCTCCTTGAGGCATGGCAGGGTTTATTCCTGGGTGTTACCTTAATATCATTCTGGTGACATCCATAAGCACCAACAAAAAATTAACTTGCAATGCAAATTAGAAGTTTAAGAACATTTCAGCTTTCATGATAAAATGAGCAGGATATAATGAAAAAGCATATTTAGAGAAATGAAATTGAGATTCAGAATGTAATTACTTTCAGACCATGTTCCTTGAGTAAGAATCCAAGTAATATCCTTTCATTATGGAAAATATATGGATACAAGCTACAGATAAGAAAAACATGATGAAAGAAATAAAAGTAAGCTATAATCTGGTATGTCTTTCCAGACTTCTCTTTTACTTCTTTGGCTATAATATCTCTACTGGATATAAAATGGCACCCATTTAGGATAAGTGACATCTTACATTATAGTACTTTTATTAAGTATTCTGTGGGATATTGTTTCCTTTTATTATTTTATTGTTTTGATAATATTGTCATGCTTACAACAGTGAATGCTATCTAATGCATTTATAAAATATTCAGGTTTTATAATCTACTATTGCAATCCATAATATCTCAGTTTGAAGGCACCTGGAAGATATGACTTTGAAGACAGCTCTGCCAGTAATACATGTGACCCTAATTGAGTTATTTAAATCCTCTGAGCTCCACTTTTCAGTCTGTATATTCCTGGTACCATACAACCCTTAATTGTCCTCTTTAGTCCTTGCCACACCTCTCTAAGACAAGTAATTTTATCTTGTTTGATAGAGAGGGACTGCGTACTCTAGAGATGTCATGTCGTCAGTAGTTAAAGTCGGTGTTTTCTGCTTCGAACCCTTCCAGGCTTCCACCCATGGCTTCAGCATGAGGCTAGCTGTCTTGAGAGTGGTTTTCTGTTGTTGTTGTTTGTTTGTTTTAATAAATTCTGCCTTCAAACATGAGGAACACATCACAGTAAAGAGTAACAATCTCTTGTTTCTTCTTTGGATGGTATCATCAAAAGGGTACTGTCTTTGGAACAAGAAGCTCCCAGGATTCAAATTTCCCCTGTAGCACCTACCATGGGCTTCCCTAGTGGCTCAGAGGGTAAAAGCGTCTGCCTGCAATGCGGGAGACCCGGGTTTGATCCCTGGGTCAGGAAGACCCCCTGGAGAAGGAAATGGCAACCCACTCCAGTATTTTTGCCTGGAAAAGCACCTGCTGTAGCTCTGTGGCCAAGGTCAAGTCCCTTTTCCTGCACAAAGGATAGTAAAGCTTTTTTAAAATTCTCTTTTAAAGTTTACAGAAAATGAATCCTGAGTGCCTAGAGCAGTACTTGATACACAGTAATTATGCGATGAATATTTCAGTTCTGTTCAATGTTACTGAAGTTATAAGTAGCACTTTCACTAAGCTCTGTACTTTAAAAGCATGTTCTTTAAATATAGCGGATATTGATATAAATACAAATATTACTTTACTTCTATTAGATGACATTGTTTTCTACTTCCTTTATCATTTTTACAGACTATTCCAGCAATATTTAACAAGAGTCTGAGGACTTTACCCAACACTTATGAGTAGGTCTCCTTTGCTTACTATATCATTGTACAAAGTTCAGATCACACCTAGGCACTCTTAAATATTGGGTTTATTATGAATCACTAAAGGTAGTTGTGCATGTGCAAAATAATTACAGATGAGTGGGCACTAGGTCTAATAGGTTTAGGTTCTTCACATAGGACACTAATATCTATAAAATAATACAAAACTTTCCTCTATGCACAATAAAGATCAAAGAACAAGCATCAGTCTTCTCAGAATGTAGCTAGATTGAAATATGGAAGATTGGCTTGATTATAAATAAGGAGCATACTCTTTGCATTAAGTAGTGTATGGCTAAGTGAGCTGGATTCATTTGACTTTCCAGACAGCCAGAGTTGGATTCAGAAACAGCCAAATTGCCTTGGGGACCTTCTTCTGGCATCTTGCCCAATGGTGCTCTTCATGGGAGGAGCAGCTTCACACACAGTGCTTAAAAGCATCTGGGCTGCTGTTGTCCTGAATGCTACCTGCTGACAGATTTACCATCTGCCTTTGAGAAAGACAGCAGTCTGGAGAACTTTGATACTAAGCATTCACATGATAGCCTTTGACAGTCAAAAGCCCTCATTAAATAAGAGACCAAAATACATCCCATCTAAACTAAACAAGCAATAAAACACCAACTTTATTTTGGTTTTCATTCTTTACAAATGTAACATGGAAATCCATTGATGGCAGTGCATTTATTTTGCTGCTATGCTAAGTGTCTCACCTTTTCATGATCAATTTACACAGTCACAAATGTGTGTGGGTAAAAATGTTATCTTTGTTTTGAAAATAAGGAAACTAATACTTAAAGAATAAAATTTGTGTTCAAGCTTACTCTAGAGAGTGTCAGAGCAAGAATGTGAATCCTGGTAGTCAAATTCAGTTTACCAAACCTTCACCTCTGCTTATACTACATTTTTAACCATTTTCTCCTGGAAGTTGATATTCTGGGTTGCCTTAGCATAGGTTGATTATTTAATCAATGAGGCAGGTACCAAAGTTTGCTCAAACTCACGTCCATTGAGTTGGTGATGCTATCTAGTCATCTCGTCCTCTGTCGCCCCCTTCTCCTCCTGCCCTCAATCTTTCCCAGCATCAGAGGCTTTTCCAATGAGTTTGCTCTTCACAACAGTGACCAAACTATTGGAGCTTTCGCTTCAGTATTTCTATTAAAATAGATTATACAGTTAGGAGAGATTACTCAGAATGTGGTCATCTTGAGATGAGGGTTACACTTGATCTTTTCTTGCCTCATTAGCTTCTCCAGAGGAAATGTTATTCAAGGAGATACTATATCCCTAATCCTTAAAGAAGCATGTCAAACGTCAGACAAGGAACTATGGACAAAAGTGCACTTCACCTTTAAAACAACCAGAGTACTTGTCACAGTGACCTGAAAGTACTTGAAAAAAGTAAAAACTGGGAATTCCCTAGTGGTCCAGTGATTAGGACTCAGTGTTTTCATCACCATGGGCTGGGCCCAGGTTCTATCCCTGGTTGAGGAAATAAGATTCTGTGAGCTGTTAGACATGACCAAAAAGAAGTAAAAGCCCTATGTAATTTTAAGTTATTTCATATCTGAGAGATGGCACATTTGGTTTGCCTAATGTTTATTACATGCAATTTATAGAATTGGTTTTTCTTGCCATTATGTCTTACTTTCATAGAGGATTGATAAAATGTGTGCTCTTAGCAAGTAAGATATGATAGGCATGTATAATCATATTTGCACACAACTACAATTATATACACTGCTCCTTTACTTAAACATTCTTGGCCTGCTCTTTAAACACTTTAAAGCTGACAGCTTCAATGCCGTTAATAAGATATCTATGTTAACTTTAAATGGTAATTTAATTTAAAGTCCCTAAACAGAAATGCATGATACATTTAAAGTTGAACTGCATCTTTTAAAATAGCTCTCTGTGGACATTTCCTTCTGTTCCTTAAAAGGCAGGCACATTCCAGCTGTAAGCACTTGCAGTTGGAATGCATGTCATGACCGATAGTTGCCCTGATTTCATTTCCCTTGGGCAAACCCACCAACCTGGTTGCAGACTGTCAGTAGGAAGATAGGTAGAATGATTTATAACCAGCCTGTAACTGTTTATACTAAAGTGCATATAGCCAAATCACACTGGAGGGGAAAATGGAGTGCAAGATATTGATTCATATTTTTTAGCACCAGCTCTAAACCCCATAAGCACAATCAATATTGAGTCTATTAACTCAAAATATGTAGTACACTAATGAATAGTAGAAAAAAAATTGAGAGCAGTAAAGTAACCTTAAATGTAGAGGGAATGCAACATATTGTGTAGGCCAAAAAGTTCGTTTGGGATTTTCTGTAAGATGTTATGGAAAAACCTGAACAATCATTTTGGCCAACTCAATATGAAGATGACATGATGTGCATGAGTCTGAAACTCACAATTTATACTGAAACTCAGTATCAATGAAATATACTTCCAAATTTTATGTGAAGACTCCAGATCTTTTTCTGATATCAGGCAAAGAAACAACTTAATTTATTTGTTGGATATACAAATTTTCAATAAGTCAAGTCAGAGTTAAAGGAAACAAGAAAATGTATGGATCAATTAAATCTAAGATAAGGCATATTCATATTCATTAATCCAAAAGAATGTAGTATAGTGGTAAGAACTGTGTTGTATGAGTCCAGTTTCACCAATGTGGAAAGAATTCTGGGATTTGAAGACCAATACACATGAGGACAAACCTTGATTTGGCTACTTCTAAATGTGCATCTCTCGATAAGTTGCTTAGCTTTTCTTTGCCTCTGATTTTGTAGATGCAAAATGGGATAAAAGCATCAATTTCATAATTTGCCTGTGAGATTTAGGTAAGAGGAAATGCAGTGGTTGCCACAGTGAAAACAGTGAATTAATTGGTGCTCGTTGCTGTCTTCGCTGCATATTTCATCGCCTACTGAAAATGTTTCAGCTTGATGTTCAAGGCCTTGGCTAACCTGCTTTTATCCGTTCCTCCTGCTTGATATCCTGTAACACCCCTTTCAAAAGTGGTACTTTCACTAAATTTGTTGATAAATAGTCCTTGACTTTCCTACATTTGTACAATTCCTACTAATTTACATTAAAAATCAAAAGGTACTTTTCAAGTTAAATCTTTGTCAAGCTAAACCTAGTCTTTCTGTAAGTCGTATGACCAATAACCATTTCTAAGTTGTTTACAGGATACTACTTAACAGTCAGTTTCTGGTGGTCAGAATGACTTGTTTCTCAGGATTTTTTCCTCCTTTATTAAAAAACAGTTCTATAGAATTTTGTAAACTGGATCTTCAAAATAATTTTAAGAGCATAATAAAATAAAGATTTTTCTCTTGTTCACACTATATTCCAATGTCCTTTCCTGAGGGGATAGGAATATATTTATGTAGCATGCATATCAGGCTTCTGTGTAAGGTTTCCCTCGTGTGTGTGTGTGTGTGTGTGTGTGTGTGTGTGTGTGTGTGCGCGCGTGTGTGCGCGTGCAAGTGCATCCACTCAGTCATGTCCAACTCTTTGCAACCCTATGGGCTGTAGCCCTCCAGGCTCCTCTGTCCATGGGATTCTCCAGGCAAGAATACTGGAGTATTTTGCAATTTCCTCCCCCAGGGGATCTTCCCAAGCGAGGAATTTAACACAATCTCTTGTATCTCCTGCACTGGCAAGTGGATTATTTACCACTAGTGCCACCTGGGAAGTCCCTAAGGCTTTCCTTACTGAAGGAAATTAAAACAAACAAACAAAAAAACAAACAAAAATTGTGCCTTAAAAGAAGTTTAATATCATGGTCCAGAAATTTATATAAACAAACTAATTAGACAGGATCAAACCTCAGGAATTTTTGACCCTATATTAAAACTATCTAGATCAATGTCCCAAACACAAGTGTTTTCAAGGGTAAGAATAATATAATGAAGGTCAGTAGACCTGTATGTATAACATGGAGTATCAGCAACAAAGGCATATTGAAGAGTGCGGGCTCCATCTACAGGTACAGCTCTGTGTCTCAAAATCTCTGCTTCTTTACCTCTGTATCTATCTATCTGTCGAGCCATCCATCTATATAACTGTTGACACCAGTTCAAACTTTATCTATGAGACAAATTCTTTCAGAATTCAGCTAATTTGTGACCTTTGTGCTAGTGCAGATAAAGAAGCTACACTACAACAAACATACATATGCGCACTCATAAATTTACTTGTAATTATCGAATTTTAAAGGGAAAATATTTTGCCTTGAGATGACATGTGAAAGTGAAGTTGCTCAGTTGTGTCCAACTCTTTGTGACCCCATGGACTGTAGCCCACCAGGCTCCTCTGTCCATGGGATCTTCCAGGCTAGAATACTGGAGTGGGTTGCCATTTACTTCTCCAACAAACAAGACCATATTAAATCGGAATTGGAAATCATATCATTTCCCATACTCTCCTCTTCCTGTCTTCTTCCTTTTTCCTGTTCTTCATCATATATGTATACATATTCCACGATCTTATGTTTTTCTTCCATATTCCATTTTTGGGATCTGGCTTCATGCAGAGAGGCATATCCCATTTCTAGGTCAGGGTGGATAGGGGGAAATAGAAGCAGCCTCACTAAGGGAAAGAGATTCTCTGGATGTCCAAGCAGTGTAGGTGTCCTGTCAGGAGAGATTGTCCTCCTTTGGGAGTAGTTAACAGAAGCTTCCTATGAGACCAGCCAGTGGGGATGCTTTCTGATCATTGCCCTAACTGTTTCAGCTTGGCCAAACCATTTCAAATATTGCTGAGACAGAATTATTTCATTAAAATAGCATGTTAAATTCTATTATATACATGTATATATATATATATATATATATATATATACATATATACATACATATTTGAATTATTTGTATCATATATCAGTCTATTGTTTAACTTTTATACATTTGGCTTTCAGCCAGAGTTTCAAGGATATGTTGGGTATAAAGTGGAGGATTTCTTAAAACTAACAGACTTTCCCTCTCCTTTATGAATGCATGCATGCTAAGTCACTTCAATCATGTGCAACTCTTTGCAACCCTATGAACTGTAGCCTGTCCATGAGATTCTCCAGGCAAGAATACTGGTGTGGGCTGCCAGTCCCTTCTCCAGGGGATCTTCCCAACTCAGTGATAGAACCTACAACTCTTGTGTCTCCTGCATTGGTAGGCAGGTTCTTTACCACTAGGGCCACCTGGAACTCTCCAACTCTGATAGTCCAAGCTTGTATATGACTTCAAGTCCAACACATTTGTCATCTGACTCCACATTTTTTTTCCCTATCAAATCACTGCAAAAAATTGCTGACTCTTCTTGTAAAGCACTACTTTTTTTTTTTCTATCTTTTTGTGAAACTTATTTGATAGTTTATATAATAGTTACTTGGAATTATTTCTCAGTTCAGTTCAGTTCGGTTGCTCAGTTGTGTCCGACTCTGTGACCCCATGAACCGCAGCATGCCAGGCCTCCCTGTCCATCACCAACTCCCGTAGTCCACCCAAAACCATGTCCATTGAGTCGGTGATGCCATCAACCATCTCATCCTCTGTCATCCCCTTCTCCTCTCGCCTTCAATCTTTCCCAGTGTCAGGGTTTTTTCAAATGAGTCAGCTCTTCGCATGAAGTGGCCAAAGTATTGGAGTTTCAGCTTCAACATCAGTCCTTCCAGTGAACACCCAGGACTGATCTTCTTTAGGATGGACTGGTTGGACCTCCTTGCAGTCCAAGGGACTCTCAAGAGTCTTCTCCAACACCACAGTTAAAAAGCATCAATTCTTCAGCACTCAGCTTTCTTTACAGTCCAACTCTCACATCCATACACGACCACTGGAAAAACCATAGGCTTGACTAGATGGACCTTTGTTGGCAAAGTAATGTCTCTGCTTTTTAATATGCTGTCTAGGTTGGTCATCACTTTCCTTCCAAGGAGTAAGCATCTTTTAATTTCATGGCTGAAATCACCATCTGCACTGATTTTGGAGCCCAGAAAAATAAAGTCAGCCACTTTTTCCACTGTTTCCCCATCTATTTGCCATGAAGTGATGGGACCGGATGCCATGATCTTAGCTTTCTGAATGTTGAGCTTTAGGCCAACTTTTTCAAGCTCCTCTTTCACTTTCATCAAGAGGCTCTTTAGTTCTTCTTCACTTTTATGTCTCATCTCTATTCTAATGATACATTTTCAGAGGCCTTAGAGGTCTTTCTCCCCCACCCTAGATGTTTTGTGCTCTCTTTTGGCTGTTGTAGTACTTTTAGAAATTGATGATTAGTCAAATTAGATTATCCACAGGATTCTTTTTAGGTAATTAAGTAGATGTTATTCACTCAATCATGTGTGACTCTTTGCGACCCCACTGACTTTCGCCCACCAGGCTCCTCTGTCCATGAGATTTTCCAGGCAAGGATACTGGAGTGGGTTGCCATTTTCTTCTCCAGGGGATCCTCCCAACCCAGGGACCAAACACGGGTCTCCTGCACTGCAGGCAGATTCTTTACTGACTGAGCCACAAGGGAAGCCCCTGTATAACTGATAAGTTTTCATCACTATTAAGAATTAATTAATGCATTTTGAGTCAAATAAGAAGTTAACAAAAATAAATGAAGATTTCATCTCATTCATTCATGGCTTCTTTAACTTTAGACCGCTAGGTATTTTAGCAATAGGTACATTTCCTAATATGTATATTTTTTCCTCAGTAATCCATAGTTGTCTTCTTTCTGGAATTGTTAACATTCCATTCAAATTTTCAAGCATGATTTTATCTGCTATTTATTTTTTAGCACACACTCTGACACATAAATTACAGGAAAATATTTCTTCTATATTTATCCCAATTCAAAACATAACCTGTATTGCTGAGTCCTTCTCTCTGTCTCCTTTTGTCTATGTATATGTTTAATACATTCAAACCTTGAAGTCACCTTCACTGTCTTATAATTTATTGCTACATATTGGCTTAACTGCTGAAGCCAATAAGTGAGATGTGCATGCATTTGAGGAGAAAATATGATTGTTAATCTCAAAAGATAGTCTCCAGCCTCTTTTATAAAATTCAAAATTTTAGCAGGGTTAGTACTACATCAATTCCAGAAAAGGAATTACAATTTTAAGGATAGGGTTGTAATTATGATTTCTTGAGTAATACTAGTGTAAATTCAATTGTGTAATTTCCACATCTGGGGATTGGCATTAAAAATGTTTCTTTTTGACAAAAGATGTCAATAATGAAATAAAATAATAAAGTGAACCAATTTAATTGACCCTGTAGGAAGTAAATTAAAGCTTTATCTCATTTCTTTCTCTAAAAATTAATAGATATGAAAAGCAGGACTTGTAAAAGCCTCACTTGCATTATTAATATGAGCATCTAAAATTGAAAATAAGAAAGTATTTTATGAAAATATTGATGTGGTAATGACTTTGTAATTTTGGAGTGCAATAGAAAATATCTTCTTATAGCTACTATTCCATTTTTCATTGTTGCATCACATTTAAAAGATACCTAGTGCATTTCAAAAACACATAAAGCAAAATCATATTTAAGAGATGGAGAAGGAAATTACAGAAAATAAAAAGAGCATCTGCTTCATGATTGGAAACATTCATGACTGTTGTTAATAATGGAAGGAAAATTGAAAGGTTGTAAGTAAGCTTTTATTGAGGATGTGTTGTTACATTATTTTAGCCAATCTCCACAATAAACTGCTAAATTGAGCACTGTCCAGCTTTAGAGAGAAGAAAAATGGTGGCCAGGAGATATCATGGTATCATTTGTACAAGTTAACACATGTAGTAAGTTGCAGGCCTAGGAATTAAGCCACAGCTCTTCTTTTCTCACTATTTTTAAAATAAATTAGTTTTTCTGAATAACAAAGCACATGACGATAGTGCTGAATTGTTAGATGTCAGTTCAGTTCAGTTCAGTTCAGTCACTCAGTCGTGTCAGACTCTTTGCAACCCCATGAATCACAGTACTCCAGGCCTCCCTATCCATCACCAATTCCCGGAGTTTACCCAAACTCATGTCCATTGAGTCGGTGATGCCATCAAACCATCTCATCCTCTGTTGTCCCCTTCTCCTCTCACCTTCAATCTTTCCCAGCATCAGGGTCGTTTCAAATGAGTCAGCTCTTCGCATGAAGTGGCCAAAGTATTGGAGTTTCAGCTTCAACATCAGTCCTTCAATGAACACCCAGGACTGATCTTCTTTACGATGGACTGGTTGGATCTCCTTACAGTCCAGTGGACTCTCAGTAGTCTTCTCCAACACTACAGCTCAAAAGCATCAATTCTTTGGCACTCAGCTTTCTTCACAGTCCGACTCTCACATCCATACATGACTACTGGAAAAAACCATAGCCTTGACTAGATGGACCTTTGTTGACAAAGTAATGTCTCTGCTTTTTAATATGCTATCTAGGTTGGTCATAACTTTCCTTCCAAGGAGTAAGCGTCTTTTAATTTCATGGCTGCAATCACCATCAGCAGTGATTTTGGAGCCTAGAAAAATAAAATCAGAGACTGTTTCCACTGTTTGCCCATCTGTTTGCCATGAAGTGATGGGACCGGATGCCATGATCTTAGTTTTCTGAATGTTGAGCTTTGGGCCAACTTTTTCAAGCTCCTCTTTCACTTTCATCAAGTGGCTCTTTAGTTCCTCTTCACTTTCTGCCATAAGGGTGGTGTCATCTGCATATCTGAGGTTATTGATATTTCTCCCAGCAATCTTGATTCCATTTTGTGCTTCTTACAGCCCAGCGTTTCTCATGATGTACTCTGCATATAAGTTAAATAAGCAGGGTGACAATATACAGCCTTGATGTACTCCTTTTCCTATTTGGAACCAGTCTGTTGTTCCATGTCCAGTTCTAACTATTGCTTCCTGACAGTGAATATCAAAGAATTATCCATCCCAATAATATGATATCCAAAGAACAATTTTGCAAGATTAAAATATAAGGCACTGAGGGTGATACTTTGCTACTTTCAAATATCTTTATTTTCTGCTTCAATGAATGAAGAATATAAAGGTAAATATGATAGATTTTTAATATCAAAAAATGATATTTATTTACTTGGCTGCTCTTAGTCTTAGTTTCCAGCATGCAGGATCTTTTCATTATGTCATGCAAACTCTTAGAGGCATATGGGATCTACTTCCCTGACTGGGGATAGCACTCAGGCCTCCTTCATTGGGAACATGGAGTCTTACCTACTGGACCACTAGGAAAGTCCTTAAAAATATTTTTTGAAATATTTAAAGTAAGGATTATTGTTTTCTTCACACACTTCCTAAACTGCTTTAAAGGCTTTTCTGGGGTAAATACTTTTATTTATATTTGTCAGTGTAATCAAAATATGGCTGTAAATAAGTGGAGAGTATTGATGATAGAACAGAATCTTTTCAGGAACATTCCTCTATGGTACATTTTTGTTTATCACAAAATCAAAATTTTAAATAAAAAATTTACAATACTTTGCTGAGTCATCACTGTACAAAAGAGATTCTATACCAAGATTTAAAAACCTAGGAAAACAGGAAAATATGAGACTTGTGATCATAAGGGGAGATAATTTTAAAGGATTACTACTTGGATAATGAAGAAAACCATTTCAGTTTAAGACATGTTGAATTTGAGGTAGTAGAAATGTTGGATTCAAGGAATTTGAATACACAAATTGTACTGTTCAGTAAAGAATTGGAATTAATGAGGCAAAATACTTCTAAACACCTTTTAATTTCCCAGACTATAAGGAATTCAAGTCAAATAATTTTAAACAACACATTATTGAGTGTGTGTATATGATTCAGGGACTTGTCCTTGAGTAACTTGGTGATAAAGTAAGAAATCTCTAATCAGAAGTGTTTTTAAATGAATTTTATATAATCGTTATAGCCTGGCAGAATCATTATTTGGCTAGTGATACCATGTGTTACGTTATTTATCAGTAGTTTAAATGCATGTAAAAATAAACCTATTGTTGTGTGGTTGGGGATTAAGTGTTCCGATTTGAGGCAAATAAACGGCAAAGTTAAAAATATTTCAGTCAACGAGTATATGTTAAGATTCTTTTGTGTATGCCTAGCAATGTGTTGCTTGCCTTTCAGAGACAAAGTCCATGGTGTTCATTAGTGAACCAAAACACAATCCCAAGATATTCATTCAACCTTCCTGAGTAATGATTGTGTTTGCTGATGACAAAAATGATGCTAACTGGTGAATCAGAAAGCATAAAGATTTTTTTCAAAATTACACTGGTGAGGAAATGTTAACCTAGATTTCCTGAACCTATTTCTCATTTTCCACAGACTATCTTTGAAATCCTAATATTCCCTGAAGGCAGAAGTGAGACTGAGCATATTGCATATTATCAGATCCATTGCTATGATAAGCTATCAATTTTATTCCTTCATTTTTTTCAGACAGACCAAGATTGTCTTAATATCACTTTATTAACTTCCATCTTCTTCTTCTCATTTCTTTATCATATGCTATATTTATGATCAGAAGATCTTATCTTAGGTATGTATTATTAACATCTTCTAGGGAAATTTTAAACATGAATCTTGATAGCTCAAGCTCCTTCTAGATTTTTCCCCAGATACATTGCTAGGATAATGGAAAAGCAGTGGTATTATGGGGATATTATGGTAGGTATTACATTGCTATTAGAACTTACACACACACACACACTGGAGCATAAGCCCTGACAGGGTTTTTTTTTCCTGTTCTTTTTTTGTAATGCAAGTGCCTGACTTAAGCTTTGATTGCAGCCACATCTGTTCAAAGAGGCAGCTGCTTCAAAGGTTAAACATATCACCAGCTACAGGACTAGATAAAGAGCCATGCCAGCTTCCCACACTGAGCCTCTTTTGTTTTAGAGGTCTTGGTTGATTTTAATAACTGACCATATGGGCTACTTGTTTTTGGTTCTCTTTCTATACAGTAAATTCTGCTATGTTTTAAATTCATCAATAACCAGTGAACACACAAAACCCTAGACCACCACCCTCGACTCCGATAAAAGCAGAACTCTAGGCCCCTGTGCTCTCTCTTTCTCTCTACCCTTGACCTTGTTGTATGGCCCCAGGTGTGCTGTGTAATTTCCAGGTCTTGTCAGTAATAAATCTCAATTTTGTTTCAGTTTCCTGATGGTTTTTACTGAAGGCCATCTCACAATCACAATAGGGGTTACAGAAGTGGGTCCAACCACAACACTACTTACTGATAGGCTAAAACCTGCACAATACACACACACACACACACACACACCCCACATGCACACACACCCTGAAATATCCAGTGAAGTTTATTTTCATCTGACAAAATATTTATACTCTCTTCACTCCCTAACATGACTTTCAGAGTCTGAACTAAAATTTTCAGATGCTAAATACTTATAAAAATTGATTTTGAAGCTAAAAATTGAAATAACCTAAACAATATACTGTTATATTGGCCTGCAACAACACTTACTATTTTTTTAAATCAATATGATATACTTTGTGCTCAATATTTTACCTTCAGTTGTATGCTTTGATGATCCTAAAAGCTTTTCTAATAATAATAATAATAATAACAAAAACCTTCTAAGCAGCTGAAAAACAAATTCCTGAGACTATATTCATTTGGGTAAAAAATTATAAATTTTTACATGAGCTTTGTATTTGTTTTTAAAGGTATTGATATGAAGAGTGGAAAAAGTAAGGATGGTGTATCTTATAGATGTGAAATTTTCCATAATTATGGATCAGTGGGAAATTCTTAACCTCTCTGTGTCTCAAATTTATCATCTGTGAAATGGAAAAAGTCATGCCTACTTTCAAATATTAAATTATTTCATGCAGGGTAACTAGAGGATAGGGGAATAGGAGAATTACTATCATTATTCTGTTACTTTTTAAATTGGTTTCCACTTTAAACATATGCTACCCATTACAGGGAGTTTGCTCTACCCCTTTCCTTTTCTCTTACTTTTTATTCGTCTTTATACGTCTCCTTTACACTTATTCTTCAAAGACATTCTATAGAAAAGAAGAAATAGAAAAATATAGTATGAGAGTTGATCAGAGTTTGAAAGGGTAACGACTTTCTTTATCCTCCATAAGTCCAGAAATAATGACAGCTAAAATATTATGTTCTTCGTTTCTTTAGAAATTCCTTAAAACTGACTCATTCTTTGAAATATGTAGATGCTTTCATAGTGCTTTATAATATAGTCAATCACAGGTGTATTAAAGCAAAAATGAAGTGTTAATTACATAAACCATATAGTGGGCACTCTGGCTCACCAAGTAATCTCCCATATGCCTTTCCTCCTTCTTAACAGAACTTTGACTTTTTCTGGATTTCTACTCTTCTCATGCAGAATCTATTTGGCTCAGGGGAAATTAGTCCCAGGAGTGAGCCTCAGATGGTTTCAGTGAATTCATCATTGCATTACCTTCAAGTCACCCATTTGGTAGAGGCACATGGCCAGAACAACCTATAAAGCTAAGGATGCTTGATTGGAATGCTGAGATTGAAACAGCTTATTTTCCCTCTTCTGGAAGGTGCTATACATGAAAGTAGGACTCAAAATGGCTGCAAGGATTTAATCACCCACGTGAGGATAAAACCAATACACAGAGGAAAGCAGACTCAATAAAATCATAGAAACTACGGTCAGAATCTGAAATTTTCTACCCCTTTCTACTTCATATTATATGAAAGAATCAAATTTCTAATTTTAGAACCTTGGGTGGGTTTCCTATTACTTACACACAAAGCTATCCTAGATATTAAAGGATAAGATTTGAAAACTTCAGTGTAATGAGAAAAATTGAGGCTTGGGTTAAGCAAAATGACATGTCAGGTCTGTCAGTTAAGTTGTTTGTTGAAGAATTAGAAGTTGTCCTCAGATCTCCTTACTTCCCTTTGTTACCCTCTGTCTCAGAGTGCGTGCTTGCAGTAAAGTTCATAAAAAGAAAGCATAAACAACAGAGCTCCAATGTTATCATATTGATCCACTATGCTAAGATATGTATAAAAACCCTGTTGATTTCAAAGAAAATCATATCTCCTGTTCTTGTCTCTGAGGACTTAATTACATGCTTACCACTGTAGAATTTATATTTTAAGTCCAAGTATTTCATCTGGACTCCTCACCAACATACTTATACCTGCTGTTTAACTCTGAGAGTGTATTAACTGAGAATAATAAAGCCAGCTGATATACCATTATAAAGAGCAGGTGAGGACTTGTGATGTGTGAGATTGTTTATGCCATTACTCTTTGGAGATTTATTACTGATGTGATATACCAACAATTGTTCTTCATTTTTTTTTAAAGTACCCTGAATTTAAAACTCATCTCTGGCTAGTTTTTTTGATTTACAGTTCATGAAATTATTAATCAATCTTCTAGACCGCAATAATGTTTTAATACAGTTCCTGACCATATAGGTTAATTATTGCTGTAATATGCTACCCAAAACTTAGTGGATTTAGAAAAACAATTAAACAAGTAAAATAAAAGAAATTATGTTAAAATTTAAATTATAATAAAGAAAATGAAAAAAATATAACAACTAAAAGAAAAATAGAAATGAGGAAAAAACAACAAAAAAAGAGAAAAAAAGAAATAAAAAAAAATCTTTGTTATTATTCATGAGCCTATGTATTGATTGTGTGGTGCTGCTGATAGAGCTGGATGTCCAAACATTTTAGGCTTTCTTCATGCATCTGTGGACAGTGGTAACATCAGTTTGGATGATCATCTGTGAATGATTCATCTCATCTTCTAGGAGAAAAGTCTGGGTTTGTCTATGGCAATGGCCCTGGGACCAGCCACAGGTTCGGTGCTTTGCTTCAAAGACTCACAGGACTCAGCATATAGTAGTACTGAATGGCTGAGATTTATTGCAGTGATACAGCAAGGATACAGAGCTGATTCAGTAAGGGAAAAAGACACATTAAGCAGAGTCTGGATGAATTTGTGGGCAGACTTCCCAAGCTCTCCCTGAGGGGGCCTCATAGAGCATGCCCTCCTTCCAGCAGGGTAATGTATAATAACATATGTGCAGTGTTTCTACTCAGGAAAGAGTTGTTTGATTCTATTGTTTTCATTGGGAGCTAGTTACATAGACACAAAATCAGCCATAACTATTGCAACTTTATACTCCCAGAAAGGAAAGTAAGTGTTTAGTGCCCCAAGTGGGCAAAATAATTTTACCAATAGAGGAAATTGTTCAAAAGCCAATGTCCTGGAGAGTCAAGGACCATCCCTATAAACAGGTCTTTCTGAGGAAAATAACCTGCATATTACCTAAAAATTGCTGGAAGCCAAATAAAATAGAATCAGCAATGTTGCTAAGGTAAACAATGATGTGGAATAAAAAAAAAACTTGAGAAGAATGCCTACAATATTTAATCAGTGTACAAAGATAAAAAGCTATCAAAAACATGAAAATTGAAAAAGTGAGACAGAAAGTAGAAAACAAAATACAGATACATTTAAAAACAATCTTTACTCCCTTGTTTTTCATAAAGAGGGTAAAAGAGCAAAATGTGACAGAAACAAAGATCTAACTTTATGGGGAAAATGGTTTTTTTTAGTCCAATATAGATCGTTAGTTTTAATATCACCAGTTTAAGGCAAATTATAAGAAAACTTTATAAAAAATTGTAAATATATTAAAATTATAAATACTAAGAATAAGAAGGCCTTTCCTTGTATCTCAACTGATAAAGAATCCACCTGCAATGTGGGAGAGTAAGAATGTAAATATTTGTGCTGTAGAAATGCGTTGGTTTTATGTTCCTTTTTGTCCTCAAAGAAATGAAAATGTCTTCAATTGTTTTTATTTATTTTTTTTTCTTTTTAAAAAATGTATCTATTTTTGAATTGAAGGATAATTGCTTTACAGAATTTTGTTGTTTTCTGTTAAAACTCAACATGAATCAGTCATAGGTATACCTATATCTCCTCCCTTTTGAACCTCCCTCTCATCTCCCTCCTCATCCCATCCTCTAAGTTGATAAAGAGCCCCTCTTTGAGTTTCCTGAGACATACAGCAAATTCCCATTGGCTGTCTATTTTCATATGGTAATACAAGTTTCCATGTTATTCTCTCCATACATCTCTTCCTTTCTTCCCTTCTCCCCGTGTCCATAAGTCTTTTTAAAATGAGAGTATAAACATGACAACAAGCTTGTACATAATAAATGCATAAATATATCAAAATTTGGATCTAAAAGATGATGGCATTCATCTCTTATCTTAAGCACAACATACCTTTGGAAATACACTTAAAAGGATACGAAATGGTGCTTAGTCTCTTTCATTGTGTCTGACTCTTGCTTCCCCCTGAACTGTAGCTCACCAGGTTCCTCTGCCCATGGGATTTCCCAGGCAAGAATACTGAAGTGGGTTGCCATTTCCTTCTCCAGGGAATCTTCCCAATAACTGTTAGGAGACCATTTCCATAAATGAAGATAGAACTTAAAGAGAACAATGACATGTCTCAGGGAAAAATAGCATATCTGGATATAACCATCCCCATTAAAAGATAGAGTGCTCAGAAATAATCCAAAGTAGGATCTATATATAAATGGCTTTTAAAACAACACACACACAAAGAATAAAAAGTAGAGAAACATAATACATCAAAAGTCTAAAAATAATTTACTTTGCAAGAAGAATTTGTCTAGGAATTTAAAGACAATTTTGGGTTAAAAACTCTACTTTCTAAAGTAAATCTTAAAATAATAAAGGTCTTTTGCAACAAAAGAGAAAATATATCAAAACTAAAAGACAGATGAAAAGACAATAGAACAACATGACAGATTGTGGTGCAAACTAAACATAATTTAAAAAATTAAAATCATTTCAGGAATTAAATTAAAAAAATTACAAGTAGTAAGATGTAAAGTTACTAAAATAAAGTTAGTCATAGAAGATAACTTGAGAAAAAAATTGAAAAAGATCAAAAAGCTGTCAAAATTCAGTAAAGTACAAAAAACTCAAAGTGAAGGTGAAGAACATGATATGTGGAAGGTAGACAATGATATGAACATTTAATGCATAAAAGTGAAAGTCACTCAGTAGTGCCCTCCTCTTTGTGACCCCATGGACTATACAGCCCATGGAATTCTCCAGGCCAGAATATTGGAGTGGGTAGCCTTTCCTTTCTCCAGGGGATCTTCCCAACCCAGGGATCAGACCCAGGTCTCCCACATTGCAGGAGGATTCTTTACCAGCTGAGCCTCAAGGGAAGCACTAATACATAAAAAATATGTATTTTTAAAAAGAAAAAATAAATATGAAAATATTAAAATATATAATGGAAGAACTTCTTTTGCGAGTTAGACAGTTTTACAGATTTAAAGGATGTAATGTGTATTAGAAATAAGAAAATATGAAAGGAACAATAAGCCACAAGATACATGGTATCCTGATGACTTTATTCAACATTAAAACAAAAGCAATAAAATCCTATAAACATCTAAGCAGAAAAAAAAGATCATTTACAAATATAAAAGTATCAATGGTATCTCTTATTTCTATACATCCACAATGAGGACACAATAGAGCACTGTAAATTCCAGGTAGTTTAAATATTTGAAAAAGGCTGTGATATAATTTCTTAGTTCTTTTAACCACATATAAAAATTAAATTTACAGATGATATCCTAATTTTTACTATCCTACCTGCTAGACATCTCCCTGTTCCCAAAGGAAATAATTGTTATCAGTATGAGTATCCTTTGATGTATACAGAAGAACTATACAAAACAAGATCTTAATGACTCAGATAACCACGATGGTGTGATCAGTCAGCTAGAGCTAGATATCCTGGAGTGTGAAGTCAAGTGGGCCTTAGGAAGCATCACTAAGACAAAGCCGTTGCAGGTGATAGAATTCCATCTGAGTTATTTCAGATCCTATAACATGATGCTGTTAAAGTGCTATACTCAATATGCCAGCAAATTTGGAAAACTCAGTAGTGGCCACAGGACTAGAAAAGGTCAGTTTTCATTCCAATCCGAAAGAAAGACAATTCCAAAGAATGTTCAGACTACCTCACAATTACCCTCATTCCACATGCGAGCAAAGTAATGATTAAAATCCCTAAAACTAGGCTTAAACAGTACATGAACTGAGAACTTCCAAATGTTCAAGTTGGATCTAGAAAAGGCAGAGGAACCAGAGAGATCAAATTGCCAATTTCTGTTAGATCATAGCAAAAACAAGGGAATTCCATCAAAAAATAAAATAAAATCCACTTCTGCTTCATTGACTATGCTAAAGCCTTTGACCATGTAAATCACAACAAACAGTTGAAAATTCTTAAAGAGATGGGAATATCAGACTACCTTACCTGTCTCCTGAGAAACCTGTATGCGAGCCAAGAAGCAACAGTTAGAACCAGACATAGAACAAGGGACTGGTTCAAAATTGGGAAAGGAGTACATCAAGGCTATATATTGTCACCCTGCTTATCTAACTTATATGCAGAGTACATCATGCGAAATGCCAGGCTGGATGAAGCATAAACTGGAATCAGGATTGCTGGGAGAAATAACAATAACCTCAGATATGCAGATGACACCAAGCTTATGGCAGAAAGCGAAGAGGAATTAAAGAGCCTCTTGATGAAGGTGAAAGAGGTGATTGAAAAAGCTGGCTTAAGACTCAACCTTTAAAAGATGAAGATCATGGCATCTGGACCCACCACTTCATGGCAAATAAATGGGGAAACAGTGGCAGACTTTATTTTCTTGGGCTCCAAAATCACTGCAGATGGGGACTGCAGCCATGAAATTAAAAGACACTTGCTCCTTGGAAAAATCAATTAAAAATAAATGTGGGGTGAAAGGAAAAGTATTGATAGAATTAACCTGATGATTTCTTTGTCCTTTATAATAGGGAGAAAACAACTTGTTTTTTTTTCTGAAATTGATGAATTGAGAAATATAGATTCATGCATTTAAATAAACATGCATGCATTCACCATAAGAGGTAGAAAAGGAGCCTATACCGTGTATGTCTGTACAGAGAAAGGAAAAGGGGAAGATAAATAAGGAAAAATATGAAAAAGGCAAAAGAAAAAGTAGTCACAAAGCTGAAGTTAAAAATATTACACATAAAATTATATAAAATTAAAAGATATAAGTGAAACTTGATGAGGTAAAGTCATCTTGAGAAGGAGAAAAACAGGCTTTTGAAAAGGAGAAAAACAGGCTTTTCGCTTGGCTTAGAGAAACAAAACCATGTGTATGCTCTCTTTGAGAGACACATCTAAAACCAGTGAATCAAGGAACTGGAAGCAAATGTGAACTGCACATTAGGCGTTGTGTGCTATTGTGTTTATTATCTTCAACTGCTGAGCAAAATTCCTCATCACTTTCCCTCCATCTTCCCTTCTAAATTCTCAGGCCTGGGGTGGAGGTCAGGAGAGGAGGAGATGCATTTCATGCAAGACAGGCCCAAGAATGCTCTGCTCTTTCATTACCTGTCTAAATTTTCAGGCATTGCCGCTGTACTCCATGATGGAGGAATACGATTTGGGGTCTGCTGTATTACTTGTCATGTGGGGCAAAGCTGCTGCAATTAGAAGAGAGAAAGGCAAGAAAGGTGAAGGGTTAATTGAAACTGGATATAAGCAAATATTGGTGAAGCTGAATCTTAGTCATCAAGACTGCATTTTTATAGCTGCTTCCTCAATCCTGTGAGTTGCTCTGGTTCTTTGGGACAAGAATTTTTTTTTTTTTTTTTACCCTTAACCTTGTTAGACTTATTTTGATACTTGCAAATGCAGGTGTCATGGCTAATAATCCAAGCAAATGCTTTAATATTAGGAAATAACAATTGTGATATTAGTATTAAAACAATTTTGTCAACAAGGTACAAAATACATTTAATGAGACAAAGAAAGCCACTTTATCATGTGTTGTGCTGTGCTAAGTTGCTTTGTCGTGTCGACTGTTTGTGATTCTATGGACCGTACCTCACCAGGCTCTTCTGTCCATGGAATTCTCCAGGCAAGATACTGGAGTGGGTTGTTGTGTCCTCCTCCAGGGGATCGTTCAGACTAAGGGATCAAACCTGCATCTCCAAAGCCTTTTGCATTGGCAGACAGGATCTTTACCACTAGCATCATCTGGGTAGCCCCACTTTATTATAACCAAGAGCAAAATGAGCGATGGCAATACAGCTTCCAAGAAAGTTTTGGCAAGAGTAATTCTGGAGCAAAATATATAACATATAAAAGAAAAATCAAAGGTATAGAATAATTTTGGAGGAAATCTAAATGCATTCCTCTCAACATTTGACCAAATCAATTGTTTATCAACTAGGAAAAGTCATAAAGACTTAGAATTATATAATTAATAAAGATGATTTATTAGATATTTACTATATGCCTGTGTGTATATATACATGTCTATCAATATAATAGTGAATTTTTAACTTTCACTCAGAAAACTTAAGCTTAATCTATGATTTAAGGAAAATGTTGAGCTTTTCATGCATACATGAGAAAAAGAGAAAGACAAAATCTATTGATCTGAGCACCATTCTCAAGAAGTTAAGGGAAAAAAAAAACCCAACATATTAATTGTATTTTAAAAAGCCAAAAAATAAAGGCAGCAATCCATGAAACAGGATCAAAAATACAAAAGAAGAAAGGATGTACTAATAAAATGTGTAACTTCCTGGCAAGTCTGATCAATAATATTATTTTCCTTGAGAGAAGATTGATTTTTGTTTATGGCCTGAACACTTCTGGAGGTGAATTACCCTCAGTCCAAAGCAGGACTGAGAGGGTTACTCAGTCTATTCTGACTGACAACTAATCTATTTGTGGTTCACCCTTATTCCTTTAGTGTTCCCACTAAGAAGCCTATGATTTTTTTTTTTAACCAGAGGCCCTTCTCTTTCTCAGACTTCTGATTTTTTCTCCTAAATCATATGAGACCTCAGAAAACTCTACTTGACTTACTGTATTTTCTCACACCAATTTCACTTTTAGAATCAGCAGTTGCTTTAAGAAAAAGTGGCCTCAAGGTTTGAGTTAACTTCTCTCATCTTCTTTTCTCTTCGCCAAGCATATTCTCACTGTGAGTAATTTCCTGAGGCTTCCAAAGAGATTTAAAAACATATTTTGTCCAGTATATTGAAGTCTCAAACAATCTAGAATATTATTTCTGAGTATGAGAGTCCATATAAGTAACTTTTAGCTTAGATTAAATAAAAATAAAACTGCAATCCATGGTACCTAGAGAGAAATTAAGAAACCACTTAACAACTTTCAGAATTGAAAGATTCAATTTCCATATTTTAAATCACGGCAGCTCTTTCTGGAGCCACAAATGACATTGAAATTTCTATCTTCTCATTCGGACCCTGTCTTCATCTCTACATTTCATTATTTCAGTGCCTTTCCTTTTTACCCTGAAGTTATCCCAGTGTCTGTCCTTGTTTATCTTAGCTAGTGCCATTCTATCAGACTGCATTCTTCAGAAGCTGATGCTAAAGGCCCTGCAGAGATCTGACAAGACATCATAATCAGCTCTGGGCAATAGCTGAGCTACGGTCTTGGACCTTTGTTGCTACCAGTGTATATAAACACGGACTTAATATAGCATTCTGGTTGCTTTTATTTAGAGGCTATCTTTCCTCATCTCTTCTTCATATAGGCTGAAAGGATGGAATTGAAAGGCTGATGTGTAAGGGCTTACATTAGCTACATTTTAGTAATCTAGATGAAGAATTTTGGCAGTTCCTTGCCACTCAGTATAGCTATTTTGTGACTTCAGTTCAGTTCAGTCACTCAGTTGTGTCCGACTCTTCGCGACCCCATGAACGGCAGCACACCAGGCCTCCCTGTCCATCACCAACTCCCAGAGTCCACACAAACCCATGTACATCGAGTTGATGATGCCATCCAACCATCTCATTCTCTGTCATCCACTTCTCCTCCTACCCTCAATCTTTCCCAGCATCAGGGTCTTTTCCAATGAGTCAGATCTTCCCATCAGGTGGCCAAAGTATAGTCCTTCCAATGAACACCCAGGATTGATCTCCTTTAGGATGGACTCGTTGGATCTCCTTGCAGTCCAAGCGACTCTCAAGAGTCTTCTGCAACACCACAGTTCGAAAGCATCAATTCTTTGGTGCTCAGCTTTCTTTATAGTCCAACTCTCACATCCATACATGACTACTGGAAAAACCATAGGCTTGACTAGATGAACCTTTGTTGGCAAAGTAATGTCTCTGATTTTAATATGCTGTCTAGGTTGGTCATAACTTACCTTCCAAGGAGTAAGTGTCATTTAATTTCATAGCTGCAGTCATAATCTGCACTGATTTTGGAGCCCAGAAAAATAAAGTCAGCCACTGTTTCCACTGTTTCCCCATCTATTTGCCATGAAGTGATGGGATCAGATGCCATGATCTTTGTTTTCTGAATGTTGAACTTTAAGCCAACTTTTTCACTCTTCTCTTTCACTTTCATCAAGAGGCTCTTTAGTTCTTCACTTTATGCCATAAGGGTGGTGTCATCTGCATATCTGAGTTTATTGATATTTCTTCCAGCAATCTTGATTCCAGCTTGTGCTTCATACAGCCCAGCATTGCTCATGATATAACTTAAATAAGTCATATGCTCATGCATATAAGTTAAACAAGCATGGTGACAATATACAGCCTTGACGTACTCCTTTTCCTATTTGGAACCAGTCTGTTGTTCCATGTCCAGTTCTAACTGTTGCTTCCTGACCTGCATACAGGTTTCTCAAGAGGCAGGTCAAGTGGTCGGGTATTCCCATCTCTTTCAGAATTTTCCACAGTTTATTGTGATCCACACAGTCAACGGCTCTGACATAGTCATTAAAGCAGAAATAGATGTTTTTCTGGAACTCTCTTGCTTTTTTGATGATCCAGCGGATGTTGGCAATTTGATCTCTGGTTCCTCTGCCTTTTCTAAAACCAGCTTGAACATCTCGAATTTCACAGTTCACATACTGCTGCAGCCTGGTTTGGAGAATTTTAAGCATTAGTTTACTAGCATGTGAGATGAATGCAATTGTGTGGTAGTTTGAGCATTCTTTGGCGTTGCCTTTCTTTGGGATTGGAATGAAAACTGACCTTTTGCAGTCCTGTGGCCACTGCTGAGTTTTCCATATTTGCTGGCATATTGAGTGCAGCACTTTCACAGTGTCATCTTTCAGGATTTGAAATAGCTCAACTGGAATTCCATCACCTCCACTAGCTTTGTTTTTTGTGACTACTGATAATCAATTTTGGAGCTCAACAGAAATTTCGAGAATAACAGGAAGAAAAAAAACCTACACTTACTTGTATTAAATTTATTTAATTTTGGTTTAAAATATGAATTCATTAATCTGAGACTTCAGAAAATAACGCAGAATCTCAAACAACCCAATGGAAAAATCCTACATAGATAAGATTTTTTGCATAAATGTAGTCATCCATACATATGTACGAATGTGAGAGGTGGACTATAAAGAAAGCTGAGTATCGAAGAATTGATGCTTTTGAACCAAGGTGTTGAAGAAGACTCTTGAGAGTGCCTTGGACTGCAAGGAGATCCAACCTGTCCATCCTAAACAAAATCAGTTCTGGATAATCATTGGAAGAACTGATGCTGAAGCTGAAACTCCATTACTTTGGCCACCTGATGTGAAGAACTGACCCATTTGAAAAGATCCTGATGCTGGGAAAGATTGAAGGCAGGAGGAAAAGGGTTGACAGAGGATGAGATGTTTGGATGGCATCACTGACTTGATGGACATGAGTATGAGTAAACTCCGGGAGTTGGTGATGGACAGGGAGGTCTGACGTGCTGCAGTCCACGGGGTCGCAAAGAGTCGGAAACGACTGAGCAACTGAACTGAACTGAACTGAATCATATATACTAAATTAACTAAATATTTATCATACAGCCCTGATCTTATTTGACTTCCAGTTCCTTTACACTAAAAATCAATATCTCTCCAGAACCTAGTTAGTACTGTGATTATTCTTTTCCAACAAAGAAATACTTAGAGCTTAGGTGAATGGGCCGGAGAAGGCAATGGCACCCCACTCCAGTACTCTTGCCTGGAAAATCCCATGGACGGAGGAGCCTGGTAGGCTTACAGTCCATGGGGTCACTAAGAGTCAGACACAACTGAGCGAATTCACTTTCACTTTTCCCTTTCCTGCATTGGAGAAGGAAATGGCAACCCACTCCAGAATTCTTGCCTGGAGAATCCCAGAGACGGTGGAGCCTGGTGGGCTGCCGTCTATGGGGTCGCACAGAGTTGGACACGACTGAAGTGACTTAGCAGCAGCAGCAGGTGAATGGGCCACTGTCCTGAGTATTTTTTCATTATATTTAGACCATACACTGGAGAAGGCAATGGCAACCCACTTCAGTGTTCTTGCCTGGAGAATCCCAGGGATGGCGGAGCCTGGTGGGCTGCCGTCTATGGGGTCGCACAGAGTCAGACACGATTGAAGCGACTTAACAGCAGCAGCAGCAGACCATACACAGTTTATTTTTAATAAAAATGGGGGGGAAAGTACTCCCCCACATAACATTGCCCAACATTTGAGTAAAATGGCCTCACCAAAAAGAGCAAAGTGTCTATGTGGTGTCTTAGTGAACTTCTTCCTCTGTTTCCCACAGGAATTGTTCTCCTGAAGAAGAGCAGTCTGAGATTAACCAGTCACTCCGGTGTCAGTTCAGTTCAGTTGCTCAGTCGTGTCCGACTCTTTGCGACCCCATGAATCGCAGCACGCCAGTCCTCCCTGTCCATCACCAACTCCTGGAGTTTACCCAAACCCATGTCCATCGAGTCAGTGATGCAATCCAGCCATCTCATCCTAGGTGATCCCCTTCTCCTCCTGCGCCCAATCCTTCCCAGTATCAGGGTCTTTTCCAATGAGTCAACTCTTTGCATGAGGTGGCCAAAGTATTGGAGTTTCAGACTCAACATCAGTCCTTCCAATGAACACCCAGGATTGATCTCCTTTAGGATGGACTGGCTGGATCTCCTTGCAGTCCAAGGGAATCTCAAGAGTCTTCTCCAACACCACAGTTCAAAAGTATCAATTCTTCGGTGCTCAGCTTTCTTCACTGTTCAACTCTCACATCCATACATGACCACTGGAAAAACCATAGCCTTGACTAGACAGACCTTTGTTGGCAAAGTGATGTCTCTGCTTTTCAATATGCTATATACGTTGGTCATAACCTTCCTTCCAAGGAGTAAGTGTCTTTTAATTTAATCACTGCAATCACCATCAGCAGTGATTTTGGAGTCCAAAAAAATAAAGTCTGACACTGTTTGCACTGTTTCCCCATCTATTTCCCATGAAGTGATGGGATCGGATGCCATGATCTTAGTTTTCTGAATGTTGAGCTTTAAGCCAATTTTTTCACTCTCCTCTTTCACGTTCACCAAGAGACTCTTTAGTTCTTCTTCACTTTCTGCCATAAAGGTGGTGTCATCTGCATATCTGAGGTTATTGATATTTCTCCCGGCAATCTTGATTCCAGCTTGTGCTTCTTCCAACCCAGCGTTTCTCATGATGTACTCTGCATATAAGTTAAATAAGCAGGGTGACAATATACAGCCTTGACGTACTCCTTTTCCTATTTGGAACCAGTCTGTTGTTCTGTGTCTAGTTCTAACTGTTGCTTCCTGACCTGCATACAGGTTTCTCAAGAGACAGGTCAGATGATCTGGTATTCTCATCTCTTTCAGAATTTTCCACAGTTTATTGTGATCCACAGAGTCAAAGGCTTTGGCATAGTCAATAAAGCAGAAATAGATGCTCTTCTGGAACTCTCTTGCTTTTTCGATGATCCAGCGGATATTGGCAATTTGATCTCTGGTTCCTCTGCCTTTTCTGAAACTAGCTTGAACATCTGGAAGTTCACAGTTCACGTGTTGCTGAAGCCTGCTTGGAGAATTTTGAACATTACTTTACTAGAGGGTGAGATGAGTGCAATTGTGCGGTAGTTTAAGCATTCTTTGGCATTGCCTTTCTTTGGGATTGGAATGAAAACTGACCTTTTCCATTTTAGGGGACTGGAATGCAAAAGTGGAAAGTCAGGAAACACCTGGCATAACAGGCAAATTTGGCCTTGGTGTACAGAATGAAGCAGGGCAAAGTTTAATAGAGCTTTGGCAAGAGAACTCACTGGTCATAACAAACACCCTCTTTCAACAACAGAAGAGAAGACTCTACACATGGACATCACCAGATGGTCAACACTGAAATCAGATTGATTATATTCTTTGCAGCCAAAGATGGAGAAGCTCTATGCAGTCAGCAAAAACAAGACTGAGAGTGGACTGTGGCTCAGATCATGAACTCCTTATTGCCAAATTCAGACTTAAATTGAAGAAAATAGGGAAAACCACTAGACCATTCAGGTATGACCTAAATCATATCCCTTATGATTATACAGTGGAAGTGACAAATAGATTTAAGGGTTTAGATCTGATAGACAGAGCACCTGATGAACTATGGACAGAGGTTCGTGACATTGTACAGGAGACAGGGATCAAGACCATCCTCATAGAAAAGAAATGCAAAAAAGCAAAATGGCTGTCTGAGGAGGCCTACAAATAGCTATGAAAAGAAGAGAAGCAAATAGCAAAGGAGAAAAGGAAAGATATTTCCATCTGAATGCAGAGCTCCAAAGAATAGAAAGGAGAGATAAGAAAGCCTTCGTCAGTGATCAATGCAAAGAAATAGAGGAAAACAACAGATTGGGAAAGACTAGAGATCTCTTCAAGAAAATTAGGGATACCAAGGGAACATTTCATGCAAAGATGGGCTCGATAAAGGACAGAAATGGTATAGACCTAACAGAAGAAGAAGATATTGAGAAGAGGTGGCAAGAATACCCAGAAGACCTGTACAAAAAAGATCTTCATGACCCAGATAATCACAATTGTGTGATCACTCACCTAGAGCCAGACATCCTGAAATGTGAAGTCAAGTGGGCCTTAGAAAGCATCACAATGAACAAAACTAGTGGAGGTGATGGAATTCCAGTTGAGCTATTTCAAATCCTGAAAGATGATGCTGTGAAAGTGCTGCACTCTGGTGTGACTACATATAAATATCAATGAGAGGCACAGAGATATTGACTAAGCTTGCCAACATAATGAATGGCAGACCCAGAGTTTCAGGAGCCATTCTGTCACCATATCTCCTGCTCTAAGCCCCTGTGCTATATGGCCATAATTCCGGTATTAGTCCTTACTGACTTGCTCTTCTGTACACTGCCCTTGCTCCTGCCACAATATTTTTTTTTTCTGGTATATAGGATTCTCAGACACTTACAGCAGGTTTTGGTCACCCTTTAATTTTAACAGCATACATTATTATTTAACAGAAAACATGTTGAGGGAGTCTGTTGATACCTAAATTTGACCACTCTTTCTTTGATGTATCTACTATACCTTGTACACTTTTGTCATAGAAACTAGAACACTTTTAAATGTATAATACACTTAATATTGCCCCACTAACCTGGAAGACCTTCGACTCCTAAGACCATGTCTAATTTAACTCTATATTCCCCTTACCCTGCACTGCATCTGATACCTCAACCAACACTCACAAAATCAAGCAATTCAAATGTGTTTTATCCCTAAACACTCTCTGTGCTCTTGTTTTTGCTTTTTTGGTTATCTGTGTTGCTGCATTCTCTGCACTTTGTACTTCTGTACATTAGGTCTTGACAAGCCAAGACTTTTTGTGAGGGTTCTTTGTCATGTGAGAGAGCTAGAAATCTGCCCATTCTTTACTGCCACCTTCCTCCAGTGTGAAGATTACAATCAATTCTAGTCATATTATCTTTGCACAAGGACCTCCTACCTTCCTAATTTTCCCCTTGGGCCTAAAGGCATTGATGCTGTTGGTCAAACTTTTGTCTAGTATGATTATTCTAGTGATTGTCAATATACTGGTTGTTGACTCTTTGACATGTCCAAGGAATGCACATCGACAGCACTGCTGTCTCTTCTGTCTACAGGATCTCCACATGTTTGTGTTTGTCACCGTTCTGTAAATGAGAAGGGAATTTGTTCATATTCTACATCCATTACTAATTAAGAAACAAGACCATACTGGACAGTAAATCTGCCAGTGCCCTGGTCTTGGAATTTTAGCCTCCAGATTTGTGAGAAAATTAATTTCTGTTACTTAAACCACCAAGTCCATGCTTTTTGTTATGGCAGCCCTAGCAAACTAATATAGAACTTAGTTGTATCATTCATTACCAATATCACATATCGTTGCTTAGAATTATTTACATATTTCCATATGCATAGCTTGTCTTGTCAATAGGTTCATAACATTTTCAGAGTAGGAATTTACCCTGTACTTTGTTACTTTCTTAACTATCAAGCAGTACATTGCACAGAACAAAAACTTAACAAATATTTGTTAAATCAGTTAATGACTTCAAGTAGCATTTATCTTACTGGCAAAAAGTTTGACTACTTCACATAATGTGGAATGAAATATTTCATATCTCTTTCATTCCTATCAATATATATTATTTTAATAGGGAATGAGAAAGGAAAATTAAGAAAAGCTGATTGATCAAGCTTTCATACTTCCACGTTTATGATTCAAAAACTATCTTTACTGAAGCAACAATAGAAAAAAAATCTCCTTTTATGAAACAACTTTAATTTTCACTGGTTTTCTTTCTTAATTCCATAGAGACTTCAGGGTATGGTAAGGCCTGAATAGCAACAGAATATCAGCATTTAGGTCACTGGAGTACTATTTAATGCAGAGAAAATGTAATTTTCTAGAGAAAACAGTATATCAATCTTCTAATAACAAATGTCACTGAAAAACAGTAAGTTTTGTACTATCTGTAACAAAATGGAGAGCACATCATTTGAGCTCCTCAAGACTGAATCAAATTACTCCTTTAACATTGTTGAATACTTTGAGGACTTAAAGACAAAGCAGCATTAATTGATATAGCCTACCAATGATACTTTAAGTGAAATCACTCAGTCGTGTCCCACTCTTTGCGACCCCATGGACTGCAGCACATCAGGCTTCTCCATCCATGGGATTCTCCAGGCTAGAGTACTGGACTGGGTTGCCATTTCCCTCTCCAAACGGTACTTTAAGTTGTTCATTTTGATGTCAGTAATGATATTTATTAATGGTTGGAACTGACTTTATTTAATGAACAAATATTAAATAAGCTAACAACAATGGTTCTATGATTTAATTCCAAGCATAAATTACTCAGTTATGGTCAGTTACAAAGGCTATAACAATATCTTGTGCATGCCTGTGTGCTCATTCATGTCTGACTCTTTGTGACCACATGGACTGTAGCCTGCAAGGCCCCTCTGTCCATGTGATTCTCCCAGCAAGAAATGGGCTGCCATTTCCTACGTCAGGGGATCTTTCTGAACCAGGGATCAAACCAGGATATCCTGCACTGCAAGTGGATTCTTTACCACTTAGCCATCAAGGCAAACCCATAAATGAATATATCCATGACTAAATCAGATATGGCATTAAAAATTTCATCCTTTTTAAAAATTATTTTATTGATTTATTTTTGGCTGTGCTGGGTCTTTGTTGCTGTGCAGGTTTTTTCTCTAGTTGCTGTGAGTGGGGGCTACTCTCTAGTTGCAGTGTGTGGGCTTCTCATTGTTGTGGCTTCTCTTGTTGCAGAGCATGGGCTCAGTAATTGCAGCTGCTGGGCTCTGAAGCACAGGCTCAGTGGTTGTGACACAAGGGCTTATTTGCACGATGACATGTGGGATCTTCCCGGACCAGGAATCGAACCTGTGTCCCCTGAATTGGCAGACAAATTCTTTAGCACTGAGCCACCAGGAAAGCCCTAACAATTTCATCCTGATTAACTTGAGTACTGTCAGTTCTATTATCAGTTTATCATGCTCTATTATCATGTGTTCATTAGTCCTAGAATTATTATTCATGTATTGAGCCATGGAATTGAGTCAACTGTGTTTTACTTGATGTAATTCACATGCATTTTAAAGTCAAATGATGTCCTCAAGTATACAGCATCTTTTAGTACTAAAAAAAGATGAATAGAGAAACTAAAAATTGCCAGCAAACCACCAGAAGCTGGGAAGAGGCAATGAAGGATTGATTTTCCTCCTACAAAATTCAAGGTGACACTAGTGGTAAAGAACCTGCCTGCCAATGCAGGAGACATAAGAGACACAGGTTCGATTCCTGGTTCTGGAAGATCCCCTGGAGAAGGGCATGGTAACCCACTCCAGTATTCTTGCCTGGATAATCCCATGGACAGAGGAGCCTGGCAGGCTACAGGCCATAGGGTTACACAGAGTTGGACATGACTGAAGCAACTTGGCATGTACAAATTTCAAAGAGAGCATGGCCCTTGATTTTTGCTTGTAAACTTCAGATTTGTGAGACAATACATTTTTGTCGGTTTAAGCCATACACACTGAGGAAGTGGGCAGAGATTCCGGATAGCAGTAAAAGAGAAAAACATGAAAAATATAATAAAGTGAGTCAACATGGTAATTAAATAAATGATTGATGCTGAGTGTGTAGAACCACAAATGAAAGTGAAGACTCAGCATCTGTTCTCAAATAAACAGTTTCAGATGGCTAACTGAATATTAATTCAAGAAACATATTTGGGGGCATAAACAAATTAATCTGTACTCATGACTAGCCCACAGTGAGCTGCAATGCTTGGCCATTTGCCTTAGTTGAGAACAGCTCCAAAGTACTGACCCTTCCCCAGAGGCACTGTGGGATGGGCTGAGGGTGTTGCTCCAACTGATTTACAGTTCCACTTCTTTGCTGGCCTATCCTCCTTCCTCACATGTACTGCTCTTGAGAATATTCCCCCAAGATACCTCCCGCATTCAATTCCTCTCCATCTCAGAGTCTGTATCGAGGGAATCTGATCTAAGACTAAAAGAAAGTGTATGGCAAAAACCACTACAATATTGTAAAGTAATTAGCCCCCAACTAAAATAAATACATTTATTAAAAAAAAAAGACTATCTTAGCTGTCTCCAAGTTTTGGAAATTTTTAATAAAGCTACTATAAACAAACAAACAAAAAAAGAAGAAGTTTGATTTCCTAAAACTGCAGGAGATACTGCTGCAGGATCTCCCTGCTCACAAGTGCTACACCACTCTCCTCTTGTTGCCAAATTTGTCTGAGTCTTTCATTGAGATGAAGAGAGCTATAATTAAGGAGAAGCTCTGGCTGGAAGCCTTTAAGGCAGCCCTTTTGGGCTTCATCCCCTTGAAGCCTTTCTCCTGTTGCTGTCAATTGCCTGAACACAAGAGGTGCTTGGAACATTATCAAAGCTATTTTGGTTTGGATGAGCAGTCGCTCAATAAGATTGCCCAGAACCTGGGCACATCTGTGCAAGAGATCAAGAGCCTCATGAAGTCCATAGATTTCAACTCACTTGTGAAGGATGATAGTGTAAGAGTAGATGTCAAGAAGTGTGTTGAAGTCATTTTATCATTTACTGGACTCCCGTCTTGTTTTCCAGTTTTGCAAAGTCTACTTTCTACATTTGAAATTCATCAATACAGTGGTGGAAGATGCTAAAAGAGTCTTGGCTAAGATTGAGGATATGAACTCTGCTGGGATGTAGTAGAGACGGGTGGAGTTGCCTATGTGAATAACAAGTGAACCTCACATGTTGTGTTCTCTGAGTGGGTCAAGATCTTCTACATACCACCAAAGCCAATGCTTCCCAATTTGAAAATATTTTCTCTCTGTTAGAGTAAGGCCATTGCTCCACATTGATACTTTACTGCTCTACAAGGGGATTTGACTATAGCCTGTTTACTGCACTCTCTGAGCTGTTTTCCTTGAATCATGATAGAAATGTACCATGTAACTTTCATTAATCTTCCAGTGTTATGAAGTAGTTTTCTTTTGCATGATTTATTCAGATAATAAAATTTTGGCAACAATAAAAAAAAAAAAAGAAAGTGATCTATTAACATACTTACAATCTGAGTATTTGAGAAATAGTTAGAACCCCTCTCTGTGTACAGTATTAAGGGAAAGAAAATGTCTGAAATTTTGGAAATAGTATGCACGTATATTTTTAATGATTAGAGTCAATATGTGAACACATAAGGAGCCAAGGGAGAAGTGAAAAAATATGAAGAGTCCTGTTGCCTACCACTAGATATTTGGCATTTCTCCTATTTTATTTTATTTTTTTGTTTTTTAAGCAAGATGAAAATATCTTGAATGGACACTAACATACTTTATAGAATTGAAGAAAGCCTGTAGACATTAGTGTGTTTTTGGAATACTGAAACTTGACACTCTCAGGATGCTCTCTGGTGTCTGTCTCTGATTTTCTCCTTTTGCAGCTTCGTGCTCCCTGTGTGATAGGGGAATGTGCTCTTGGGGTTATATCCATACATCTCTATGACCAAAGGAAAACAAGGTTTCCCTGCCTCCCTCCACATGTGTGGACACACAGTACCTCCAACCCTTATACACAAGTGCATTCATTCCAGTTAAAAATCCAGGAAAATGATTCTACTTGTCCTTTCTTGGGTTATTGTGCCCACCTCTGGAAAAATCTCTTGAAACTAGCTTATGGATGATAAGTGTTCCAGATTAGGTCACTATTGCCTGCTCCTGGGGTCAGGGAATAGATTCTGTCCCCAGAATAGAAGAAGAAGAGTGCTAGGCAGACAAAGACAGTAGGCACCACAATGACTGAGATGAACATAATGATTAGAATAATTTGAATAACTGCTCTAGTTCTCTGATTAGTTTTGCTTCCCCTGGGCAGAATTATACAAAATAATTGAAGTACATGCAAGCAGTGAAGGGAAGAGTAAAAAACGATATTTATGGTTTTAAATGGTTCTAAAATCTATTTTTTTTTTTTGGCCAGGAATAATTCATGAATGGAATGTGTGCATGCTAAGTTGTGTCCAACTCTTTGCAAGAATACTGGAGTGGGTTGCCATGCCCTCTTGTGGCTTCTGGACTGCAGGTGGATTCTTTACTGCTGAGCCATTGGTGAAACCAGGAATAAGGCAGGCATTAAAAAAGTGAATTGAATTAAATTAAAATGTTTATATAAGCAATATGTGATAAAGAATATAAATAAAACATGTTTGTTAGTTGCTCAGTTGTGTCCAAGTCTTTGCGACCCCATGGACTGTAGCCTGCTGGGATCCTCTGTTCATGAATTCTCCAGGCAAGAATACTGGAGTGGGTAGCCACTCCCTTCTCCAGGGGATCATTCTGACCCAGAGATCAAACCCAGTCTTCTGAATTCCAGGCAGATTCTATTAAACTTCAAGTAAATAAGTTATAATATTCCTTCTACCCATTTCGGTTCCATAATTTTTTTCTAACAGCTTTGAAAATATATGATAAGGGATTGCTCTCTTTAATTTTCACTTATATATATTTATTCAAAAATTATTAAGCTACCGTTGAGTGCCAAGTACTTTTTTGTGAATTCAATGGGGACATAAAGAAAGCATTGTCTTTTTCTTTTGGTGACCTATATTCAAGCAAGAGAAACAAATAATAAGCAATTTTAAAATAAATAAACAAAATAGCTCTTGCTAAAGTGTTCAAAAAAGCCTTATTTCTTTTTATTGTCTAAAATTAATTATTAAATTGTGCTAAACTTACCAAATGTGTTCTTCAGTTTCTAAGTGGTTGTACACGGGTTTTTTTGAAGGAAGGATTTTGAATATTTAAATTCTAAAATGCTCTGATAAAAATCTCTTCAATACTTTAGACAGAACATGAATTCTATTGTTCATCTTGTTTAGTCTTTTGAAAATAGTGAAACAATATTCCTCAATAATTAAAAAGACAGGAATTGCATAGCCAGATCTGGTACTAAAAGCCAAATGCCATGCATTCTGTGATAATGGTTATTCTAGGACACAGCAGAGCCCTTATCTAAATGTCTTACAGAATTGGGGGGTTCTGAAAAGAAGTTGACCTAATGAAAATCAAATAAAAAAGTGAGTGAAAATAATTTTGCCTTGACTTTTTATTCAGTTTCTTTAGGGGTTTGGTAGGTTTTTTTAGAATCTTATGCTTCCCCAGGTGCATGGAGTTGCAAGGAGCATTGTCTGGAATTTAGTACATTGGAAATAATCCCTTAGAGAAAAAACTGGAACCACTGAATTACAAAAAGAGAAACAGAAATAACTTTAAATTAGTATAATGCATTGACCTGCTTTATATCCAAGAAATCAATACACAGAGAGAGAAAATGAATGATTCTCTACAAATTTAGGCTAACTCTAAAGGCTTTTATGAATGCATTGTCATGATAATCATAGTCCAGTATTTGATGTAAAAAGACACTTAATGAATATGGAAAAATGGATGGACTATTAAATATTGGAATGATAAAAATTTTCCTTCAAATTTAAGATTTAAAAACAAAAAGGATCAAAATGGTCACGTATTATGTCTCAGAGTAGTTCTTATCTGAGGTACAAAGAATAAATTTAACAACTCATAGAATTTTTATATTATTCTTTGTTTCTTCTTATTCTGTTTTCCTTTGGTTTATATAAGCCTTGGTCAAAGTAAGTTTTTACAGAACTCATGTATACTATACATACATGTACAAGGAATAATCTTAATCTTTTCTTGACTTTCTGCCATGGATTCTATTCCTAAGCCACTGCTATGTTTATATACTCTTGTTTGATAGAAACCTTCCCTACTATGGAATATTTAAATGTAGGGGAACAGATTTAAACTTTTTCTGATTGAATATCCAACATGAGAATTAATGAAATCATAAATTAGGATGGAATTTGGGCAAATAGCTGTTTCTATGCTCTAAATTTCCATTTGTATAGACACATGAACACATATACATGCACATGTACTTTATACATACAAAGTTTACCTTCCCTGGCTATGTTGAATTGTACTTTTTTAAAAGGTTTGGCTTAAGAAAATTGTGATTAAGTGATGTCAGAGTAATGAAATATGAAGGATGTTTAAAAGAAGAGCACAATAAGAACACTGGAGACCAAGAAATAAAATAGTCATACTATAGGATAAAAAATGCACAAAGACATTTGGTAATTTTATATACTGATATCCTTAAATAAGGGGCTTCCCAGGTGGCTCAGTGGTAAAGAATCTGCCTCCCAATGCAAGAAATGCAGGAGACATGAGTTTGATCTGTGATTCAAGAAGATCCCCTGAAGGAGGAAATGGCAACCCATTCCAGTATTCTTGCCTGGAAAACCCCATGGATAGAGGAGCCTGGCGAGCTACAGTCCCTGAGGTCTCAGAGTCGGATATGACTTAGTGACAGAGCAGGCATCCTTAAATAAAACATTTTAGGACTGAATTTCCTGAGTAAATTTATAATATGTAGTATTTTTATTCCATGTTGTTCCTGACCAAGTAATTTCAAGGATTCTGAGAAAAACATAAAAACCAAAAACAACAAAAATTCTATTCCAGGGCACTCTCCAGTACATCATGAGACATGCTGGGCTGGATGAAGCACAAGCCGGAGTCAAGATTGCCAGGAGAAATATCAATAACCTCAGATATACAGATGACACCATCCTTATTGCAGAAAGCAAGAAGAACTAAAGAGCCTCGTGATGAAAGTGAAAGAGGAGAGTAAAAAGGTAGCTTAAAGCTCAACATTCAGAAAACTAAGATCATGGCATCTGGCCCCATCACTTCATGGCAAATAGATAGGGAAACAGTGAAAACAGTGACAGATTTTATTTTGTGGGGCTCCAAAATCACTGCAGATGGTGACTGCAGCCGTGAAATTAACAGACGCTTACTCCTTGGAAGAAAAGTTATGACCAACCTAGATAGCATATTAAAAAGCAGAGACATTGCTTTACCAACAAAGGTCCATCTAGTCAAAGCTAATGTTTTTCCAATAGTCATGTATGGATGTGAGAGTTGGACTATAAGGAAAGCTGAGCACCGAAGATTTGATGCTTTTGAACTGTGGTGTTGGAGAAGACTCTTGTGAGTCCAAGGACTGCAAGGAGATCCAGCCAGTCAATCATAAAGGCAATCAGTTCTGAATATTCACTGGAAGGACTGATGTTGAAGCTGAAACTCCAATACTTTGGCCACTTGATGCGAAGAACTGACTCATTTGGAAAGACCCTGATACTGGGAAAGATTGAAGGCAGGAGGAGAAGGGGATGACAGAGGATGAGATGGTTGCATGGCTTCACCGACTCAATGGACATGAGTTTGAGTAAGCTCCAGGAGTTGGTGATGGACAGGGAGGCCTGGCGTGCTATAGCCCGTGGGGTCACAAAGAGTCGAACACGACTGAGCAATTCAACTGAACTCCTGCATCAGCTTTACCTGAAAGTGTACTAACACATGCAATGGAGGTATGAGGCAGAGCTTAAGTACAATCAGTAAAAGTTCAAAGATATGATAATGGCACAAGTGGCCTTTTCTTAAAAATGTTTTTAAGAGCCAAAGTTGAGTCAAGGAGGTAATGAGACAAGCAAGGTATGAACACTACAGCTCAAGGGAACCACAGGATTATATAGAAACTTGTGATAAGCAAGGAACTGAGCCTAATGACACACAGGAACAAGTGATAGGGCTCAGGATGACAGTAATTTGACACGTAAAATAGTAAACCTTTGCCACTTAGCCTCCCTTCCCCCACCATCATGCTGCATTGAGAGTGAATTTTTGAGGGCTTCATGGCTTAGTCAACAGGTTTTAGTGGTAAAAATTCAGTGAACTTCAAAAACAAAATAATTGTGGCTTAAGAGAGTGTGCTTACAAATCAGGGCAGATATGTTGGGAGGGGGGCAAGACGCTTATTCAGACACTTTGGCTTTGTAGGGTTTGGGATGCTGCTGCTGCCAAATCTTGTTTTAAAATTAATCAGAGAAATACTTCTTTTGAATTCAAATAAGATGCACCAGAAAAGCCAGTATATTACAGTTATGTTGCTAGCTAAACTGGCGTGGCTTTGATGTGGTGTTTTGTGGCTTTTAAAAATATAGTCAAACAAGTGTCCATTTATAAATGTTGTATAAATAATCATTCAACTTATCACAGTTGAAAAATCTATTTAAATGAAAAGAAACAACAAGAAAACCTGATATTAAACAACCCATACACTGATGTAATATCCGTGTCAGCTCTCAGAACCTGTTAACATTGCAACTTTATCTTAGCTTTCCACAGTATGTGTATATAATATACACTTCATGGTGTGGTCTCATGTTGAAAACTATGATAAGTTTTGGGGTCTATTAAACCTTAAAGGATAAATCTAATCTTTATTGTCTTTTTTCAAAAAAAAAGTCTAAAGCAAGTGGGGAAAAGCCATATGGTACTTTAAACCACAAGGGAAGTTATACTTCTTTATATGAAGCTTTCCCACTAGAAAAAAGAGTAAACCTTCTGTTTATCATTAGATTTTATGAGGTAACTTCAATGAAATCATGGAAGCATTATCACATGAACAGCAAAGGATAAAATCTCTTTTGCCAAGGCCCTCAAAGGATAGGAAATTTGGAATATGGCACAATTGAAACTTATTTTCCACACTGCAGATGAGGTTCAAGATGTGGGGTGGGTGAATGACAGAAGGTTTCTAGCCTTCAAAGAAGATGGCCAACATTTTCAAAACTTTCATGAAGAGGGTATATTTTATGGGCCCAATTCAAGAACTAAAATGTATTTTTAATACAATTTACATGGATATTTTATGTGGGAAAAATTTGTCTGTGTTGACTCAAATGTTCCAATGTGTAAAGGAAGTATCAGCAAACATGCACAGAGAACTCACTAAAAAAATTACATGTAGGGATGGTTTTTAGAGGAAAATTGATGAAGGCTATTTTCATAGAGCAAGGCTATTTAGTAACAGCAGTCAGTGTTTATATATCCTATTATGCCACTTAGCAAGATAGGTGCTCCATGCCAGCCTGCACTCACAAGAAAGCTTGGGAAGTGTTCACATTTTACAGCTGAGGAACATACAGCTTAGTGAGGTTTTAGAAGTGATTTTCTTAAGGCTAAGTTAGGAAACCAATATTTGAATCGAGGATATTGGTTCCATAGCCCAAACTTTGATGACTTCCCTTCTCATCAATAACTTGTGTCTCAAGTAAGACAGAGATTATTATTCAGTCATCAAGAACAGAACATTTATAGATAATTCTTGAGGGAATAAAAGGAAAGTATAATACTTTGAAATTCATAAAAAAGGGACATAATAAAATCTGGCACCCCAGAGTCACTTTATTAATCATCGTTATTTTTAAAAATAATAAATGGCATTAGGTGATTCACTATATCAATATACTACGTGCACTAAAGCACATAATTTATTTTCCACTTACTTTTATAGCTGTACCAAAATGACAATGAGGTATGACTGACTCTTCTCTTTCATTTGAGCAGAACCTGTATTAAGTAGAGCACTTGAATGCCTGCAGAGCATAAATATTTAATTTGTTACTCTTAAATAAATAAAGCCATATGTACATAAAAATTGAATTTACCCAGCACCAAAAGCTCTTCCCCTGTGGTGCTAGTGGTAAAGAACTTGCCTACCAATGCAGGGGACATAAGAGACGCAAGTTCTATCCCTAGGTCAGGAAGATCGCCTGGAGAAGGGTGCAGCAACCCACTCCAGTATTCTTTCCTGGGGAATCCCATGGACAGAGGAGCCTGGTGGGCTACAGTCCATACGGTCGCAAGGAGTTGGGACATGAACTTAGCACGCACGTAGCACGCACAGCACCAGAACAAGTTTGAAATAAAAATAAGTCCCTTGAATGAAATAATCATAAGAAATATTTTAAGCAGCCTGCCAGGCTATGGTCCATGGTGTTGCAAATAGTGGGACATGACTAAGTGACTAACATTTTCACTTATTCATAATTGCCAAAACCTGAATGCGAACAAGATGTCCTTCAATAGATAAATGGATAAACAAATGGTGGTACATTCACACGGTGGAACATTATTAAGCAAATGAGATATCAAGCCACAAAAGGACATGGAGCATATTTAAGCATATTGTTAAGTGAAAGAAGAAAACCTGATGGCTATGTATAGCATGATTCCATATATATATATAATTACATATTGTATATTTCGAGGTAAAAATGAAAAACTAGGAACACAGTATAAAGATCAGTGGTTATCAGAAGGTCTGGGATAAAGAGGTAATGATTAATAGGTAAAATGCAGAATAATTTTCAGGCATTGAAACTATTCTGTGTGATACTTTAACAGATACATGTTATTGTACATTTGTCAAAACCCATATGTATAAGAGAGTGAATCCTAAGGTAAATTATGGACTTTGTGTGTGCATGCTAAGTTGCTTCAGTCATATCTAACTCTCTGTGATCCCGTGGACTGTAGCCTTCCAGGTGCCTCTGTCCATGAGATTCTTCGGGCAAGAATACTGGAGTGGGTTGTCATGCCCACCTCCAGGGAATCTTCCCGACCCAAGGGTTGAATCCACGTCTCTGATGTCTCCAGGATGCAAGAGAGACCTGTAAGAAATGTGAGTTTGAATCCTGGATTAGGAAGATCCCCTGGATGATCAGACGGTAAAGAATCCACCACAATTTAGAAGACCTGGCTTTGATCCTTGGGTTGAAAAAATCCCCAAGAGGTGGAAATGGCAGCTCACTCCAGTATTCTTGCCTGGAGAATTCTATGGACAGAGGAGATGGCAGGCTACATACAGTCCGTGGGGTCACAAAGAGTCAGACATGACTGAGTGACTTTCACTTTCACTTTCTGTTCTTTCTGCTCAAGTTTTCTAGAAACCTGAAACTTTAAAAAGCTTGCTAAAAATTTGTTATGGAAGAAACAAAGATTTGTTCTAAAAAATACAGTTAATAATTTGAACACAGGTTAAATCAATTATATAAGATATGATTCAATAAAAGTATGCTGTGAATAAAGTTTGATAAAATTAAGAAACTTTTCACAAAGCTAAGGGAGAAAAACCCAAGACAGAAAAATCCATGCCCCCTTACTGTTTCTATATGGTTAAACAAAGGTAAAGTTTAGTGGGCATCACTTGTAGTTGAAGTAAACATGCAAAGGGAGAATTTTGTCTTTCAATCATTATGTCTATATAAAATGTAATTTCTTTTTTTAGTTATTTGATTTATAGCACTAAAGTGAGTATGTTTATAGAAAGCAGGATTGTTCACAGTATTTCTTAATAAACTGAAATAAAGTTTGGCTGGGGTGTTAATTGAGACATATTTTATAAAAATAAAAACATACACGGAAAAATGAAATCTAATAATTACTGAATATTATCCATGTTCCAGACATTATAAATATCTCATTTACTCTTATTTGGGTTAAGTATCTATTGGGTTGTGTTAGTATATCTTCCTGTTCAAAGACAGAAAAAACAAAGCTTAAAGAACTTAAATAGTACCTTGTTCAGTGTAATAAAGTTCATGATTGAAACAGTTGGAAAGTAAACCCAGGGAATTTGACACAGTCCATATTCTTAAAAAGAATTTCCAGTGTTGCTACAGAACTAGTGCAGAGATAGAATGCTTATCATTTAGCAATGCAACCCTTCATTTCTATTACAAAAAATATAAAAATATAAATTCAAAATCACCTCTGTATCACAAAAATATCATTAAGAAAATATGAATTGTTTACAAATTCATGTATACCAAAAACTAGTTTACAAAAATGTAACTTTTGAGTAAATCATAGAGAAAAAGTCTCATGGTTGATTTGCCCAGTATCCAAGAGCTAATATTATCATTCAATAAATAAAAGCAAAGGCATTCAGTATGTAACATTAATTATAAAGATGCCTAAAATGATAATTAAACACATTTAATTAATAATTAAAATACATTTATATGATTCTTGACTTTTTGATTTATAAAGTCTGCCAATTCCAAGTATCACATTTATATGATGATTATCTTTATATGTGCCTGAAAAATCTAGTTAACAAGCCACATTGATCAATTATAGAACAATATATATATATCTGCCTGCAACTCATGGAATTTCCATATTCAAATATTAATTTAATACAGCTCTGTTTAGCAGTTGTAAATTGCTTTATTATTTAGACATGTATAAACTTCATTATGTAATTTAGATAATTTCAGGCTCTGAAAAATTTTTAATGAAAACTCTGTAATTACGTATTCTAACATAAAGCAGTTTCTTTTTAAAATATTTGTACACATTACTATATTCAAAATAAATAACTGACAAGGACCTAGTGTATAGCAGCAGGGAACTCTCTTTGTGCTCTGTAATAACCTAAATAGTAAAAAAATTTGAAAAAATGCATGCATGAGTATGAAGAGCTGAATCACTTTGTTGTATACCTGAAATTAGTACAACACTGTTAATAAACTATACTCTAATAAAAATAAAAACTAAATGGAAGTTGAAAAAAATAAAATATTTGATCGTTAAAATTTGTTTTTGATGAGAGACAGTTCCACTCATAAGTCCCAATAAATTTCATTTCCCATCATGCTCATCATAATGACCCCTGGGTGTAATAGCTTTTTAGCTGTTTTCTACACACCTTCACCTACCTACATTTCTTTAAGGAAACCTAAACTTCTAAATTAGGTCTCTCTCTGGTGGAATAAAGAAATTAAATCTTGTGTTTTCTATCATGTAGAATTTGAAAGAAATCCTTATGTCACTTTAGAGAATTTTGTATATAAAATTCATGTAAAATATTTTAATGTTCTATGTTTATGTGTATATCAAATATCTGTTTCATTTAAATAAACAAAATCCATTGTCTATGCTACCACTACTTTACCTTTTATCATTATCTATTCACAAATTTCCTTCTTTTTTAACATTTCGGGTATTAATGTTTCCCCACTAATGGCAACATCGGTAAGTTACTATGACTACCCTTAAATAACACGTTTTACTTTGTAGTGGTTGTTTGAACATGCATCTCCTGTTTTTACCTTTTTGTTCTTCTACAACATTTACGTTTGAAATATCGAATTCTTTTTTACAAAAATTATGTGTGAAATTTATTCTCATATTTGCCTCTGTGGAATGTACTTTGGCATCAGATAAAAACCAAATTAACAAAGCCAAAAATGAGTTTAAATCTTTACAACTCTCTAGGCCCATGATCTTGTGTAATTTGCCTAACATCTCTAAGCCTCGGGGTTCTTGTATAAAAGAGGGATAAAAATTCCTAATCAATAAAGTTGTAAGCATCAATGTCTTATCAAGAAAAAGTCTGGCATAACGATAAACTTTCAATAATAGTTTATTTTTCCACTTTGTTCTTCTCTTCCTCTCTTTGTCTTGAACATTGACTTCATAAAAATTGTATGCACACTCTGAGCATCCATTTAGCTGTGACCCTCTCCCTCTAATTCTGAGTAAGAATTACACCTTCACCCATGATAGTATCATATTGTAGCAGGAATGCCCTACACAAGGGAATAACATTAACATAAACTGTAGAGAAATAAATTGTAGAAAATAAAATTGAACTTTATGTGCATTTATATTCAACTCTTGGATTTTTAATTTTGATGGTTATGTTTATCAATTGTTTAAAAGAAAACTGTCATTTTTAAGTGCTAAGTTGCCTCATCCATGAAAATGACATTTCTCTTTATATATTTGAGTTTGTCTTTTTCATGTCAGAAACTATAAATATCTTGTATTATTATAGCTAATACCATTCCTGTGTACATTGATGTCTTTATTTCCTAAAGGAATATTTTTTTTCCTATTATACTCTAAATAACATTGTCTGTGATTAAGTTATTGCTATGGGTTCAATTGATTTTGTTTTTCTGGATATTTAGCTGAAAAGCTTAAAAGAACTCATAACTCATAAATTTTTGTATTTTCCAGTAAAAAAAAAATTGTCTACAACTAGTATCTTTGTTTCTTAATTGCTAATCTTAAACTCTGTTTTGTTATCTATACCAGCCAGAATCCCACTATATATAAAATTATGTAGCACTACCGACAATGTTTGTCTTCTGTCTCATTTTCATGGAATATCTCTGACATTACACCACTGAGGATAAATTTTGCAAGTAGTTTTGTGGTGTATATATATATATATATTTAATTTTATTAGAAAACACATAACATGAAATCTACCTTCTTGAAATTTTTAAGTGTAGAGCACAGTATTGTTAAGTGTATGCAAATTTTTATACAGTGGATAGAATTTTAAGCACATTTCTAGTTCTAGTTTGCTAAAATGTTTTGTTTAATTGTGATTTGAATTCACTTTCATTAAATTCTTAACCTACATTTAAATATATAAACACATTTATGTGTATGTATTTCTACCTCAAGCTGTTAATAAGATACATGAATTGAAATATTTCTAATGTTGAAATATCTTTGTATTGCTGAGATAAATTCAATATAATTAGGATTTATTATTCCCTTAGTTTATCGCTCGATTTGATTTGCTACTAATATAATAAGGACATTTGCAAAGATTAAAGTTATTTAAAATTTTCCTGTGTATGTTCTATTCTTCTCTAATTTTGTTGTTGTTGTTGTTTACTTCCTAAGTCCTATCTGAATATTTTGTGACCCCATGGACTGTAGCCTACCAGGCTCCTCTGTCCATGGATTTCCCAGGCAAGAATACTGGAGTGGGGTGCCATTTTCTTCTTCATGGGATACTTCCGACCCAAGGATTGCACCCGCATCTCCTACACTGACAGGTGGATTCTTTCCCAATGAGCCATCAGGAAAGCCATCTCTAATTTTAGGGCTATATTTATGATGGTCTTTTAAAACGAGTTGGGTAACTGCATGATTTCTTGTATTGTTTAATGTTTTATTTCTTGAAAGTTTCATAGATTTCTATGTCTCTCTGGAATTATGGCTTAGGTAGAATAATGGCCTCTCAAAGTTGCCCTTGTCCTAATTCATGGAACCCTTTGAATATGTTACTTTACATGGCCAAGGAGACCTGCAGGTGTGATATTAAAAACCTTGAGATGTGACATAATCCTGAATTATCCCGGTCACCTAACTTTAATCACATGAGTCCTTAAAGGTAGAAGAAGACAGTAGAGTTTGTCAGTGATACATGACTGAGGATGACTTGACCTACCTTCTGTGGCTTTAAAGACAAAGGAAGATAGATATTCAAATATTAAAAATATGATCTTAATTGAAAGAAGCAAGACACAAAAGAATATATGCAATGTTCCATTTATTCAATATTCAAATCAGCCAAAATGAAAATATATATTTTAAGATCATATACATGGATGTAAAGAATGCAGTGATTGCTGATACTACTTGACCCTACTGTCTTGATTCATGCTAAGAGGTAAGTTGATTAACTGTGGTATCCAGCCACCAAATGACCCTCTATACTTCTCATTTTCTGCTGTTAACACCATTGACTAGTACCTTTTGTCACTGAATAGGTATGAGTATGACAAATAGGATATTGTGAAGGTGATAGTCATAAAATTTTGTGAGAACACTCAACATGGAGAGGCCCACACGGGGAGGAACTCAGGTATGCTACCAGTATTTGTCATCATCTTGCTAATCATGTGAATGAGACATTTTAAAAATAGGATCCTCCAGTCTGAGGCAAAACTTCATGGTACTTAGCCCTGCCCAACATCTGACTGAACTTCATGAGAAATTAGCCAGAATCACCAGGCAAACTGCTCAAGAATTCATGACCCACAGAATTGTAAGAAGTAAAGTAATTTTTTATTATGTCACCAAGACTTGGGATGATCTGTTACACAGTAGTTAACATATTCAGCATCACGTTAGCACTATCAGTGCAAATGTCAACACAATGAAAATGCAGTGGTCGTCATTATTATGAAAATAATTTTAACATTGAAAACCCATAAAAGGATCTTGGGACCTTAAAAGTCTGCAAGACACATGTTGAGAATTTCTCTGATATATTAATATTAGTTTTATTATTATTTGGATCTACCACAACATATTTAAATATTCCCCCATTAATAGACATTTATACTTTTTCCAACTTCCAGACAATGCTATAAATACATCTTTACTTATATTTATTTTAAAAGTAATCTCAGCATAAAATTGTGTTTCAAAAAAATTATATTTGCTTTATTGGATGCTTAGCATCTTGAAAATATTAAAAAAATAAACTATCATAATTTGCAGTGTTCAGCTCAGTTCATTTGCTCAGTCATATCTAACTGTTTGTGACCTCATGGACTGCAGCACACCAGGCTTCCCAGTACATCACCAACTCCCAGAGCTTACTCAAACTTATGGCCATTGACTCAGTGATGCCATTCAACCATTTCATTCTCTGCCATCCCTTTCTCCTTCACCTTCAATCTTTCCCAGCATCAGGGTCTTTTCTAGTAAGTCAGCTCTTCACATAAGATGGCCAAAGTATTGGAGTTTCAGCTTCAGGACCATTCCTTCCAATGAACATTCAGGACTGATTTCCTTTAGGATGTACTGGTTGGATCTCCTTGCAGTCCAAGGGATCACAAGAGTCTTCTCCAACACCACAGTTCAAAAGCACCAATTCTTCAGTGCTCAGCTTTCTTTATCAACTCTCACATCCATACATGATCACTGGAAAAACCATAGCCTTGACTAGACAGACCTTTGTTGGCAAAGTAATGTCTCTGCTTTTTAATATGCTGTCTAGGTTGCTCATAACTTTCCTTCCAAGGAGCAAGCATCTTTTAATTTCATGACTGCAATCACCATCAGCAGTGATTTTTGGGACCTAAAAAATAAAATTTGTCACTGTTTCCATTGTTTCCCCATCTATTTATCATGAAATTATTGGACCAGATGGCATGAGGTTGTTTTTCTGAATGTTGAGTTTCAAGCCAACTTTTTCACTCTCCTCTTTCACTTTCATCAAGAGGTTCTTCAGTTCTTCGCTTTCTGCCATATGAGTGATGTCATCTGCATATCGGAGGTGATTGATATTTCTCCCTACAATCTTGATTCCAGCTTATGTTTCATCCAGCCTGGCATTTTGCATGATATATTCTGCATATAAGTTAAATAAGCAGGGTGACAATATATAGCCTTGTCGTACTCCTTTCCCTATTTAGAATCAGTCTGTTGTTCCATGTGCAGTTCTAACTGTTGCTTCTTGACCTGCATACAGATTTCTCAAGAGGCAGGTCAGGTGGTATGGTATTCCCATCTCTTGAAGAATTTTCCACAGTTTGTTGTGATCCACACAGTCAAAGGTTTTGGCATAGTCAGTAAAGCAGAAATAGATGTTTTTCTGGAACTCTCTTGCTTTTTCGATGATCCAACTGATGTTGGCAATTTGATCTCTGGTTCCTCTGCCTTTTCTAAAACCAGCTTGAACTACTCGAAGTTCACGGTTCTCATACTATTGAAGCCTGGCGTGGAGAATTTTGAGGATTACTTTGCTAGTGTGTGAGATGAGTGCAATTGTGTGGTAGTTTGAGCATTCTTTAGCATGACCTCTCTTTGGGATTGGAATGAAAACTGACCTTTTCCAATCCTGTGGCCACTGCTGAGTTTTCCAAATTTGCTGGCATATTGAGGGCAGCACTTTCACAGCATCATCTTTTAGGGTTTGAAATAGTTCAACTGGAATTCCATCACCTCCACTAGCTTTGTTCACAGTGATGTTTCCTAAGGCCCACTTGACTTCACATTCCAGGATGTCTGGCTCTAGGTGAGTGACACACCATTGTGGCTATCTGGGTTGTGATGATCTTTTTTGTACAAGTTTTCTGTGTATTTTTGCCACCTCTTCTTAATATCTTCTGTTTCTATTAGGTCCATACCATTTCTTCCCTTTATTGTGCCCATCTTTACACGAAATATTGCCTAATTTCCCTAATGTATCTCTAATTTTCTTGAAGAGGTCTCTAGTTTTTACCATTCTATTGTTTTCCTCTATTTCTTTGCATTGATCACTGAGGAAGGCTTTCTTATCCCTCCTTGCCATTCTTTGGAACTCTACATTCAAATGGGTATATCTTTCCTTTTCTCCTTTGCCTTTAGCTTCTCTTCTTTTCTCAGCTATTTGTAAGGCCTCCTCAGACAACCATTTTGCCTTTTCGTGTTTATTTTTCTTGGGGATGGGCTTGATCACTTCCTCCTGTACAATGTCTTGAACCTCCATCCATATGTCTTCAGGCACTCTGTCTATCAGACCTATTCCCTTGAATCTATTTGTCACTTCCACTGTATAATTGTAAGGGATTAATTTTAAGTCATACCTGAAAGGTAGATTTAATGATAAGGTTTAATCATTATTTTATGGTAATTGTAAGGGATTAATTTTAAGTCATACCTGAAAGGTAGGTTTAATTTCATGGCTGCAGTCACCATCTGCAGTGATTTTTGGGACCTAAAAAATAAAGTTTGTCACTGTTTCCATTGTTTCCCCATCTATTTATCATGAAATTATTGAACCAGATGGCATGAGGTTATCTTTCTGAATGTTGAGTTTCAAGCCAACTTTTTCACTCTCTTCTTTCACTTTCATCAAGTAGGTTTTCCATACTTTCTTCAATTTAAGTCTGAATTTGGCAATAAGGAGTTCACAATCTGAGCCACAGCTGCTGTTCTTGTTTTTGCTGACTGTATAGAGCTTCTCCATCTTCAGTTGCAAAGAATATAATCAATCTGATTTCAGTACTGACCATCTGGTGATGTCCATGTGTAGAGTCTTCTCTTGTATTGTTGGAAGAGGGTGTTTGCTATAACCAGTGCATTCCCTTTGCAAAACTCTGTTAGCCTTTGCCCTGCTTCATTCTGTACTCCAAGGCCAAAACTGCCTGTTACTCCAGTTGTTTCTCGACTTCCTACTTTTGCATTCTAGTCCCCTATAATGAAAAGGACATCTTTTGGGGTGTTATTTCTAGAAGGTCTTGTAGGTCTTCATAGAACCTTACAACTTCAGCTTCTTCAGCATTACTGGTCAGGGCATATACTTGGATTACTATGATATTGTACAGTTTTCCTTGAAAATAAACAGAGATCATTCTGTTGATATGAGATTGCATCCAAGTACTGCACTGAGGACTTTTGTTGACTATGACAGCTACTCCATTTCTTCTAATGGATTCTTGCCTACAGTAGATATAATGGTCATCTGAATTAAATTCACCCATTCCAGTCCATTTTAGTTCACTGATTCCTAAAATGTCGATGTTTACTCTTGCCATCTCCTGTTTAACCACAGGAAATGTAATCTACTCACCCCCTAGAGTTATTTTGCAGATTAACTGAATGAATACCTGGAACCCCTTAGAATAGTGCCTTTTTGCACCGACTCAATGGACATGAGTTTCAGCAAAGTCTGGGAGATGATGAAGGACAGGGAAGCCAGGCTTGCTGCAGTACATGGGGTCGCAAAGAGTCAGACTGGGCTTAGCGACTGACAACAAAGTGCTTTGCACTTAGTAAGTGCTTGGCAGATTAAGATTGCTAAAGCAATCATTCTCTTTCACCCCTCCCTTCTCAATAGCACATGGTGCTCCTCCTGCCCCTCATTGCCTGGCTCATGCTCGAATTGCCAGCCGCCCTGGCTACATAGATAAAGCTGGACCTAACCAAGCAGGCTCTGGGGAACAACTGGGAAGTGCTGCTTGGGTCAGCACTGCTGGCCGACGTTGACCCCGCCCCTCTGACCACGCCCCTCTTCCCACCCCGAGGCCCAATTTCAGCTTTCTTGTCCCGCCCTCTTGCATTGTTAGGTCTATTGGATCAGACATTTTGAGATAGATAACTACAGACAGAGAAAAAAAAGAGAGAGTGAGAGGAAACTGCTATGTTGTTTCAGCGATATATATGTTGATGACAGCAGACAAGTTTTCAAGTCTGGTTTGATTATTTCCTGGCTCGTTTCATTTGTACAAATTTCTCTAAGTTTAGTGGCTTCATCTGTGAAATGGGCAAAAGAGTAATTCAGCATAGCTTGCTTTGTATCGGTTATAAATATGTTAACACTGTATAAGTTCTTAAATATTGAATAAAAATACCTGTTGCAGTGTTTGGAACAGAAGAAATGTAATAATTGTACATAAATCATCTCATTAACCTTCACACAAGCTTCCACAATATGTATTCTTGTTCTAGTTTTATATTCTGTTTCCATGCATTGGAGAAGGAAATGGCAACCCACTCCAGTATTCTTGCCTGGAGAATCCCAGGGATAGAGGAGCCTGGTGGGCTGCGGTCTATGAGATCGCACGGAGTTGCGACTTAAGCAACTTAGCAGCAGCAGCAGCATGGGTCCTGACTAGACCTCAGATGGAACTCAGGGTCTGGTTTTATTGAAGACCCAGTGGACTGAAGCCTTTGGGTACCAACTCACCTTAACTGATTTTCCATAGAGATGGAGGCATGTAAAGAAGAGGGAGATAAAATGAGGAGTGATGGGAGAAGACAGTGCCCTACAGAGGGCACCAGCGGGAACCCCACCAAAATCTTTTTTTTTTTTTTTTTTAATTTGCAATGACACTAAATCATGGCAAGACTGGAGGCGAAGAATATAAGAATTGTCTTTATAAACACATTTAAGACATTCCTATGGCCTCCAAAAAACTGGGTACGGCTGAAGAGGAATTGTGTTCTGTAGTGTGTGAGCATGGAAATTATCCAGAAAATAATTTTACACAGATCAGAAATAGCAGTTCAGAATAGAAAAATAACTTATTCAAGTACATACAGCTAACCAGGGCAGATATTCAATCTCAGGTCTTTCTGTGTCCAAAGTCTGTGTCCCTAAACATGAAATTAGCTACAAATCACGTTGTTGCCTAATTATTCAAATATTTATATGTATGTGTGTGAGTATTGTTCAGTAACATATTTCAGCAACTGAATATTGGCTTCTTCTTGAAGATTTCATTGTTAGGTGATGCTTAAATACAACGATGCTTAAAAAACATGGAAGCAATGTAGGTTTCTCAGTCCCAAGATATTTTCTTGGAGATTATTTCAGTATCTCAATCCTTTCTACATATAATTTCCTTCATCCTTACAGGTTTATAGAGTCAAAATATTCATTGTGAAGCTTCAGTCACTTAGGTGCGATCTCCCTAGAGTTTTTTGGATTTGTCTTCCATTCTTTGAAGAAGAAGCTAACAAAAACAACCTCACTTAATAAAGATATTATTTGGGAGCATCAAAGTAATTTCAGGCACAAAATAGTCAATCAAATATAAGGTAGGGGCACTTGATATGGACAACAAAGGGATGAGATTCTGTGAAAATTGAGGCTTGAAGGAAGAGGGTGTAATTTAAAGTAAATTATAGATATTTTATATCCTATTCTGGGCAATAACAATTCTACAATTTAAGTTATATTTAAGATGTCTGGGAATCAAGTTTACTTTATTTTATTTGTTAAGGTACATCTAGAGCTTTGAAAAAGAATTAAGCCATCTTACTCAATATAGTAAATTGCCACTGAATTTTCATTTATTAATTTTTATTTCACTTGGTACTCACTTTGACTATGTTTCTCAAAGTAAATATAAGTAAATAATTCTGCAATATATAGTGTTGATAATAGGGTATTGATTTTTGTTAAAATTTTCAATATGTAAGCGAACTAATAAAAGATATTCTAAAAATATAAGATTCTGAATGTGATAAATTGTGCTTTCTGTTTTCCATTTAAAGTCAAAAGACAAGAAAGGTCACAGAGTTTTTAAACCAATGCCCTTTATCATAATGCATCTCATAAATTGAATTTCAAATAGAACATGCTGGTTGAAAGGCAAAGAAATGACTGTCATTGAAACACAGGATTCATCAAGTTATAATGTCAGCTTAGTAATGAAAATGCTTTCCTACATTCTTGTCAATTGACAAGCTGTCAGCACATATTAAAAACTGACAAGGCATTGATGAATTAGATTATTTTTAATATTTTCAAGCAACTAACCTTCAAAAAAGCAAAAGGCATTGCTCATAAGTTAAATATACCATTTTTTGACTTCAAAATTATTTTAAAGAAAAATAAAGTGTTTAAATGAACTTACAGACTAGGGCTTCCCAGGGGGCACTAGCAGTAAAGAATCTGCCTGCCAGTGCAGGAGACATAAGAGACAGGCTCAAGCACTGAGTCGGGAAAATCCCCTGGAAGAAGGCATGGCAACTCACTCCAATTTTCTTCCGTGGAGAATCCAGAGACAGAGAAGCCTTGTTGGCTGCAGCTTATAGGGTTGCAAAGAGTTGGTTACAACTGAAGTGACTTAGCATGCACGCATGTAGATTTCTAAGTAGATGCAAATATGATTCAGTTCAGTTCAGTCGCTCAGTCATGTCTGACACTTTGCAGCACTATGGACCTTAGCATGCCAGGCCTCCCTGTCTATCACCAACTCCCAGAGTTTACCCAAACTCATCTCCATTGAGTCGGTGATGCCATCCAACCATCTCATCCTCTATTGTCCACCTCTCCTCCCACTTAATCTTTCCCAGCATCAGGGTCGTTTCAAATGAGTCAGCTCTTCGCATCAGGTGGCCAAAATATTGGCATTTCATCTTCAACATCAGTCCTTCCAATGAAGACCCAGGACTGATCTCCTTTAGGATGGACTGGTTGGATCTCCTTATAGTCCAAGGGACTCGCAGGAGTCTTCCCCAACACCACAGCTCAAAAGCATCAATTCTTAGGCGCTCAGCTTTCTTCACAGTCCAACTCTCACATCCATACATGACTACTGGAAAAACCATAGCCTTGACTAGACGGACCTTTGTTGGCAAAGTAATGTCTCTGCATTTTTTTTATTTATTTATTTTTTGTTTGTTTTTGTTTTTTTTCTCTCTGTTTTTTAATATGCTGTCTAGGTTAGTCATAGCTTTTCTTACAAGGAGTAAGCGTTTTTTAATTTCATGGCTGCAATCATCATCTGCAGTGATTTAGGAGCCCCCCCCCAAATAAAACCTGTCACTGTTTCCACTGTTTGACCACCTGTTTGCCATGAAGTGATGGGACCAGATGCCATGATCTTAGTTTTCTGAATGTCGAGTTTTAAGCCAACTTTTTCACTCTCCTCTTTCACTTTCATCAAGAGGCTCTTTAGTTCTTCTTCACTTTCTGCTGTAAGGGTACTGTCATCTGCAAATCTGAGATGATTGATATTTCTCCCAGCAATCTTGATTCCAGCTTGTGCTTCATCCAGCCCAGCGTTTCTCATGATGTAGTATGCATGTAAGTTAAATAAACATGGTGACAATATACAGCCTTGACATACTCCTTTTCCTATTTGTAACCAGTCTGTTGTTCCATGTTCAGTTCTAACTGTTGCTTCCTGACATGCATACAAATTTCTCAAGAGGTGGGTCAGGTGGTCTGGTAGTCCCATCTCTTTCAGAATTTTCCACGGTTTGTTGTGATCCACACAGTCAAAGGCTTTGGCGTAGTCAATAAAGCAGAAATAGATGTTTTTCTGGAACTCTCTTGCTTTTTCGATGATCCAACTGATGTTGGCAATTTGATCTCTGGTTCCTCTGCCTTTTCTAAAACCAGCTTGAATATCTGGAATTTCACGGTCATGTATTGTCGAAGGCTGGCTTGGAGAATTTTGAGTATTACTTCACTAATGTGTGAGATGAGTGCAATTGTGTGGTAGTTTGAGCATTCTTTGGCATGGCCTTTCTTTGGGATTGGAATGAAAACTGACCGTTTCCAGTCCTGTGGCCACTGCTGAGTTTTCCAAACTCATAATTATATTGTCAAATTGTTTTAAAGAGTTGAAACACTGCTACCTGTGAAATTGAACTTACGTATCCAAGAATATGTATACTGCTGATAGAGGAGGAATAGAAAACTTAGTTTGAAAATAATTCTATTCTTTATAAATCATTTCTATGAACTACAAAGAACACAATGTTAGTTATTTAAAAATCCTGTAATTTGTTTAGCTGATATGATAAAATATATGAAGAGAGAAATTCAAGAGTAGAAAAATAAAATCTCTAGGGTACTGAAAATTTCTTTCATCTCTTTGATGCTAGAACTTTTGATATATGGAGCATATGTCTATTTTCACAATTTACTACGTTAAGGTGGTAAGCATATCTTCCAATAGCCTCTTAAGAATGTATTTATACAGAGTAAACTGTTGAAAACATGATTTTTTAAAATGCCTATTTTATCCTTATACTTAGTGAAGTGTAAATTTAAGTAGAAATCATTTATTCTCAGAATTCCAAAGTCATAGCACTACTGTCTTCTTGCTTTCCTCTTTGCTGATGTCTGATACCTTTCTGATTTTTGACATACTCTTTATTGTCTTTTATTTTTCCTCAGGACTTCATGATTTCCATCCTTACACTTCTTGACCTGAGTTTTCACAAAGAGTGCATCAGTGTTGATCTTGTGTTTATATTTGTGTGTCCATGTGGACACACATGTAGTTCTTTTATGAATGTGGAGAATTATGTTCTCTAGCTGTTGGAATATCTTTTCTACCTTTGATAATTGCCTTCCATCCATATTTTTGAGCTTTTATTAAATAATTATAATATTTATATGTCATATAAATGACCCTCTATATTTCTTTTTTCTAATATTTTTAAATATCAGGTTTATGGTTATATAATTTAATACAGTAAAATTCACTCTTTTTAGCTGCAAAAATCTATGAATTTCAACAAATATGTAAAGTTATAAAGTCACCACTACAATCAGAATATAGGATAATACTATTACCTTCAAAAGTTCCCTCATACGGCTTTGTAGTCAATTATCTTCCCACCCAAGACCCTGGAAACCATTATCTTCTATCTCTATAGACATAGCAGTTTGGACATTTTATATAAGTGTAATCATACAGCACATGGCCTTTTATGTCTTCTCTTAATAAGAATAATGCTTTTTTAATTCATCAATATTATTACATGTCTCAGTAGCTCATATCTGTGTTTTCTCGGTAGAATTTACTCGTTTAGGTAAGCCCCAGTGTTTTATTCATTCTCTAGTTGATGGCATTTTGGCCATTTCTAGTCCGGGGAAATTAAGCACAAAGCTGCTGTAAACTTCTTTTTACAGGCTTTCTATGGACATGTATTTTTTACTGTATCTTTAACAGCAGTGTTTTAGTGTTTTCTCTACTTACTACATATGCTTGTCAGCAGTTAGTACTTTTAATATTTTCTTTTTCTTTTCTTTTATTTCAGTTTGGTTTTGTGTTTAGCCATTTTAGTGAGTCTGAAGTGATACAACATTGTGATTTTACTTTACATTTTTTGATGATTACATATGCTGTTCATCCTTCCAATTACTTCTGTGTGCTTATTTACTATTCTTGTATCTTCACTGGTGAGCTATGTACTCAAAGATTTTGCCCCTTTTAAAGTTGAATGGTTTGTTTCATTATTACTGAGTTTTGACTTTTCTTTATATATTGTTGAATAGAGGCCTTTATATGGGTTCTGCAAAGTTTTTTCCTATGCTAAGGATTACATACAGGTTTTATAATAATGATTTTTAAAGGGAAGCAGTTTTTACATTTTGATTATACCTAGTTTATAAAGTATTATGATTTATTTCATATCTAAAGAATTATCGCCTATTCCAATATCCTGTGTTTCATCTAGATGCCATTTCCTGCATCTCCTCTCCTGCATTGCAGGTGTACTCTTTACCCCTGAGCCACCAGGGAAGCCCAATGTGAGGCTTCGCAAGTGGCACAGTGGTAAAGGGGCTTTCAAAGTGGTGAAGTAAAGAATCCACCTGCCAGTTCAGGAAGCACAAGAGATGTGGGTTTGATCCCTGGGTTGGGAATATCCCCTAGAGTAGGAAATGGCAACCCACTCCAGTATTTTTGCCTGGAAAATCCCATGGAGAGAGGAGCCTGGTGGGCTAGAGTCCATGGGGGTCACAAAGAGTCAGACAGGGCTGAGCACAATAATAACAATAAATTTTAATGTACAAGTTTCATATTATTGATTTTTTCACTATTGTCTTTATGTTCTTAGCTGCATTGAGTACTTTCCAAGTACTGCTTTATCTGTGCCCTGCTATGATATTGTGTTTGATAAGAAGAAATGTAAGTTTCCTCTTCATTCCACTTTATGGGACAAAGCTCCTAAAACCCTTGGAATTTCCTAAGTGATGAGAGCAAGAAAGGTGTCTTTTGTTTGTTAATGAGGTGACTTTTGGATCTCACCTAAGAATTGGGAGTGGTTGCCGGGGGAGCTAACCATGTGATGACAGTGTAGGAAATTGAAGTCCGATTTTCCTGAACTTCGGGCAGGGGAGAAGGCCTGAAGGTTGAATTAATCACCAGTGGTCAATGACTTAATCCTTCCTTTGTAATGAAGCTTCCATAACCCCCCCATCCCACCCCAGCAAAAAAAAAGGCAGGATTCTGACAGCTTCCAGTTGGTGAACTGATTGAAGAAGGTGGTGGTCTGAGAGAGTGTGGAAATTCTGTGCTACTTCCTCCTAACTTGCCTTATCCATTTCTTCTCTATGGCTGTTTCTGAATTACAGTTAATCCTTACACAACTCAAGGGGTTAGGTGCATCAACCCCCATGAAGCTGAAGATCTGATTACAATTTTACAGTCAGCCTTCTATATCAGTTTGTAGGACTGAGCCCTTAACTGATGGGACTGATGCTATCTTCAGATAGGTAGTATCTGAGCTGAGTTGAATCCTCAGACATCCTGCTGGTATCCAAGAATTGCTTGTGGGTGTGGGGAAACTGTCCCTCCCACCCCTCTACCTCCACCTCCCGTGCAGGTTGGAACTGTGCCCCAGACCCTATCATAAGACTTGAATACTTTATATGTTGTTTTTGGTGGTGGCGATGGTTTAGTCGCAAAGTTGTATCTGACTCTTGTGACCCCATGGACTGTAACCTGCCAGGTTCATCTGTCTATGGGATTTCCCAGGGAAGAATGCTGGAATGGGTTGCTATTTCCTTCTTCAGAGGATCTTCCAAACCCAGGGACTGAACCTGGGTCACCTGCATTGCAGGCGGATTCGTTACTTGCTGAGCCACCAGGAAAACTTGTACAAGATTCAAAATATTTTTTAAACTAACTTTTGATTTTCTCTTTGATTTATGAATTGTTTAGAAGTATGTCATTTAGTTTCCAAACATTGGGACATTTCAAGATATCTTCCTGTTACTAATTTACAGTTTAATTCAGTGATGAGAGAAAACGAGTTGTATAATTTCAGTTATTTTAACTTTGTTGGATTTAATTTTATGGCACAGATATCGTCCATGTGGTAAACTCTCCATTTTAGTGTACTTGAATTGAGTTGTATTCTGCCTTTCTTGGGTAGCTACTCTGTAAGTATCAGTGCCAAGTTGATAATGTTTCAGTCTCACATAGCCTTACTATTTTCTGTTTACTTTTTCTAGTGATTTTTCAGTGAGACATTAAATCTCCATTATAACTGTAGATTTGCCCACTTTTCCTTCAGGCTACCAGTATTCACTTCAAGAATTTTGAAGCCCTGTTGTTAGGAACATACACATTTATGATCATAATGCCTTCTTGCTAAATTGATCTCACTATCATAATGTAATGTTCCTGTGTATTATAGCGCTGATTGTTCTGACTTCTCTGTTTGGTCATTCCAAGTGTATTATTTAACAAATACGCCGCATGCTTTATGAGTCATACTATATAAATTGAGTACCTGAAAATACAGTCTAATCCTCTAGTAGGTTAACACCCACTTTGATATAGGCCAGGTTATAAAATGGATTATAGTAGTAATATACTGCCAACAGACATCTAGTGGTATATAATTTATTCTGGTTACAGAAATCAGAGAAGGTAGCACAAAGACATATTTGAGTCAGACTAAGTAAAGGAGCTATTGCATTCCAGACAAAGGAAGGTAGCTGTAAATGGAGAGGTATTCAGGGGATCAGTACAACAGTTACCTAGGGCACATGGTGGAATGATATAAAATCATGAAGTAAGCCTGTAATTTACTTCTATCTTCCTAACTGCGTGACTACTGGGAAATTAGTGAAAATAATTGAGTTTTCCTTTTTTACTCTGTAAAATAGGAATAATGAAAGCTATTTCTCAAGATAGATATATAAATTTTAAAGAAAAATTAAGTATGTATATAATGTCTTGTACAGTGCCTGACCGTTAAAAATTATACTATCTTTGAATTTTTTTTACGTTTTATCATTGTTATTGTTACCCTTACTGAGGCTGCCAAAAATGTAGTATCTTCCATACAAGAGTTTTTCAACAGAGCCTTATTTTACTATTTCAATTTTATAACAGAAGTAAAAAAATAAAAAACAAAGATTTTCTTAACATATTCCAAATGAATAGTAAATAACCCTTATTGAGTATTAATATGGGCTAACTGCTGTTCTAAGTGTTGAAAGGTGGCAGACTACACCACCCCAAACTATGCCACTTTGGCAGAATAGTTAGTTTGAATCAAAGGTACTTAATAAAACAGCAGATGCAAGAAGGGCACTCTAATCTCCTTTTTTCTTCCTGAAAATGGGAGATTAAAAACTCCCATGTGAAAAACGCCTTTTCTGTAGCAGGAGAAAAGAAACATTCTTTGATAAGAAGTCAAAGTCAAGAGAATTCTGTACAAAGAGACCTTGTTAAAATAATTCTTATCTTCCTTTAGCCTCCCTGTATTGTAGCTGCTTTTCTACAATCGCCTCTCTTTGGTCAATCTAGTATAAAAGCACTCAGGTTTTACTACTTGTTAGGGCCTTCATTTCCTTATGAGGGCTCTTATGTCACCTAAAATGTGCAAATGTGAATGTTCTTTCTTTTGTTAATCTGTCTTCTGTTAGTTTAATTCTCAGGTCCGTCTGAAAAGCCCTAAGAGCAGTGGTCCCAAATCTTTTTGACACCTGGGATAGGTTTCTTGGAAGACAATTTTGCTATGGACAGGGTAGGGTCGGAGATGGTTTGGGGATGATTCAAGTGTGTTAAATTCACTGAGAACTTTATTTCTATTATTACTACATCAGCTCCACCTTAGATCATCAGGCATTAGATCTTGGACCCTGGGGACTCCTGCCTAAGAGATCAGACGTAAATGTTGCCTTCCCTACAGTGTTCTGCAAATCTTGTTCATTTAATCTGCTACTATGAAAGTAAGTACTGCTAACAGTTATCATCCTGACCCTCATTTTCCTCAGGAGGAGAGAATTGAGAATTTTAAATAACTGTCTCAGTTACACAGGAAGTAGCAGGGCTTGGCTACCCCTGGCTACACTTTCCTACCCTTGGCTACTGGGTGCAAACACCCAGGAAGATTAGGTCAACAAATCTGTGCAGTGAACATTCTGTTATATTGCCAAGCCCAAGAATTTTAAGGGGAAACAGGGACATGGAGACATTCAATAAAACTCTTAAACAATTTGACAAAGCAATGCAACATGATGGCTTGACTTGATCCAAAGAAATCATCTTTGGCTCCTTTTTCCAAACTTAGGCTCCAGTGTCCGGTGAAAAGACAAGACATTTAGAATTCACTCTCTCTTGTGCTCTCTCTGTTTCTCAACATTCATATGTATTTTTCCTGTGGAATCAGGTATTCTCCTAGTAACACATTGATTTTAAGTAGGTGAAACATAATAATTCAATTCTCTAGATAGGTTCTCTGATTTGGGTATGAATATGGTCAACACTATTTCTGTGTTCTGTTATGTTCACAGGATTACCTCAGTCTCCAAGGGATGAACATATCATCCATCCTCTAAATGGCATTTCAACGTGTGCTTACTGTGTCTGTTTTAAACTAAAACACAAACTGCTATAAAAGGAAGGATTTTGTCTATTAAGTAGAATTAACATAATATCTTTTGGACTTGATAAGTAATAACGTCTCAGGTTGAAATGTGAAAATACAATATACTTTAAGATTACTCCAAAACTATTTTTCCTTTCACTAAAAATCCTTAATCTGAAATAGAAAAGGGGTGGTTTATTTCATTGAACCCCAGATTCTATATAGTAATTTTATTGCCATAGGTTACCAGCAAATATTATTTTCAAAAGGAAACCTACTTAAAATGACTGCCAGATTTCATTAGGATATCCTACAAAATAATCTTTAATAAATTTATAAAGACCATTATAAATCATGAGTTATTCTCAGAATAAGTAAAATTTTGTTAAATCTTTTTAAAATTTAAAATTGAAGTTTAAATGTTTCTTCCATCAAGATATGAAATCTTCCTAAATGAAATCATCCTCTTTTAATACTGTTTGTTCCAATCTAAGCAAAGTGAGTCTCTAAGAAAAAAGGAATTGAAAATTCAATTAAAATACAAGTTCTAGGTGATTAAATATTGAGCCATCTTGAAAGAGAGACTCTCCTACTTCAGAATGCCTTTCACAGGCCCAGTTACTTTTTTGAAACCTAGAATAATTTTAAATCATTTAAACGAAGGATGAGTGCTTAGGAACTGGCTCTTCTTTTGCTTTTATGACCTCGAATAACAGTAAAATAACTTAAAAGGAAAATAACTTAAAAGAAAATATGTTGGAGTTCTTCAAGAAAGATTTTCCAAAATACTGGTTGAAATATGCTTGAGGATCTGGTAGAATGATTACTGCTTACTAATCTATAAAAGGGGAGTAGTTTGTACAGCTATTTCTAGCAATGTTTATTATTTTCTCTTAAGTATCTGTTCTTTGATGAAGGTGAATATTTCACGGCAGTGATGTTTTTTTGGTTTTGTTTTTCTTAGGGAACAAACAACATAACAGGCTATGATAAAATGATATTCAATACAACCCTATTTTTAAATGTTAAGCTATGATAAAGAGGCAATAGAAAGTGTGTTTTGAAAGAGACAGTGATTTCTTTGTAATATACTTCAAATATTTATTTATTTGCTTTAAAAGCTGCTTTTTATTGTTATCTTCTTTAAGAGTAGGTTATATAAATGGTTCTTAGTAAAATTCACTGAGATTACTACTACAAAATAAAAAACATATGTAGCAATGTATATAATGTTTATGGAACACATGTCAATTATCCATATAATAGCATGTATCATATTTTTCTTTTTTTTTTAAATTATTGTAGTATAATTGCTTTATAATGCATATGGGGCTTCTCTGGTAGCTCACCTGGTTAAGAATCCACCTGCAATGCAGGAGACCTGGATTCGATCCCTGGGTTGGGAAGATCCCTTGGAGGAGGACATGGCTACCCACTCCAGTATCCTTGTCTTGAGAATTCCATGGACAGAGGAGTCTTGCAGGCTACAGTCCATAGGGTCTCAAAGAGTGGAACATGATTGAGCAACTTTCACTTTCACGTATTCTACATATATCTTAAATAAACAGGGTGACAATATGCAGCCTTGTTGTTCTCCTTTCCCACTTTTGAATCAGTCATTTGTTATAGCTTAGAAAATTAGCAAATTTTTATGTATGTTTTATGTTTGTGTGGGAAAAAAATGGTCTTTGTTCCTTAGGTTTTGTTTTCATCAAGTTAATCAGACATTCTATATCTTTCCTAAAGTTTCTTTTCTGCTGTTACGAAATTTGTTTGTTTGTTCGTGTTTTCTCATCTGTTACACAGCAAGATCAGCACTTGATTTTGGATTTTGCTGAATCTTCTAATATGCCTCTAAGTTTTGTTTTTAGAAGCTATGTTATAGGATGCATACAAATTTAAATTTGGCATATCTTTCTGCAAAGTTAAATATTTCATCATTCTAACACATTCCTCTTTATCTCTGCTTTTTTAAAATTCAACTTATATGTGGTCTTTAAAATATCTACAGAAAGATTTGGTCTATCCACCTTTTAACCTTGTCTGCATTTTCCATATTTTAATGCTCAAGATTTCTGCACCCTTTGTTTTAGATATACCTTAAAAAATATTCATTTATTTGGCTGTAGGCCTGCAGGATCTGACCTGTGGGATCTTTCACTGCAGCACAGGGACTCTTTAGTTGCCCTGCAGCATGCAGGATCTTGTTCCCAGACCAGGGATCAAATGCCGGTCCCTTGAATTGCAAAGCAGATTCTTAACTACTGGACCACCAGAGAAGTCCCTAGATATTTCTTTTTTAAACAGCATGTAATTGGATTTGGTTTTTAGCATTGTCTGACAAAACTTTTCCTCAACACCATAGTATTTAGACTGTTCACATTTTATCTAATTACTTCTTTAGTCGGATTTAAGTCTACCATCTTGTTTTCTATCTCTATTGGTCCCTCTTGACATATTTCTTTTTTGCTGCTTTTTTTTTTTTTACCTTTCATTTAATTAGTGTACAAATTTTTAATCAATATAATTTTTTCTGATATATGTCCAGTGACCTAAATACAAAGCAAATAGTTTAAGAGGATACATAATTGTAAATAGAAACTGACCAGGGGAATAGAACTCTGTTGAAATTAAAAAAGAGCTTCAAAGTTGTTGCTTATATTGTTTGGTGTGATTTTATTTTTCAACGGGCATATACTTTTATACTGACTTTTTGAAACCTGATCTGTAGACTACAGTGATCCTGCTATAAGATAATCCTAAAAATGTACACAAAACCAAGCAGAAATTATGTATTCCTTAAATATACTATCTGTTCAGCTTTCCCCCACTCTCTGGTTACTTTCACGCCTGGTAGCATAAATATAATTTACATAGCAAAAACATCCACAGAAAAATGATACAAATTCAGAAGTTTTTATATTATGTTTTTCATCATTTCGTTAAGTTTTTTTGTTTGTTTGTTTTGTTTTGTTTTTATGTAAAGTGACTTCATTGAGTTTTGGCCTAGGGTCTTCAGAACTGCTCTGGCCTTTACATGACCCCTTGTTTTCATTAAGTGATGAGCTGTTAGTGCCTGTGATACAGGAAGAAAGGCTAGAGGAGTGAAAAAAGAAATCACAACAGAAGTTTTTTTTTGAGCTTTGTCAAATCTTGTTACATCTTTAGGATTTATCTGCAAATAAAAGTGACAAGCTAGAGTTGGATGATTTTAGTCCCCCTTCCAGTTACAAATACATAACAACGGGAATATTTTGAAGACAGGCAGTCTAGTCCTGCTTTTGAATTCCTCTCCCTCCTAGCTATATGATTTTGACAGTTACCTGGTTTCTCTGGAATGTGTTGCTCTTTTAACACAACTTGAGTTATTCTGAGTAAATTCCCAGTAAAGCACTTGGGAAAAACCCAAGTTCTTGCCTGTAGAACATAGTTATTATAATCTATTTTCATCTTACTCACAGATAGTAGACAGGTGATGATTATTAGCTTTTACTTCTTAATGATATCCTAGAAGTGTATCATAAGGAAATTCCAAATTAGTTCTATGAAACATTGATGCAATATTTCATTGTTTAACCTGGAATTTACAAATGCTCCCCTCTCCCACATTAATAAAATGTGAATAATTAAGATATAAAATACTTTTTAACAGAGGATGTGAATCCTTAGCGATCTGTGATTTGATATTAAGAATTTTTAAAATTTACACATTCAAATAGCAATATAATCTTATAAACAAAAGGCAAAATAAAAATCAGGAAAAACACAAACAAGCAGAAAGTTGAATATAAAATTATTTGTTTTACTACCATCAAAACAGGTATTTTAGCCATGTCATTTACTTTGTACTGTCATGTCCCAATTGTAATAAATTTTACTACAAAGTGGTCAGTATCAGATTTGAAGGTCACTTTGGTAACTGAAAATGAGAGTCTCCTAAAGTGATGGCAATTGGAAAGCACAATATTTTACTTTCATGAATGCAGTGATTTAGTTCTTTGACCTCTACTTGGTTAAGCATGATAAATAGTAGAACATTTCACTTCTGATATATGTAGGTGAAACCCTAACAAGAATTAAAGGCATAGTGCAGATTTAAACTCTGGAATTCCTCACTCTGCATGAATAATTGCTAAAGTTACTTTGAAGTACCTAAGAAAGTAAGAAAAAAAAAGAGAAAGAAAAGAAAACTGAAAGAAATGTCAGAACAAAAAAGAGAGAGAAAAGGAATGAAGGAGAAAAGGAGGGGAGAAAGGATGTAAAAAAGTAGTCAATTTGCTTATTTTCCTTTCTATACAAATGGCATCTTGAAGAAAAAATATATATATTTGAAAGACTTTAAATGTAAACATGGACAGCTGTTTTAGATATTGTAACATGTGCACGTTTGAAAGACACATCATGAAAAAAAAAATCATGCTGAAATGTCAATTTTATAGCTCTGAGAGAGAGATCCTAAGGTTTAGAAGTTAAAAGTAAGTTAAGCCCTTGCTTATTCAAACATTAAACTGTCAGCATGGAAGTAAATTAAAAACTTATGATGGTCTGAAAATGCGGGGCTAAATGAAGTCTGAAAACCTATTAACCTCCCTGAGATGTAAACCAGTAACTATTACACTGGACTCTTCAGCATGTATTCAAGTACTTTATAGTAGTGTGCGGGCTATTAAGAGGTGAATAAGTAGCTGAATAGTATCCCTTTTCTTCTAAATGTAATGATAATTTTAGTTATTTTCAGTATTCATTTAGGAATTGCATGCAGGTAGGAAATGGAATACTTATTTGAAAATGTTTCTTCATTTTTTAATTAATAATGCAAAACTGACAATCACTTAACAAACTGGCTAGTGATCATATTTTCCTTTGTTTTAGAGCTTTACACGACATTTGTAAACGTACTTACATATAGGCAGTAAACACTTTACATAATCTAAGCACTTTTTTTTAAAGCTAAGCACTTTTTAAAAATTTATTTATTTTTAATTGGAGGATAAACACTTTACAAGGTTGTGTTGGTTTCTGCTACAACTTCAGCATGAATCATCATAGATTTACATATGCCCCTGCCTCTTGAACTTCCCTATCATGTCCCACTCCATCCCACCTATTTGGTTGTCACATAACACAAGGTTTGAGCTCCCGGCATCATACAGTAAATTCCCACTAGCTATCTACTTTACGTAAGATAATGTATATGTTTCCATGCTACTCTCAATTTGTCCCACTCTCTCTTTCCCCCACCATGTCCAAAAGTCTGTTCTCTATGTCTGTGTCTCCATTACTGCATTGCAAATAGGTTCATCAGGTCCAACTTTCTCAGTTCAGTTCAGTTCAGTCACTCAGTCGTGTCTGACTCTTTGTGACCCCATGGACTGCAGCACGCCAGGCTTCCCTGTCCATCACCATCTCCTGGATTTTACTCAAACTCATGTCCATTGAGTCAGTGATGCCATCCAACCATCTCATCCTCCATCGACCCCCTTCTCCTCCCATCTTCAATCTTTCCCAGCATCAGGGTCTTTTCAAATGAGTCAGTTCTTCACATCAGGTGGCCAAAGTATTGGAGTTTCAGCTTCAGCATCAGTTCTTCCAATGAATACTAAGGATTGCTTTCCTATAGGATGGACTGGTTGGATTTCCTTGCTGTCCAAGGGACGCTCAAGAGTCTTCTCCAACACCACAGTTCAAAAGCATCAATTCTTCAGCGCTCAGCTTTCTTTAAGTCCAACTCTCACACCCATACATGATTACTGGAAAAAACATAGCCTTGACTAGACAGACCTTTTGTTGGCAAAGTAGTGTTTCTGCTTTTAAATATGCTGTCTACATTGGTCATAACTTTTCTTCCAAGGAGCAAGTGTCTTTTAATTTCACAGCTGCCATCACCATCTGCAGTGATTTTGGAGTCCCCAAAAATAGTCTGTCACTGTTTCCATTGTTTCCTCATCTATTTGCCATGAGGTGAAGGGACCAGATGCCATTTTCTTAGTTTTCTGAATGTTAAGCTTTAAGCCAGCTTTTTCACTCTTCTCTTTCACTTTCATCAAGAGGCTCCTTAGTTCTTCCTCACTTCCTGCCATAAGGGTGGTGTCATCTGCATATATGAGGTTATCAATATTTCTCCCAGCCATCTTGATTCCAGCTTGTGCTTCATCCAGCCCAGTGTTTCTCATGATGTACTCTGCATATAAGTTAAATAAGTGGGGTGATAATATATGGCTTTGACATACGCCTTTCCCAATTTGGAACCAGTCTGTTGTTCCATGTCCAGTTCTAACTGCTGCTTCCTCACCTGCATACAGATTTCTCAGGAGGCAGGTCAGGTGGTTTGATATTCCCATCTCTTGAAGAATTTTCCACAGTTTGTTGTGATCCACACAGTCAAAGGCTTTGGCAATTTGATCTCTGGTTCCTCTGCCTTTTTAAAATCTAGCTTTAACATCTGGAAGTTCGTGGTTCATGTATTGTTGAAGCTGGCTTGGAGAATTTTGAGCATTATTTGCTAGCATATGAGATGAGTGAGACTAGAGACTAGAGATCTCTTCAAGAAAATTAGAGATACCAAGGGAACATTTCATGCAAAGATGGGCACAATAAAGGACAGAAATTATATGGATCTAATAAAAGCAGAGATATTAAGAAGAGATGGCAAGAATACATAGAAGAACTCTACAAAAAAGATCTTCATGACCCAGCTAATCATGATGGTGTGATCACTCACCTAGATTCCATATATATGTGTTAATATACTGTATTTGTTAATATACTGTATTTGTTAATATACTGAAGGCAAGGGTGGGATGATTTGAGAAAATAGCATTGAAACATGTATATTATCATATGTGAAATAGATCGCCAATCCAGGTTTGATGCATGAGACGGGGTACTCAGGGCTGGTGCACTGGGATAACCCTGAGGGATGGGATGGGAGGAAGGTGGGAGGGGGGTTAAGGATGGGGAACACATGTACATCCATGTCTTATTAATATGAATATATGGCAAAAACCACCACAATATTGTAAAGTAATTAGCCTCCAATTAAAATAAAAATAAATAAATAAAATTAAAAAAAGAAAAAAAAATCCACTGTATTTGTTTTTCTGACTTACTTCACTCTGTATAATAGGCTCATCAGGACTGAATCAAATGTGTCCTTTTTATGGCTGAGTAATAGTCCATTGTGTGTGTGTATGTCTGTGTGTGTGTGTGTGTGTGTATATATATCCATTGAGTGTATGTATGTATATATATGTGTGTGTGTGTGTGTGTGTGTGTGTGTGTGTATACACATGTATCACGACTTCTTTATCCATTCATCTATCAATGCACATCTGAGTTGCTTACATGTCCTAGCTACTGTAAATAGTGCTGCAATGAACATTGGGATACGTGAGTCTCTTTCAATTATGATTTTGTTAAAGTCTATGCCCAGTAGTGAGATTATTGAATCATATAGTAATTCTTCAGTTAAGTTCAGTTCAATCACTCAGTCATGTCTGACTCTTTGCGACCCCACGAACCGCAGAACGCCAGGCATCCCCGTCCATCACCAACTTCTGGAGTCCACCCAAACCCATGTCCATCGAGTTGATGATACCATCCAACCATCTCATCTCTGTCATCCCCTTCTACTCCTGCCCTCAATCTTTCCCAGCATCAGGGTCTTTTCAAATGAGTCAACTCTTTGCATCAGTGGCCAAAGTATTGGAGTTTCAGCTTCAGCATCAGACCTTCCAATGAACACCCAGGACTGATCTCCTTTACGACAGACTGGTTGGATCTCCTTGCAGTCCGAGGGACTCTCAAGAGTCTTCTCCAACACCACAGTTCAAAAGCATCAATTCTTCATAACTTAGCTTTCTTTATAGTCTAACTCACATCCATACATGACTACTGGAAAAACCATAGCTTTGACTAGACAGACCTTGTTGGCAAAGTAATGTCTCTGCTTTTTAATATGCTATCTAGGTTGGTCATAATTTTCCTTCCAAGGAGTAAGCATCTTTTAACTTCATGGCTGCAATCACCATCTGCAGTGATTTTGGAGCCCCAAAAAATAAAGTCTGCCACTGTTTCCCCATCTATTTGCCATGAAGTGATGGGACAGGACACCATGATCTTAGTTTTCTGAAAGTTGAGCTTTAAGCCAACTTTTTCACTCTCCTCTTTCATTTTCATCAAGGCTCTTTAGTTCTTCATTTTCTGCCATAAGAGTGGTGTCATCTGCATATCTGAGGTTATTGATATTTCTCCCGGCAATCTTGATCCCAGCTTGTGCTTCTTCCAGCCCAGTGTTTCTCATGATGTAATCTGCATTTAATTTAAACAAGCGGGGTGACAATATAATATTTGGAACAATATTCTTAATTTACAGATTAAACTATCTTTTCTACAAACTACTTTTTGCAATTATAAAATCTGATATCTTAAAGAAAATATGCTTTTTAGAGAGATGATTGATAGTTGCCATCAGACATGAGATGATTCAATCATCACATAATAATCCATTCTTAAATTTGAAGAGCATAGGTGCACCTTTTTCACTACCATGCACCTGCAGTTCATTGATTAATTAGATAAATGCAGACCTTCCTGGACTTATGCTTAGTTTGAAATGATCATAATTATAGACATAGGTACAGATATCGGTATAAATGTTATTGTTATGGATGTGTTTGAATGTGAATTGTAATTACCACTGTGCAATTTATGATGCAATTCACTGTTCAACTAAGATCGTGGCATCTGGTCTCATCACTTCATTGCAAATAGATGGGGAAACAGTGGAAACAGTGACAGACTTTATTTGTTTGGGCTCCAAAATCACTGCAGATGGTGATGGCACCCATGAAATTAAAAGATGCTTACTCCTTGGAAGAAAAGGTATGACCAACCTAGACAGCATATTGAAAAGCAGAGACATTACTTTGCCAACAAAGTCCATCTAGTCAAAGCTATGGTTTTTCCAGTAGCTGTATGGAGCTGAGAGTTGAACTATAAAGAAAGCTAAGTTATGAAGAATTGATGCTTTTGAACTGTGGTTCCAGAGAAGACTCTTGAGAGTCCCTTGGGCTGCAAGGAGATCAAGCCAGTCCAACCTAAAGGAGATCAGTCCTGACTATTGGAAGAACTGATGTTGAAGCTGAAACTTCAATACTTTGGCCACCTGATGTGAAGAACTGACTCATTTGAAAAGACCCTTATGCTGGGAAAGATTGAGGGCAGGAGGAGAAGGGGATGACAGAGGATGAGATGGTTGGATGGCATCACCGACTCAGTGGACATGAGTTTGGGTAAGCTCCAGTAGTTGGCGATGGACAGGGAGGCCTGGTGTACTGCAGTCCATGGGGTCACAAAGAGTCATACACGACTGAGTGACTGAACTGAACTGAATTTATGATATTTTACCTATCACCATCAACATTTCCGTCTCACTGAAGTCAATATTTTTTTTCTTGTTCTGAGTGGCTGGCTCTCCCACTCTCTATTTTATTTCTATGTGCATGTGTGCTCAGTTGTGTCTTACTCTCTGCAACCCTCTGGACTATAGCCTTCCAGGCTCCTTTGTTCATGCAATTCTCCAAGAAAGAAATCTGGAGTATCTGTCGTTTCATCCTCCAGAGGATCTTCCCGACCCAGGGATCGAACCTGAGTCTCCTGCCTTGGCAGGCAGATTCTTTTACCACCGAGCCACCTGGGAAGCCCCTTCCTAGTTCCATATGTAGATTTAAAAAGGAATTTTTGGCCCATGAAATTTTCTCATGATGACACATGTTTACTTGAGTTGACTTTATTTGCCTTTCTTCCCCTAAGCGAAAGAAGAATCATTGCAGAGATGTCCATTGTGGTGAGTTGGAGTTTAAAACTCTTACCATGATTTGAAAGGAAATGGTTGGTGACGTTTTCTGTATTTTTTGCAAGAGTTGAGCCAGAATTTCAGCAGTGATGGAGGCAGGGCAATGCCATCACTTTTGCTATAGTTAGCTTTTCAACTTTTTACGTGATAAAATATATATCACAACGAAGTTCCCAATATGTCACACAACTCAGACTGTCACGTGAATCACATTTTACCATCGTGTCCAAACTTTCATCTCAGCTTTTAACATATACAGAACAAGATTTTGCTAACGGAAGATTGTAGGAAAGTGCAGAAAACTGTCACTACCTCTGGAGTTTACAGGTGTTAAAGTGCATGTAAAGTGTCAGATTTCACAGACTGAAGTTTATACACCTGGAAGGAGCTGAGCTATGTCCTGCAATTCTACAAAGTCATAAAAGTTGACTTGAGACAAGTATGGTTATTTTAATATATCAATGTCCTGTGACTTTCTCAGAAGGAATCACATAGATGTTCATGACCCATCCATACAACTAAATACTCTGTAAATACAGTTTACGCTCTTGTTCTACTAACATAATTCCTTGCTGTCTAAGTGGAAAAGAGGTCAATGTGTCTCTAAATACCAGCTTACCTTGATCTAGTGAAACATATTGGCAACAGTTTCTTTACTGCACTTTTAAATTTTAATCTCTTCAGAGGAACAAGAAAGAAAGATAGATGTAAGAACAGTGAGGAAACAAACAGCAGTAGAGAAAGGTAATAAAATCACTTTTGAGCAGGACAGTCATTTAAGCAAAAATAAAGATAATTAGATTGGTTTATGTGAAGGAACTAGACCTGCAACGGTGCTTGCTTTCACCTAAGTCTCCTAGGACTTATTTACATGCATAAAAATAGGGGGAAGAGGCAGTCTTTTAAATTCTACTACAATTTCAATATCTACTTATCAATTATAAAATAAAAATACTTTTCTCTTTATTATTAGATATATGAATTGTATTTTGTCATAAGTAAAATGGGATATGCTTCACAACATTATCATTATTTTCTGCTTTCACCTCCTAAATACAAACCCGTACACAAAAATATATAATCATCAAGGGAAAGAAAAGAAACCTACTTTGTCTTTCCCAAAGTTAAACCGTTTTCTTAAAAGTGCACCATTAATTCATCTCTGGAATGTTAAATTTAAAACATTGCAGTCCTCTTTAGGCAAGTAGCCTCCTTCAGAAATGCTTTAAAGAATCCTTTAAATCAGGGGTCCCCAGTCCCTCGGTCCAGGGACCAGTACGGGTTCTCCACCTGTTAGGAACTGGCTGGACAAGCAGGAGGTGAATGACAGGGAGGGAGCAAACCTTCATCTGCTGCTCCCATTGTTCACATTTCTGCCTGCACCAGCCCCAAGCAGAAAAACTTTCTTCAAGATCTTGTCCCTGGTGCCAAAAACGCTGGGGACTGCTATTTAAATCTATTCATGGTCATTTATTTTCCTTGAAAGTTGCAACTGCTTTATTTCACCTGTTATGCTTCCACCTGTAGTAGACACTATTAAACTGTCCCCCAGGATCCATTCTCACATTTTCTTTTTTTTTCATTTTAGTAGTGGAAACTACCTCTTTCCCTCTCCCCTTTCACTTACTCCCTAGCCTTCCTGGTTTATTTCTCAGCCCCCCTTGCTGTCTGACAGGTGTGTCTACCTAACTAAATTCTTGCCAATGGAATATAAACAGAAATGATGTGTATAATTTATTGGTCATTTTCAACTTGAAGTTGTGTGCCCTGACCTGGCTTTTTCCTGTCATTCTGGCTAAGCAACCACAACTGCAGATGCAGCCTTTGAGACAGAGATGAAGTCATGTTTTGCATAGAGAAGGCTGGCCCAGAAGCAGTCAGCAGCCAGAGCCGGCCTGCCGACATTTATATTCTAAAATGAGAGAGACACAAACTTCCAGTTTATTTACTTCACTGTATCTTAGGTCTCTTTCTTATAGTTGCTGACCCTGTATCCTGACACACCGAAATGTATATAAGCCTAGAATAATAGTATCTCTGAGACATAAGTTATTGGTGCATAAAACTGATGTGAAAGTATTTTAGAAAGGTGAGTGCAAAGCAAAATCAGCATTTGCCTTCCCCCCACCCCCTCCGGATTTTCTCAGCAGTTCAGTACACTTAGTTTCCATTTTACAAGGAATACTCTAGAGTCAAAATGAATCATATGTCTTGAGAGCAATAATAAACATCTATTGCACTGTCAAGAAGAATGAGCAATGGACACTGTATACCTTTAAGATCATAATGCACATGTGCTGAGCACTGGAATCAGATTCTTCATAGCATTCAATAGCCATTCCTCTGTGCTTTGCTCCCACCATAATAAATCAATTAGCCTTTGTATCTGTGGTCCTCAAATTGTTGAATCACTAGGAACATGTTAAATATTCAGTACAGATGTATCGAATTAGAAATACCCAGTAAGACCCAGAAATCTGTGTTTCAATGGTCTCTCCAGGTGATTTTGCTGCATGGTAAAACCTGAGAAACATGGCTCTATATCAACAAGCTAGTAAAGTAGTATCAGCAGTCATTAATAGAAGACATTTGTTAAAATTACATTGATTTAAAAACAATGATATCAATGCATGTTTCTAAAATGTCTCAACCTAAGTTAGTTTGACTTCTGGTGCTAAATATATCTTTTTAAATTCTATTTAAAAATTTAAATTCTATTCTGATTTTAAATTCTATTTAAATTCTATTCTGATTTTTTTAAAATTTTGAAACACTGCAGATAGCAAAATGCTTTATTTTTTCTCAGGTTGGAATAGGCAACACTACTTAAAAACTATTCTTATTTGTGTATTATATCAAGTCTCTTTTCTGCTTTATATATAAATGATATTCTAACAACTCCATTAACCTATACTATATTTTAGAAAATACATTTATGATTTGTATCTCCTTACTTTCAAGTTTATGTGATTGCCCTTGTATTCCTAAAATATTCAGAAATAATAACTTCATGTAAGAGTAAACAAGAAATTTTGAGAAATTATGAGATTTACCACACATTACATGAAATATCCAAGATTAACATTAAGGGCTTTTGAATCCAAATCTAAACAATGTATTTGCAAGGAAATAAAAATAATAAATAAATTAAAAATTCATTCTCAAAAAGTATCTTGTCCCTATAATTAGTGTTGCAAACAAGCAGATTATTAGAAAGGAAAGAACAGCTGTGCCATCTCTTGACCTCATCTTTACTTCAATCTCTCATAGATCCTCTGGAAACCAGCTGAATCATCTTGGGTAATTAATCTCAGTGAATATCTACATGTGGAGAAAGGGGATTCTGGGAAAAAAGCCACTATGGAGGCTGAGAAAGAAGTTAACGCAACATTTGTGAACATGATACAGTTAGGATATCCATTTGGCATTCTTTAAGATCAAAAGATATTTAACTTGCTTTTCCATTAAATCAACTGACAGGAAGGTCTGTCTTTGAATGCAAGTCCATTTCAAGGTTGATATCAAGGTGAGAGCAAACTTTTTATTTTTTCTTGATTAAAATGACATTAAAGTAAAAAATATATTAGGCTACAATACCAACTTATAATGAAAACTTAGGATATATTATGCTATTTCAAAGGAATGTCATGCTTGTTGTCGCATTGGGTTTTGTCCTCAGGCTTCCTGCTATAAAAGTTCACTCTCTTCTTCCCCATGAGAAATCCTAGTGGGAAAAGGTAGAAAGCCTTAAGCCAAAGATTTATTTTATGATTTTAAACAGCGGTCCCCAAAGTTTCTGGCATCTAGGGACTGGTTTTGTGGAGCTAACTTTTCCACTTACCTGGTGTGGGGTGGAGGGGTGGTGGTATGGGGATGATTCAAGTGCATTACATTTATGGTGCACTTTATTTCTATTCTCATTTCATCAGCATTAGATCCCAGAGGTTGAGGACCCTGATTTAAAACATGTATAAATTCTTTATATGATTATTTAAAACATTTCTCAGGAGAGAAGTGCAATTATTGCTGTAAATATAATTGGAATCAATGTCCAAGGACACCTATTATCCATAAATCAGAATAAAAATTCTATTTTTATTGGTACGTGGGATTATTGCTTGTTTTCATCAAATTTCCAAGTATGACCTTTTCTTGTTTCCTGTAAGTGTAATGTTGTCAATGTAAGGAAGCATGTCTCCTCCAACACTCTAGTAAATTTGTACATGTAACCTCGTCTACTTAGCCTTCAGCTTAGTGGCAAGTTTTTCATCTTATTTTGTAGGTTACTCTTCCCTTGGCTCATTCAAATGCAGTATTGACTTTGTATGTTTTTATTTCTGTCCCCTTTTTATGAGTATGTTGGCATTAATGAATCCCATAGTGACCTGGTAGAATCGAGTCTGCTACCAGCTGTGCCACCACTGTAATAGCTGTCAAATAAAAGTACATTTCTCTTTCATTCACCTGGGAGTTTGTTACTTCCTATCATCCCTGAGGTCACAAGAGGCAGGTACAAGGTTTCTAGTGTCTCAATCATAAATTGAAAGACTAGCATTCTAAATGAAGATTAACAAATCTGAACTCATCATCTTTAGAAAAGTGAAAGATGTTTTTGAAATCGCTGGTATTAATATTTTAGGAGGCTCACCCCCATCCCCAAATACCTGGAAAGTCCATTTTGAATGGTGCATTTGTGTCCCTGAAGTGATGGTTTGCAAAGATGATTTATAAACAATATTAAAGTTGTCTTTATAAAAAGTTAATAAGAATGTTAGTGCTGGATCAAACAGCAAGCGGGGAGAAGTTAGAAAAAAAGAGGTTGCCAGCTAGAGTGAGGGAAGCTGGTACTCACAGAAAATAAAGGTTAATAAGAAATTAATTATAATGTGACCAAAGAATCTATTAGAATCCAGAAATTTACTATCAGGTATTAATTGATACATTAAGATGCACTGAAAAGTCCCTTTGTCCCAGTCTTCAATGGAGTATACCAAATAAGCAAATTCTTTGTTTGAATAATTTAAGGGAGATCAAGGGAAAAGTCTTATATTTTAGTGATTCTCAACATATGTGCCTGGAAGAGCAATATTAGCATTCACCTGGAAAATTGTTAGAAAGTCAAATCATCAGGGCCATACCCAGACCTAGTGAATCAGGAACTTTGGGTAGAGTTTAGATTTCTGTATTTTAAGGAGCCCTCCAGGTGATTCTGATGCAGGGTACAATGTGAGTACTACTGTCTTATTCAATATCTAGGTTTGTGTGAAACAGAAGGGAACAAGAACAGTTGTAAGAGATGAGATGCTGCAGAAATTAAGAAATCTGCCAAATAGGAATTTGGTGTTAAATTACTAAGGATACACACAGCAAATTAAGAATTATGTAGTTTTTGGAAAAAACATGATGGCGTATACTTCGATGTGGTAGGCAGTTTAAATCTTTATAACCAACTATTATAAAAATTTAAAAGAAAGGCTGACTCTAGCTTTGGGTTGTATTTTTAAAATATAAAACTGTTCATATTCCATGCTAATAATTCTTTTATTGTGTATACAATATTGGTGGGAAAACTTCCAATAGTACTGGATGATTTTTATCAAGGAGAGGTTTCGACGTGTCTATTAGCTCCTATATTGTCTACCATAACAAGCTGGAAACAGATCCATACCTTTCTAACTTTGTGCAAACAGTAATATGCATTCAATTTTAAGTCACAGTTAAAACTACCTTAAAGGTTTGGATGAATTGTATATTTTAGACAAGAAAATGTTTTAAAATGTCATACTCTAATATTTCATCTCTGTATAAATCTAGAAATAAATAATTTCTATGAAAATACTGTGATGCTATTAGGATGAGTAAATGACCAATTTATTTTTTCAGAAACTATAAACTTTATTTTTTATTGAAGTATAGTTGATTTATAATATATTAGTTTCAGTTGTACAATATGGTGATGTAAAATTGTTATAGTTTTTACTCCTTTTAAGGTTATTATAAAATGTTGGCTATATTCCCTGTTCTGTACAAAGTACCCTCGAAGTTATTTATTTTATACATGAGAGTTTGTATTTCTTAAGCCCCTACCCATATCTTACTCCTTTCCTTTTCCCTCTTCCACTGGTAACCATTACTTTGTTTTCTATACCTATAATCTGTTTGTTTTGTTATATCCATCTGTCTATTTTTTAGATTTCACACAGGTGGTATGCAAAGTATTTATGTATCTCCATTTGACTTATTTCGCTAAGCGTAATACCCTCCAGGTCTATCTCCATTTGTGTTGTTGCAAATGGCAAAATTTTCATTTTTCATTTTTGTGGCTGAGTACTATTCCATTGTATGTATATCATTCATTTTGTTTATCCAATTAGTTATTTATGGACACTTGTGTTGCTTCCATATCTTGGCTATTTTAAATAATGCTGCTATGAACATCAGGTGTTCATAGTGATGTTTATCCTGGAATTACTCAATTTAAGTTGGGAAGGGTACTCAAAGTTAACTTAGATAACTAATTTGTGTTCTATAGGTGAAGTTATGACATTAATAAAATAACCTGGTACCAAATCATCTTGGGTATTCTCAGGCAATTGAAAAGCAAAGTATTTCGTCCTGTAAAGTCATGCATTCATTAAGTGCTTCTTAACCCAGAAAGACCCTCTAGATTTTATTTCTGTTCCCTGTACGCAATTAAGTAAGATCATCTCCCACCCAAACCTAACTATTTCAAAAGGATTTGAAGTGAAAAGTCCAATGTGACTTTAAAAATTAGAGTTTCATTTTTAGTATCTGAGGTAGGTAACTATATCTGGCTTAATGAAGGCTGGGATATTTGATATCTGCTATCCACATTCCTACAGCTAAATATAAACTTCATGAAGACCTCTACATGACCCTTGTGTTTTCCACAGTGTCCCACCAGGTATTCTCTGAGGTCCATAGCAGGTTCACTACGAGACCTGATTCTTGGTCCTCAAGCACCTGTCGATTCCATAACAGTAATTGTCCACAATCACTGGATGTTACTTTTTCCTGACAATTCAGGGTTGCAAGACTTAGCAAATATAAAGACTTGCCTGCTAAGTCACTTCAGTTGTATCCAACTTTTTGCGACCCAATGGACTGTAGCCCACCAGACTCCTCTGTCCATGGGATGCTCCAGTCAGGAAAGGTAGAATAGGTTGCCAAGCCCTCCTCCAGGGTATCTTACCAACCCAGGGATCCAACCTGCATTTCATGTCTTCTGCATGGCAGGCAAGTTCTTTACCATTAGCACCAACTTGGAAGCCCATAAATACATACATGACACCCTCATCAAATTTGAATTTCAGATAAACAACAAATAATTTAAGTATAAATTGGGCCAATTAAACAATGAGTAATATTTAAGTATAACTAATAACTATGTCCTAAATACTGCCATGGGGTCTCCTTGTAGCTCAGTTAGTAAAGAATCTGCCTACAATGTGGGAGACCCCAGTTCAATCCCTGGCTTGAGAAGATTCCCTGGAGAAGAAAATGGCACTCCACTCCAGTATTCTTGCCTGGAGTATCCCATGAACAGAGGAGCCTGGCAGGTTACAGTCCATGGGGTCACAAGAGTCAGACATGACTTAGCAACTAAACCATGACTATCAGGATGCATGTATCTCTTTGAAAGAGTGTTTTTGCTTTCTTTGGATGTATATTCAGAAGTGGAACTGCTAGATCGTATAGTAGTTCTACTTTTAGATTTTTAAAGAATCTCCATACTGTTTTCGATAGTAGCTGTGCCAATTTACAGTCCTACAAACAGTGTGTAAGGGTTCCCTTTTCTACACATCCTAACCAACATTTGTCATTTGTGGCCTTTTGATGATAGCCAGGTGAAATCTCATTGTGGGTTTGATTTAAATTTCTATGATTAGCGCTGTTGAGCATATTTTCATGTGCCTGTTGATCATCTGGGTCTTTTTTGGAAAATGTCTGTTCATGTCTTCTATCCATTGTTTAATTGCGTGTGTGTGTGTGTGTGTGTACGTATATATATATATATATATTGGAGAAGGCAATGGCACCCCACTCCAGTACTCTTGCCTGGAAAATCCCATGGACGGAGGAGCCTGGTAGGCAGCAGTCCATGGGGTCGCTAAGAGTCAGACACGACTGAGGGACTTCACTTTCAATTTTCACTTTTCACTTTCATGCACTGGAGAAGGAAATGGCAACCCACTCCAGTGTTCTTGCCTGGGGAGTCCCAGGGACAGGGGAGCCTGGTGGGCTGCCGTCTATGGGGTCGCACAGAGTCAGACACTACTGAAGTGACTTAGCAGCATATATATATATAGTATGAGCTATTTATATCATTTTGATATTAACCCCTTATAGATCATATCATTTGCAAATATTTACCACATTCACTAGGTTAATTTTTTCCCTTTTGTTAATGATTTCTTTTGCTGTACAAAGGCTTTTAAATTTAATTAGGTCCAGTTTCTTAATTTTTGCTTTTGTTTCCTTTGCCTTAGGAGAGAGATCAAAAAACATGTTGCTATTTTTCACGTCAAAGAGTGATCTGCCTGTTTTCTCTAGGAATTTTACAGTTTCAAGTCTTACATTTGGGTTTTTAATCCATTTGAGTTTTATTTTTATATATATGAGAAAATGTTTTCTTTTCATAATTATACAAACATCTGTCTAGTTTTCCCAGCATCACTAATTGAAGAGACTGTCTTTTAATCATTGTATATTCTTGCCATTTTTGTCATCGATTAATTGAACATCAATTCAGTTCAGTTGCTCAGTTGTATCCAACACTTTACAACCCCATGGACTGCAGCACACCAGGCCTCCCTGTCCATCATGAACTCCCAGAGATTACTCAAACTCATGTCCATTGAATCGGAGATGCCATCCAACCACCTCATCCTCTGTCATGCCCTTCTCTTCTCACCTTCATTCTTTCCCAGCAAAAGGGTCTTTTCAAATGAGTCAGTTCTTCATATCAGCTGGCCAAAGTATTGTAATTTCAGCTTTAGCATCAGTCCTTCCAATGAATATTCAGGATTGATTTCCTTTAGGATGAACTGGTTGGATCTCCTTGCTGTCCAAGGGACTCTCAACAGTCTTCTCCAACACCACAGTTCAAAAGCATCAATACTTTGGTGCTCAGCTTTCTTTATGGTCCAGCTATTATCCACACATGACTACTGGAAAAACCATAGCCTTGACTAGACGGACCTTTGTTGGCAAAGTAATGTCTCTGCTTTTGAATATGCTGTCTAGGTTGGTCATAACTTTCCTTCCAAGGAGTAAGCATCTTTTAATGTCATGGCTTCAATCACCATCTGCAGTGATTTTGGAGCCCAAAAAATAAAGTGCCACTGTTTCCCCATCTATTTGCCATGAAGTGATGGGACCGGACACCATTATCTTTGTTTTCTGAATGTTGAGCTTTAAGCCAACTTTTTCACTCTCCTCTTTCACTTTGATCAAGAGGCTCTTTAGTTCTTCTTCACTTTGTGCCATAAGGGTGGTGTCATCTGCATATCTGAGGTTATTGATATTTCTCCCAACAATCTTGATTCCAGCTTGTGCTTCATCCAGCCCAGTGTTTCTCATGATGTACTCTGCATGTAAGTTAAATAACCAGGGTGCCAGTATACAGCCTTGACATACACCTTTCCTGATTTGGAACCAGTCTATTTTTCCATGTCCAGTTCTAACTATTGCTTCCTGACCTGCATACAGGTTTCTCAAGAGGCAGGTCAGGTGGTTTGCTATTCTCCTCTCTTCCAGAATTTTCCACAGTTGATTGTGGAAAAGATTTTGGCATAGTCAATAAAGCAGAGGTAGATGTTTTTCTGGAATTCTACTGCTTTTTCGATGATCCAGCAGATGTTGGCAATTTGATCTCTGGTTTCTCTCCCTTTTCCAAAACCAGCTTGAACATCTGAACTTCATGGTCCATGTATTGTTGAGCCTGGTTTGGATAATTTTGAGCATTATTTTGCTAGCGTGTGAGATCATTACAATTGTGCCATAGTTTGGGCATTCTTTGTCATTGCCTTTCTTTGGGATTGGAATGAAAACTGACTTTTCCACTCCTGTGTCCACTGCTGAGTTTTCCATATTTGCTGTCATATTGAGTGCAGCACTTTCACAGCGTCATCTTTCAAGATTTGAAATAGCTCAACTGGAATTCCATCACCTCCACTAGCTTTGTTCATATTGATGCTTCCCAAGGCCCACTTGACTTCACATTCCAGGATGTCTGGCTCTCAGTGAGTGATCACACCATTGTGATTATCTGGGTCGTGAAGATCTTTTTTGTATAGTTCTTCTGTGTATTCTTGTCACCTGTTCTTAATATCTTCTGCTTCTGTTAGGTCCATACCATTTCTGTCCTTTATTGAGCCCATCTTTGCATGAAATGTTCCTTTGGTACCTCTAATTTTCTTGAAAAGATCTCTAGTCTTTCCTATTATATTGTTTTCCTCTGTTTCTTTGACCATAAGTATATGTATTTATTTCTTGACTGTGTCTCACTGATCTATGTGTCTGTTTTTGTGTCAGTACCAAACTTTTCTGAATAACCTTAGAATATATTCAGAAGTCAGAGAGCACGACTCCAACTCTATTCTTTCTGAAGATTGCTTTGGACTATTCAGGGTCTTTTGTGTGTGCATACAAGTAATAGAATTATTTGTTCTAGTTCTGTGAAAAATGTCATTGGTATTTCAGTAGAGATTACCTTAAATCTATAGATTGCCTTGAATAGTATGATCATTTTAAAAACATTAGTTCATTATGTTTCTCTTCATGTCTTCAATTTTTAAAAAATTAATGTGTTACAGTTTTCCAGTTACAAGTCTTTTGCTTTCTTAGATTTATTCCTAGATATTTCATTACTTTTGAATAGTAAATGGGATTGCTTTCTTAATTTCTCTTTCTGATAGGTCATTGTTAGTGTACAGAAATGCAACAGATTTCTCTTAGTTATATATCCTGCAACTTTATAGACTTCATCAATAAGCTCTTTTGGGTGGTGTCTTTAGGATTAATGATCAACTGATTAAGAATATTAAAATACAGGAAAAAATATTCATGATTGTTCAAATATGTTATTTGATCTTAAAATGTAACAGTATACATTTTCTATCAGCTACTTTATTAATGGTCAAAACTTTAAAAAACTGAGTCTGATTAAAAGATTCTATCATCTTTGATATGTAAACTACATCTATGATGCACCCTTTTAGGATTTTTCACAGCAGACCCAAAACTTAAAAAACAATAAAACAGCTTACATGCAGAATTATTTTATTACACAATGGAAGATCACAAATTTACATGTTATCCTCACACAGAGCACACGTGGAAATATTTGAATATTTTATTCTTCCTCCAACTTTTACTGTTATCCCACCCATACCTAATTAGACAGCAATTTTAAAATTAGCTCTTTATTAAACCTTTCCAAAACTTTCAACCTAGTTACCATAGATATAACTTTTTTGTTATAGTATTGATTACATTATGTAATTAGGATAACATGTTTATCTAATATAAAATAGTTTGAGGAACACACATGACAGTCTATTAATTGCTTTCAAGTCCACTGGAGGCAGCCCAGTTGTGTGGACAGGCTGGAGAGCCACTCCCACAGGTCTGCTCAAGGCACTAAAGGTATAGTCAGTATCTTAGAGAGAATGAAGAAGGATATTTAATCTATTATAGATTCAAGAATGTAGATTAAAAGTGATTCTTCACTGATATTTCCATGATCTAAAATTCTATTTATACTTTAGAAGCCTTTAAGTGAGTAAAGATTCTTACTTTTAAATTATATTTTGATATCTTTATTTAAAACCTGATGCACCTAAATATTTATTAATTAAAAGAAAATTGCTTTACTGAATTTTGTTTTTTTTCTGTCAAACCTCAACATTTTATTTAATTATAATTGCCTCTAAACTGTAGCTTCCTTTGAAATCATACTGACGTTTTGCTTCTTACATTGAAAAATGGTTGTTGAGATTGATTGACAACTTTCTGAGAGATCTGTGCTTCTCATGAGCTATTACCATGTTCAAAATGAGCCACAAGACCTGCTGCACAATCTCCTGACTAGACAGGAAACATCGAGAGCAGGATCAATATCTTATTTGTATATGTTTCATTAAGTGCTTGTTCCAAAGGGGAGCAATGTGCAGGCACTGAGTAATTGGTGAAGTGTTGAATAAGCAAAAAAAAGAAACTAGGAGATCCTGTGATATGATTTTTTTCTTATTACCCTTCTGATTTTTTTCTCCTGATTTCTTTCCTTTTTTTTATATACTATCTTATTTTTAAAGGAATTGTAATCACAAGAGGGTCACTCTTTCCACTTTGTATTGTTGTGCTGAAGAGACCTAAAAAGCAAAGCAAGTTGTAATTTGCCTTGTAGGGTAAGAAGAGAAAATGACACTTTCTGTGAATATCAGTTTATATCTCATATATGATGTGCTTTGCTTACAGTCTAAAATTTTAAAAGCAGTTTTTTTTTAAACTTGGCACAAAGAAATTTTATTGACTCTTTTACATCAGTATAATACTGCTTTCCCACTGCCTACTCTCTAGTTAGAAAATAAGGAGAGGTCTCCTTTGATAGAAATACAGTAAGAGGAAACAAAGATGATGTCTTCAGAAACAGATGGCTTGTTGAATTTCAATGATAGTAGATAATCAATTGCTTCCAGATTAAAAAGCAAATTTTATTTAGAAACATGCCTATTGAAAAAGATAAACATTCTTTAAGATAACTCACAATACTTATAGACTATGAGAAGATTTTGATTAAAGCAAATGCATGTTTGACTAAAGGTATTTTTCTAACTTTAGATTGAGGATTCAGAAGCAATTTATAAAAGATAGCAATCATTACAGGAGATGCCAAAATATCTGGCTTCTGAATCCTAGCAATACATATTTCTTTTCCTCATCTTATGGAAAGCAATGAGATTTATACAAAGATCCATCAAATAAATCTGGTACTCAAATATTCACCTCAAAACATTCTTTACATTTTTGGAAATCTTGTCATCAGTTAAATCAATATCACCTTTTAGTTTCCACACTCACCTCTCTGGCTTTTTCATATGTTTATAAAATTCAATGGATTTTCACATGTGACATCTATTTCTATGTCATACTTCCTCCATAATCTCTTAAAATCTGCTTTCTCTTAAAATTCAATGCAGTTATGTTCAATTTGAATAATAAGCATATTTTATAAAAAGTAAGTTTTAAATTGTTAAATTGAAATATTTTTAAGAATTAATTTTGAGAACAATTGAGAATTATTATGCAAATAATGGCTTCCCAGTTGGCACAGTTGGTAAAGAATCTGCCTGCCAAGACAGGATATGCAAGGGTTGCAGTTTCGATACCTGGGTTGGGAAGATCCCCTGGAGAAGGAAATGGCAACCCATTCTACTATTCTTGCCTGGAAAATCCCATGGACAGAGGAGCCTGGGGGGTGGGGGCGGTGCTGGGTGGGCTATAGCCCATAAGACCACAGCAATTGAGAAATATTGGTACATATATCATCTAGTGGCCTAAGACTAGAAAGGCACTGATTAAAGGCCATTTTAATATGAGTCTGCTCTGAAAGGTAGCAGCCCAAGTTAGGGGAAATGAACATTTTTGGCTTTTTTTGCTGAAAAGATGCAACACTGAGGTTGTTCAAATGTTCTCTCTGCCTCTGTACTTTCTTTCACCTAATGTATTCTCTATATAGCTTAGGGAGTCAGGGCTGGCTATGCATAAAGTGCAAAGTGATAAACCCCTGTTAAAAAAAAAAAAGAAAAAGAAAAAAAAAACACACATGCAGTTAAAGATAATAATATATAAGACTTTTTCCTCTAAAAAGGTGTCATAGTTTGTAAAAAATAATAGAGATAATAGGGGTACATGAATAACAACATAAATTTACAAATTATTAATTGCCCCCTGAACTTTGGTAAATGTATCCACCTCGCCATCCACCTCCTAACTTGGAATTTTTGCTAGGCTTTTCTACAACTCTCCTCTCTCTCTCTATTTGGGTAACATTGATTTATTTATCCTCCAGATCTCGCTTTAAGAGTTACTTTATGACTTTCTTGGGGAACTCAATTTTTTACTTTATAGAAACATCTTTTATTTTTCATTCAGACACATCCTAATAAGTAACTATGTAAGAAGTTAATGTCCTGTACTCCACTGGATTGTCATCTTCATGAGGTCAGTACATGTTGTTTTTCTCTTTGCCCTTTTCTCAGGGCCTGGTCTATTGCCTGTTATATATTTTTATTTTATAATGCCCGTGTATGCTAACTATATTTTTTTGTGTTTTTTTTTTTTAATTTTTAATGTATTTGTTTTTGACTGTGCTGGGTCTTCATTGCTGTGCTTGGACTTTCTTTAGTGGCGAGTGGGGGCTACTCTAGCTATTGTGCATGGGCTTCTCATCGTGGGCTTCTGTTGTTGCAGATCGCAGGCTCTAGGCATGTAGACTTCAGTAGTTTCAGCTCCCAGGCTCTAGAGCACAGGCTCAGTAGTTGTAGCACATGGGCTTAGTTGCTCTGCAGCATGTAGGATGCTCCTGGACTAGGGACCACACCCATATCCCCTGCATTGGCAGGCAGATTCTTAACCACTGGACCACCAGGAAAGTCCCTATGTTTGAGCAGTTGAATGAATGGATATTAGGTGAAGTGTTACTCTCCATGAGGAGGCAATAAATCAAGGGAGAAAATAACCACATCAATGATGTCTACACAGCCCCACTTCTCACTCTATGGAGGCCAGCATTTGATGTCCTAGAACTGAAGGTTAAAAAAAAAAATCTGAGATTTCTTATTTTCTGCTTGTTTCCAGCTTTATTAATTAGGAAGTAAAAATAGAGCTGAAGAGACTTAGATATGCACCTGCCAATCTTATTTATTTAATTTTTCCTAGACAGAAATACTGATGAGTAACCCCACCATTTCCAATGGACAAAGACTTAATTCCTAGTAATAGGAACTTAGTGACAACACTGAGAAGAGATGTTTTGGCTGTGATAATCAGTTGAAAGAAGTGAAAGTGTTAGTCACTCAGTTGTGTCAACCCCATGGACTTTAGTTTGTCAGGCTCCTCTGTCCATGGAATTCTCCAAGCAAGAATATCGGAGTGGGTAGCCATTTCCTTCTCCAGAGGATATTCCCAATCCAGGGATCAAACCAGGGTCTACCATATTGTAGGCAGATCCCTTACCACCTGAGCCACCAGGAAATCCTTACTGTGGAGGTAAAGTAGTGTCATTAGTGAATTCTGTAACCATTGCCCTAAAAAAGACACAGTGGGAGTCTGTAGTTAGCCTCATAAGCAAAAACCTAATACCCTCAGCTGCAGATAAAGATGCATGGAAACCAGGCAGTTGGGGAAATGTCAGAGATATAAAATTAAATTTGAGAGTATGAAAAGCGACTAGAATTTCAGGAATAAGAAGTTGGAGGTATAGCATTCTCCTTGAACTCTACTGAAGTAAACTATTGAAAATAAAGAGAAATAAGAAACAATTGGATGATTTGGTTGATACTAGCCTTTTAAAACTAGTTAACTTGCTAAAAGTGAGTATATTATAAAGAATGTGACTATGGAACTTACTTTGGAACTGTACCAGTATTTTATGTAACCACTATAGTTTGTTGCAAATTCTTGTAATGGTACCTATTTCAGATTCCATGATCATTCCAAAGGAAATCATTGTTTCAATTATTTTATACTTTCTTATTGGTACTGTTATTACATGTATTGCTACATTTTTCAGAGACGCAAACATGCTCAAAGTGGAAGCTTTTGGAATGATTTAAATTTAGAGCATCTAAGGATAAAAAGCTGCAGTCCATGGGGTCACAGAGAGTTGGACATGACCAACTCTCTGTGGTCATGAGAGACTGAACTGAACGGAAGGATAAAAAAGTTTAACCCATTCTCTTGGCTGCTACTCAGGACTAAAATACTGGAAAACCAAGGCCTTGGATTTTGATCCTGTCCTTTTATGATTAAAATGAAAAGGACAGCTGTACAAAAGAGATTCATTTCTCAGACATCACTTCTTTTTGATATCTTTCCATTTCTGCCTCTGCTCTGCACTTACATTTTAGAGCAGCTTCAATAAGTATGCATTCTTCTTAGGTGTTTTCTTAAATGTAGACAGTACTGGGATTGGACTAAAGGAATCTCTGCTTTATCAGCCTACACCTCTTACAAGGTGATGAGAACAGTAAGCAGGATAACTTCCTGAGACCAATTAATCAAGATGAAATTGGGTAACCTGAAGCGTTCTTTCTAGCTAACAGCACAAAGCAATAATTCATCTTAAGCAATTAGAAACTTCTCATTCTTTGCATTTTTCCTCTGTTTCCCCAGATTCTCTATTTGTCTGCTGTATATATGTTGTTTCTTAGCTACACAGATTTGATTTTCCTCATGTATTCAGAAATATCTATAATTATCCTAATTTTATAATTTAATTCTGGATATGAATTGCAATTTTCTGATAGGGTATTTGAAGCTAGGTGTCATTTTAGTTTTTAGAACCCTGATGTGTTTCTGACTTAGTGATTTTATTTTCTTGTATCAGCTTTTTAGTTTTCAGTAATGATATCAAAGACAAAGATTCAGAATTGGTCTCTAGATTTGGTCCATCTGACTTAAATCTTGGAACTTATATTTTTGTTGCCAGGGCTATGACTTTTCTATTCATTGGAGAAGGAATTAATACTATATCTAGCTCCATAAAAGCTAATTAAAACTTTCTGTAAATGTTGTTACACATTGCCATGTCTTAATGTCTAAATCATAACATTAAAAGAGACTTACAAATTTGGGTGACTATTTTTCACTTGAGGCGGTCTGGATTTACAACTGCTGCTCATCATAACTATATCATTGTGCTCCCATTTACTCTTTTTCACTTTTCCCAATTTGAATGAAAATTTATTTGGCTATTTAACTTATGTTTTCCCTCTTCTCTCACATGTCAGAAAACTCTTCACAGGATCACTGATAGGTAGTTAACCTTGGCTTGAGAAATTCTAGAGATAAAAATCATCACTCACTTAGAATGGCCTGCCTTCCTTATATTGCTCCATTTAAGTTATTTCTTATATTGCGTTTTCATTAAGCTAACTGCTATTAGGTTGAGTTTTAAAACAAAACACTGTAACAATTCAAAATAGTGAATAGGGTCTTCTAGTTTCTGGTTCCAAAGAACTTGTCACTCTGTTGTAATCATTAGCTGAAGAGACTGAAAAATCAACAACTCTTCTTAGATCCATAAGAAAAGTGAGTTTACTGCCCGCAGGATTGTACAGGAGTCCATCTTACCAGAGCAATCTCTTGATTAGAAATGCCCTGGGGAACCAGTGCCAGGATAGGAAAGCAGGAACTATAACTGACAAATTGCTCAAGGCTCAGTGCAGACTGCAGTGAGATTTCAGAACTCCAGAGGGGGTCCCACTCTCAGAAGGTCCACAGTATATTGAGAACCACCTGTAGGAGCTTTACCATTTTCTCACAGTAAATATTAGAAATAAATGCCTTCAACCTTCCAGAAGAGAAAAATGAAAAGCAAAACAGAACAATAAAACATTTTGAAGTATGCCAGAGCACTTTGTTCTCTTTAATAAGGCCTGCCTTAAGAGTAACAAGTTGACCAGAGTCTAACCTACTGAGGTGTTATCAGAGCCTAACTGAGATGAAGAAGAATACTCGACTCCTGACACCCTGCCTAAGTGGGGAGAAAAAACTGAAACGCTTTTGAAATTCATAGTTTAGAGGCACAAGCTCAGTAAAACTAAGACCTAACCAAGGACTGTAGAACTCATACCCCCAACACACACACACACACACACACACACACCACTACCACATTAGTAAGGACTTATTTACAGAGCTCCTTTTACACAGTACATCACATCCACTTATCAAAAGTACAAAGCATACCAAAAGGCAAAAAAAAAAAAAAAATTAGAAAGATGAAGCATTGGAAGCAGACACAGTAGGAATGATGGATTTTTCAAACCAAGTATTTTAAGCAACTATGATTAATACACTAAGGGCTCCTAGGAATAATGGCAGGTAAGAAGTTCTGTCTTAATCTTACCTTAGATGGCAGGTAAGAAGAGATGAGCAATATAAGAAAAACGATGAAGATCTTAAACAAAATGTTAGAAATTAAAAACTTAACAGAAATTGAGAATGCTTTTAATGAACTTATTAGTAGAATGGACATTGGATAAGAAAAAATTTATGAAATAGAGGATATAGCAGTAGAATCCTCAGACTGAAAAGCCAAGAGGGCAAAGACTAAAACTAACCAGATCAGAGTATCCGAGGACTGTGGAGTAACTACAAAAAAAAAAATATATATATATATGTATATATATATATATATATATATATAATACACATAATGGCAACACCAGAAGCAGAGAAAAGAACAGAAATATTTGAAACCATAATGCTTGAGAATTTCCCCAAATTATAGCCACTAATCACAGATCAACAAATCTGAGAAAACACCAAGCAGGATAAGTACCTCTCCAAAAAAAGGCCTCAGGTATATTATCTTTAAACTATAGAAAATCAGACTTAAACAATCCTAAAGAACCCAGAAGATAAAAACACCTTTATCTTTTCAAATAAGACATCCATCTTCTCTTTAGAAAATATTCAAGCGAGAAAGAAGTATAGTAAAATATTTAAAGCATTGAGAGAAAAAGAAAACCACAAACCTAGAATTCTGTAGACTACAAAATTATCCTTCAAAAGCGATGAAGAAATAGAGACTTTCTTAGCAAATAAAAACTGACAGAATATGTTACCAGTAGACTTGTCTTGCTAAAGTTCTTTAGAGTGGAGGAAAATAATACATATCAGAAATATGGATCTAATTAAACAAAGGAAGAACACTGAAGAAAGAATAACTAGAAAAGTAAAGTAAAAATGTTTATTTTTCTTACTCTTAATTGACCTACAGAAAAGTTTTTTCAGTTATGTAGATTTACGCATGTCTTTTGTGTATACATATGTATATATGTGTATTTATGTAGGCTTATTCAAAAGTGAAATGAATGAGAGCAACGAAACAAGAAATGGAAGGAAAGAGTTAGGATATTTTGCTACTGTAAGGTACTCACATCACTCATGAAGTGGTATAGTGTTATTTAAAAGTGTACCTGAAGTAGTCAAAAATGTATATTTCAAATTTTAGTGTGAATGTGCCTCCCCTAGTACCTTACCTGGTGAAGAATCCAAATTCTATAGCAACCACTGAAAAAACATTTTTTAGGTATAACTGATACACTAAGTGATGAGAGAAAATGTACTTATCAGAATTATCAATTCAAACCAAAAAAAGGAAGTAAACAGTGAAAGACAAAATAGGAAAAAGAATAAGGGGAACAAATAGACATCAGTCATGAATATATTAAACTATATCAATAATCTGCTTTTTATGCCATGAGGTAAATGTGCTGATTAAAAGACAAAGATTGTCAGATGGATTAAAAAAAGAAGACCCCAATTATATGTTGTCTAAAAGAAACTCACTTTGAATATAAAGACATGGGTTAAAAGTAAATAGGTGGAGAAAAACAATATACTTCCCAGGTGGTTCAGGCAATAAAGAATCTGCCATCTGCCTGCAATGCAGGAAGAAAGAAAGTGAAGTCGCTCAGTTGTGTCCAACTCTTTGCGACCCCATGGACTGTAGCCTACCAGGATTCTCTGTCCATGGGATTTTCCAGGCAAGAGTACTCGAGTGGAATGCCATTTCCTTCTCCAGGAAATCTTCTCGATCCAGGGATCAAACCCAAGTCTCCCACATTGTAGGCAGACACTTTACTGTCTGAGCCACCAGGGCAATGCAGAAGACCTGGGTTAAATCCCTGGGTTGGGAAGATCCCCTGGAGAAGGAAAAGGCTACCCACGCCAGTATTCTGGCCTGGAGAATTCCATGGACTGTATAGTCCATGTGGTTGCAAAGAGTCGGACACAACTGAGTGACTTTCACTTTCAGACAAAAATAAAAACAGGAGTGGTGATATTAAGACAGAGCTGACTTCAAAGCAGAGAAAGTAATCAAAGAAAGGTATTACATAATAACAAAGAGATCTGTTCTCCAAAAAGACTTAACAATTCTTAAATGTGTCTGACAATTGAGCATCAGATTACATGGTAGAAATGCTGCTGGAATTTCCAGGAGAAATAGAATCGATTTTCATAGTTGGAGACTTCAACACTGATCTCTCAGAAATGAATAGATTCAGCATGCAGAAAATCAGTAAGACATAGTTGAACTCAACAACACCATTAATCAGCTATATATAATTAACATTTGTAGACTGTTTCATCCAACAACAGCAGAAAACACATTTGTATCAAGTTTTCATGGGACATTCACCAAGGTACAACACATCCTGGGCCATAAAACACACTTAAACAAATAAAAAAAAATAGAGCTTGAGCAGTGTCAGATCTTAGATCACAATGGAATTAAACTAGAATTCAATAAGAAAAAAAAAAAAGCAAAAATTCCAAATATGTGGAGATGATGCATACTTCTAAATAACATATGGGTCATAAAAGAAATCTCAAGGAAAGTTGTAAAATATTTTGAGTTAAAATAAAAGTACAATAATCAAAATTTGTGAGGTGCAGCAAAAGCAGTGCTTAGAGGGAAATGTACAACAGTGCATACTTATATTAGAAAAGAAGAAAAATCTAAATTCAATCATCTAAGTTTCCACCTGAGAAAGCTAGGAAAATAAGAGCAAATTTAATCCAAAGTAGGAAGAAAAAAAAATAGAGAAGAAATCAATGAATTTGAAAGCAGGAAAATGAAAATGAAACAAAAGTTTGATCTTTGAGATCAAGAAAATAAATGAGCCTCTACCAGAGAAAAAAGCAAATTGCTAGTATCGGAAATAAGATGGGGGGCAACACTGAACATCTTATGGGAAATAGAAGAATAAATGAATATTGTGAACAACTCTATGACCACAAATTTGATAACCTAGTTGAAGTGGTTACCAGTTATTGTTTTTTAGGGATTATCAAGCAAATGATTCTGCTTATCGTTATTGGGTGATTGAATCATGGATTTCAGTTTCTTGCAATGGAAAGGAAGAAATTAGCACATATGTTTTGTCATAAACTTGGTCTTTGTTTTGCCTTTTCTCTTCCCCTCATTTCTGCCTCCCCTCTAGCTCAGTCTGCCTCCCGCTTTGCTCCTCGGTGCCAGGTTCTCTTTGCCTTACCCTTGTGAGTGCACATGCTGATACTTAGCCTTAATTAACTCCCAGAGAGTATAGGGTTGGGAAGAAAAGTGTGGGGGCCTGGAGATGAACTGCCTGGATGTGAATACACATTACATCCCTTGCTAATTTTTAGTTTAACTTTATTTGCTTCTCTGGGAAAACTACTTAAATTGTCTGTGCTTGAGTTTCCTGTAAATGGGCTCGAATTTTCCTATTCTAACACAGTCCTTAGACAACACATCTGAAACACTGGGGGTATGTTAGTAAGGAACTCTCTACAGACCTGCTGAATCAATATCTCCATTTTCACACAATCCCCAGGTGATTTGTATGTACGTTAAATTGTGAGTTGTACTGCGTAGTATACATAAACATGACTGTTTATATATAGTGTGTCCTCACTAAGTGCTGTTCTTAACATACCTACAGAAATATGGATAGAAGAAAAGTGTGTTATTATTAATAGAAATGAATTTGTTCAAATTCATTTTCTTATCCAGTATCTTGTTATGTACACTGTTATACAGCTTAGGGTTTGGGCTGTGAGTGTGCACACACGCATATACATGTGTCTGTGTTTAAGAAATAGGAGGGGAGAGAGGGAGACAGGTAAGGGAAAATATAAGACATCATAGTTGGTAAAGGAAAATAAAATGTAATTGTATTGATTTCAGTTCTTCTCTCTAAGAGAAGGATTAGTGAATGAGTGTCTTAAATTGCCCTTTAAAATTCTGCCTGAGGTACTTTCAAAAGAAGCATCATTTCTCTATTTTGTCAGTTGTGTGGAATCAAAAGTTTTCACCTGATGTTTCTGGTATGGGTACATTATTTGAAGCAAAGTGTTCACAGTTTGCTATGTAATTATAGAAAATAATATATACTTGTTATTCTGAAATAAAGCTTAAAATTGAAAATAGTCTTAGGATTTTACAGATCTTAATAGGTAACGTGTTGACTCCTTTCACCATAAAAAGTGTTTATTTTCCTTTTATAAAATATATAAATAAAACAGGGTTTAAGGCATTTTAAAAATAAATCATCTAGTGTGCTTTTGTATGCTTTGCTACAGAGAATGAAAAGAAGGAAATCATTCATTTCTACATTAGAGTTTTCAGAAATATTGTTCACACAGGTTAACTACACTACATTGGTTAACGGCCTGTTCAAACTGAGGCGAGGGTGCAATGATGAGTATTCATTTTCTACTTTCCCACTGGCACCAAGATGTAAGTACAGCTTATTGTGGCCTGTTAAATACAATTATTAATCAGTTTTGCAGCCATATGTTATGTATGCCCAGATGTATGCAAATATTCAGGTTTCTCTTCCTCCAGATGGTGTTCATTAGGTTCAAGTATTGATCTAAGCAAGTGCTCTACCATATTGTTCCCTCTGTTCACAGAAAGGGAAAAGCAAAGCACAAATAGCACCCAACAGCCCTGACTCGCTTAATGTCTTGATGCATTAGAAATTATAAGAAAATAAAAAAACCCAAAGAGTTGTTGAACTTTCAGAAGACAGGTTGTGAAATGAAGTAACCAACCTGCAATAGTATTCATGCAAAAATATTCCACTCCTTCTGAATTACCAGATAAAAAAATCAGACTAATGTATCAAGAACAATGCTTGCTAGTTGTGATAAGTAGTCGCACTTTATCTTGACTATAAGAGTCCATATTTTTCATCTTTTAGTTTGAATTTTCTTCAGCTTCGAAGTTTTGAAAAGTAGTTTTGTAATCATTTTGTATTTGGGAGGATAATAAATTAATCCTGTCATGTATTTTAGATGAAATGCAAAACAGATATCCAGAAAGCCTGCAATAATAAGATGATTCAGGTTTCATAACAAAAAAAAATACTACAGCATATGGGGAAATTTCCCTTGGATATAATTATATTTTTTCTAATATTCATCTTTTTCTCCTTTGCAAACTTAAGTTGAGTCAAAGATATCTTAAAATTTTGTACAGGGCAAACAGATAATATATTCTATTCATGAGAGGGAAAAAAACACTTTTATAAGCTCCGTGAGGATAGTGATTATCTCTGTCATTTATTGTTTTCTAACTTTCAATAACAATGAGTAAGAGTAATATTTACTGAGTAATAATGAATTTAAATTTCATCTCTCAACTCCCACAGTGACACTATAAGCCAAGGCTTGTCTCTTTCCCTTACTTTGCTTAAAACATTTTCTTTGCTGTTGTAAAAGCTAGATTTCAGAGAACTTAAATAATTTCATGAAGACTAACAAAAGACAAATTTTAAATCAAAGCATTTTGACAGTAGAACCTTTTGATATATAAATCCACTTTTATTCATTTAAACTATAATGTATTCCTAAGTGTTATTTTCGTGTCTCACACATAAGGAAACAAATGCACTCTGAGGACTTAAAGAAATAGATGCCTTAAGGAAGTTGATGACCTACCATTAACATTTGCAGTCATACCTGCCCTTTTCCTTATCAACAATATTGGTTTTACTATACATGCATAACTCATTTTACTGCATTTTGCTTTACTGATCTTTGCAGAGCGTGTTTTTTTTTTTTTTTAAACAAAGGCTTTTGTCAACTCACATCAACCAAATCTATTGGCATGATTTTTCCAACAGCATTTGCTCACTTTGTGTCTCTGTGTCACATTTTGGTAATTTTCACAATACTTTAAACTTTTTATTACTATATTTGTCATGGTGATCTGTGATCTCTGATGTAACTACCACTACTTGCTACAGGCTTGAAATATGATTAGCATGTTTCAGCAATAATGTATTTTTAAATTAAGGTAGGCACATTGTTTTTTAGACATGTTGCTATTCCATATTTAATAGAATATAGTATAGGATAACTATGAGCATTGGGAAACATCTCCAAAAATTTGTGTGGCTCACTTTATTGCCAGATTTACTTTATTGCAGTAGTCTGGAACTGAATGTGCAATATCTCTGAGGCATGCCTGTATAAATTATACATAAAATTTTTGTTAGTTTTTTAGTTTGGTTATGAATCTGATATAATATTGTTATATTTATGAAGTATATAATATCTTGCTACTGATTTTTGACAATATTTAAATAACCATTTTGTGTACCCAGACCGTGACCAGGTGACCAAAGTGAAATTAATTTAGAAGCACGAATTAGCTGAATTAAAAGTAAGGTTCCCATAGCCATGTATGCTACCCTGGATATCACTTTTAGCATGTTTTTGAAGTTGATACTCGTAAGAAATCAGGCTTTGATCTTTATCCTTTATTATATAGTATCATTTACTTGGTAATTTAAAGAATAAAATTTTAATTCTTCTATAATACTTCCTTTGTGCCAGACGCTGTTCTAAAAGCTTTATGCAGGTTATTTCATGTAATTTTCACTGTAACACTTTGTGTTACATTATATTATTGTCATTCCCATTTTATGCAGAAATATGAATGGTTTTAGGTTAAGAGTGTCTGATAAGCTTTTTAAATATTTAGCATTTAGAACTCTTACAACTGCACTATCTTTAACAGCCTTCCCACTTTCATTTACTGGTAATAGGAAGGAAATAGCCACTCTTAAATTTTCATTATAAAAGCTGCTGCTGCTGCTGCTGCTGCTGCTGCTGCTGCTGCTAAGTCGCTTCAGTTATGTCCGACTCTGTGAGACCCCATAGACGGCAGCCCACCAGGCTCCGCCGTCCCTGGGATTCTCCAGGCAAGAATACTGGAGTGGGTTGCCATTTCCTTCTCCTCATTATAAAACAATGCATGGAATTTTAAGGAATACGTCATAGCACATTTAGTTTGTCTAATTGACAGTTACATTTTCTCTCCTATAGTCTACAGGAGCACAGGTTTGGGGCTTATCTAGAGAATTACTGAATTAATACAAATATTTGCTTAATGAATTTGCCCAAAGAAACTGTTGTTTCCTATGTAAGTGATAAAAATGAAAATTGGTCACATATCATCCAGGAAAGATGCACCCTGTGTAGATTCTGAGTCCTTTGCAAGTCTTTATTCCTTATTGGGGGTAGATCCCTTTCTGAACGTTTGGTTAAGTAAACTATTTAAGTAATCCATGAACTGTCAGACATAGCACCAGGATGTACACACAGAGGTATCTTAGTTTGCTATTGATCTCATTAGCAGGCCCAGGTATGTCATCTATATTGGTTTCCAGCAACTAAAAGAGTTTCTTCTTTGGCTTGAAAAATACTGTTCCGAGGAGAGGGAAACTAAATGAGATCTGCTCTGTAAGCTCTTATTTCCTAGGATTCCTTAAACCTTTTGGTCTCAGAATTTAAATATTACAACATAAGTGGTTCTCTTCTACTAGACTATAAGCATTTGGAGGACAGGAATTTTTATTCATCATTGTATTGCAGCGCTTATTATAGTAACTGACATAATCAACTCTTGGTATCGAAAAACTGAATACATTAATTAATGAATAGTAAATAACTCAGAAATATAAAAGATATGTGAGTGTAACCAATTGATGTAAGCTGAACTAAATATTTAATTTCATCTATTAAATTATATGGCTCATTCTGTGAGCTCATTATAAATGCCATAAATGGGTTTATAATTTGTGTAGCAATTAAATATCAGTTCTGATTAGGCTATATTTTCTGCAGTTTATCTTTTCTCAATTTCTATGGTACACTCAGGTTTTTTAAATATTTTCTCAGAGATAAGATATTTAAGCATGCTTCAGCTTTTGCTGTGAACGATACTCTATTTTATTTGAATTGCTTTCTCTTAGTCACTGAAAATCTTTGGTCATTGAATATCTTATAATGAGTTAAATTCCCTCTGGTTTCGTTTTGTGGGTTAGACATCTGTGCTCAAGTTCAAGTTTTCTCTTGATTTGTTTCCCTAAATGATAAACCTCAGGTTATTGAGTTTTCTGTAGAATTCCACTGTGGTCTCATGGTCAAGAGGTAGTGATTTCACACTCACATCCTTCTGGTATGAGTTTTTTCAATGATGTGGTTGCATTGTCCAACTCCTTTTCACTGGTCATAATAGATGATAGTTATACTCCCTTTCACATTGTGCTGAACGCTTTGTCTGTCTTGTCTGGACTAGACGCTCCTCTGTAAGTCCCATTTTTACTTTTCTTTTCTGATCACTAATTACATTGCATTTCTCCAAGAACATTATCCTTGTGATTGGCAATTGCAAACAATACTACTACCAGGAAGATTAAATGTCTTAGAAAGTATTTTTCTCTAACACTCATTAGTTTCTTCTTCTATTTATCCTCATAATTCTATCATAGCTATGCCTGACTGAACCTCTACCAGTGTTGCTGGGTCATTGCAAACATAATTAGTTAAGATGAGGTCCTAAAGAGGTAATGAGTCCCTAATCCAATATGACTGGTGTCCTAGACAACTCCTAACTATGAAAGTTTTGAGCTCTAGGATTATGGTTTGGAAACTTGGACATGCTATTATCTATTTTAAACTTTACAATTTATACAGAACAATAATACATGCTTTCTTATGCTTCACTTAACACTAACCATCAAATTAGCTATCATTTATTAAGGAAAGAAAGCCTCTCTAATAATTTCACAAATGAGATGCCTAAATTAGCTTTCAGTTTAATTAACTTTAACTGTAACAAATCTCATTTTCAATTGTGGTATTTTCACTTCTTCAAGGATGTATTGTCATAGACTAGAAACTTTTGAGCTGCATGTAAAAAATCTTCTGCAACTCTGGAAAGTTCTATTTAGGAGTCAAAAGAGAAAGGTCCAGCAGAGATTGAAACCTACATCTCCTGAACGCCAACAGGAACAGTTCTGTTTATATCCGTTTTCTTTGTTTTTCCTTCTGTACTAAGATTTCATTTGAAAGATGGTGTCTGTGCTCAGTCGTACAGTATTGTCTGACTTTCTGTGACCCCATGAACTGTAGCCCACCAGGCTCCTATGTCCATGGAATTTTTCAGGTAAGAATACCAGAGTGTGTTGCCATTTCCTACTTCAGGGGATCTTCCCAACCCGGGGATCAAATCCAGGTCTCTTGCAATGGCAGGCAGATTCTTTTAGCACTGTGCCACCTGGGAAGCCCTTGAAAGATGGTATCTGATACCAATACACTTGAAAAACCAATTATCTGGTTATTTGCAGTGTATAAATATTATAAAGGATAAATTTAAAAACAATACACAAAAGCATATGTTCATATATTTTATGTTAATTCATGGACTTTCAGATATAATAGGATTACAGAGGTTATTAACATCAAATGAAAATTCCTATAAGAGGAAGAAATAGCAAAAATTTTAGCTGTGTTTTATAATGTTAAAGTAAGGATTAGAACCCAACTTTTCTAATGATGTTCTTTTCAAAATACAATAATGCTTCTGTCTATAGGAACCATAGTTTCTTAAGTAATGAACTGGTCTTCGGTCAGTACCATTTTATTACTTTGCATGTTTACTTTTACAGAAGAAACTCCTAAAGCAAAACATTTGTGATTGAATTTCTTTATTTTGACTTCACAGGAGAAAATGTTGTTCAGGATGGTTTTCTCTGACACACTTTCAATAAAAATAAGCACTCATCTTAAATTGAACCAATTGCATTTGTATATGTTCTCAGTTATCAAAGTCTTTATAAATGGTTGGTTCCCTCCTGCTAGGAAGTAGAAGGGATTTATTATTTTAAATTGGGAGGCTTATTTAAATTTCTAAATTAATTCATCACTTTTACTTAGCAGAGCTAAAATTTGGCTTCACATGGTGATTCCAGAAAAACTTTTATATTCTTCATTTGCCAAATTCCTTAACAAAATATACTTAAACCTTATACTTGCTAGAGTATACTTATACTTGCTAGAGCCACTTGAAATCAAAAGGTAGATACTATGAAATGATCCAGAGCTTAGCTCAATGAATATTCCAGCATTCATGCCTGAGAAATGGATGAAATGGTTATATGGAAATCCCAGTAAATTAAAAGGAAAACAAGTAGAGAATTTTTTTTAAATGATTGCAAGTGTAGAAATTATGTAATACAAAAAGTCAGATGACTTTTAAATAAATTCTTGTCTGCATTTTACATCCTACTGAATATTTAAATAATCCAGGCCAAATATAACAAGGGCCTATTGAATACAGCCCTCAAAATTTTTGGATTTGGTTTCCTGAGTGAATGAAACAAACTTTCTGCCATCTGGCATTTCATTTGGGATCATAGCCTTTGCTCGAAGAGGAGAACTATCACAAGCTAAAATTTTAGTTAATATAGGGTAAACTATGGTAACATCTGTGCACATGATAATTTATACTTAGTTGTATCAAAACCTCTTTGGAGTTCTAATGAGCATTTTGAAATCTTACTAGTTTGTAGGCTAAAATAACATTTATTTTCCAAGGAAATTGGTTTTCTCATTTATCGTCTCTGATTTCAATAGAGTGTATGAGCAATCAGCTACAGATTGACTTGGAAGATATTCTTTGATTATTGCCAATTCTTTTTTAATCTTGAATTTAGGAATTTTTAAAAATAGGTGACTCTTTGCATTTATCCCCATTACCAAATGCCCTGAGTATTTTCAAGTCAAACTGGCATTAACATGTCTTACCTCCTCACTACTTCTGAATTTATATATTATAAAATGTCATGACATTTTTTAATTCATGTAGCAAACATTTAAAGTGTACAAATCATAAGTATATACCTTGGCAAATTTTAACAAAGTGAATACACTAGCGTAATCATGTTGCAAACTAAAAATTTGTAATTTTTTCTATTTTATGCTAGAGATAGCTTCCTAAGGAGTGCTTCATAGGATCTCTCTTACATTTCTCCCAGTCACTATTCCTCTCCTTTCCAAAGTTTACTATCAAGACTTAAATTATCAATTGCTTTGAATTACAACTGTCTATATAAATGGAATTATAAAGTGGGCATTATTTTGAATCCAGCTACTTTCACTCCATATTATATTTGTGAGATTTATTCATGCTGTTGTGTATAACAGTAATTAATTTTGTGTAGTATTCCATGGTACGAATGTAAAACAATTTCTCTTTTGATATACATTTGGATTGCTTCCAGATTATTACAAATGAGATTGATAAAACCATCTTTCATGAGTTTGGCTGGCAGATATGTATGCATTTGTGTTAGTAATATATACCAGAGTAGAGTTCTTCAAAGTTTCTCTATTTGTCCGGAAAAGTGATTTTCTGAATTATTTGAAAGAGTTCCAATTCATTTTCAAATATGATTGAACCAATTTACTTTTCCATGAGCAGTATGTGAGTTCTGGTAGCTCCACATCTACACCAATACTTGATAATATTAGTCTTTTAAATTCCAATCTTTGTGGTGAAAGTGTTGTGATATCACTTTGGAAAGAATATTATTGCAGAGAACATTCTCTTACCTGCTGTGCTGTGATAATTTTCTCATGTTCAACATAGGTCAGATCTTAAATCATTACCACTTTCACTTCTAATTCACAAAAGCAAAGAAACTTAGTTAAAATAAAGGCAAGGAAGCTGGCTGGCATGTTATATGATACATATACTGATTCTTGCTGCAATTTTTTAAAACAATTAAACCTTTTAGTTAAAACTCTGGATGCCATTCATATTTACAAGGCTGTAGCCAACTACTGTGTATCATACTATGGACATGTTTTGAAGTATCAATTATCTTAGTAATAAACAACAAAAAGGAAGTTGTTTTATCTGTTTCTCCCATTTCTCCCATGTTCTCTTCACCATATTCCTTATAAGTAGTTATCTTCCCTTCTAGAACATCCTTCCATTCATGGACACAATATAATCTGGTTTATGTCACAAACATATTCCTTGAACTACATTCAGCTATGTCATGAATGATACTGTGGTAGGTAGAATAATGGCCCCACAAAATATTCACATCATTACTCTTAGAACTTGTCAATATGTTGTGTTACATAGCAAGAGGTAATCAAAATTGCAGGTGGAATTAAGCTTGCCGATCAGTTAGCTGAAAGTAAGAGATTATCCTGAATTACCAGGGTGAGGGCTTCCCTGGTGGCTTAGTCAGTAAAGAATCTGCCTGCAATGCAGGAGACCTGGGTTCAATCCCAGAGTCAGGAAGATCCCCTGGAGAAGGAAATCTCAACCCACTCTAGTATTCTTGCCTGGGAAATCCCATGGACAGAGGAGCCTGGTGGACTACAGTCCATGGGGTGTCAAAGAATTGGACACGACTGAGGGACTAAACTACCACCATCAGGGTGGAGCCAGTGTCATCATAAGGGCCCTCCAAAGAGAAGAAGGGAAAAGGATTAGAACTAAAGAGATGACATCATAAGAAAAATTGAGTGGCCATCATTGCTGGCTTGGAAGATGGAGAGAGACCACAAGCCTAGGGAGACGAGAAATCTGTAGAAGCTGGTTTAAGGCAAGGAAATTAAGCACTCTCAAACAGCTTCCAGAAATGAATGCAGTCATAACAATATCTTAACTTTAATCCAGTGAACTCCTTTTGGATTTCTGACCTCTAAAACCGTAACATAATAATTTTGTGTTGTTCCAAGTGACTGTATTTGTAAGGAACTAATATTGCAGCAATAGGAAACCAATATAAATCTTGTTTTCTGCAAGTGGGGAGCTGCCGTAAAAAATACATAACAATGTGTGTCTTTTGGATTAAGCAACTGGCTCTTGAATTTTGAGGAATGTAATAAAAAATCCTAGATTGCCTTGAACAGACCTGTAGGAGAAACACAGATTTTCGTGACTCTGCTACTAATGACTGATAAAGAGTGGGAAGATTTTATATTGTCTTATTTTCTATGGGAGAATTTTATAATATGGAATATTATTATTCGAGAAAATCTTTATTCCCTTTATGTCTTTACATGTTTCATTCTTATTTGTCAAACCTGACTATACCTTTTTTATTTTCTTGTTTAATTCTGTGTGTATTGGGCACACTTTTATATTTTGTAAATCTACATAGTCTCCTTAGATGGTGTCTGTGATGAATGACTTCAACTGCTCCTACACAGAAATGATTCAAAAATATTTGTCTTCCATATGGTAGTCCTCATTGACCTCCTGATTGAAAATCCAGTTACCTAATAAGCAAACATAATAAGATGTTCCTCGGGTAATTCAAAATCAAAATGTAAAATAAATAAATTATTTTTTTTAATGACCGTATTATTACCTTTTAAATCTGCTTCCCTCTCTAAACTGGTGCTACTGTCATGAGTCCAATTAATGGAACAAGAAAATTGAGGTTATCTTCTACATAGTATTCTATGAGTTTCTTTATATCCTCTAAGCCAACAGATTCTGCTTTTTAATTTTCTAATAGTAATTGATCACTTATTATGTGCCAGGTATAATTTTTCAAACAAAAACACATATATTAATTATTTCAGTCTCAGTAACAATCAAATGAAGTATATTCTCATTTTACAACTAATCTGAGACAAAGGAAGACATTACCCAAGATCATGCAGAAGTGACTAGACAAGATGTGATTAGGAAGCAGAGAGCCTGGCTGTAGTAGGGCCTATGAGTAAATAATTGTGCTGTGCTATTATCTCTCTCTTCAAAAATTTATTTTTAATTTAAGGATAATCGCTTTACCATATTGTGTTGGTGTCTGCCCATACATAAGCCATAGATATATGTATTCCCCCTCCCTCTTGGCCCTCCCTCCCACTTCCACCCCATCCCACCCCTCTAGGTTGTTACAGAGCCTGCACATTCCATCCCTGGTCAGGGAACTAAAATATGCATGCTGTGCAGTGCAGCCAGAAATAAAAATACGAAACACTACACCACTGTCCAAGCAATTACTTTGAAATAAAAATCTAAGTCACCCAGTTGCTTGATACCCTTTAGTAGTTTCACAATGCCATCAGAATAAAATCCATTTTTTATACAACATTCAAAAGATTTAACATGTTTCGTTAAATCTTTAATCTTATTTCACTCCCTTTCTTTTCCTTGCATCTTGTTATTTGCATTTATAAATGCCACATGGGTTCCTTTGACTTCCCAACTTTGTATGTCAGTTGATAACTTTTTTACATTTCTTATCTCTAGATGAAATGAATTGTGTGTTTATAGTCTCTTCCTACTACTAGAACATAAGCAACCCAAGGATAAGGATATCGATCTTATTCACCGTTTCACCTCAGCATATAAAAAATTCCAAGTGTATAGTTGATGCTCAATCAATATATGTTGAACAGATAAATTAATTAGAAACCAACTGAGCAAAGTGTGATGCTTGTCATTTTTGTGGTAAGCCTCTGAAATATATAGCTGCCCCAAATAAGAGTTAGCTAGTTTGGTACAGTTGCCGTCAACCAGCATTGTGCATTGCACCTATTTGTTTTATCATATTCTTTATAGTACCTGCTATGATTTCTTTACAAGCATATCTTTTCTACTTGGTAGAAAACTTCCTAATGATATGATGCACATACTTCCTTTCCTAATTATAACTTTTCAATCTCCAGTTGTACTTTAATATCTGACAAGATAATCAATAATTGCTTTGTATATATAGCTGAAGTGATACCAATTCCATTTAATTTTAGCAACATATTTTTTAATCTCAGAATTATTTTATACTGATCTACCTAGATGACAGTGTGACCTCATTTTTCTTTCAGTTATTTGCTTAGTCCAGTTTAAGAAATAGCTTGAAGACATCTCTAGCCACTCCTATTCATTGTTCAGTCTTGTCCGACTCTTTGTGACTCTGTAAACTATAGCCCACCGGGCTCCTGTGTCCATGGAATTCTCCAGGCAAGAATAGTGGAGTGGGTAGCTATTCCCTTCTCCGGGGGATCTTGCCGATGCAGTGATCAAATCTGGGTCTCCTGCACTGCAGGCAGGTTCATTACCATCTGAGCCACTAGGGGAGCCCCTACCTACTCCTAATCAGATACTAATTTTAGAAATAAAGCACTTCTAAATAAATTGATAATTTTTCATAAACAAGGGCAATGTCTTTTGTTCCTTTTAATCTCTAAAAATTACTTAACATTGTTTGAATTTATGTAATAGTGATAAAACTATGTTACTGCCCATGACTGCAACATTCCCATTTCCTCTTTCCAAAATGAACATTACAAATCCCTCTCTTCTCTCCTCATCCTCCTTTAACTCCCACTCCTCTTAGCTCACAGGTAAAGTAGACAGACAAAATAAACTCCCTGATCTGCATTGTACTTAATCTGCTCTCATACCAGCACCTATACTCAAACTCCTTGCCTATATGTCTGTTTCCCTGGAGGTAATACCCACTGACTTTTTAAAAGAAAATTTATTAGAGTACAGTTGATTTACATCATTGTGTTAGTTTCTGCTGTACACAAAGTAAATCAGTTATACATACACATATATCCACTCATTTTTAGATTATTTCCCAAATAAGTAATTACAGAATATTAAGTAGAGTTCCCTGTGCTGTACAGTAGATCCTTATTAGTTGCCTATAGTATTTCATAAATAGTGTGTATATTGTCAATCCCGGTCTCCCAATTTATCCCTTCTCTATTCCCTCTCCTAGTCATAAATTTGCATCCTATATCTGTGAATTTATTTCTATCTTGTAAAAGAGTTCACTTCTATCATTTTTTAGATTCCACATATAAGTGATATATTATGATATCTATCTTTGTCAGTTTGACTTACTTCACTTAGTATGATAATCTCTAAGTCCATCTATGTTGCCGAAATGGCATTATTTTTCCTTTCATACGACTGAGTAATATTCCATTGTGAGTGTGTGTCCACTCCATTTCTTCATCCACTCCTATGTTGATGGACGTTTAGGCTTCCTCCATGTTTTAGCTATTGTAAATATTGCTGCAATGAACATTGAGTGCCGGAGTCCTGCCCCAGCTGGTCAGGGTTCCCTTAGGATGGACGGCGTCGGCGATACGAATGAGAAGACACAGCGAGTCGTGATGTTTCCAAGTGTCTTCTGACTTTATTGTTTTTAAGACAGTTTTTATATTTTTTGTGCTACATCGAAACAAACGTAAAGTATAGAATCATACCAATTCAGCTTAGTGAGCATACCAATTTAGCTTAATGGGCATATGAATTCAGCTTAATGGGCCTATCAATCCAGCTTAATAGGCCAGCAGTTTTTGACCTTCATGGAAACTGTTTGCCTGTTTTTAGTTACAAAAAGCCTCATTTTGTTTACATCATCTTCTGGCCTGGGGGCCTGATAACATCTTGTAACTCTCCTATTGATAAGGGTTGATCAGTCAGAACGCTTTTGTATCAGGCACAGCAGGAAAGAATTTATCAATAGAAAGTTTCAAGGTAAAACCTGTTTTCGGTAATTTACTTTACGCCTCGAGCTTAACAGAAAAGAATGTAGTCCCATAACGTCATAGAACAGCAAGCTGAAGTTCAGCTCTAAGTAAGAATCATCAGTTAATTCAACAATTGTCTTGTTATTTGTATTAAAGCTAAACTTCTATTTATATAAATTTTTAACTATTATGCTTTCATTATATAGGCTAAATACGTTAAGAGTAAAAACATAGTGAGTAAATATAGACTAAGTAACAGTTTCATAAAGCAATATTTCTTATATTTCCTAACAAGCCTTTTTTCCTGCGAAAGGTTTTGTGCCCATAGAGGCTTTCTGTACAGAGGCTCTCAATGCTGTTTTATTATTAAGGAATAGTCATGCACATTAGCTCCAAAGGCACAGGTACATTTATTAAAACAAACCAATATGTTAGCAAAAGGAATTTAGATCAGCATACTCTATATCTCAGATAATTTTATTTAGGGTGCTACCGTTCAGGGGCCTTGTTGATTTGAGGTTTCAGATTGATCTATTTTAGAAGAGAATCAGGAAAAGCCTTTTGCCTAAGTCACAGAAAATAAGAAGAGGTTTATTATAGTAAGCGTCAGAAAGAGAGATCTCATTTTTAAGGTGAGCGCTGAGGCAGCCTCTGGAGAATCCCCGAGGCCTGAGTTGCTCTGCTCGTCAGTCCTTCTCCTCATGACTCTGTCATGAGTGGGGATCTCGTGAGCTGGCTCCCGGCAATTGAGGTGCATGTACCCTTTTGAATTATGGTTTTCTCCAGATATATGCCCAGAAGTGGGATTCTGGATCATATGGTAGTTCGATATTTATTTTTTTTAAAGGAACCCCCATATTTTCTCCATAATGTTTGTACCAATTTATATTCCCACCAACACTGTAGAAGGGTTTGCTTTTCTTCACCCCAAGGGCAGCATTTATTGTTGGTAGACTTTGATGATGGCCATTCTGGCAGGTGTGAGGTGAGACTTCACTGTGGTTTTGATTTGCATTTCTCCAATAATTAGTGATGTTGAGCATATTTTTATGTGCTTTTTGGCCATATGTATGTCTTCTTGAAGAAATGTCCACTTAGATTTTCTGCCCATGTTGTGATTGGGATTTTTTTTTTTTTTTATTGAGCTACATGAGTTTCTTTTATATTTTAGAGATTAATCCCTTGTCATTTACACCCTTTGCAAATATTTCCTCCCATTCTGTGGGTTCTCTTATTTTGTGGTTTCCTTTGTTGTGCAGGTTTTTAAGTTTAATTAGGACCCATTTGTTTATGTTTATTTTTATTATTCTAGGAGGTGGATCCAAAAAGATATTACTACAGTTTGTGTCTCAGAGGGTTTTCCCTACATTTTCCTCCAAGAGTTTTAAAGTATCCAGTGTTACTTTTGGAGAAGGCAATGGCACCCCACTCCAGTACTCTTGCCTGGAAAACCCCATGGACAGAGGAGCCTGGTGGGCTGCAGTCCATGGGGTCACGAAGAGTTGGACACGACTGAGCAACTTCACTTTCAATTTTCACTTTCATGCATTGGAGAAGGAAATGGCAACCCACTCCAGTGTTCTTGCCTGGAGAATCCCAGGGACGGGGGAGCCTGGTAGGCTGCTGTCTATGGGGTCGCACAGAGTCGGACACGACTGATGTAACTTAGCAGAAGTGTTACATTTAGGTGTTTAATCCATTTTCAGTTTATTTTTGTGTTTGATATTAGAGAATGCTCTAATTTCATTCTTTTACATGTAGCTGTCCAGTTTTCCTGGCACCACATAGTGAAGAGATTGTCTTTTCTCCATTGTACATTGTTACCTCCTTTGTCATAGATTAGTTGACAATAGGTACATGGGTTTATCTCTAGAATTTCTATACTGTTCTATATTTCTGGGTTTTTTTTTTTTCTGCCAATACCATACTGTTTTTATGACTGCAGCTTTACAGTATAATCTGAAGTCAAGGATCCTGATTCTTCCAGCTCCATTTTTTTTTCCCCCTCAGGATGGTTTTGGCTACTTGGGGTCTTTGGTGTTTCCATTCAAATTGTAAATTTTTTTGTTCTAATTCTGTGAAAAATGCCCTTGGTAATTTGATAGGTATTACATTAAATTTGTAGACTCCTTTGGACAGTATAGTCATTTTGACACTGTTGATTCTTTCAATTCAAGAATGTGGTGTATCTCTCTGTGTCTCTGGGTCATCTTTGATTTTTTTCACTAGCATTTCATAATTATCTAAATACAAATCTTTTGCTTCCTTAAGGAGGTTTATTCTTAGGTATTTTATTATTTTTGAAATGATTGTAAATGGGATCATTTCCTTAATTTCCTTCGGATCTTTCATGTTAGTATACAGGAATACAAGAGATTTCTGTGTATCAATTTTGTATCTTGCAACTTGACCAAATTCATTAATGATTTCTACTAGTTTTCTGTTTGCATCTTTTCTATGTATAGTATCATGTTATTTGAAAACAGTGATAGTTTTACTTGCTTTCCAATTTTGGGTTCCTTTTATTTCTTTTTCTTCTGTGATTGCCATGGCTAAAACTTCAAGACTATGTTGAATAAAAGTGGTAAGAGTGGGTATCCTTGTCTTGTTCCTGATCAAGAGGGAATACTTTTGGTGTCCACCAAGAATGATATTAGCTGTGGGTTTGTGATGTATATCCTTTATTATGTTGAGATATGGTCCCTCTATGCCCACTTTGTGGAGAATTTTTATTATAAATGGGTGTTGAATTTTGTCAGAAGGTTTTTCTGCCTCCATTAAGATGATAATATGGTTTTGGCTCTTCAGTTTGTTGATGTGGTGTATCACACTGGTTGTTAGTTGCTCAGTTGTGTCCAAATCTTTGTAACCCCATGGACTATAGCCTGCCAGACTCCTCTGTCCATGGAATTCTCCAGGCAAGAACACTGGAGAGGGTTGCCATTCCCTTCTCAGGGGATCTTCCCACCCAAGGACTGAACCTAGATCTCCCACATTGCAGGCAGATTCTTTACTGTCTGAGCCACCAGGGAAGCCCTATCACACTGATTGGCAGATATTAAAATATCCTTGCATCTCTGGGATAAATTCCATTTCATCATGGTGCATGGACCTCTTAATGTGTTGTTCGATTCCATTTGCAAGAATTTTGTTGAGGATTTTTTGCTTCTTTGTTCATCAGTGATATTGACCTATCATTTTCTTAACTTGTGGTATCTTTGTCTGACTTTGTTATCAGGGTGATGGTGGTCTCATAGAAAGACCATGGGAGGATTCCTGTTTCTGCAATTTTTGGGAAGAGTTTCAGAAGAACAGGTGTAACTCTTCTGTAAATGTTTGATGGAATTTGCCTGTGAATTTGCCTGGACTTTTGTTTGTTGGAAGTTTTTTTTTTTTTTTTCTTTTTTTCCTTTTTGTGGTAGTTTCAATTTCAGTACTTATGATTGGTCTGTTCATATGTTCTGTTTCTTCCTAGTTCATCCTTAAAAGGTTGTACCATCCTAAGACTTTTTCTTTTTCTCCTAAGTTGTCCATTTTAATGGCGTATACTTGTTTGTAGCAGCCTCTTAAGATCGTTTGTATTTCTGTGGTGTTCATTGTAACGTCTCCCTTTTCATTTCAAATTTTGTTGATTTGTACCCTCTCATTTTTCTTTATGAGTCCAGTAAAGCTTTGTCAATTCTGTTTATGCTCTCAAAGGACCAGTTTTTCATTTCATTGATCTTTTTTATTGTTTTCTTCATCTTCCTCTCATTTATTTTTTCTCTGGCCTTTATGGTTTCTTTCCTTTTACTAACTTTGGGTTCTGTTTCTTCTTTTTTCTCTCTGGCTACCTTAGGTATAAGTTTAAGTTGTTTATCGGAGCCCTTCCTTGTTTCTTGATGTAAAATAGTATTGCTATAAACTTTCCTCTTAGAACTGTTTTTGTGTGTCTGTTAAGTCTTGAGTCGTCTTGTTTTTGTTGCTATTTGTATCTAGATGTTTTTATTTCCTTTTTGATTTCTTCAGTGAACCTTTGGTTATTTAGTAGTATATCATTTTGCTTCCGTGTGTTTATATTTTTTTTACATTTTTTTTTCCCTATAATTGATTTTTAACCTCATGGAGTTGTGGTCAGAAAAGATGTTTGATATGATTTCAATTTTCTTAAATTTACTGAGGCTTGCTTTTTGGCTTAAGATGTGATCTGTCCTAGAGGCATACTGTTTTTTTACCTGGGAACATCCCTGTGTAGCCTGTGTGGGTTTAATATTTTTTGCTGAAAGAGCTATTTTTACTGCTAATATCTGCAAATTCTTCCCTCCAGTATATGCTGACTGTTATGCCCTTGATAGGAGGTTGACTGATGTTTTGGTACCTGAGCCTGCACTGGATACTACACAGGGCCTCCTGGTTGCTCTGTGATTGTCACTGTCCTATCAGAGGTGGGGTCTCCTGCCTAGTTGTTGAAAGAGACGCTTTTGTTGAGAATACAAGAAGTAAGATTTCTGGATTAAAAGATATTCATAAGTTCAGACTTAACAGAGAATGAAACTTTTCCAGAATGTTTGTAGAAATATACACCTTCATATTAAGAAGAGGTGGCAAGAATACAAAGAAGTACAAAAAAGATCTTCATAACCCAGTTACTCATGATGGTGTGATCACTCACCTAGAGCCAGACATCCTGGAATGTGAAGTCAAGTGGGCTTTAGGAAGCATCACTACAAACAAAGCTAGTGGAGGTGATGGAATTCCAGTTGAGCTATTTTAAATCCTGAAAGATGATGCTGTGAAAGTGCTGTACTCAATATGTCACCAAATTTGGAAAACTCAGCAGTGGCCACAGGAATGGAAAAGGTCAGTTCATTCCAATCCCAAAGAAAGGCTGTGCCAAAAATGCTCAAACTACTGCACAATTGCACTCATCTCACACGCTAGAAAAGTAATACTCAAAATTCTCCAAGCCAGGCTTCAGCAATATGAGAAGCTTGAACTTCCAGATATTCAAGCTGGTTTTAGAAAAGGCAGAGGAACCAGAGATCAAATTGTCAACATCTGGATCATCGAAAAAGCAAGAGTGTCAGAAAAAAGCGTCTATTTCTGCTTTATTGACTATGCCAAAGCCTTTGACTGTGTGGATCACAATCAACTGTGGAAAATTCTAAAAGAGATGGGAATACCAGACCACCTGACCTGCCTCTTGAGAAACCTGTATGCAGGTCAGGAAGCAACAGTTAGAACTGGACATGGAACAACAGACTGGTTTCAAATAGGAAAAGGAGTACATCAAGGCTGTATATTGTCACCCTGCTTATTTAACTTATATGCAAAGTACATCATGAGAAACGCTGGTTGAGAGGGAGCACAAGCTGGAATCAAGATTGCCAGGAAAAATATCAATCACCTCAGATATGCAGATGACACCACCCTTATGGCAGAAAGTGAAGAGGAACTAAAGAGCCTCTTGATGAAAGTAAAAAAGGAGAATGAAAAAGTTGGCTTCAAGCTGCACATTCAGAAAACTAAGATCATGGCATCCAGTCCCAACACTTCATAGAAAATAGATGGGGAAACAGTGGAAACAATGAGAGACTTTATTTTTGGGGGCTCCAAAATCACTGCTGATGGTGATTGCAGCCATGAAATTAAAAGATGCTTACTCGTTGGAAGGAAAGTTATGACCAACCTAGACAGCATATTAAAAAGCAGAGACATTACTTTGCCAACAAAGGTCCGTCCAGTCAAGGCTATGGTTTTTCCAGTAGTCATGTATGGATGTTAGAGTTGGACCGTGAAGAAAGCTGAGCACCGAAGAATTGATTCTTTCAAACTGTGTTGTTGGAGAAGATTCTTTAGAGTCCCTTGGACTGCAAGGAGATCCAACCAGTCCATCCTAAAGGAGATCAGTCCTGGGTGTTCATTGGAAAGACTGATGTTGAAGCTGAAACTCCAATACTTTGGCCACCTGATGTGAAGGGTTGCCTCATTTGAAAAGACCCTGATGCTGGGAAAGATTGATTGATGGCAGGAGGAGAAGGGGACGACAGAGGATTAGATGGTTGGATGGCATCACCGATTCAACAGACATGAGTTTGGGTGGACTCTGGCAGTTGTTGATGGACAGGGAGGCCTGACGTGCTGCAGCTCCTGGGGTCGCAAAGACTTGAACATAACTTTGTGACTGAACTGAACTGCACTGAACACTTTCACCAGCAACATATGATATCCTGTTTCTCCACATTCTGGTCCAAACTTGGTATTTTTAATTTTTTTTTGTTGTCATATTAGCCAGTCTAATGTGTGTATTTAACTGTACAATTTAACTTTTTTTTAATCTTCTGCCATGTTGATCCAATTTTTTTTTTTGTTTCTTTGTTTTCATGTTTGTTTTCTGCCATATCTATGTTCCATTACCCATCATTAAAAAAAGAAAATTCTTTACTGTTACTGAGCTACTTTCCCTTCACTTCACTTCACTTCATTGTAATTGACAAGCTAAATCATAGCCTATAGCCCAGTGATATGAGTGCATCATGGCAGGTGGTCATTCTTCAGAGCTATAATAAACACTTAAAAAATTAGTAAATACCAACTATAGTCTATATAATGTCTGATTCTGATTTAATAAAGAAAGGAAGAATGGTGGGTTGGAAAGTGTCCAGTGCATTAGAGAAGCTTTCCTGGGATGAAATTTGGAAAGATGATTTTGAAAAGAATGCTGTCATAAAATACAATAGATTGAATGAGGAGGTGTATCATGGTTTTGTATCTGAAACTCCTATTTGCTCTTGGTGGCAGAGTTTTACTACCAAAATCTAGGTGGTCTGACTTCCAAACAGATTTACTTCACCTTACTGCCTCAGACTATTCTCCCACCCTATCTCTGGTGAATTTTTGTTGTTTTGTCTTCCTTAGTTGCCCCCTCTAGAGTCATTACATAGAACCTAAAGCTTATCCAAGGGTCCTGAAAGCATACGGGGATGTACCTAGCTTGCCCTTTGGCTGCTATTTCTGAATATATGTGCTCAGAACAGCAACCAGACACCTGTCATTTTTTAATAATTCTACGTCTTTAATGGAGAAGGAAATGGCAGCCCACTCCAGTACTCTTGACTGGAAAATTCCATGGACTGAGGAGACTGATAGGCTACAATCCATGGGGTCGCAAAGAGTCGGACACGACTGAGCGACTTGACTTTGACTTTGGTAAGTGATGGAGTTAAGTGTATGTACACAATATGTCAATCATTAGATATCCACTAGTCAATTTTCAGATAAAAAAAAAGATGCAATAAAATGCACTTACCCTAAAAACTATGTAGTATAATTCTTAAATGGAATACTTTTTTTTCAAGGAAATACTTAACATTAAATATACCTTTCTTCTCTTGCTCTAGAAAGTACATTATATTTGGTAGAAGTAATTTAACTTATTATATTTTACTACTCTATGTCATCTTAAACTTATTTTAGTCTATGTGCATTTTTTCCCAATATATACACTAAAATTGTAGCAATACTTTAAATTCAGGAAATCTAGAACTTGATAATGCCGCATTTTTTCTTGCTAAATTTAACATACTTACAATACAGTGCAGTCCTTCAGGCTCACTTCTCTGGTCATACAAATGTAGTATATTGAGTCAATAACTTTAACACAAATAAAATAATTTCTTGATCTATGATATTCCAGTTAAATCAGATCTGATTTAAGAGCCTACTTTTGAAGGCCATATTGTATAACAATTTATGATCCTTTTAGTTTTAAAATGTATTGTCTTTACTGTGACAATAAAACTTTCTGGTGAGTGAACAAAGCAATCAGGTAATTGGCCATGGTAAACAAATCATTTTGACATTTTAATAAAACTCAGTTTTAAGTACTTCCCAGTAATGTTTTTTAAGATATCCTAAATTCTATCTAGCCATGAAGTTTTCCTTATTCATGAGCACATGGAAAATAGATTATTTTTTTTTAATAGGAGGCTTTCTTTAGCACACACTTTAGTAACAAATATAGGGGGTTTCAGTAAAGTATTGAAGCTAAGATACTACTTTTTCCAAATTTCCAAAATCCCTATTTTTCCAAATTGCTCTGAGTCAATAAACAACCAAATATAGCAAATAATATAATACTTTTATAAGTCACCAAGCAATTTCCCAATATCCAATATTCCAAGTGTAAACTTGGACTACAGTTCAGGGAAGAGACCTAAGCAGGGTTTCTTAATTTATTCTGATTTAAAATAAGAATAAATGCATGTGAAAGACAGACATGAGTTCATTTTTCTGAGCAGCAGAACAAGTATGAGCAGACTTTTTAAGGGATAAAACATGCATGCTTATTGTAGGGGGAGGAAAAAAAAGAGGAAACTGGATACATGAATACTGGCTTTGACTAGAGTGATATAGCTTACTAGAAAAACACAGAATATACTGAAATTGAGGACAAATTCATTAATTTTACTTCCTGGAGGATAGGAATGAATAGAGCTTCCCTGGTAGCTCAGCTGGTAAAAATATCTGCCTGCAATGCAGGAGACCTCAGTGGTTTGATTCCTGGGTGGGGAAGTTCCCTGGAGGAGGGATAAGCTACCTACTCTGGTATTCTTGAACTTCCCTGGTGGCTCAGATGGTAAATAATCTGCCTGTAATGTGGGAGACTTGGGTTCGATCCCTGGGTTGGGAAGATCCCCTGAAGGACGGCATGGCAACCGACTCCAGTATTCTTGCCTGGAGAATCCCCATGGACAGAAGAGCCTGACAGGCTACAGTCCTTGGGGTCACGAAGAGTCAGCATGACTGAGAGACTAAGCACAGCAATGAATAAAACACCAGGAGTTCTTTCAGTGGTTTCTTCCAAATAAAGAAGGGTATACTCATTTGCTTAGGCTGCAATAACAAAATTCCAGAGTCTGGGTAGCTTAAAAAACACAGACTAAGTCCCTTGCATACCAACCTTCAAGTTGCGAACTTTTTCAAAGTTGTAAATGTGTGTTTGCAGGTCCAATCACATAAGTTAGTTTACGTGTCTGGTGTACACTGTCATGTGCGTGCATCCTCCAAAACTGGTTGTGCTTCTGTGTGCTTTAGAAGCACAGCTGTATAGATTATAGTAGTACGGTATTTTTATTTCAAGACCGGGATGTCCGGAAACAAATGTAAAAGCAGCAGTGATGTAGCTAGTACCACTAAGAAACGCCAAACGATAACAACGTAAACAAAAGTCAAATTGGTTGAGAGAATGGAGACAGGTGAAAAGATGCAAGACACTGCTCATTCTTATAACATGAATCATGCAAACACTGGCATTATTCTAAAGAACAAGGAAAAGATCAGGGACCATGTGACATCTGCTGTGCTAATAATGTCAATGATAACATCAAAGAAGTGTGGAAAAGGGATGGAGGAGATGGAGAGACTTCTCAGTGTGTTGATGCAGGATCAGCATCAGCGTTGAGTCCCACTCAGCTTAATTTTGATTCAAGAGAAAGCTAAAGGCCTTTCTGAGGACCTGAGGAAGAAACACAGTGAAGAATCTAGAGCACATCTCTTAATGCCAGCCATGGTTGGTTTCATCATTTCAAGGCTAGAGCCAACATTCATAATGCGAAAGTTAAGTGGTGGGGCGATGAGTGCAAATAACGCTAGCTGCCCAGAGATTTCCTGAAATGCTTCAAGAAATAAGTGAGGAATGTGAGTATTTACCTGAATAGGTTTCTAATGTGGATGAGAAAGAATGGTACTGGCAGAGGATGCCAGTCTGAAGTCACATTAGTGAGGAGGAAAAGTTGATACCGGACTATAAAGCAGCAAAGGATAGGCTAAATCTGTTGTTTGGTGACAATGATTCCAACAATTTGAAGCTGAAGCCGCTGTTAGTTTATCATTCAAAGAACCTAAGAGCCCTTAAAAACATGGCCGAAGGCTCTCTTCCTCTTGTGTGGAAGAGTAACCCCAAAACATGGGTTAGATGTACCATTTTCCAGAACTAGTTTTTCCAACACTTTAACCTGGAGATAGAGAAACATTGCTTGGAGAAGGATATGCCAACAGCATTGCTTTGCTGTTCAACAATTCTATGGGCTACACCCCATTCATGGACAACTTTCATTCCAACATCAAAGTAGTGAACTGTCACCAAATACTACATTGCTTATCCAACCTATGGACCAAGGAGTTATAGCAACTTTCAAGAAATATTATTTGTATCACACTTTATGGCAGGCTGTAAGGGTGAGTGACAAATCACGAACAACCTTGCAGCAATTTTGGAAGGACTGTAACATCTACGAGGCCAGGAAAAACTTTGACTTTGCTTAAGTCACTTAAGAATGCTCAGACTACTGCACAATTGCACTCATCTCACACGCTAGTAAAGTAATCCTCAAAATTCTCCAAGCCAGGCTTCAGCAATATGTGAACCTTGAACTTCCAGATGTTCAAGCTGGTTTTAGAAAAGGGAGAGGAACCAGAGATCAAATTGCCAATATCCGCTGGATCATCGAAAAAGCAAGAGAATTCCAGAAAAAAACATCTATTTCTACTTTATTGACTATGCCAAAGCCTTTGACTGTGTGGATCACAATCAACTGTGGAAAATTCTTCAAGAGATGGGAATACCAGACCACCTGACCTGCCTCTTGAGAAACCTGTATGCAGGTCAGAAAGCAACAGTTAGAACTTGACATGGAAAACCATACTGGCTCCAAATAGGAAAAGGAGTACGTGAAGGCTGTATATTGTCACCCTGCTTATTTAACTTATATGCAGAGTAAATCATGAGAAACGCTGGGCTGGAAGAAGCACAAGCTGGAATCAAGATTGCTGGGAGAAATATCAGTAACCTCAGATATGCAGATGACACCACCCTTATGGCAGAAAGTGAAGAAGAACTAAAGAGCCTCTGGATGAAAGTGAAAGAGGAGAGTGAAAAATTTGGCTTAAAACTCAACATTCAGAAAACTAAGATCATGGCATCCAGTCCCATCACTTCATGGGAAATAGATGCGGAAACAGTGGAAACAGTGTCAGACTTTTTCTGGGCTCCAAAATCACTGCAGATGGTGACTGCAGCCATGAAATTAAAAGATGCTTACTCCTTGGAAGGAAAGTTATGACCAACCTAGACAGCATATTAAAAAGGAGAGACGTTATTTTGCTAACAAAGGTCCTTCTAGTCAAGGCTATGGTTTTTCCAGTAGTCATGTATGGATGTGAGAGTTGGACTGTGAAGAAAGCTGAGCACTGACGAATTGATGCTTTTGAACTGTGTTGTTGGAGAAGACTCTTGAGAATCCCTTGGACTGCAAGGAGATCCAACCAGTCCATCCTAAAGGAGATCAGTCCTGGGTGTTCGTTGGAAGGACTGATGTTGAAGCTGAAGCTCTGATACTTTGGCCACCTGATGGGAAGAGTTGACTCATCAGAAAAGACCCTGATGCTGGGAAGGATTGGGGGCAGGAGGAGAAGGGGATGACAGAGGATGAAATGGCTGGACGGCATCACCGACTCAATGAACATGGGTTTGGGTGGACTCCCGGAGTTGTTGATGTACAGGGAGGCCTGGCGTGCTGCAATTCATGGGGTCACAAAGAGTTGGACACGACTGAGCGACTGAACTGAACTGAAGTCACCACGAATGGGGTTTGGAAGAATATTTTCTTGTAGTTTTCTTACAATTTTTGTGGATTTAAGAAGGCAGATAAGGAGTCCAAAGAGGTCTTCAGCAACCTAATGACCCTCAGCAAGAAGCTGGAGCTATACCCACAAGAGGGAAGCTTCACTGAACTCTTTGCTATGCAACATGAGTAGTTTATTAATGAAGACCTGATGGAACTGGAAACCCAGAGTAAGGATGAAGGGAGATGGGAAGAAGAAGTAGTCAGTGAAGAACTGAAGAGATTCATGATGCAGGAAATGGGAGGAGATGTTCTTTGTTTGAGGAGGCACTGTTTGTTTTTGATGCACAAGACTGAATGTAGAACATTACATGGAGATTACAGCAACTGTTCAGAATTTAATCCAGTGCTGCCATGTCATCTATGATGAGAGAGGAAAAAAAGAAGAGCAGCTACTTAGACATCACTGGGTCACTTTTTCCAGAGGGTTGCTAGAACTGAATCTAGCAAGGAACCAGAACCTGTGCCATCAGCGTCAGGTGTGAATGAAGTTGCAGCTTGCCCTCCACCTCCTTTTGCTGAAGATCCTTCAGCTCTACCATCTCCCACCATCTCTCGCTCCTCCAGTCAGTAACGCTTCTAGCCTGTTCACTTGATGCCAGTCCCTGTATGCCAGCTGTTGTACTGTACTACCTGTACTTTTCAAGTTATTGAACTGTAAGTTTAAAAATGGTTTTTCAAAGTGTGGGGTTTTTTTCTGTTATTTGTGTGAAAAGTGTTAAAGACCTATTATAGTACAGTACTATATAGCTGATTGTGTCAGCTGGGAACCTAGGCTAACTTTGTTGGAAAAATGAAAATGTTTGTTGCTCAGTCATGTTTGACTCGTTGCGACCCCATGGACTATACCCCCTAGGCTCCTCTGTTCATGGCGTTCTCCAGGCAAGAATACTGGAGTGGGTTGCCATTCCCTTCTCCAGGGGATCTTCCCCACCCAGGCATAAAACCCATTGCAGGTCTCCTGCATTGCAGGCAGATTCTTTCATCTGAGCTACCAGGGAAGCCCAACTTCGTTGGACTTGTACAGAAATTGGACTTATGAATGCCCTCTCAGAACGGAACTTGTCTGTGTGTAGTGGACTTAACTATACTTTTATTTTCTCACAGTTCTAGAGGCTGGAAGCCCAAGACTGAGATGATAGAAGATTTAGCTTCTCCTGAGGCTTCTCTTCTTGGCTTTCAGAGAGTTGTCTTCTCTCTCTGTCTTCATATGGACTGTCTCTATTTGTGGACATCGCTGATACCTCTTCATCTTTTTATAAGGACAGTAATAATGTTGGATTAAGGACAATCCATATGTCTTCATTTAACTGTTATTACCTCTTTAAAGACCCTGTCTTCAACTATACCCACATTCTAACGAACTGGAGATTATGACTTCACCATATGAATTTGAGGACTGTAACAATTCAGTCCATAAAAGGAGAACAAAATTTCGGATAGATGTTTTCTATTTAAGAGAGACCAGCATGCCTCTTTTCCCTGCCACCTAATACATACAATACTAACTTTAAAGTATGCTTCCATTGCATCAATGTACACATGGAATGTATTCAATTAGTTGTATTCCTTTTATTAAAAAATCACCCTGAAGTGAAAAGCAAAGAACAATCTATAATGGCTAATGTAATTTCTTCCAATAATAGTAAACCATGGAGGTGGACAAGAGATTAAAAATATGATTCTTGTAGGGCAGAAATAAATGTATAATGAATCTTTCAGCCCAGACAGAACAGTTTGTCCAATACATATTAAATACTAATATCTTTTTTTTTTTGGTTGATGATAGTGAAATGGAAAAAAGAAAAATCCAATAAAAGTCTTATTTACTCTTTTTAAAATCTACCAAATATCCCATGGGCACTTCAAACTCAGTTTCCACCTACACCATGGTTACCCCCCATTAAATTCAGCTTCTTAGGGACAAGAACCACAATTCTCTCCATAATGCCTTTCAGGAACTTAGGAACCACTCCTAATTTCTTAGACTCACAATTCCAGGCACAAAGGTCCTTAAATTCTACCTCCAAAAAAAACTGTCATGCAATGTTTCTCTGGAGAAGGAAATGGCAAACCACTCCAGTATCCTTGCCTGGAGATTCCCTTGGACAGAGGAGCCTGGTGAGCTGTAGTCCATGGGTTCACAAAGAGTCAGGCTTGACTGAGGGACCATTTTTTTTTTTTCATTTTACTGTATTACTTACCCAGCTATTATATTGATACCAACCTTTATCTCTGCTACCCTATATCAGCTTCCCAGTTTGTTTCTATCTGTCAAATAGAACCCTGACAATAGCAATAGTTAGCTCCTCTTGTGGCACACATATCTTACCACTCAGCTCCCTGTTCACATTGCTTATCCTTGTCATGGCCAAACATATGTCATGCCTATATTAAAGTTATACTAAATATTTTATAGATTGGATCCTTAGGTTTTATATTTTAATCACTCTGTCAGGAAATATACTTATTTACATTTTCCCTCCTACCTATTTTTCCTTGTCCTTCAGAATGAAATCCTCCTTATAAGAAATTTTTCCCACAAGTGTGCCCCTCCTTTTGGGACTTATGTACTTGCTTACTTTGCTCCTATAGAACTTATGTATGTTTCTTCTGGATTAACACAGTACCACAAATGTTTGCTAACTTGTCTGAATCTCCATCTAGAAGGTGTATTCTCTGGACTCAGTTAATATTTGCTGTTTTTATTTGGTTTCATTTCAATTTGTCTTTTTTATTTTTTTCAGCAAATAAAAGCTGAATAACAGTAGTAAATATATGACAATACTTGGAAAACTCATTTCCTCTAACAAAATAAATCTTAGTTCTGTTGCATGATGCAGGTTTAAATTGTAGGTTTAAAAATTTCCAGGCAAAGTGCATAGAAAATATTTCCTTTATTCTGAATGTGAAATAGATCTTTAAGGTGAGAAATGTAAACAGATCTTTAGAGGTGGAATGTTGAATGAGATGAGGAATACTTATAAATTAGAAGGTTGTCTGGTTTCAACATAAATGCATCATATGTAAGTTCATCATTCATAAATGCATGGTAATGAAAAAATTTGGGGGTCTTACTATTTTAGCTATTGGTGTGTTTTTTGAAATAACTTCCATTTATTATCTGTCAAAATTCTCTGGGGTTGACTTGGCTTAGCTGGTCTACTCTTGTTTGTTGCATATACAAAAGGTCCCCAACTTATAATGGTTTGACTTACAATTTATTGACTTCATGAGGCTGGGAAAGTAGTATACATTCAGTGGAAACCATACTTCAAATTTTGATCCTTTTTCCAGACTAGCAATGTGAGGTAAATATTTTTTCACAATACTGGGTAGTGGCAATGAGCCACAACTTCCAGTCAAACAAGATGAATAACCAATACACTTAGTAATAGCAATGGTTATACCAATGCAGACATTCTGCTTTTCACTTTCAGTAGAGTAGGCAATGTGTTACATGAGATACTAAACACTTTATTATAAAATAGACTTTGTGTAGATAATTTTACCCAACTATAAACTAATGTAAGTGTTCTGAGCACGTTTAAGGTGTTATTCACTCAGTCATGTCTGACTCTTTTCGATCCCATGAACTGTAGCCTGCCTAGCTCCTCTGCCCATGGAATTCTCCAGGCAAGAATACTAGAGTGGGTAACCGTTTTCTTCTCCCGAGGACCTTCCCGACCCAAGGATTGAATCTGGGTCTCCCACATTGCAGGCAGATTCTTTTACCTTCTATGGGCTTAAACACAGACATTCAGTAGGTTATGCATATTAAATGAGTTTTCGATTGACAAAGTTTTCAATTTAAGATGAGTTTATCAGGATATATCCTCATTGAAAATCTAGAAAGTTCTTTTCTACCATCTGGACTGCTTTCATCTAGTGGCTTAATCAGGGTGGGAACATTCAAGATGACTTACTTATGTAACTTACAATTGATGCTGGCATGGACTGAGGGTTCGGGTATGGTTTCTATGAGACAGCTTTGACTTACACAGTATACGTACAATAGGTAAATAAGAAAATCTTGTTTAAAAAATTAGATCGTAAACAGCTTGAATGCCATGTTAAGGCATTTGACTTTCCATAATTTTAATAATCATTGGAAAGTGATGAAATTTACTAAGCAGAAGATTGACTTTTTTTTATTTTTAACTGAAGGACAATTGCTTTACAATACTGTTGTTTTCTGCTAGACATCAACATGAATCAGCCATAGGTATACATGTGTCCCTCCTTCTTTAACCTCCCTCTCATCTCCCACCTCATCTCACCCCTCTAGGTTGTCAAGAGCCCTGGTTTGAGTTTCCTGAGTCATACAGCAAATTCCCACTGGATATCTATTTTACATCTGGTATTGTACAAGTTTTCATGCTATGATGATGTCTTTATTTTCTTTATGAAGCTAATTTTAGCTACTGGATAAAAGGTACTTGGGGTAGGAAGGATATTATTGACATGTACTATTTGAAAGTTTACAAAAAAAAAAAACAGACATAAAGCAGTAATGTTAGTTGGAGAAAAAAGAATATTTGAAAGGCATCATATCAAAATGATAGGACTCCCTTGATTGTCTCACGGAGAAATGGGTGAGATTGTGTTTGATGATGAGTGTGAAGCTGTAAGTTTGGGGAAATAGACATCTCTTACATCATTTATGGAGACACAAACAGAAAACTGCATAAAATCTAAAGGGAGGATAATGAGTTCAGTTTAGTTGTAACCAAATCTGAGGTGGATTTGGTACATCTGGGTACTTTGAAATATGGCTCTCAACATGAGAAGGAGAGGAGATAGAAACATAGATTTTGTGGTTATCAAGAATGTATTTTGGAAAATATAACTCGGGGTAAGAGAGGCACTTTTATATATTATTGTAGGACTGTAAATTGATTAAAGTTTTCTCAGAGAAACTAAAGAGTGTGAAAAATGTTTCCATTAGAATAAGTATGGGAAAATATCCTAAGCTGAATATGTAATACGTATTCAACAATTGTCTCTTGATTCAGAGGCCATTGATTCAGTTCATTGATTCAGAGGCCACATCTTGTCTTTCTCCTCCTTGCTGCTTCCTTTTGAACTAAATCATGTATACTGGGACAGTGTGGATAATGAACATTTGCTTATATGACTAAACTGTACAGACCTTCAGGCTCCTTTTCCAGTTGCTCTTTGTATTAAAGTAAATGTAGACTTTTAAAGATGTAATGAAGGTGCAACAACAGGCTTTTTTCATTACAAGTATTGAAGTAATCACTGAAGGAAAAAATTAGCTTTTTGTAACTAGATGTCTGATGATCAATTTGAGGATTAGTATTATGAGACCCAGAAACCATTTGCAGGAAAATTTTAAGGAGTGCTTCCTCAAGAATGTCAACATAATAGCATAGATGTTCAGAACAGAAGACATAAAACCTTTCTAATATTCCATATACTAACTACCTCAAAGCCAGTTGTTAACTATGACATTATCACAAATCTCAGGATGGAAACCACAATTAATAATATGTGTAGAGAGAGAATTTGAAATAAACAGTAATAAAGATGAAATTATAAAAACTTTCAAAAACTAAATTTTATGTAACATAGAAATATTTCAATATAGTTAAAGAAATGTGACATGTACATTTTAATGTTTTTATTCATATAACACATTCTTTTTATAATTATATGAGTATATTAATATTTTTGCTAAAAATTCTGGAGTTACAGAAAAGCACAAAAAGTTAAATTAGTCACTCTTCACCTCAGTATTAAAGGAAGAGCTCTACAAATATTTAGGTATCTAAACTATAACTATATATATTATCATATGTCAGTTCAGTTCAGTCTCTCAGTCGTGTCTGACTCTTCTCAACCCCATGGACCACAGCATGCTGGCCTCCCTGTCCATCACCAACTGCTGGAGTTTACCCAAACTCATGTCCATTGAGTCGGTGATGCCATCCAACCATCTCATCCTCTGTCATCCACTTCTCCTCCTGCCTTCAATCTTTTCCAGCATCAGGGTCTTTTCAAATGAGTCAGCTCTTCGCATCAGGTGGCCAAAATATTGGAGTTTCAGCTTCAACATCAGTCCTTCCAATGAACACCCAGGACTGATTTCCTTTAGGATGGACTGGTTGGATCTCCTTGCAGTCCAAGGGAATCTCAAGAGTCTTCTCCAACACCACAGTTCAAAAGCATCAATTCTTCTGTGCTCAGCTTTCTTCACAGTCCAATTCTCACATCCATACATGACTACTGGAAAAACCATAGCCTGACAAAAATTACCATTTAACTATGAGCATTTTCCTGTATTAGTAAATAATCCATTTATCTTCATGTAAGTCAATTTTATGGCTATATCATAATTTATTTCTTAATACTGAGAAAATATCATTTAAAGTTATTGGATGGTAGACAGTGACATAGTAGTGTATGGAGCAGTTAGCAAATAAATTATCTCCAGAATGAAATAAAGATACTAAAGGCAAAATGAGAACAAAATGACCATAGTATTCCTATGCGACAGTGATTAGCTAAAGCTAGTGGGAGGAGGCATTCCTTATGTGGGGAGAGTTAGATAAAGGACTCTGAAAGCCACACTTAGAGTTCACATTTTATCCTGAGGGCATGTTTGTATACAGAGGCATACCTTAATAAAATCAATGTTTCTGAAAGTTTAATCGAGTGGCCATATGTTATGGGAGTGGAGTGAGAAGAGACTGAAGACAAGCAGACGTGTAAAGTGGTTACGGTATTAATCCCAGCAAGAGATGAAAGGGATGTCATAGGGAATGGAAAGAAAGAGGCAGATTAAGAGAAACATTTTGAGTAACAATGTCATACAACCGAGTCCCTCTGATCCGAGAGGAAAAACAAACATTACCTTAGTTTTGAACAGGAAATTTGAAGCTATGGCAAAACTCCAACTCAAATTGTGGCTATTTGGAGTATAATAAAAGAATCTGTGTTGCAGTTCTGGATAAGTAACAAGTGAATTTAACTGTACAAAAGTTACCTGAAATGTTGGAGTCTTGACGAAGAAAAAGCTAAGGAAAAAAGAATCGGAGTGAATAGCATAAGTTTGAAATGTACATGGAGGAAAGTGTCCACAGTAAGGAAGTCAAGAGGAAGAAGTAACCAAGAAGAGAAGAAAAAGAAAGCAAAAGCAGCTAGGATTGGGCAATGGCATCAAATTATAGAAAGGAATAAAATAATGAGAACTAGAAAAACTATTGTATTTGACAAAGAGTTCCTGCGGTGATTTCAAAAAGGTAGTGTCAGGCAACATATGGGAGGCTGGAATCAGACTGCAGATTGAGGAGAATAATAAAATTCAAAAAATATCTTCACTCAGCCTAAAAGGGTGACTATTTAAAAGAAGGAAAGAGAGCTGTCATATCAGCTAGTAAGAAAGGTTTTGATTTGTTTGTTTTTTAAGAGAAATGATTAAATTTTAAAACAGAAATTAGCCAGGATAAAATCTTATTTATCAGTTTATTTTTTTACAAATTTATCTTAAAGCTTGGGGACTGGATAGAGTCACTCAACTTTTGATACTTCCACCATCCCCAGGAAAAATGGAAGAGAGGGCACATAGCATATTGGTTAGCTGAAGGAAAAGCAGGCCTGCACAGACTGTCTGTGCAGAGCTTCACTATCGTGTATGACACTCTCCAGGAAAGTTTCTGGGCTCTTTTTACTCGCCTATGATGTCTGCAGTTTCTAACGTCTGTTGTAGCAGTTAGATTTATACCACTTTGACATTTAGACAATATCCTTTATTACAATACATAAGATTTAATATATATTGCCATGTCTAATTATGTCTGATGGTGAAAGTAAAGTCCGATATTGTAAACAACAATATTGCCTAGGAACCTGGAATATTAGGTCTATGAATCAAGATAAATTGGATGTGGTCAAGAATAAACATCAACGTTTTAGGAATCAGTGAACTAAAATGGATGGGAATGGGCAAACTTAATTCAGATGACCTTTATATCCACTGCTGTGTTCAAGGGGCTTCCTGGTGGCTCAGAAGATAAAGAATCCTCCTGCAATGTGGGAGACCTGGATTCAATCCCTGGGTTGGGAAGATCCCCTGGAGGACGGCATGGCAACTCCCTCCAGTACTCTTGCCTGAAGAATTCCCATGGCAGAACAGCCTGGCAGGCTGCAGTCCATGGGGTTCCAAAGAGTAGGACATGACTAAGCAACTAAGCACAGCACTTTGGGCAAGAATTCCTTAGAAGAAATGGAGTAGCTCTCCTAGTCAACAAGAGTCTGAAATTATGGCATAAAGTTACTGATGTAAACAATATATAGCCAAAGGTGTTTTAATGAAAGAGAACTGGACATAACTTGAAACACGTGCTGTGTAAACCCCCAACCAGCCTTTAATAACTGTGACAATTTAACCCCTTCAAACACTATTGCTACTTTCAGTCCTACATCTTCATATAATGTTTGGTGTTTGCCTTCATTTCCTGAGCCTCCTTTGACTTCTGTCCAATTTATAATTTGTAAATTCTCAGTATAATAATGTTAACTTAGGTTTCAGCCCAGGAGATGCAGACTTTTTTCTTCTAATTATCAGTGCATATCAAATAATAACTTAGTAGGCTGCCAACCTGTTTAATTTTAAATTCTAGAGAGACTGTGATCAACAGGCTCTTGCCACAGATTCCTAGGAACAAAAACAGATTAACCCGTTGTTTTCCAAGGTCAGCTTCACATTGTAATCACCTGGGAAATATTTTTAAAATAATGATTCCTATCTCTCACTGCATACATTGTAATTTAGTTTGTATGGAGGGTGACCTGGGAATTAGATTTTTTTTTTCAACTCACCAGGTGATCCTAATGTCCAGAGAAATTTGGAAACCACTGGATTATCCTTTTGTCTTTGTGTTTTATGGCGCACACACACCCTCTTTAATGCTAAGCATTGAATCATGATGCCTGATTTCTTCTCTTCTGGGATCCCCTTTTTCCTCTTCAGATAGGGAAACCCAATCTATTTAAATATTTCCCACTGTCATACCTTGCACAATCGTACTGGCATAGAGCTCTTCAAATATGCTGATAACCCAATCCAAGGTATCTCTTAATGCTTTTGATAAGGAGGTGCTTTCTAGACCTTCTTAGAGATGTAGAAGCATATTGCTTCTAAAAAGCTGCTCTTTCAGCAGCCTATGAACTTCTTTCTCAATCCTGTGCTTTTGAAGTTGCTACATTTTAACTGCAATGATTGTAAGTAAGTACTTAGTCCAAGTTTTGATCACTAATCCAACAGATCTTTAATGGCAACATCAGTCATATGCGCTTACAGCAATACACTAAAACCCAAATTCTCAGTGAATGCTCAACAAGTTAATGAATTCAGTGTGATCAAGTCATGATACATGATTATGATGCATGATTATATCACACATGTATTTCCTTCTATATGGTCCAACCCTTTTAGATTGAGCTCCATAACACTCCCCAATTTCCTGAAGACACAGATGCTTAGAACTGAGAACATTTTTGGTATACTAGCTATCTCTTTCCATGTAGAAAACCATATCTATTTGAATTGAAATGTACTCTAAGTCTGTATATAGTCCTGGAAGCAATACTGTGGAAAGAGATTATCTTGAGAAGATTTGGCATTAGCACATGAGGTATCTTTCTCAGAGTGGTTTATTTGCTAAGCCCTGTCCTACTATAACCTACCAGGCTCCTCTGTCCATGGGATTTTCCAGGCAAGAATATTGGAGTGGGTTGCCATTTCCTTCTCCAGGGGCTCTTCCCTGACCCAGGGATCGAATCCGGGTCTCCTTCATTGCAGGCAGATTCTTTACTGACTGGGCCACCAGGGAAGAGTGTGGAATGGCTTTTAGGCAGAAGAAAGCAGCTTTCTGGGGAAGAGGGGCTGCCTTGTCCAGGAAGAGCTCAAGAGAATTTAGAATTGTCAGGCTCTTCCATTTATTTCCCCGGATCCCTACCCCACATACCAAGTTCTGTTCCCTAACACGATTAGCACTATAAATCTGACACTACAATAATCTGATCTAAACTTCCACAGTCATATCTGCTCTCCTATTACTGGAGATAGGATATTCCTTCAAAGTCCCATACAGGCTCTCTGTTTCTTATTTTAAGATTGTAAATCTTAGTCCTCTTTTTCCCTATGTAGACTCTCTAGAGCCATGGGGAACACCCAATCTTTATAGCCATTACTGCCTATACCAACTGGGACTTGTTCTCCCAACCCTCTCTTTCACCTGCATTTCAGTCATGCCACAAGAGATAATAATTTAATTGGATGTGATGTCACTTCTTGATGTAGATTTTCCATGGCCCTTTTCTCCACCCTGTCCTCCACTAGCAGTGAAATTATCCCTATATATAGTTACTCTTTAATCAATCCAATCCTGGAATATCATTACAAGTGTCTGTTTAATCCTATCAATAAAGGCCTCAATAGGAAATACAGTAAGTCCCCTACATACAAACCTTCAAGTTGCAAACTTTCAAATGTGCAAACATGCGTTCACTTGTTCATGTAAGTTAGTTCACATGGCAACACACTTCAGTACTCTTGCCTGGAAAATCCTATGGACAGAGGAGCCTGGTAGGTTATAGTCCATGGGGTCGCAAAGAGTTGGACACGACTGAGTGACTTCACTTCACTTCACTTCTTCTGGCATACAATGTCACATGCATGCAACCTCTACAAGTGATTGTGCTGTTCCATGCTTTACTGTACAGTCTATATAGAGTACAGTATATTTATTTCAAGTCCAGGATGTTCAGAAACAAGTGCAAAAACAGTAGTGATATAGCTGGTACTACTATGCTTTTCAAGGTACTGTAACATAAGATTAAAAAGGATTTTATTTTTTACATTTGTTTTTTATGTATTATGTGTGTGAAAAGTATTATAAATATTTTAAAGCACAGCATATATAGCAGATTGTGTTAGTTGGGTATCTAGGCTCTCTACTCGTTGTGACCCCATGGAGAACAGCTCACCAGGCTTCCTTGTCCTTCACCATCTCCTGGAGATTGCTCAAACTCATGTCCATCAAGTCAGTGATGCCATCCAGTCATCTCATCCTCTGTCATCCCCTTCTGCTCCTGCCTTCAATCTTCCCCAGCCTCAGGGTCTTTTCTGATGAGCCAGTTCTTCACATCAGGTGGCCAAAGTACTGGAGCTTCAGCTTCAGCACCAGTCCTTCCAATGAATATTCAGACTGATTTCCTTTAGGATTGACTAGTTTTATGTCCTTGCAGTCCAAGGGACCCTCAAGAGTCTTCTCCAAAGCCACAGATCAAGTACATCCATTCTTTGGCGTTTAGCCTTCTTTATTGTCCAACACTCACATCCATACATGACTATTGGAAAAACCATAGGTTTGACTAGACGGAACTTTGTTGGCAAAGTAATGTCTCTGCTTTTTTAATATGTTGTCTAGTTTGTCATAGCTTTTCTTCCAAGGCACAAGCATCTTTTAATTTCATGGCTGAAGTCACCATCTGCAGTGATTTTGGAGCCCAAGAAAATAAAGTCTGCCATGGTTTCCATTGTTTCCCCATCTATTTGCCATGAAGTGATGGGACTGGATGCCATTATCTTCATTTTTTGAACATTGAGTTTTAAGTCAGCTTTTTCACTCTCCTCTTTCAACTTCATCAAGAAGCTATTTAGTTTCTCTTCATTTTCTGCAATAAAGGCAGTATTATCTGCATATCTGAGGTTATTGATATTTCTCCTGGCAATCTTGATTCCAGCTCATGCTTCATCCAGCCTGACATTTCACATGATGTACTCTGCATATAAGTTAAATAATCAGGGTGACAATATACAGCCTTGACATATTCTTTTCCCAATTTTGAACCAGTCCATTTTTCCCTTTATGGTTCTAACTGTTAGACTCACTTTGCTGGATTTACGAACAAATTGGAGTTATGAATGTGCTCTCAGAATGGAATTAACTGATGTGTAGACTTACTGTAGTTGCACACTCAAGAAAGAATCATTTGAGAATAGTTCATTTTCAAGGAGACTATTTATAAAAGTCTGAATTTAGAAGAACCAAGAGGCTTATTTCTGGACTTAGTAGCACCACGCCTCTTACCATTTCTAGTACCATTGGTAAAAGTGGAAAGTAAGGGTAGAGGTTTTGGGAACCTGGAAGTAAACAATTGTATAGATTTAACATGGACCTTCAGTTCATGTTAAATAGCCAGTTCCCTGAAGCAAAGGACCAGGGGAAAATAATGTGGCCACTTTGTTTTTTGTCTTCCTTTGTTTTCCTATTAGGGTTTCTTGTTGACTAAATCCAACCTGAAACCAAAAGATATGGACACTTGCTAACATGGCTCTTACAAATGTGACTCACAGACCAGAGAGGGAGGTTTAAGAGAGTTGAGAGCACGTACAAAGTTTAAGATACCACATACACTCTCATTTTAGAATAACTGCTTAGAACTTAATGCATTTTTATGGGTATGAAACAGATTTTTTAGGAAGAAAGAACTGTCCAGATTTTGATAGTAGAATTATTTTCAAATACACCTTAAAGTTTTACTACTTAGGATTTGCACAGTAAGGAACTATGTTATTAATATATTGAGTACATTCTATATGTCAGCACAGGTTTCCCTCATGGCTCAGCAGGTAATTTAATCTGCCTGCAATGCAGGAGATGTGGGTTCAACCCCTGGATTAGGAAGATCTCTGGAGTAGGGCATGGAAACCCACTCCAGTATTCTTGCCTGGGAAATCCCATGGACAGAGGAGCCTGGAGGGCTACAGTCCATTAGGTTGCAAAGAGTTGTACACGACTGAAGTGACTGAGCACACATGTCAAGCATATTTCAAATTTACTTCATTTATTGTCTAATTTGATTGTCAAGCAATTCTATTGCTGTGTATGCATTGCTAGGTACTGTTGTGCCAATTTTGTGGTTCAGGAACTGGTGTTTGATGAGATTAGCTTATTTTTAATTATTAGATTGTAAGTGGAAATTTAGGACATGACTTCTGCTCTGAATCCAAAGCCAGAACACTGCACTAGTTAGTTTCATATTGGGGAAATTTTTCTACAATTCTTTCTTCCTGTACACACTTTGCAGTTATTCACTGGGCATCTTCTGAGGCAGACAGCGTAAAAAGAATCATGGTAGATACGAAGAAGGATATAACAAAGATTTTGTTTTGGACATGAATATGGTGTTTTGGAGAATCAGGGTGCCTGTACTGAAGAAGTATACGTGTGAGAGTCATGGGTGGCAATGTTGTGGCCATAGTGTAACCTGCAGCATTATATCAGAAAAGCTTTTAGTGACTAAGGAAACAATTCCAGCTTCCCAGACTAAGAACAGCCAGCCTCAGAAAACCAGATAGGGTTTAAAGATAGGCTCCTATTCTAATAGGATAAGACATAAAATTAAGAACTCAGTATGTACTTGAAGGTATGAATAAGGCCTTAGCTTACTATTAAATTTGTAATTTTAAAAAGGAAACAGTCCAAAATAGTCTAGCATTTGAAGAAATTTCAGAGAAGGTAGATTACTGACATCACTGAGGAAGTGTGTCCAGCCTCCGCTTGGAAATCTTGCTTTCCCCCCTCTCACCTTCATGATTTGAGTCACACCCACCCTGAATAGTTAACAGGAATATAAAATGAATGGACCCAGAGTTTTAGATGCACTCATTCCTTATTTAGTCATCTCAGATCTTTACAAAGAGAATTCTATTTACCCTAAGGTATCATTGCTTTTGGAAAATATCTGAAATGATAAATCTCCAATGCTCAATATGAAAAGTGTGTGTTTTGTTTCTCACCATGCAGGAATGGGTTGAATGTTGCAGTCATTTGCAATATCCATTCTCATAATCATTTAGAGAAACACATACACACACTTTGGTATTAGTGATGAACATTCAATGATAAGCAACAAAGGCAAATTCTTTTTTTAAAAAAAGTTTACTCTCATAATTAGATCACAAAATTACTAAATATTTGCTGCTATAGTGTGTTCCTGTTAATCTCCTAATATCCATGTCATCCCCAGTGATTAATCAAAGCCCATCCTGGCATGACTATTTTATTGATAATAATTGTCACATGATCCAACCAGGTTATATGCATGATTCAACTCTGACTAATGAGAACTAAGGGGAAATCTACTAAGGGTTTCTAGGAAAGGTTTATGTGCTTCTGAAAGGGAGAGGTGAAAAAGAAATGTACATTTTTTCATAAGGACACTGACAAAAAAACGACACTGACAAAAATGTTCAGCTTGGAGTCTCATGGTCATTTCACTACTAACCTGATAAAATGGCCACACACCAGGAGAAGTATAGACCGAGAGGAGCGCGGTGAAGCGGGAACCCTGCACCAGCGGATACTGCCTGGAGCTCCATTGACTGTTGTGTCTTTTATTTTTGAGTTTATATATTTCCTAATCGCTTAAGTAGGTAGAATTTTCTGCTATCAGGCAATGTACTCACCCAAAGCTGTAGACATAAATCAAAGATGTCTTCAGTGAAATTGTTTTCACAGGTAGACACTACAGAAAACGATTCCAGCATTTATTAGCAGTGCTCAAAGCTCATATACACGTGCCTACACTTCTCCCCTGCAACTTTTCTGCCCACACATGTTCTGTAATTCCTGGTACTGCTCAAGAATATTATCTTGCTTTTTATATGACCTGCATTCACTGCATAGTCTCTCCTGCAAAATCTTCAACGAAAAAATGCATTGTATGCAGTTCTTTGGAGAATATGTGTCATCCTGTCTTTGGACAACTAATTTTATTTGGAGAATGCGCCAATTGCCTATCACTCCCGAAGACACTAGGGGGTTCCTGGGGGAGGTTAGAAGACAAGGATATAATGTTCTATCTGAGAGCTGGACATACAGGTGAGAGATGGGGGGAAGGGACAGTATGTAAACTGCAGCAAATAAGTGGTCTGTATATATGTGTAAATAGGTAAATAACATTAAAAAATAAATAAAAATTTCCAAGAAGTACAGAATCTGCATTGGAGAAAAAAATAACAAAAAATTTCAAGTTCAGAAATTACTGTTTATTATTTCAGTAACAGTAGGTTAATTTCTATTGAAATATCTCCTAAGACTGATTGGAAGTTGCTTTAACAATAGAAGAACACTGCTATTATTGTGTAGGCACTAGTATTTTATATTTCAATATCATGTGTTTAGGGCTTTCTAAAGTGATTAAAAATTGAGTGGTTATCATTTTCCCTTAGTCTATGATTGAAGTGCTCTTTTAATTACTGTAATGTCACATGGATTAAGGCTATGTTCCAATTTATAACATTCTAACATAAGTAGTAAACAGAGATGAGTTTTCATAATGTCAAGTTTATAATAAAAGAGGCTATTTTAATTCTCTCATGGCTTCATTTTCTTCACATTCAAATGAATAATAATGCTTTTTTATTAAGAGTCAATTTAAGACATATTGTAATCTGTTAGACAGACAGAATAAGCTTGCTCAGGACAACTTGATTTTAGTTTTGTTTATAGTGAAGTTAACAAAGAAATAGCAACTTCAAGGAGGTTCTAAAAATAATACTCATTGCTTAAACAGTATAAGAATAATCATCTAATAAAGATGGATATATTGAACAATTCTCTAAATGATGCTTCATAAAACTCAACTAAGAACACACTCAAAAAAGACATGCAGATATTCACATTTTATTTACTTTTTGAAAATAAAATATGAAGTAAGGAGACTCTTAAATTCTGTCTTGCCTTCTGCTGGTGAAATGACAACCATATTAAAGCTATACATGCACACATCCAAACACAAGAAACCTTTCCTGAGCAGTACATAGTCTATTGATGACTGGGGCAGTTATGTAGGGTACTAAGCAGAGGAACTCTAACACAGACTCAGTGAGTCAAAGAAAGATTCTTTGGAGAAATGACTCTGCAGATGAAACCAGGAAGATATATTAGAATTCATAAAAAGAAAAAAAGCATAGGCTATTATTATAGGCAGTGGTCGATACTAGTGTTGTAGATCTGCAAAGATTTCAAACTAGGTGAAGAATATAGAGTAAAGTGAGGGAGATAGAATGTAGAGGCAGGCTAGAAATATGCTATGGAAACTTTTAATGTCTTGGTAATGATTTTTCCAAGAAATATTGGAAAGTCTCAAAACAGTGAAAAGATCTGTTAAGATTTGTATTTTTGAGAGAACATGTAGGTAAAATAATGCAGGTAAATTGGAAAGGATTAACTATAAATAAAGTTGGGAGAGCTATTCTTGGCAAGAAAATATGTAATTTTATTATGGTTTTTGATACTAGAAATGAGAGAAAAGGATGAATTGGAGAAAAATTAAAGATGTATTAAGAAAACAGAACATAGAGATTGATTCTATGAGAGGAAGGTAGGAATTAGGAGGGTGAGTTGGGAAACAAAATTGGTACCAAGGTTTGAGGACAGGGATAATGGATGTGATGACGACATTCCCATAGATAAGTATCAAGTAAGTTTCAGAATACCTCTACGACTTTTCCAAACATGTTCGGTAAATAACTGATACCCTGAAATGTAAGGAATATATATGACTCAGTTTTTATTCACAGATAACATAATTAGTGAAGCTAGCATTCAAAGAGTCTCTGAAGATTAAATGCTGAAATTGTCTTTAAACAAAGCTTGATGTGGAATCTGCATATCTGAAACCTAGTATTTCCCTGAACATCCATCAGGTGTTGTTATAGAAGCAAAAGCCACACACACTTAAACAATGTGCCCTGACAATGACACATCATTTCCTGTGCATGAAGTTAGTCTAGTTATGGTACAGACCTGAATTTCTGGTACTTTCAGCCCTCTCAAGTCCACAGGCATGTCATTCTCTTTGCTGTGGGATGCTGTCTGCCATGGACAATGTTCTACCATTGCAGCTTGAGCTCATAGGGAGCACCTTTCTATAACTGATCCACCACTGCTCTTTATGTTCTCTTTGATTTTGCATTAAAAGTAGAATTTAGCTAAAGCTTTTCTCAGATACTTTTGAGCTATAGTGAAAGGCGCCAGTCTTAGGAGGAATGCGAGAGAGGAGGGAGGGGGAGTGAGTGAGTGGATGTGTGTGTATGTGTATGTGTATATGTATGTTTGTGTTTGGGTGAGATGGACTATGTAAGGTGCTTATAAATTACATTTTCTCTTTTAAACAAAATTCAAAGACCTTCCATGTCCGTTATCTCTGCTGGGTATCTTTTGGTGGACTTATTGCAATGATGGGGATATAATTAAGAGTGACTAAATAAATCAAGAAGCTATGATTCAATGATGGTAAAATTTCCAAACTCCCTTGTTTTCACAAATTTTGCAATGTGAATTTGCAGTTCATTTCATTATAAGCTGGAGTTTATTCCCCTGATCTTTGAATCAGGGGAGTTACTTGCCTAGACCAGAAGAATGTTCTGGAGTGACAATGTGCCAGTTCAGAACCTGAGACTCAAGAGTCCTTGAACACTTTTGATCTCCCTCTTGCTTTTCTGCCTCTGCTACGAGCATAAGCCTAGATCAGCCTCCTGGAGCATGAGAAGACACATGGAGGGGAGCTGACCTGCACAGCCAACTCCAAATATGTGAGTCTAGACAAAATTAGCACAGCTGCATATCTGTCCCACAGCTAAGTGCAGATGCATGAGGAAGCCCAGATAAGACCAGAACTGCCACCCACAGGATATACTTGTAAGCAATAAAACACAGAGATTATGTTATGCCACCAACTTCTGGGGTGATTTGTACTGCAACATTATCTGATTGATGAAGGTCTTTATGTGCCAGAAGTACAGAGGTACCATCTTAGCACCATCTTTTAGGTGGATGAGATTACTGTGACTTTATATGTTGGTTGTGTCTTGAACAGTTCGATTCCATGAATCATAGCTTGTTGATTTATTTAGTCACTCTTAATTATATCCCCAATTTCTGTACTGAAATGTTATGACTAGTAATATAAGTCATGTTATAAATGCTATAATGATAATATCCTGGGCCTTCACCCTGAATGGAAAGATATTAAATATATTTACACATATTTATTTTGATTACACTCCTTACATTAATGCCATTGAGAAAGAGACATGTGCTTTTGCTAAAATATTTTTTGAATAACAAGCTCAGATGAGCTCAGACATTTTCTCCTTAAATCATCTATTTCCAAACTCTATCCAGTTTTCCCTTCTGTTTATGATACTGAGAATGCCAAAATTTTTACAGAGTGTCAAAATATTGACACCTCGTTGAAACCTTCATCAATATTTCTCAACAAAGACATTCCCTTTGTGAACTAAATCAATATTCCTTAATTCTAATTCAGTGTGCTGTTCCCTTATTTCAGAAGTGATGATGAATGTATGTATCTGTGTCTATTCCAAAATATGCCTGACCACATAATAGAATTACAACATTTTATCTCTTAATAGATAGGATATTTTCTCTATATTTAACAATATATCTCTGTTATTTAAACCTATTATTCTTTATCTACTCTTTTAATCAAAAAGACTAACAATGAATAGTCATTAACTTATATAAGCCATGAATGTATCTTTTCCTTACAGCATGAAAAACTTATTTTTTTCTGTTTATCTTCACTAACAAGTCAGCTTTTCTAAGTACCAAGTAGACATGCAGATATGCAGGGGAGAGGATGGGACAGAGGAAGAGAGGAAGGGAAGGAAGCAGAGAGAGAAAGAAGAACCCTTGAGAACTATCTGAAACGTCATGGTAAGATGATTACAATGAGAGAAATGTTCCAAACTGCTGTCTCCCCAGATGAATCTTGTCTCCAGATGTGTTTTGTTTGGCATACCATTGTCTAAAACAAACTTGAATTAATTTTCTCAATTAAAAACAGAGGAATTTTTTGAAAAAAAATCTCTCCTCTCTTGAAAAATCATAAAATATATCCACACTGAGCCAACATGCTTGAATGACAAATATCTGCTGGAGCCTAATAGTAGCTGCCCCTTCTGATGGGGAATGAATTCTCCAGACCCATCAATGTCAAGCGTTCTATTGCTTACAGCATTTGGCTAAGACAAAAGAAAAGTTAGAAATTCTTATTTTTTAACAGTAATATTTTTATTCTTTTGCAGAGACAAAATAGTTTTAAGGGCTTTAAGAAATAAGAAAGTAAAGGGGTGACAACTCTTTACCTGGCTTGCTTAACCCATTTGCTTGCCTGGCTCCTCTAGGCCTTTTGGTTTCAATACTGGATTTAAGATTTTAGAAGGACTGCGATAGTCAATACTTCTGTATCACAGGTGGCAGAAACCAACTCAAATTTCTTTAAACAAACAAAAAGTGGGAAGTCAATGCTCACATTATTTGTTCTAGCATTCATCATAAATCTGTTTCTTTGGTTTTTTGCTTACTGATGCCGTTGTGCTCCCTGATGGCTACATTTTCAGTCTGGTTCTAGCAGTGAGATAAGAAAGGCAACTGGTTCCCCCAGGATTACATCATCTTGCATGTCCATAACTCCAGATGGAGGGAGAGTATCATTCCCAGTAATTCCAGTATGACTCCTTGTGTCAGACCACATGTACAACCCACCAATCAGTATTGGCATGGTAATTGTGATATTTTTATTCACTGTGCCTTTTGGTTTGATGTAATTCCATTTCTTTATTTTTGCCTTTGCTTCCCCTGTCTGAGGAGACAGATTCAAAGAGTATTATCAAGCTCAGTATCAAAGATCATACTGCCAGTGTTTCCTACTAGAAATTTTATGGTTTCAGGTCTTACAAAAATATCTTTATTCTGAATTTAATTTTCTATGTGATGTGAGGAAGTAGTCCAGTGTGATGCTTCTGCATATAACTGTCTTGATTTTTCCAACACTATTGAAGAGGCTGTATTTTCCACATTGTATGTCCCTGCCTCCTTTGTTGTAGCTTAATTCTGATATATGTGTGGATTTCTTTCTGGAGTCTCTCTTCTGTTCTATTAATCTGTCTGTTTTTGTGCTGATACCATTCTGTTTTGATTAGTATAGCATTGTATTATAATCTGGAGCCAGGAAGCATGATGCCTCCAACTTTGTTCTTTTTTCTCAAGAGTGCTTGGTTATCCAGAACCTTTTTTTCTTCTTACAAACTTTACAATGTTTTGTTTAATGTCTGTGAAAAATGCCATTCATATTTAGATATGGATTGCACTGAATCTGTAGATTGTCTTGGGTGGTATGATCATTTTAACAATATGTTTTGTCCCAACCCATTATCATGATAATTTTTTTATCTGTTTGTGTTGTCTCAGTTTCTCTCATCAGTATCTTATAGTTTTCTGAGTGCTGGGCTTTACCTCCTTAATTAGATTTATTCCTGGATATTTTATTCTTTTTGATGCAATTATAAATGGGATTGTTTTCTTAATTCCTCTTTTTGACAGTTTAGTGTTACTACAGATTTCCATAAATTAATTTTGTTTTCTGCAACTTTACCAAATTTATCAGTGCAGCGTAGTGGAAGAGACAGTAGTGGAAATAACTAAAGCAGAACAGAAAAAAAGGAAAAATAATTTTTAAAAAATGAGGACAATGGCCGGTTCTTATTGATGTACAAGAGAAAACCACAGAATTCTGTAAAGCAAATATCCTTCAATTAAAAAATAAAGTGGCCAACAAAAACAAAAAAAAATGAGGACAATTTAATTCTTACTATAGGAGTCCCAGAAGGAGAAGCAAGAGAGAAATGGGTACAGAACATGTTTGAAGACACCCCTAATGTTAGACACACCTACAAGCTTAAAACACCCCTAATCTGAGAAAGGAAACAAACATTCAGGTTGGGGAAACTTGAAGAATCCCAAACAGTATCAATCCAAAAATGACCATAGTAAGACACATGTAATTAAAATGTCAAAAGATGGATATAAATAGAGAATATTAAAAAGAAAAAAAACATTACATACCAGGGATCTCCAATGTGACCATCAGATGCCTCTTAAACAGAAACTCTGCAGACGAGAAGAAAGTGTCACAATGTATTTCAAGGGATTAAATGAAAAAACCAACAATCAACAGTCCTCTAGCCAGCAGTTTTCATTCAGATTTGAAGGAGAGATCAACATTTTACCAGACATTCATCTGTTGATAGACATCTAGGTTGCTTCCAAGTTCCAGCTATTGTAAATAGTGCTGCAATGAACAATGGGATACAAAATTGAAAAATCTCTTTCAATTTTGGTTCCCTCAGAAATAGGTAAAAGAATGGGATTGCTGGGTCATATGGTGCTTCTATTCCTAATTTTTTAAGGAATCTCCATATTGTCTTCCATAGTGTATGTATCAATTTACATTCCCACCAACAGTGCAAGAGTGTTCCCTTTTCTCCAGACCCTCTCCAGCATTTATTGTTTGTAGACTTTTTGATGATGGCCATTCTGACTGGTGTGAGGTGATATCTCATTGTAGTTTTGATTTGCATTTCTCTAATATTGAGTGATGTTGAGCATCTTTTCATGTGTTTGTTAGCCATCTGTATGTCTTCTATGGAAAAATGTCTGTTTAGGTCTTTTCTCCACTTTTTGATTGGGTTGTTTGTTTTTTCTTGTGTTGAATTGTATGAGCTGCTTATATATTTTGGAAATTAATCCTTTGTCAGTTTTTTCATTTGCTATTATTTTCTCCCATTCTGAGGGTTGTCTTTTCACCTTGTTTATAGTTTCCTTTGCTGTGCAAAAGCTTTTAAGTTTAATCAGGTCCCACTTGTTTACTTTTGTTTTTATTTCCATTACTCTATGAGGCAGGTCATAGAGGATCTTGCTTTGATTTATGCCATCGAGTGCTCTGCCTATGTTTTCCTCTAAGAGTTTTATAGTTCCTGGTCTTACATTTAGGTCTTCAATCTATTTTGAGTTTACCTTTGTATATGGTGTTAGGAAGTGTGCTAATTTCATTTTTTTTACATGTAGTTGTCCAGTTTTCCCAGCACCATTTATTGAAGAGGCTGCCTTTGCCCCATTGTATATTCTTGCCTCCTTTGTCAAAAATAAGGTATCCATATGTGCATGGGTTTTCTATCTCTTTCCACTGGTCTATTATTTCAGATTTTGTGCCAGGACCATACTGTTTTAATGACTGTAGCTCTGTAGTACAATCTGAAGTCAGGAAGGTTGATTCCTCCAGCTCCATTCTTCTTTCTCAAGACTGCTTTGGCTATTCAGGGGTTTTTGTGTTTCCATATGAATTGTGAAATTTTTTGTTCTAGTTGTGTGAAAAATGCCATTGGTAATTTGATAGGGATTGCATTGAATCTGTAGATTGCCCTTGATAGTATAGTCATTTTCACAATATTGATTCTTCCTATCCAGGAACATGGAATATATCTCCATCTGTTTATGTCGAGTTTGACTTCTTTCATCAGTGTCATAGTTTTCTCTATACAGTTCTTTTGTCTCCTTAGGTAAGTTTATTCCCAGATATTATATTCTTTTAGTTGCAGTGGTGAATGGGATTGATTCCTTAATTTCTCTCTCTGATTTTTCATTGTTAGTATATAGAAATGCAAGTGATTTCTGTGTATGATTTTATATCCTGCAACTTTGTTAAATTCACTGATTAGCTCCAGTAATTTTCTGATAGTATCTTTAGGGTTTGGAATATTACTCAGCCATAAAAAGGAATACTGTACTAAGAGATAAAGAAGAACTCATCCAAGTAGATAGGGAAATTGTAACTATATATTGTTACAATATGCCAGCAAATCTGGAAAACTCAGCAGTGGCCACAGGACTGGAAAAGGTCAGTTTACATTCTAATCCCAAAGAAAGGCAATGCCAAAAAATGCTCAAACTACCGCACAATTGCACTCGTCTCACATGCTAGTAAAGTAATGCTCAAAATTCTCCAAGCCAGGCTTCAACAATACGTGAACAGTGAACTTCAAGATGTTCAAGCTAGTTTAAGAAAAGGCAGAGGAACCAGAGATCAAATTGCCAACATCTGCTGGATCATCAAAAAAGCAAGAGAGTTCCAGAAAAACACCTATTTCTGCTTTATTGACTATGCCAAAGACTTTGACTGTGTGGATCACAATAAACTGTGGAAAATTCTGAAAGAGATGGGAATACCAGACCACCTGACCTGTCTCTTGAGAAATCTGTATGCAGGTCAGGAAGCAACAGTTAGAACTGGACATGGAACAACAGACTGGTTCCAAATAGGAAAAGGAGTATGTCAAGGCTGTATATTGTCACCCTGCTTATTTAACTTAAATGCAGAGTACATCATGAGAAACGATGGGCTGGAAGAAACACAAGCTGGAATTAAGATTGCTGGGACAAATAGCAATAACCTCAGATATGCAGATAACACCACCCTTATGGCAGAAAGGGAAGAAGAACTAAAGAGTCTCTTAATGAAAGTAAAAGAGGAGAGTGAAAAAGTTGGCTTAAAGCTCAACATTCAGAAAACTAAGATCATAGCATCCGGTCCCAACACCTCATGGGAAGTAGATGGGGAAACTGCAAACAGTGTCAGACTTTATTTTTTTGGACTCCAAAATCACTGCTGATGGTGATTGCATCCATGAAATTAAAAGACGCTTACTCCTTGGAAGGAAGGTTATGACCAAACTAGATAGCATATTGAAAAGCAGAGACATTACTCTGCCGACAAAGGTCCGTCTAGTCAGTTCAGTTCAGTTCAGTCGCTCAGTTGTGTCCGACTCTTTGCGACCCCATGAATCGCAGCATGCCAGGCCTCCCTGTCCATCACCAAGTCCCAGAGTTTACCCAAACCCATGTCCATCGAGTCAGTGATGCCATCCAACTATCTCATCCTCTGTCCCCCAATCCTTCCCAGCATTAGGGTCTTTTCCAATGAGTCAATTCTTAGCATGAGGTGGCCAAAGTATTGGAGTTTCAGCTTCAACATCAGTCCTTCCAATGGTTTTTCCAGTGGTCATGTATGGATGTGAGAGTTGGATGGTGAAGAAAGCTGAGCGCTGAAGAATTGATGCTTTTGAACTGTGATGTTGGAGAAGACTCTTGAGAGTCCCTTGGACTGCAAGAAGATCCAACCAGTCCATCCTAAAGGAGATCAGTCCTGCGTGTTCATTGGAAGGGGTGAAGTTGAAGCTAAAACTCCAATAATTTGGCCACCTCATGAGAAGAGTTGACTCATTTCAAAAGACCCTGATCCTGGGAAAGATTGAAGGCAGAAGGAGAAGGGGACTACAGAGGATGAGATGGCTGGATGGCATCACCGACTCGATGGACTCCGGGAGTTGGTGATGGACAGGGAGGCCTGGCGTGCTGTGGTTCATGGGGTCTCAAAGAGTCGGACACAACTGAGCGACTGAACTGAACTATATATTGTATCCAATGTAAGATCACCCAAATATATAAAGCAAATATTAATGGACATAAAAGGAGAAATCAACACTGACACAATAATAGTAGGGGACTGTAAGGCCTCATTTACATCTTTGGATAGATCACCTAGGTAGAAAATCAATACTGAAACACTGGCCTTAACACATTAACCAGATAATGCATATATTATATATTTTGTATTTCAACATAATAAAAAGCCATATATGACAAACAAACAGCTAGCATTATACTCAACATGAAAAGGAATACAGATAGGAAAAGAAGAAGTAAAACTCTCACTGTTTGCAGATGACATGATCCTCTACATAGAAAACCCTAAAGATTCTACCAGAAAACTACTAGAGCTAATCAATGAATATAGTAAAGTTCCAGGATACAAAATTAACACACAGAAATCCCTTGCATTGCTATACACCAATAATGAGAAAACAGAAAGAGAAATAAAGGAAACAATACCATTCACCATTGCAACAAAAAGAATAAAATACTTAGGAATATATCTACCTAAAGAAACAAAAGACTTATATATAGAAAACTATAAAACACTGATGAAAGAAATCAAAGAGGACACAAACAGATGGAGAAATATACCGTGTTCATGGATTGGAAGAATTAATATAGTGAAAATGAGTATACTACCCAAAGCAATCTATAGATTTAATGCAATGCCTATCAAGCTACCAATGGTATTTTTCACAGAACTAGAACAAATCATTTCACAATTTGTATGGAAATATAAGAAACCTCGAATAGCCAAAGCAATCTTGAGAAAGAAGAATGGAATTGGAGGAATCAACCTGCCTGACTTCAAGCTCTACTACAAAGCCACAGTCATCAAGACAGTGTGGTACTGGCACAAAGACAGAAATATAGATCAATGGAACAACATAGAAAGCCCAGAGATAAACCCACGCATCTATGGGCACCTTATCTTCGACAAAGGAGGCAAGAGTATACAATGGAGAAAAGACAATCTCTTTAACAAGTGGTGCTGGGAAAACTGGTCAACCACTTGTAAAAGAATGAAACTAGAACACTTCCTAACACCATACATAAAAATAAACTCAAAATGGATTAAAGATCTAAACGTAAGACCAGAAACTATAAAACTCCTAGAGGAAAACATAGGCAAAACACTCTCCGACATAAATCACAGCAGGATCCTCCATGACCCACCTCCCAGAATATTGGAAATAAAAGCAAAAATAAACAAACGGGACCTAATTAAAATTAAAAGCTTTTGCACAACAAAAGAAACTATGAGCAAGGTGAAAAGACAGCCTTCAGAATGGGAGAAAATAATAGCAAATGAAGCAACAGACAAACAATTAATCTCAAAAATATACAAGCAACTCCTGCAGCTGAATTCCAGAAAAATAAACGACCCAATCAAAAAATGGGCCAAAGAACTAAACAGACATTTCTCCAAAGAAGACATACAGATGGCTAACAAACACATGAAAAGATGCTCAACATCACTCATTATTAGAGAAATGCAAATCAAAACCACAATGAGGTACCATTTCACACCAGTCAGAATGGCTGCTATCCAAAAGTCTACAAGCAATAAATGCTGAAGAGGGTGTGGAGAAAAGGGAACCCTCTTACACTGTTGGTGGGAATGCAAACTAGTACAGCCTGTATGGAGAACAGTGTGGAGATTCCTTAAAAAACTGGGACTAGAACTGCCATATGACCCAGAAATCCCACTGCTGGGCACACACACCGAGGAAACCAGAATTGAAAGAGACGCGTGTACCCCAATGTTCATCGCAGCACTGTTTACAATAGCCCAGAACATGGAAGCAACCTAGATGTCCATCGGCAGACGAATGGATAAGGAAGCTGTGGTACATATACACAATGGAATATTACTCAGCTATTAAAAAAAATACATTTGAATCGGTTCTATTGAGATGGATGAAACTGGAGCCCATTATACAGAGTGAAGTAAGCCAGAAAGAAAAGCACCAATACAGTATACTAATGCATGTATATGGACTTTGAAAGATGGTAACGATAACCCTATATGCGAGACAGAATAAGAGACACAGATGCATAGAACAGTCCTGTGGACTCTGAGGAAGAAGGTGAGGGTGGGACGTTCTGGGACAATAACATTGAAACATGTATATTGTCATACGTGAAGCGGAACACCATTCCATGTTCTATGCATGGGACGGATGCTCAGGGCTGGAGCATTGGGATGACCCAGAGGGATGGGATGGGGAGGGAAGTGGGAGGAGGGTTCGGGAGGGGGAGCACATGTGAACCCATGGCTGATTCATGTCAATGTGTGGCAAAAACTACTACAATATTGTAAAGTAATTAGCCCCCAACTAAAATAAATAAATTTATTAAAAAAAAAAAAAGAAAGAAAGAAAAGCTGTAAGCATTTCCTCCAAAATCAGGAAAAAGACAAGGATGCCTAGTCTTCCAGTTTTATTCATCTCTTATTAGAAGTTTTAGCTACTGCAGAATTTATATTGTCCTTCCAAGACAATAAAACTCAAAGAACACTTTATCTTCCTCTTGACAAGTTATTCATGTTCTGCATCTGAATTCTACACATTTAATCCCTTTAAACATTATATTATCTGTCTATTTCAGTGAATATTTGTTAATATTTATTCACATGTTTTTACCTTTGGTTTTCTTTCACTCATTTCAGCCTCTTCATCTAGGATCACTTTCTGTTTGCATAGAGTGTATTCTATAGATTTCAGTGCAACTCCACTTGTGATTAAGTTTCTTACTTTTGTCCAAAAGTGTATTTATTTTGCCTTTCATACTTGAAAAAAGTTTTCAGATTTTCACAAAAGTTGTGAGCTTCCACTCTTGTGAATGAGGAGAAATCCATCTAATGGAAACAAGTATTATTGAGTTATGAATATTTGGGGTTTATTTACTTAGTGAGTCACATAATGTGGTCCTAGCTATAAGTGTACATGCTTGTTAATACTACCCAACTGGTTCTGAGATTCACCTGCATGTAAATTGTTATTGTTCAGTCGCTAAGTTGTGTCCAACTCTTTGAGACCCCATGGACTGTAGCATGCCAGATTCCTTTGTGCTCCACTATTTCCCAGAGTTTGCTCAAGGTTTGCTCAAATTCATGTCTAGTATGTAAATTATTGAACCTTAAATTGTTAACTCTCGGTGTGATTTATGTACATCTGGCTCTTGTACCTCATCTATCTAGCTCTAGTTTTGGTGTCGGTGGTTTAGTTTTAAGTCGTGTATGACTTGTGATCCCATGGACTATAGTCCATCAGTCTCCTCTGTCCATGGGATTTTCCCATGGCAAGAATACTGGAGTGGTTTGCCATTTCCTTCTCCAGGGGATCTTCCCCACCCAGGGATTGGACCCAGGTCTCCTGCAATGCAGGCAGATTCTTTAGTTTTAGGTACATGTAAAACTGGCAAGCATTCTATGGTGATGTTGATTAGATGTGATGTCTTTCTGTGGTGGTAGTCAGTATTTTTGTGTTTGTATTGATATAGTGAGACTGAGATTTATCATACACACACATACACATACTCTACACACTCCCAACTCTGCTATTGTCAAATCACTTTTTTTAAAGTTCCTTGGGAATGGGGGACTGGAGGTGAGTTTACTCTTACTCACATTTGCATTGAAATTAGGCTTTGAAGTCCTACCTTTCTTGATGGAGAGATGTAGATGTCTCCCAGTAGACTCCCTATCATGGGAAAGCCTAGAGCTTTGGGTTCTGTTTCAATGTCTTATGAGATCAAAACAGCATCAGTACAATATTATCATGATTGAAAATTATCTTTAGGGAAAACATAGGTGATGTGCTCTGCTTGCTTCTGAGTAATTTTATACTAAGATAATTCTTTGAAACCTTTAAATTAATGTAGTAAAATGTTTTAGTTAGCCTTTTTCATTGATTTCAGAGGGCAGAATAATCTGAATAGAAATTCTGATGACTACCATATACAAGGAGACAATTTTTTACATTGTCAGTATCTCAGACTAGAATGGATTGGTAGGGCTCAAACTCTGTAATTGTGTGGCTCAGTGACTGGGTGGAATCCAAACGCTTGCTTCTTCCTCCCTCTTCTTGGCTCCACTGTAGAGTACACAAAATTTTTAAGGCAGTCTCTTCTCTTGTTCTAGCAGTAGTAAGTACTAACAACTAGATGAAATTACCATTGCTTGGTAGCTTAAAAATTTATCATAATCACTTATTATAGAAATTCCTCTACTTCAAAGACTATTTTCTCTACAAAAAAAATTATAAGAAAGAATATAGGTGGCATTTGGCTGATGAAAATTAACCACAAAAATCTGTTACCAAGATGTGAAAGGTCTCAACAGTACCAACTAAATTCAAAATTATATTATTACATTTCTGCTGGTTTTATATTTTATAATACACGTTAGCAATACTTAAATGCCATTCTCTTCTTCCTTAGAAGAAATCTTACATGTTATCTACGAAATTAATTTTTGCTGATTATTCATTGTCAAAATTTGCATTGCGCCTGTGTTTTTGCTGTATATTGGGTTGGGGGATAGTAAACCTGAACCAACTTCAAATGAAGGTCATTAGGTATATTTTATCAACATGTCTCTGATATTGAATATATGAGGCAGTTTTATACACTAATATGCAATTTTATGGTGTTTTGCATTAATATTCTATGCTATAATAATATCAGATTTTATTTGACAGCTTTTGCTGCAAAAGGGCTCTATACAAATAATCTTTGACTTTCAGTGGCTTATATAACTAGATTTATTTCTCACTCACATTTTATGTCAGTGCCTGTGGGTTAGATGCTGACTTTTATCCAAGTTCAGTGTCAGATGTAGGTCTGCTCCAGTATGTCCTCTGATTCCAAGACCAGCGTGATACAGAACCCCATCTGAGATGTGATGTTTTCATGGGAAAGTAGAAGGATACAAAAGGGGCACAGGAACCATCCATATCTCTCACAGCTTTTCTCAAAAGTGGCACCACTTCACTTCTGTCTGAAGCGTACTAACAAAAACAAACCTCAAGACAAAGGGGCACATGAATGTGTTGAGGATATTCATCCCATGAAGTGCCGTAAGGGAAGAGTAAAGATTTACAAATAAGAAAATCTACCTAAAGGACATTTTGGATATTTTTTTTTTAATTTTTGAATATTTATAACAGAATAAAATTATAGAAAAATAATATAAGAACCAATAGACAATCCAACAAGTTTTAGCATAATTAAATATTCTTTCATATGTACTGCAGACATGTTCTTTAATAAAGCAAGCCTTCCAGAGATGGCTGAAATCCCATGTTAACTCTTTAAAATTCATACCATTGTCATCTCTTTTTCTCAGAGTTAATTACTATCTTGAAATTAATATTTCACTTTTTCATACATATGTAAACATTAACTTGATGTGAGAATAAACTAAAGAAAATATAAATGTGAACTTTTTCATCATTATAGAAATATGATTATATTACTATATGTGTAGTATTCTACAAATTTATTTTAATCCTAAAATATTTTCCATGTTAATATGCATAGTTATAGTTTCATTCCTTTTAGTTACTGTAAAGTATTACATAGTATGAAAAAGTGACAATTTTTAAATCTATTTACACAGTGTTGAACATTTAAAATTTTCAGTATTTAAAAATTGATTTCGCCTGAATTGCTTTATCTTTCTGGAGAAGGAAATGGCAACCAACTCCAGTAGTCTTGCCTGGAGAATCCCAGGGACAGAGGAGCCTGGTGGGCTGTCGTCTATGGGGGCACAGGGTCGGACACGACTGAAGCGAGTTAGCAGCAGCAGCAGCAGCAGCTTTATCTTTGCTATTACAAATGTTTTGGTAAATACATTGTGCAAGTCTTCTTGTACAATTATGCATTATTAAAATATTACACTTCAAGTGAAGTGATTTGTTAAATGGTGTATACATTTTTAACTTTACTAAATACTGCTAAAATTATTGTTAAAAATGCTGTTATGAGTTTGTCTCCCCTTAGCAATTTATTAGAGTTCATGTTTTTCCACATTCTAAACAATGTTTTTTTTATAAACAGACTTTTAATTTTAAAAATTGGTTATTTAGGGAGGGACTTCCCTGGTGGTCCAGTGGTTAAGAGTAGGTGCTTCCACTGCACGGGTCACGGGTTCTATCCCTGGTTGGGGAACTAAAATCCCACATGCCTCGCAGCACAGAAAGAAAAAGACGATGGAGCAATGACCTCAAAAGGCTCAAGGAAATTCTTTAAAGAAAAAGAGATAATTTTTAAAAATTAGTCATTGAATACTATCCTATCATATTGTTTTAGCTTGCATTTTGCTGATTAAAAGTGGGGTTGAACATCTTTCAGCATATCTCTAGATTTCCTCTTCTATGAGCTGTTCATTAAATCATTTGGGTGTTTTGTTGTAAAGTTTACAAATCTTTTATTTACTTGAGAGAGATATTTACATATTTTGAGTATTAATTTTGAAACTATGTCACAATCTATACAGAGTCGTTTTAAACACCTAGGTTTCTATTTTGTCACCTATTATTTTAATTTAATTTACCCTCATTTGTTAGTCCTTTTTGCTATGGTCTGTACTTTTTGAGTTTTGTTGAATAAAACTCTTCTAAAGTAATAGGTTATTTTGTACTAAAGTTTTATTTCTCACGTATAGACTTTTCACCCACTTGTAATTTGTATACTATGCAATAACCTACTGTCATTTTTTCTACATGTATCTGTAATTATTCTTCTGTTATTTACATCATCCCTCATTTTCTCATTGTTTTGAAAATCTCACATATCTTTCTTCTTTTCTGTCATCAATCAGTTTCTGTTCATCAATCTGCTTCATAGTTATGTAAATCACTTCTTGAAAAATATATAATTTATTAATTATCATAACAGTAATAAATTTAAAACTTGATAAGTTTTAAATAAAAAGAGAATTTCATGAGAATTATAGAGAATTTAGCAAATAACCTGTAGAGAAGTGACTTTCCAATATATAATCTTCCTATCCTCTGTTTTTTTTCAAATCTTCCTTTTGGTTTTCAATATGTGTTTAGATATGTTTGTATGTGTATTTATGTATGTGTGAACATCTGCATATGTATATATATTTCCTAATTTCTGCTATGAGTTGGATCTGTATTTTTTTCCTGTTCCTGTATCTAAAAATCTTGCTGCACTGAAATTTTCATTCTATTTTTCTGTAGATTTTCTTGTTTTATATATATTTACAGTATTTTAAATAATAAGACATTTCTTTTCCTTTACATTTTATAATTTTATTTTTCTTTTTTGTCAACTTGACCAGAATTCTATTACAAAGTTGAATAAAAGCAGTGCCTTATTATCTTAAATAGCAATAAACATTTTGGGTTATAGATATTATGTTTTTTCTTAGTTGGCATTTTAAGAATCATGAATATGGGTTTGAGTTTATCAAAAGCACTTTTGGGAGCATTTTTGAATAAGATTTTCCCACTTGTTAATATGCTATTTTTATTCAATTTTCTGATGTTGCTTGCATTTAACATTGTTGAGTATAGTCTACTATTTTAAGTTACTGCTAGATAGGCTCCTTAGCAGTTTATTTAGTTTTTCATATAGTTTCGTAAGTGGGATTGCTCTATGAATATATTTTTCTCCTTGATTTGTTCCTTTACGTTGTTTGTTAGCAAAGTTTAACTTGTAAAATAACTTGGAACACTTTCCTTCTTTTCCTATTTTCTGAAAAAACAAACAAACAAACAAAATATATATATATAACATAAGGATTTTCTTTTCCAATTTTGAAGTATATTTGATTTAGAATGTTGTGTTAATTATCACAGTACAGCAAAATGATTCTTTATATATGCATATGTACATAAATATACATATACTATATATATATATTCCTTTCATTATGGTTTATCATAGGATATTAAATACAGTACTCTACGCTATATACTAAGATATTGTGGCTTATGCATTCTATATAAAAAGCTACATCTGCTAACCCCAGACTCCCACTCCACCCCTCCCTTAACCCCCTCTTGGCAACCACCAGTCTGTTCTCTATGTCTATGATTCTCTTTCTGTTTCATAGATAGATTCAATTGTGTCATATTTTAGATTTAACATATAAGGGATATCACATGGTATTCATTTTTCTCTTTCTGACTTACTTTACTTAGTATGATAATCTCTGCTGCTGCTGCTGCTGCTAAGTCGCTTCAGTCGTGTCCGACTCTGTGCGACCCCATAGATGGCAGCCCACCAGGCTCCGCCGTTCCTAGGATTCTCCAGGCAAGAACAACTGATGCAAATGGCATTATTTCATTCTTTTTTCATGTCTGAGTATCATTCCATGATATGGGGCTTCCACAGTGGCTCAGTGATCAAGAATCCACCTGTGCTGCTGAAGAAGCAGGAGATGTGGGTTTGATCCCTGGGTCGGGAGGATCCCTTGGAGGACGGCATGGCCACCCACTCCAGTATTCTTACCTGGAGAATCCCATGGACAGAGGAGCCTGGCAGGCTACAGTCCACAGGGTTGCAAAGAGTTATACATGACTGAAGCAACTGAGCATATTTAATTCCATGGTATATGCACACCACATCTTTAAGATGCACCGCACAATTCTTCCATGGACCTGACCTAGTGACTAAACAACTGTTGATGGACATTTATGTCATTTCCATATCTTGACTGTTGTGAATACTGTTGCTATGAACAAAGGGGGTGGATGTATCTTTTTAAATTATAGTTTTGTCTTGATATATGCCCAGGAGTGGGATTGCTGGATCATATGATAATCATGTTTTTAGTTTTCTATTTCAGTTCAGTTCAGTCACTCAGTCGTGTCCGACTCTTTGCAACCCCATGAATCGCAGCATGCCAGGCCTCCCTGTCCATCACCAACTCCTGGAGTCTACCCAAACCCATGTCCACTGAGTCGGTGATGCCATCCAGCCATCTCATCCTCTGTCGTCCCTTTCTCCTCCTGCCCCCAATCCTTCCTAGCATTAGGGTCTTTTCCAATGAGTCAACTCTTCGCATGAGGTGGCCAAAGTATTGGAGTTTCAGTTTCAACACCAGTCCTTCCAATGAATACCCAGGATTGATCTCCTTTAGGATTGACTGGTTGGATCTTCTTGCGGTCCAAGGGACTCTCAAGAGTCTTCTCCAACACCACAGTTCAAAAGCATCAATTCTACGGCGCTCAGCTTTCTTCACCGTCCAACTCTCACATCCATACATGACTACTGGAAAAACCATAGCCTTGACTAGATGGACCTTTGTTGGCAAAGTAATGTCTCTGCTTTTAAATATGCTATCTAGTTTGGTCATAACCTTCCTTCCAAGGAGTAAGTGTCTTTTAATTTCATGGCTGCAATCACCATCTGCAGTGATTTTGGAGTCCAGAAAAATAAAGTCTGACACTGTTTCCACTGTTTCCCCATCTATTTGCCATGAAATGATGGGACCAGATGCCATGATCTTAGTTTCCTGAACGTTGAGCTTTAAGTCAACTTTTTCACTCTCTTCTTTCACTTTCATCAAGAGGCTCTTTAGTTCTTCTTCCCTTTCTGCCATAAGGGTGGTGTCATCTGCATATCTGAGTTTATTGACATTTCTCCCGGCAATTATGATTCTAGCTTGTGTTTCTTCCAGCCCAGTGTTTCTCATGATGTACTCTGCATTTAAGTTAAATAAGCAGGGTAACAATATACAGCCTTGACGTACTCCTTTTTCCTATTTGGAACCAGTACAGAAAACTCCCTTATAAACGCAGGTCTGTTTTAGGGAGTAGGAGCCAAGAATTTATTTGAAAATGAATTTAATCCTTTAAAAATAATTGCTTTACTTAATTTTTCAAAGTCAGTTTGAATCAACTTTCATTTCTTATGTTTTTTTCTGAAAATTATGTATTTAAAAGCATAACATTTATGTTTCATTTATAATTGTTTAATATCTTCTTAATCTATAATCTTAGACTTCTCTTCATTTCTAGTGCTGTTTTTTTGGCCACTCCTCTTTATGCTAGTAATTTATAATTTGGGAGGGGTACTATGAGCTTGTCTCTCATTTGTTGTTATTTTTTCCCCAAATAAGCAACTTTTGGAGTTAAGATTTTGTTCATTGTTTCATTTCTAGTTTATTTTGTTTCTTTTTTTTGTAATAGTTTATTTCACATGTATATTTTTGTCTCCCCACCATTTCCATCTGTCTGACCACCACTACTACTATTCCTGTCATAACATTCCATACATACTTGAAACCAAGCAAAGGTTGGAGTTCCATCTTTAAAAACTAAATAGGCATTTTGAACAACACATTCTTGGCAATGGAACATAGACAACATTTATCAGACACGGTAGGGAAAGTTCTCACTCTGCATTATAAAAAGGACAGCCAGATATCAACTGTTACAGAAATGAAATAAGATGGAAAAATTTTAACAAACAGTTTTAACTATTTTCTTAAAGAGACTTCGTCCACTGCCAGAGATCTTGAATAGTCTCCTGGTCAGTCATCTGGAAACAATTCTTCACATAATTGATAAACTTGGCTTCCACTTTGGCAAGGGAACCACTTTTTCTATACTTGCTTGCATTTTTGCTTTAATGTCTTCTACAGAGCTAGGTCCTTTTGATGTTTTAGGTGTTTTTTCTTGTTTTTTGAAGAATTTTGACCTTTTGATCTTGGTGTTGACGGTTTTGAGTCTTTTCCATTTTGGTTCGATTTTTGTGCATTTTTGGCTGGAGTATCTCATACAGATTTCTTTACTGGAGCTTTTTCTTCAACTTCCTCATCAAAATCGCCATCATCATCATCATCATCTTCCTCTTCATGATCATCTTCATCTTCATCAGCAGTAAGCTTCACTTTTTTCTGGGGAACCTTGCTACCACTTCCAGGGACAGAACGCTTTCCAGATATACTTAGGAGTTTCACATCCTCCTTCTCTTCATCTTCTGACTCTGCATCTTCCTCCACAGCTACTAAGTGCTGTCCACTGATATGCACAGGCCCTGAACCACACTTCAACAGTAAGACCACAGGTGGTGTAATTTCAAAGCCCCCAAGAGAAACCGTTGGCTGTACAGACATTTTCAAAGTTGCCAGTGTTACTTTAATTGGACTGCCTTCATAATTCATTGCCTCTGCTTCAACAATGTGTAATTCATCCTTTGCTCCAGCCTCTAAACTGACCGTTCTTAAAGATAACTGGTGCTCATTTTCATCTTTATCCACCTTGAAGTGATAATCTCTGTCAGCCTTTAGTTCACAACCGAAAAGATAGTTCTGGGGCCTCACGGGGCTCATGTGCATATCCATCGAATCCTCCATGGGTTGGCGGCACGCACTTATGCGGGAGAGAAGCCAGACGGAATTAAACGACTACTGTCGGAACGAGCAGCCACGCAGGATGGAATCACACCAGGGAAAGCTATTTTGTTTCTTATTTAACCTTTATTATTTCTTGTAATTATACATTTTCCGTTCATTCTTCTTTTCATATATTTTGTGTAGAACATATAGTGTAACTATATGATTTTAAGCCTATATATTTGGATCTTTAAAAGTATTTTCCTTTAAATCCTACAAGTTTTTATATTAAGAATTTTTAGTCTTCTAAATATTTTTTTAATTTTAGTCTTATTTTCCTCTTTAACCTGTTGGCAATTTAAAATTTTTTCCCTTCTAAGCTCATGGATATTTTTAGATAAGAAGTACTTTACAGTTTAAAATTTCTAATCAATCATATGAAATCTAGGTATTAAGGATTTTGCAGACCCAGTCTTTGAGACAGTGGGTGTCACAGTGTAATTCTTGGTCTCTTTGCTGATGAAGCACCAGTCTTGTCACAGAAGGCCGATTGCTTTGTTTTCTTTCATTAAGCAGGATTGGGATCAAACCAAGTTCTAATGATTGAGCCTAACTCTGAGATCCTGTCTGGTCAGAAGCCTTTTTAGTCATCATACCCCACAAGGTGTTTTAAATTCGTGGTGACCACTGCATGTTTCCAGAACTCGAACCCAGCAGGGATGTGGCAGTAGCCTTGTTCTTTACTTTGCATTTGTGGTCTTTTTTAAGGCCAGCAAGAAAAAAAGAATCTTATTTTTAGGCCCATATATGTCCTACTGGCTTTCCATTTTCCTATTTGTTTCCTCACTGCTTCATGTTTAGAACAAATTGTTTCTGATTAAGCATTAACTCACTGTAAAATGTTGAACAGAAATTCTACCCCTTTTTAACAGGTGCCATTTTATGAAATACACCATGCTTTGACATTCCTGTAATAATTAGTGCTGCCAAACACATAAACCAGTCATTTCTTTAGCAACATTTTTGAATATTATTTTCTTTTTTGAAGTTCATTTATGTATTTTTATTGAAGGATAGTTGATTTGCAATGCTGTGTTAGTTTCAAGTGTCTAGCAAAGTGTTTCAGTTATACACACATATTTGTTGTTCAGTCACTAATCGTGTCTGACTCTTTGTGACCCCATGGGCTAGAGCATACCAGGCTCCCCTGTCCTTCACTATCTCCTAGCATGTGCTCAGATTCACAACCATTGAGTCGGTGATGCTAACCAACAGGCTTATCCTCTGCTGCCCCCTTCTCCTTTTGTCTTCCATTTTTCCCAGCATCAAGGTCTTTTCCAGTGAGTCAGCTCTTTACATCAGGTGGTTAAAGTTTTGGAGCTTGGCATCAGCCCTTCTATATCTCTTTTTTTTTTCTCAGATTTTTTTCCCCTTATGTTGTTGTTCAGTCACTAAGTCATGTCTGACTCTTTGTGACCCTGTGAACTGCAGCAAATACCGAATACATTTCCCTGTGTTATATAGTAAATCCTGTTGTTTATTTTATATACAGTAGTGTATAAATGTTAATTCCAAACTTTTAATTTATCACCTGTTTCCCCTGTGGTTACCATAAGTCCATCGTCTATTTGTGTGTCTATTTGTGTTTTGTATATAAGTTCCTTTGTATCATATTTTTAGATTCCATATATAAGCAGTATCACATGATATTTTTCTCTGACTTACTTCCCTTCTAACGATCATCTTTAGGTCCATCTGTGTTGTTGCAAATGGCATTACTTCACTCTTTTTTTGTAACAATAATATTTCACTGTATAAATATATGACATCTCCTTTATCCATTCATCTGCTGATGGATATTTAGACTGCTTCCATGTCTTTGCTGTTGTAAATAGTGCTAAAATGAACACTGGTGGTGCATGAATCATTCAAATTCTGGTTTCTTCTGGATAAACGCCCAAGAATGGGATTGCTGGGTTTTATGGTAGCTCTAGTTTCAGTATATTAAGGAACCTCCACACTATTCCTCAGAGTGGCTATACCAACTTAAACCAACAGTTTCTAATGTTTTTGTAGGTCACTTCTACATGTATTATATACAATGAATCCATTTTTAAACACTTTCAGTCAGTTCAGTCACTCAGTCACATCTGACTCTTTGCGACCCCATGGACTGCTGCACCATGCTTCTGTGTCCATCACCAACTCCCAGAGATTACTTAAACTCATGTCCGTCGAGTCAGTGATGCCATTAAACCATCTCATCCTCTGTCGTCCCCTTCTCCTCCCACCCTCAAACTTTCCCAGCGTCAGGGTCATTTCCAGTGAGTCAGTTCCTTGCATCACGTGGCCAAAGTATTGGAGTTTCAGCTTCAGCATCAGTCCTTCCGATGAATATTCTGGACTGATTTCTTTTAGGATGGACTGGTTGGCTCTCCTTGTGGTCCAAGAGAAGCTCAGGATCTTCTCCAACACCACAGTTCAAAACCATCAGTTCTTCAGCGCTCAGCTTTCTTTATAGTCCAAGTTTCTCATACATACAAGACTACTGGAATATCTCCTCTTTCACTTTCATCTAGAGGCTCTTTAGTTCTTCTTCACTTTCTGCCACAAGGGTGGTGTCATCTGCATATCTGAGGTTATCAATATTTCCCCTGGCAATCTTGATTCCAGCTTGTGCTTCATCCAGCCCAGCATTTCACATGATGTACTCTGCATATAAGTTAAATAAGCAAGGTGACAATATACAGCCTTGATGTACTCCTTTCCCGATTTGGAACCAGTCTATTGTTTCATGTCCAGTTCTGTTTGTTGTTGACCTGCATACCGATTTCGCAGGAGGCAGGTCAGGTGGTCTGGTATTCCCATCTCTTTAAGAATTTTCCACAATTTGTTGAGATCCACAGAGTCGAAGGCTTTGGCAGAAATAGATGTTTTTTCTGGAACTCTCTTGCTTTTTCGATGAGCCAATGGATGTTGGCAATTTGATCTCTGATTCCTCTGCCTCTTCTAAATCCAACTTATTATGACCCATCCTTAAGGAACAAAAGTTGCACCTAGTCTTCCAAGGCTGGAGAAAAGCCACTAAGGACAGATACAGTTGCAGAGGACAGCAATTTGTATGAATTCAATCAGGCAGCCATGATTTATTTCAGTGAATGTAGCAGGCAAACAGTTGTAAGAGGTGAGGCACTGCTTGTTTGTGGAGATGATGAAATTTATGTGTTAAAAATTATTTTTTTAAAGTTGCATGCCAGATGTCTAACGATACCTGAAATCAAGTCCTTGAGAGGTGCTCACAACTAGTACATAACAGGAAATTCGTGATTGGGGTGCCTTCAATCTCCAGTACTGTATGCAATTCTATAAAAGCGTTCAGAAGATCAGATTTAGGAACAAAGGAAATGGAATCACATAAATTAGGAAATGTAGCATTTTGTGATACAAAAAGGCAAAAAGATCCTTGTAGAAAATGCAAGAGAGTGACTGTAGTGTTGCTTTTTATTGTCTAGAGAAGAAAATGAAGAGGGTGTGAGGGTGAGGAAGAAGAAACTGTTGATCACTTCTATTTGTTTCCTATGCTTGATTTTGAATACTTTGAGATCAGAGTTATATTTTGTTCTGCTATGTATCCACAGCACTCTCTCTGAATGCAGTAGGATTCAATAAGCAGTTACTGAGCTGGATTTAATTCTACAAAGATACTTTTATTCAAAAATTGGCAAATGAAAACTTCCACAATTCATAAAAGGTTCCTCTTTGATCACCAAAAGTGAATTTAAACCCCAGTTTTCAGATAATCGTTCATAACCAAGCATTTGTCAGAAAGTGGAAATTGCTTTCTGAAATAAGTCAAAATTATTTCTATTTTTGGACAGAAGTCCACTGACAGCCTAGAATTTCTCACCTGGATCTCTCTAAAACCATGCATTTTAAACTGCTTTTTGGAGATTTTGAATAAAGGCATCAAAAGCAGAAGACTAACATAAAAGAATGGTGTGATACATTGTGTTAATCTTTTTCATGTGTGAAATGTAATAGAAATAGGAAGAAAGAATCGTCACTGATAATATTTAACAAAAACCAAGTGAGAAACCTCAGTGTGGATACATTTAAAATTCCTAAATGTGAAAGCAAAGTAATAACCCATCATGAAGTTAAGGTCTTCTTTGTTCTGCTTATGCTTTCAACTAACTACAGCATGTTGTTCTGCAATATCAAGAGACTTAAAAGAAACAGTGCTTGAAGCAAAGCTTTCAAATATGCCCATTGAAGAGATCTATGTGTTTGCTATTTTTTTCTGGGTATATTTTAGTGGCATTTTACAAAACAGCTGAAGGTAATGTTTCCCTAGTATAAAAAAAAAATTAGATCTATCAAAAGGCAACTCTTTTATACCATTAATATTTTTATAACAAAACAATTGAATAATATGACTATATTCCATTTTATTCTAATAAGCATAATGTTTAATTAACACAAGTTTATTCTTTATCTGATTAAATATAAAAGCTCAAATTTATTATAAGCATTTTAAAATTGTATAGGTGTCAAGAAAAGGTAGATTTCTACATTCAGGGTAAAAATGGTCTGAAAAAAATCAGAGTATATTTTTTCCTCCAAAATAGCTTATTTTTATTGCTCTGATAGCATTTTTTTTGTTTCAAAATGTTCTTTATAAGACAGTTTTAAGACATCAGGAACATATTATATATTCTTGTATGATGTATCTTGTATGATGTATCACAACAAACTATGGAAAATTCTTAAAGAGATGGGAATACCAACTGACCAACTGACCTACCTCCTGTGAAATCTGTATGCAGGTCAACAAGAAACAGTTAGAACTGGACATGGGACAACAGACTGGTTCCAAATCGAGAAAGGAGTACGTCAAGGCTGTATATTGTCACCCTGCTTATTTAACTTATATGCAGAGTACATCATGTGAAATGCCAGGCTGGATGAAGCACAAGCTGGAATCAAGATTGCTGGGAGAAATATCAATAACCTCAGATATGTAGATGACACCACCCTTATGGCAGAAAACAAAGAACTAAAGAGCCTCTTGGTGAAAGTGAAAGAGAGTGAAAAAGTTGGCTTAAAACTCAACATTCAGAAAACTAAATCATGGCATCCAGTCCCATCACTTCACAGCAAATAGATGGGGAAACAATGGAAACAGTGAGAGACTTTATTTTCTTGGGCACCAAAATCACTGCAGATGGTGACTACAGCCATGAAATTAAAATACAGTTGCTCCTTGGAAGAAAAGCTATGGCCAACCTAGACATCATATTAAGAAGCAGAGACATTACTTTGCCAACTAAGGTCCGTCTAGTCAAAGCTATGGTTTTTCCAGTAGTCATGTATGGATGTGAGAGTTGGACTATCAAGAAAGCTGAGCACGGAAGTATGGTGCTTTTGAACTGTGGTGTTAGAGAACACTCTTGAGGTCTCTTGGACTGCAAGGAGATCAAGTCAGTCCATCCTAAAGGAAATCAGTCCTGAATATTCATTGGAAGGACTGTTGCTGAAGCTAAAAATTTCAATACTTGGGCCACCTGATGAAAAGAGCTGACACATTTGAAAGATCCTGATGCTGGGAAAGATTGAAGGCAGTAGGAGAAGTGGGTGACAGAGGATGAGATGGTTGGATGGCATCACCGACTCAATGGGCATGAGGTTGAGTAATCTCCAGGAGTTGGTGATGGACAGGGAAGCCTGATGTGCTTCAGCCCATGTGGTCACAAAGAGTCAGACATGGCTGAGTGAATGAACTGACTGAATGATGTATCTATATTTGTATATTTTATTTAAATATCAATTTTATAGAGTCATTAGGTCTTAAAGACAAGAGATGTTAGAGACAATCTTTAAAAAACAATCCCCTTTACAGCTAATGAAGCTGTAACTCAAAGTGGTAAAACTTTGGAAATACCTATCATATTTTAAAAATATTTGAAATTTCTACCTATTTATCCAAATAGTAGTTGATGTAAATTAGTTTCTGATACCAATAATGGTTGTAAAAAACGTAACATACATAAATTGAAAAATAAATGAATACAAAATAAATAATGAACTATCAGTGTAACAGAACAAATAATATTGCTTTGAATCTGACCAATTTGGTGTACCTCTTTAGCAATATTTCCAATGAATTAAGTCTGCTTCAAAATATTAATTTGAATCATAAATAATTCTATCAAGCATTACTGTATTAGCACTCTTCATTTCAGAAATCTTTCTAATTTAATTGGGGAAGGTGGTATTGACTCTAATTGGTTTTGGTTTTAAGCATTGTTTTATCCCTTAGTGGTCATGTGACTTTCAGGAAATAATTTGTCTAAGTCTCAGTCTTCAGTTCTGTAAAGAAATGTGTCTAATTTATTTTGGGAGGTTGCCAGTTACGTCAATAACAGCTTCCTCCTTGCCTTCCTTTGTTTTTCCAGCTCATTCAAATTGGTGGGATTTTTTACTTTTAATTTTATAGAAAGTCATCAAGAGAGGGATTATATGGGGAGAAGTGGAAGATACAATGTGTATAATTAAATACCTACACACTAGCAAGTTCCTTGTACCAGTTTTTGGAGCAGGGGAAGTAGGGATTAGGTATATTTAGAGGCAGAACTGCTGCTGCTGCTAAGTCGCTTCAGTCGTGTCCGACTCTCTGCGACCCCATAGACGGCAGCCCACCAGGCTCCCCCATCCCTGGGATTCTCCAGGCAAGAATACTGGAGTGGGTTGCCATTTTCTTCTCCAGTGCATGAAAGGGAAAAGTGAAAGTGAAGTCGTTCAGTCGTGTCCGACTCTTAGCGACCCCATGGACTGTAGCCTACCAGGATCCTCCGTCCATGGGATTTTCCAGGCAAGTGTACTCAAAAGTTTTGTTAGATCTGGGCCCCGAAAAGCTTGGGACCAATGGTGACACTGGATGCAGAAGAGACACTCCTCTGCCTTTACTTTTACATGCCAGCACTATTTTGGTACCAGGAGGAATAGGAAGTTGGGTACCATCAATCCCAGAAACCATACCTGAGATGTCAGCATTCTTCTGACAAGCCCTAATGGTAATGAAACTTCTTTGGCAAGCATCTGAGGCAGCAGTCATGAATCAATGAGACCATAGGTGAGCGAAGCATATCAGGCAAAATCTGTAACATTAGACACCAGGGAGATTTGTAGATCTGTGTGTGACATCTGTACGGGAAGTCCAAAAGTGATTCTGAATCCTCAGATCCAGAGGAAACTCTCTCTGCTTTGGGTCCTGATTGCATATTTCTTCAGAAGTCTGCCTTTCAGCACATCGTGTATGCTTATATTCTCCATTTAACAAGAATGTTAGCATCTGGAAGGCAGATTGGTTTCTTAAACTCTTAAGTCCCTTAATATCTAGGAAAGGGGAGAGAAAAGTTATATAACTCGATATATAAGTGTGGATATATTTTAAGGTGGCAACAATGAGATAACTTATTTTCACAGAAGTGATATAGTGGCAAACACCAAACTGTATACATCAGGTTATGATTATTTGTTTAACCTGAGAAGAAAGTTCAGGAAGGGGAATATTGGAAGGTGTTTGTGAAGGGAACAATAACATTGGTGCCTCAATCTAAAATCTAAAAATAATTACATGCCTGATTCAATCTGGCAGAGACTGTACACTCCTCCTGAATTTATCTTGGCAATAGAATGAGAAAAAGAAAAATCCTAAAAGACAGATGTTTGAGATAGAAATGGAAATATTTCTGGATTAATAGAGAGATGTTTTAGTTACAATTTTAGCTGTGCATTTACTGTCCTCAGATCCTTGATAAATTTTTTTCCCTCATTACATAAGATTTTCTTCATTTGCATTTATAATTCATTCTTAATTTGAATAATAATTAGCTGTGGCACAAGTCATGGGCAGTGGTAGACAGGCCAAAAGGTTTCAAGGATCTATGTTGACTATGTTCTGAACTTGTGGCTTGATATTAGATTAACTCTGTTTCTCCAACTGCAAAATGACCAAATTATGTCCAGATGTAATTTAAAATGGTTACATATAATAAAAATGGGGCTTCCCAGGTGGCACTAGTGGTAAAGGACCTGCCTGCCAGTGCAGGAGTCATAAAAGACCCCGGTTTGATCCCTGGGTCAGGAAGATCCCCTGGAGGGAGGACATGGCAACCCACACCAGTATTCTTGCCTGGAGAATCCCATGGACAGAGGAGCCTGGCGGGCTATAGTCCACGGGGTCGCCAAGAGTTGGACATCACTGAAACAACTTAGCATACATAACGAAAATAGTAGATAGAGGATAAAGGTGTTTTTAAAATGTCTGTGCTCATATCAACAACAAAAATTGATTGACTCTTAACTTTTGAAATTTTTCTGAATGGAAAATTAGAAAAGCAAAATAGACATGATATTATATCTCCACAGTACTATTTGTCAGTTTTTTGGAATTATAATTATGTGTTAGTATACATTTCTATATTTCCAATTTCTTAAAATTTGAGTATAAAGGATACATGCATATTCAGGTCAGTTTAGATGTACTTTTTGACTTCTCAAACTGTTTAGAAAATTAAGAGGAATAATGTCAATCAACTTCCCAGTTGCTTCCTTAATGCCTAGAATTGTGCTTACTATTGAGTAATAGTTTAGTATGAATGAGTAAATCCTTAAAGGCAGAAAGATGAGCAGGTTCATATATGATGTCTATTCATTACATCTAGCAACAGAAGGCATCTTTCTAAAGCATAACCAAGTTGTGGTGTCCCTGATCCAATATATTTAGAAAAATTATTATTAGTTAACATTCAGGATATATTTCCAGCATATTTTAATGCTGAAGTAAACAATAGAATCATTCTATTTAAAGGAAACTGAGGTCATCTAGTCTTGCCACATCATTTTGCAGCTGAAGCTGGAATCCAGTGCCAATATGTCAATCATCCAGCTAATAGCAGTGCCGAGAATGGAGGCTCTTGTCCTCTTTTCCACTCCAGTGTTCTTTTTACTAACCAACACTATAGACAAGCTAATAGGCTCTCATTTTTCCTCTGATTCTAGCTTATCTCCTGTTGTCCTATTCATTTTTCTACATAAGCCAGAATCACTTAAATGTTTGTTTATTTGTTTTTTTTTCAATGGTCTTCAACTATGGTTGTGAAAGTTGGACAATAAACAAAGCTGGGCACAAAAGAATTGATGCTTTTGAACTGTAGTGTTGGAGAAGACTCTTGAGAGTCGCTTGGACTGCATGGAGATCCAACCAGTCCATCCTAAAGGAAATCAGTCCTGAATATTCATTGGAAGGACTGATGCTGAAGCTGAAACTCCAATACTTTGGCCACTTGATGTGAAGAACTGACTCATTGGAAAAGACCCTGATGCTGGGAAATATTGAAGGTGGGAGAAGGGGATCACAGAGGATGAGATGGTTGGGTGGAATCACCAACTCGATGGACATGAGTTTGAGTAAGCCCTGGGATTGTGATGGACAGGGAAGCCTGGTGTGCTGCAGTCCATGCGGTCTCAAAGAGTCAGACACGACTGAGTGACTGAACTGAAATGAACTAATGGGCATCTAACTAAAGGAAGTTTCGCTGAAGTAGTTCTTGAAGTCAAAAGCACATAGCTATCATTTTTATTACTGAACACTTACTGTAAGCAGACCCACTGTGAGAGACATAACGCTACTTTGACTTATTTCTCACTCTAACCCTATGAAGTTAGTTCTACATCATCATCAACTTTTCAGCTAAAAGAAACTGAAACTGGCTGGGGGAAAGTTAAGTGGCTTTTCTGAAGTCCCTGTGAATAAATGGAAGGACTGTAGGATACGGATAGTAGAGCCAGCTATTTCCTGAAGCATTTGAGTAGCTTCCTTTTTGTAGCTAGCTTGGTCATCAACCACAGGCCAGAGGTTTCACACCCTGAATGGATCCTAACCCGTTCCTGTAAGTGTTCCAGCCCAGCCCTCCACAGGATATTTGGGTGGCAGCTAATGTTATATTATTGAGACCTATTTTGGAATAATGTGTAATTTTTACACAGTTGGAATACAATGAGTGTTATAGAATATCACTTTTTAAGGTAAATTCATGAGTTTTTATTATTTCAAACAAAATTTTCCCACCTGGTTCAATGTAAAGGAAGTTTAAAACACTTTATAGAGTGGTTATTGACTTCTTGGACCTCACAGAGCTCTTACAAAACACCATTTAAATAAACCAAGCACAAATATACTGGAAACATATGAATTAAATTTCCCTTGAAATGCACTGGATTTAAAAATTGGGAGAAAGAGTGCTCGGCCAAGGCATTTTATGTTTTGCCAAACCCCAAATGTTTGAAAAAATAGTTTTAAAGCATTTTATTGAATCAAAATGCTACCGAGTATACACATGCCTTAAAAATCTGTGTTTACTTATTGAATCATAAGCCATATTACACTGGTACAAATTAAGTGATTATGGAGCAATGTGTCAAACTATTCAGAATATTAATGTAAAATGTTTGATAATTTAGCAGTGGTCAGAGATTGACAGAGCTATACAACATGTCCTCTGCTCAACTTAACAGCCATAGAGTTATTTTCCATAGAAGTAGCACAGATAATTATTTTAGAGAACAAAAGTATGTTCTCAAACTTAATGACTCTGATAATTACAAAAAGATCTTCAATTTACTAAAGGGGAAAGAAAACAATTTTAAGAATGTGACCTGGTCACAGCAGAACATTGATCACTCTGTGTGTGTATGTGTGCGTGTAGTTACTCAAATTAGAACCAAACACATTTTTGTATAAATAATCAGCAGTTTTCCAATTCCTTCAGTATGTAAGTCTCAATTTTATATGGACCCTAATGTGGAAAAGATTTACAAAACTAGATTCTGTAACAGTGCGTGGCATTACCTACCCAACTCACTTTTGCTGGGTGATCCATTAACACTTCACTCCTTTGAATCTGAATGGATTTATAGTCTTCTTGTGTCCACTTTTAAAGTAGAATTACCCCTGAGTGTTAGGTCATTGTTATCTAGGTTTTTAGCAAGAATTGTTTGAAACTATTGGTGGTTGGGTTGAGAGCTAGCTGGAAACAAAGCTTGGTGGGAATAGGCATCAGCCCAAGAGTCAGATGGGAAATGGCTGAGACATCTAAAACTGCAAGAGTAAATGGTCTGCAGTATGAACAAAACTTGCCTGGCTCTTTTAGCCAAAAATCCATCAAAACATTCTCCATGTGCAACTCTTGGCTGTTTATGGGACGTAGTACTTGCTCATGAGTATATCAGGGTACATGCTAAAATGCTTTCTCCCCCCAACATCCCTCTTAGGCAGCAACTTCATTCTGCTTTCACTTTTCAGATTAAGTTTTACCTCCTATGTAAATAGTTGAATGACTCCATCTTAAGTAGGTCCTTAGTGGTCTCAGTTATCTTCTGTTTTAACTCCTTCTTTGTTTCTTTTATATCATATACTAGAATTTTGAATTATTATGTTTATTGCTTAAGAAATTTAAATTTACCTCCTTTACCAGAGGAGTTCTACGGCGAGGGGCAATGCCTGTCAAATTCACAGTTAACTCCCAGTACCTAGCATTGTGCTTAGCACTGGATGAATGCTTTGGAATGAGGGAATCAATGTTTGAAGACAGAGAGATAAGCAGCCTCGTATATGGTATATTCACTGTATTTAGCAATAGCAGTCATTTGTTAAAATTGAAACAAATTATAGTGTTAACTACAATGTAGGAGATAGCAAATTAACTGTAGATGAACTGAGCCAATGTCTGCTGATATGATGCTATATTATATTTCTTCACTCAATATATGAGCTTACAAGTCTATTTCCTGGAAAGAGTTTCAAGAACGCTGGAAGATTTCCTAACACTTTTCTTTTAATTTAAAGATTTATTAACCTGATCACCTAATGCCTGGAGAGAAAAAGTAGATTGAGGCAGAGGCTCCTGTAGACAGAGGTCTAAGAGCCAGTCTTAAGGAAAAACTTAAGGAAAAAAACATTAGCCTTTTATTAAAAGGAAGAGAAGAGACTGAGTGGGTCAGAAGGAAAGATGGGGGAAACACTTTCTTTAAAATTTACCGTGTATTAGTCTACTTTTGAAAACAGTAATATATGTGCCTTCTGACCTGAAGTCAGGTCATTTTCCAAGCAAAGAGTTCATTGAACATGGTAGCCAAAAATAAGTGAGATTTGATGGATCCTTCTTGCCATGAGAACAAGTTCTGATTATTCTCTCAACACACAAGGTCTATTTGGACATTCAACTGAAAAATAAATTCCCAGAATTTTTTTCTCTAATTACTACAGTCAAGATCTGTCTTCTAACTCTTTCTTTATTGTGGCTGTTGTTCAGTCCCTTTCGTGCCCAACTCTTCGCGACACCATGGTGTCTGCTCAAACTCATGTCTATTAAGTCAGTGATGCCACCCAACCATCTCATCCTTTTTCATCTCCTTCTCTTCCTGCCTTCAATCTTTTCTAGCATCAGGGTCTTCTTCTATATTCACACCAATTTTATACTCATGTCTTATTTTCTCTCTTCCTTAGAAATATTATTTTAGCATCTACTGTGTATCCAGAATTGGGAGTATAGTAGAAAACAAGATGTGTTCCCTTTTCTCTTGGAGAATATACCTTTTCCTATGAACCTCCACAACCTACCAACATATTCATGGGTTGGAAAATAGCCCAGTTGTTTTATAACTTAACTGGTTTTGAGATTGGTCCTTGTACTTTTTACACTGAAAGGGCTAGATGCAAAGAAAGGATCTGAGAGACTGCCAATTTCCTGCATAGTGTTCTGTCATTTATTTATTTATTTTTTCACCATAAAGGGAAAAAAAATAGCTTCAATGGGTGATGAGCAAGAGTACAGCAGGGACACGTCAGTGACCGTGTGAGGTAAAAGGAGGTACCTCTTAAAACAAGTTGTCGAGGAAGCCAGAGGCCTCTCCAGAGATTGCCAGCACCACGTTGAGTTTACTACTAACATTTCTATCCCTTTCATGTTTCTATCTTCAGTTTATTCCCCCTAAATTATAATTTTTGAATACATTTGTCATATTGAGTCAGAAATTCAAATCTTGGCTTTTTCTAATAGAAAATGCTATAATTTCAGATTTAACTGAAACTGGCCCTTAGATTCTCCATAGAATATCATATAGTATTTTCCTTGGTATGTTTTGAATGCCTGATATCACATGGGCAAGTGAGAGAAGAGGCTAAAAGTGTAAGAAAGAGGCAGGAATTCATTGGATTCTCTTTATAGCAGATGTAGTGAAAACTAAAAACCGTTAAATGGAAAATATTTGTTTGACCCATAAGAATACCTTTATAGAAGAGGAATTTACCAGATGTTTGATACTTCTGATTGGCTTGTAATTTATAGGCCGTATTAGGTCAACAGTAACATTTGTGTTAGCAAATATCAAAATGACAGGAGTGATATATTATAAACACAGTCTTGGTGTGAGATGGTCACATTGAAAAATAAACTATTTGAAAATCAGTTTCTTTGTGTAGTCTTAAAATCATTCTGCATCTTGCAAATACATATATTGTTGCCACTGATTTTCTCATTGGCCCCATGAACTTGTTCAAATTTAAGTTCATTATAGCAATAAAAGTCTTGACTTCCTTATTAGTCTTGTTACTAGTCTAAATTCCTTACCCCCCTCTAATGGAAGAATTTAACCACTTCTAGAACCATAACATAAAGGACTAATATGATGGGAATTTGCTATGGTATGTCTGACAGGTCCACATATATGTATTAAGTTTTCATTCAGTGTCATTTAAGTGTATTTTATCAATGCATGTTATTCAGTAGGGAAACAACCTTTCTCCTCCACTCAGATTTCCAAGTAAAAGTACTTTCTGGCTCAGAGCAATTCTTGCCTTTTTCCCTGTTACTCACATGCTCATCTCCATAAAGAAAGGATGAATTATTTGTTAGGCTTTGTAGAAAGAATTGTATATATTCAATCTCTCTCCCTTACTCTTCTCTGTTTTGGTGCCAGGTGTAAAAATCACAAATTGTCATGCCTTCAGTAAGACACTTGCCAGGAGAAGCTTTGAATTTTTCAGATCTATGCAAGCATGTTTAATAGTTTGAAATATTAATAAGCCATCTATGCTGCAGATTTATAGTAAATTCTCTAAGTATCCTTATTGTGATTAAAAACTTAACATTTTCAGCTCCATGTCTTTGACTCTTCAGCTGTATATCGTAATGAATTCCCAACCCAAGAGAAGGAGAAAGAGATGTTATTTATTCAACCTTAAAAACCCCAACACAAAGAAATAGATTTCAGTTTTAATTTTCATTTATAACAACATGGTGGATATTTCACATATTCACCTAAAGCACATATGGAAACACTAAAACATATGTGTAAACATACTAGGCATCCACACACTTAGGAATCCACATAAAAACTTTCTGTGAGATAATATTTTTTCCGTATTGAGGCAACTCTCAGTTGAACAATAAGTTGTAAGTTTCTATTCTGATTGAAACTTGATTTCCATAGATTTCAGTTATATATGGCTTAAAGGTGACTTTGTTTTTCTTTCATATGAAATATTTGAGATACTGAAAAGATTCTGCATATTTAAATTGTACTTAGATTATGAAGATAAGGTAAAAGAACTTAGATGAAAATATACTTCAGAAGAATTTTACGGAGAAAGTTGATTCTTCAGCATAATCTTCATCTTTGTGAACTATTTTGAATAAATTTACTTAAATTATCTTAATATCTACCTCTAGTTTTCAGTAGAAAGCATATTAAAGCTGTTTATATTAATTCACAATATTTTTCAAAGATAAATCTGTGTTTACATAAAGCAATTGTTTTGAAATTATTAAACCTCAAAGATTTGTATTCTTAATTCTCCCTCATAACATTTTTCATTGAAACCAGTTTATTAACGCTTAGATGCTAAAGAGTTGATGGAATTTACCAATTAATTGTCTATCAGAACACTATTGCAGTAAAAAAATGGCAAAAATACATTAATAGGCTAAGTTGGAAACAAACATAAATCTGTAATCTTATTTATAATTAAATGAATATTTCAGGCCTCAACTTTTATTTTTAGCAGCATTTAACTTATTAAATGTTCTCCCTCATTTTGTATTCCTCTTCACCTACTGATATAATTGGTGGATTTATATCAGTTAGCCTCCTATATCTCTGGTATCTCCTAGGTCATTGACTTTGTAGGCTCAATCTTGGCTACCTGGTCATTAAAACTGGAGTTTTGTAAATGTTAGTCCAAAGTCTGCTTTCTCCTTACTGTGCATTCTCTCTCTTAACCATATGAACTTCTCTAGCTGAGGAAGTTTGATTTGTGTTACCAGCCCTAATCCTTCCTCTCAGAATGGATGCATATAGCCACCCCTTATTTGGCTTTACTGCCCAGTTATTTAAAATCACTTCACACCTCATTCGCTTTCAATTTTCTCCTCTTCATTATTCTCTTTATCCAATCCTTTATCAAATCTCATCAAATGTGACTTTCAAATCTCTTTCATTCATTTGCTTTTTTCATTGTGACTTTTCTAGTCCAAATTATCATTATTGCAGACATTAATAATGGTAGTTTAAAATGGATATATTATTAATGTCTATTATAAATATTCATAAGTTAATTTCAGTAAAATCCAAAGATAAAGCTATATAGAAGACAGGCAATTTTGGTCATGTAATACTACGTCATTAACATGGTTTTAGTCAGGAAACTGGGGAATACTAACTGATTCATCTCTCAAGAGTAAGGATTACTATTGACCATAAGTAATTAATAAATCATTTATTTTGGTGACTTCTTAGGCCAATATAATGTAATAAGTTTACTTAGGTGAAGATCTTTTGGTTATATTTAGAATGTAATAGATAGTTCAATAAGGACTTTAATTATCATATTTATTTATTATTATTAGACTTTCTTCTCTCCGTGTATTTGTGACATTCCTTGGAGGACTTTGTGACTTAACAACAATGTGTTTCAAGAGAAATCACAGAGGGATATGTTAAGTAGAGGAAAAGAGTTTTGCATTTGAATTAGGATCAGAATTTAAATCCTAACTGTGGTCACTTAAGTTTGTATAAACTTCCATGCCTTCTTTGTTTTCCACCTCAATTTCCCCATCTGTAAAAGGGGAAGATAATACTCTCTTTTGTGTTATGAGGATTATCAACTAAGATACGGTTCATGAAACACATTATGGGGCTTAGAGCATGGCCTCATATGTTTTTGAACAACACAAACTATATGTTATGGGAAACGTTATTTTAATTTTAATTGTGCTTTACATAAAGATTAGAACCTGCATTTAGCTCTAAATAATCTTAATTCCATGAACAAAAGTATTTGTGTGGTTTACTTCATTAATATTTATTTATTAACACTTAATGGTTGTGATCCTTTTTATTTTGAGCTACCTTAATTTTTTTGTGGGAGCTATTTAGTGCATCCACTGTAAAGTAATGTATTAGAAAAAATCTTGCCCCTGTTTTATGCACAATTGCTAATCTGTCACACCTGTGTTGTAAATTGCCATAAAAAGTGTGCCTCCTATAACACATGCTTATCATTACAAACCAATAGTAAAAGACCAAGTATGTAGTTTTTTTCTAAATTTTTTATCACCTGAATTTTGAATCTGAAAATTTAAACCTAAAAAGGCCAATTAAATATATTTGTCTGTTCAGATGGAAAATTCATGCAATTGTTCTACTTATTTTTTTCTAAATAGAAAGTTTTGTGCCCAATTTTCTCCATTCAACACATTTTACACAGAGCATATGGAATAGGTTTTTTACATCTTCCATCAGGCATGTGGAGGTTGGTGAGAAAATAGATCATAAGAAAACATTAAAAAAAATACATGAAATACATTCAAGATGTGTAAGGAAAACCAAACACAGATTTTTCAAGGCCTGGCAAATTTAGGAGTGAGAAAAGCACTGGATTCAAAGTCTTGATCTCACTTTTGCTTGAACAACTAAATATGAGTAAATAGAAAAAAAAGCATTTATTTTTTTATAATTTTCATGAAGCAAGAAAAAAATCCAATTAAGATTTGAGTTAGGCTATTGATTATGTCTAACTTTTAAAGAATCTAGTAATATTTACATCAAGTAGAAAAAGAGAGTAGTTCCTCGGGGCAACGTCTATGTAAAAATCATATAGCATTATTGATTAGAAATGATAGATCTTACTATACAAATAATGATAGAAGTAGAGGAAATGTAGGGGAAATTTAAAAAGTATTTCATGTTCCTTTAGCACAGTGTCTGAACATGTTAAATAATATTTAAATGAACACTTCTGTAAAATAGGATAATGAACTCATTATAACTTCCTAAGTTCAAAGTATTAAGGTACAATTAATAAAATTTCCTTTTTCCAACTTAAGAAACTGAGGCTTAAAGATAATAAGAATTATGTCTAACATCACACTTTGATAAATTGATAGAGTTGAAATTTTATTTGTTTTTGGGTTTGAGAGTTTAGTTTTTAAGTCACTAACATATGGAGAAGGGAATGGCTACCCACTCCAGTGTCCTTGCCTGGAGAATTCCATGGACAGAAGAGCTTGGTGGGCTATAGTCCATGGGGTTGCAAAGAGTCAGACATGACTGAATGACTAACACTAACTAACATATACTACTTTTTATATAAAAGGGTACTGATAACCTGAGAAAAGTTATTGTATCATTACTTTCACAAACAGTGACATATCTATAATTACACGTATATTGCCTTATTTTAGTTTTAAAATGATCTGTAACTCAAATAAGTTTTATAGATAATATAGTTTAAATTTTAAGTTAGATTTGTTTTAAATCAAATAGAGAGTAAGTAACAGAGTTGAAATTAAAGCACAAACACTGATTACTCATGTCTTGGAATGGGTTTTATTCTTGTTGTATGAGCTGTTCAGTTTATACTGATTGACATATATGCTTTTGTATATTTCTTCCTATTGAGTATGCTTGGCATTTAAACATCACTAGATGATTAATCTTATAAGTGCATTCTATTTTAACAGAACTGTGTTTACTTCCAGATATATATTACTGTGGATATAATTTTTTCAAAAAACTGAACCTAGCCTTCAAAATTTTAAAGTCCAATAAGAAAAAACAAATAGAAATAAAGAACCAGTGGTAAAGCAGTAGGTTAAGTACTTTCCTTAGTAGTATAAAAAACTATTAGGAAGTAGGACACTTCTCATTCTGCCTTGCTTTGGAGCAATATGGTAAAAGAGATAATACTGAAGCTCTGCAATAGGGTAGAGCTAATTAACTACTAATTTGGCTTAATAGTAAGCCAAATGTTCCTATCTTTTGAGTTAATCAACTGCAAGATTGTTCAGTCAATAAATATGCTTTAGGAAGTGCTGAGAAATCTTAAAACTGGCTCTATCGCTTGGCTGTTAGTCTATCACTTGGTTGCTGCCCTCAAAGAGTTCACAGTGAAGCCAAAGAAAGGGGAGGCCACAAAGACATTTCTAAAGAACCTTTATTCTATAAAGGAAAGGACTTTTCTGCTGCATCCGTGAGTGTATTCCAAGCTATTTGTAAAGCCTGGTTCCTGATAAGCAGTCACATAATTATTGAGTAAAGGACTAAATGATTGAATAAGTGTGAAGGAAAATGTGGACTTTGACACTGGGTTCAAACCATTGTATCCTCCAACTACTAACTTTGATTTAAGGGATTTGGAGTATATGCATCTAACTTATGTAGTAGCTCTGATGATTAAAAATAATGTATGTGAGTTAACAGATTGTTTGAGTTATTTATAAGCATATATAAAAATTGTTCAGCAGTATCATGAAAAAATTGTAAACTAACCCCAATAAATTGTAGAGAGGGTAGTATTGATTGAGTTGAAGAGGGGGTGGATGAACTGAACTTGAGCTTCATGGACAGAATTTCTTTATGTTTCTGGTTTCTGAATTTCCTGCCTCTCCTTCAAGCACATTGCTTGACCTTCCTATAAAGCTTAGATAGTAATACTTACCTTATAGGGATTAGAGGCCTGGAGGCTGATTAAAACAGAGCCTTCCTAAATGGTATTTAGCTAGTGATTATTGTAAAGTTAAACAGTCAAGGTAAGTTTTACAGAGGAGAAAGAAAAGTAAAGCAAACAAAAAGCAAACCAAACCAACAACACACATAGAAAAGTAACAAATAGAAAATGGAGGCACATAATAAATTTAGCATATTTGTATGGAAAAAAATGTTTGGGCTTCCCTGGTGGTTCAGAGGGTGAAGAATCTGCTTGCAATGCAGGAGACCTGGGTTCCATCCCTGGGTTGGGGAGATCCCCTGAAGAAGGAAATGGCAACTCACTCCAATATTCTGGCCTGAAGAATTCCATGGACAGAGGAGCCTGGCACACTACAGTCCATGGGGTTGCAAAGAGTTGGACATGACTGAGTGACTTTCACTTCACTTCAAATGTTTATGCTTCTTAAAAATTTATAGATACTAAGAAGCAGCAATTTTACATGGTGGGGCAACTACAGCTATTCTGCAGCCATAGCTAACTTTGCTTGAAAGAAAGAACTAATATGTATTAATTATTTCATGATTAATACTTTTAATGTGTAATTTATTTAATCTGTTTAAAAGTTAAAGATATTATATATTTCTATTTTTATGTATTTTTTGTGGATTAGCAAAGTGAGAGGTTAATTCAAACAAGGTCATACATCTATTGAATGGATTTCCAGAAAGTATTTATCTACCAACCTGGTATTTCTCCAAGTAAGGTCACAGCTATACTTGCATTAGTTCCTATGGTGTTTTTAAAAATGCATATTTCTGAGCTTCACCCCAGATGGACTAAAGGAGCTTGAGATGGACCAGGAATCTGTATTTTTAACAATCAGTCCAGGAGAATTTTATATATATATATATATATGTGTATATATATATATAATATTTTTGATACATGTAAATATATATATATATATATATAATTTGAAAACTATTTCATTATCTGTAAGAATTCAGATACTAACCTAGTTTGTTTACATGATGTTATGTAAGTTAACTAGGTTGGCTTCAGTTTCCTCAACTACAAAGCAGAGATTTCAATTGAAGTATCTGCTTCAATCAGTTACTTTGAGGATTAAATAAATAAGCATGTAAGAGCCCTCAGAACAGAGTCTAGCAGGTTTTAGAATTCAATAATTTTAGCTACCATTATTATTTGTCATTTCCTTCAAGATTTCTTTGAGCTAGAATGGGAATCAGAGACCAATTTACTCATTTTAATCATTACTCTTTTCACATTCGTTTTCTAAGACTGAAGAGTTCTAATCTTCTGTTTTTTCATGGAGGTGTTCCATCATCTTGGCCATTTAAATTACATCTTCCTGAGTGGCTTCCGTCTACATTATATCTTTCATTTTACTAGCAATCACAGGACAGAATATTGCAGATGGGGCCTTGCAATAATTTCACAGAAGGATAAGCTTATGTTTGTGTTAGTTCCCTACCCTTCCTAATGCTTCCCAACCTTTTTAGTCTTTTTGTACACATTAAAGGGGGAAAAAAGCTAAAGCATTCAGTTTCCTTTTCCTAGATTGGAACTAAGGGCTCAGAACCCATCATCTAAAAAAATAGTGCTTACATTTGTTTTCTTTAAATGCATTATCCTAATTAAAATAATAACACTTTATATTCTCTTAGTGCTTTATGATTCAGAAATCCCATTTGATCAGAAGCCATAAAGGTACCATCTCATTATGTATTTTTACTGTTATATAGCATTTCTTAAGCCCAATAGCCACCCACACAGACATAAAGCCAAACCTAATAAATTTTACTCCCCATTTCAAATCTTATTCTACAACTAATATGAGGTAGGATTTAGAAATGGCTTCTCTAGTGTGTATGCTTTTTATATATATAAAAAGTATCTTGGAAGTTTTTTTGAAATGTTAAGAATCAAATATATGTATCATCAACTACAAGTTTGGATTAACCCAAAATCTCCCAATAAACTGTTACATTTAAAAAATTGTGCTCCACTAAGTCTTGGTAGAGCCATTGAGATGCCCCTGGACAGCTCAGCCAATGGGGATGTATAGAACAATGAACTCTGAGCACCCAAGCCCTCCAGCCCCTTTATCAAAACAGCCCAATTTCAATTGTTTTTATCTGGCTTACAATTTTACTTGAAAAAAAAAAAGATACCATGGTTAAAACTGGATTGAAAACTTCTATAGTGTGTAAAAGGTTTTTTAAAAATCTCCATCCTCAGAAATTAACAAAATCAAAAAAAATTTAATAAATCTAATTAACTGACAACACTAAAATCTCAGGGGCTTAAAACAATGAGATATATTCATTAAGGGGCTATGCTCCATTTTGCCCACATGTCTGACTCTTGCAACCCTATGGATTGTAGCTCACCAGGTTCCTCTGTCCATGGAATTCTCCAGACAAGAATACTGGAGTGGGTAGCCATTCCCTTATCCAAGGGACTTCCTGACCCAGTCTCCTGCATGGTAGATGGATTCTTTACCATCTGAGCCACCAGTGATAGGGGACTCTAACAGAGAAAGATAACATGGCAAATGAGTCACCACCTTCTAGGTGTGACATTGCTGAGTACATCTGTGGGCTTTTCATAAGCCAAGCAAATAACATAGTCATGCCTAACTTCAAAAGATGTGAAAGTTGGCTCCTCCTCTGTACCATGATGGATGAAAACTAGAGGTATCAGCAAACAGAAATAATGACTGCCACAAGAGTCAGCTTTCAAAGGATATGCTGACTAAAATGGAAAATATACATGTCTACACAATTCCTAGCTTCATATATCTTAGAGAAGTAAGCAATTCCATTTATACAGGATTTACAGTTAAATCATGTGCACTTCACTATAACATGGACGTATATAAGCAGCAAAATATCAACTAGAGACAAGATTTTTTTTAAAAACAAGTGCTTCATTAGCTTTAAAAACCACACATAGAACAGTATTATGGACTCTATGGGAGAGGGCGAGGGCGGGATGATATGGGAGAATGGCATTGAAGCATGTAAATTATCATATGTGAAACAAATCGCCAGTCCAGGTTCGATGCATGATACAGGGTGCTCAGGGCTTGTGCACCAGGATGACCCGGAGGGATGGTATGGGGAGGGAGGTGGGAGGGGGGTTCTTGAAGGGGAACACATGTACACCCATGGTGGATTCATGTCAATGTACGGCAAAACAAATACAATATTGTAAAGTCAAAAAATAAATAAACTAATTAAAATTAAAAAAATAAAAATAAAAACCACACTCTTATGTTAACAATTTGTGTCGTAAGCAAGAAAATAATTGGCATTTTTTTATACCTGTCTACAAGCCTATTAATAGTTATTTATCATTTCCACAGATCTGAACCAAATAAACATGTTTTGTGATATCCAAGAAAAATTTTAAGAGTCATTCATTGATCGAAACTTCTTCCAACATTCTTCTAATTACCAGTCTTGAGGCAACAAATGATATAATTGAGCATGATGGATTTTTCTTACAAACAAATATCTCATATGAACTTACTACAAGATTTTAAGAAAGGGAAGTCTGATCTCAAACAGTGGGGGAAGGGTACTTCTTCTGGGAAGTTTCAGCAGAATTTGAAGATTCAACTTTTTTTAGACTTGTCTGTCTTCTCAGTTTTTCACATTCCAATCTTCGGGCTCCTTCCACAGCAGTGCTCAAATTTTAACATAAAAAACATGGCAATGATGAGCATTTTTGAGTTATGTTTTAATTCCATGATCAGACTAATTTTAGTGGTGTGTCAGACTTTGAGTCTTACCTGCCTAACAGTGACAAACTAAAAAAAGATACTTCTTTAAGGCCACAGGGAAATTCTCTCTTGTTCTCCAATTTATGAGATGAAATTCTGAGCTTATCTTTATCCTTTTTAGTTCAGTTCAGTTCAGTCGCTCAGTCGTCTTCACAGTTGTCAGAAGCAGCCAACAGATACTTGACACCTCAAAGCTTTTCCCTAAATTGGCATTTAATCTTCAGTTCAGTTCAGTTAGTTACTCAGTTGTGTCCGACTCTTTGCGACCCCATGAACCACAACATGCCAGGCCTCCCTGTCCATCACCAACACCTGGAGTCCACCCAAACCCATGTCCATCAAGTCGGTGATGCCATCCAGTCATTTCATCCTCTGTTGTCCCTTTCTCCTCCTGCCCTCAATCTTTCCCAGCATCAGGATCTTTTCCAATGAGTCAGCTCTTTGCACCAGGTGGCCAAAATATTGGAGCTTCAGCTTCAACATCAGTCCTTCCAATGAACACCCAGAACTGATCTCCTTTACGATGGACTAGTTGGATCTCTTTGCAGTCCAAGGGACTCTCAAGAGTCTTCTCCAGCACCACAGTTCAAAAGCATCAGTTCTTAGGTGCTCAGCTTTCTTTATAGTCCAACTCTCACATCCATACATGACTACTGGAAAAACCATAGCCTTGACTAGACAGACCTTTGTTGGCAAAGTAATGTCTCTGCTTTTTAGTATGCTGTCTAGGTTGGTCATAACTTTCCTTCCAACGAGTAAGTGTCTTTTAATTTCATGGCTGCAGTCACCATCTGCAGTGATTCTGGAGCCCCAAAAAATTAAGTCAGGCACTGTTTCCACTGTTTCCCTATCTGCCTGCCATGAAGTGATGGGACATGATGCCATGTAAGATCATAGTTTTCTGAATGTTAAGTTTTAAGCCAACTTTTTGACTCTCCTCTTTCACTTTAATTAAGGGGCTCTTTAGTTCTTCTTCACTTGCTGATATAAGGGTGGTGTCATCTGCATATCTGAGGTTATTGATATTTCTCCCGGCAATCTTGATTCCAGCTTGTGCTTCATCCAGCCAAGCATTTCACACAATGTACTCTGCATATAAGTTAAATAAGCAGGGTGACAATATACAGCCTTGACATACTCCTTTCCTGTTTTGGAACCAGTTTGTTGTTCCATGTCCAGTTCTAACAGTTGCTTCCTGACCTGCATACAGGTTTCTCAAGAGGCAGGCCAGGTGGTCTGGTATTCCCATCTCTTTCAGAATTTTCCACAGTTTGTTGTGATCCACACAGTCAAAGGTTTTGGCATAGTCAATAAGGCAGAAATAGATGTTTTTCTGGTACTCTCTTGCTTTTTTGATGATCTATCGGATGTTGACAATTTGATCTCTGGTTCCTCTGCCTTTTCTAAAACCAGCTTGAGCATGTGGAAGTTCAAGGTTCATGTATTACTAAAGCCTGGCTTGGAGAATTTCGAGCATTACTTTACTAGCATGTGAGATGAGGGCAATTGTTCGGTAGTTTGAGCATTCTTTGGCATTGTCTTTCTTTGGGATTTGCATGAAAACTGACCTTTTCCAGTCCTGTGGCCACTGCTGAGTTTTCCAGATTTGCTGGCATATTGAGTGCAGCACTTTCACAGCATCACCTTTGAGGATTTGAAATAGCTCAACTGGAATTCCATCACCTCCACTAGCTTTGTTCCTAGTGATGCTTTCTAAGGCCCACTTGACTTCACATTCCAGGATGTCTGGTTCTAGGTGAGTGATCACACCATCGTGATTGTCTGGGTCATGAAGATCTTTTTTGTACAGTTCTTCTGTGTATTCTTGCCACCTCTTCTTAATATCTTCTGCTTCTGTTAGGTCCCTACCATTTCTGTCCTTTATTGAGCCCATCTTTGAATGAAATGTTCCCTTGGTATCTCTAATTTTCTTGAAAAGACCTCTAGTCTTGCCCATTCTATTGTTTGCCTCTATTTCTTTGCATTGATCGCTGAGAAAGGCTTTCTTATCTCTCCTTGCTATTCTTTGGAACTCTGCATTCAAATGAGTATATCTTTCCTCTTCTCCTTTGCTTTTCATTTCTCTTCTATTTACAGCAATTTGTAAGGCCTCCTCAGACAGCCTTTTTACTTTTTTGCATTTCTTTTTCTTGGGGATGTTCTTGATTCCTGTCTGTTGTACAATGTCATGAACCTCCATCCATAGTTCATCAGGCACTCTGTGTATCAGTTCTAGTCCTTTAAATCTATTTCTCATTTCTACTGTATAGTCATAAGGGATTTGATTTAAGTCATACCTGAATGGTCTAGTGTTTTTCTCCACTTTCTTCAATTTCAGTCTGAATTTGGCAATAAGGAGTTCATGATCTGCTCCACAGTCTGCTCCTGGTCTTGTTTTTGCTGACTGTATATAACATCTCCATCTTTGGCTGCAAAGAATATAATCAATCTGATTTCAGTGTTGACCATCTGGTGATGTCCATGTGTAGAGTCTTCTCTTGTGTTGTTGGAAGAGGGTGTTTTCTATGACCAGTGCGTTCTCTTGGCAGAACTCTATTAGCCTTTGCCCTGCTTCAATCTGTACTCCAAGGCCAAGTTTGCCTGTTACTCCAGGTGTTTCTTGACTTCCTACTTTTGCATTCCAGTCCCCTATAATGAAAAGGACATCTTTTTTGGGTATTCTAGAAGGTCTTGTAGGTCTTCATAGAACTGTTCAACTTCAGCTTCTTCAGTGTTACTGGTCGGGGCGTAGACTTGAAATACCGTGATATTGAATGGTTTGCCTTGGAAACGAACAGAGATCATTCTGTCATTTTTGAGATTGCATCCAAGTACTGCATTTCGGACCCTTTTGTTGACCATCATGGCTACTTCATTTCTTCTAAGGGATTCCTGCCTACAGTAGTAGATATAATGGTCATCTGAGTTAAATTCACCCATTCCAGTCCATCTTAGTTCACTGATTCCTAGAATGTCGATGTTTCTCTTGTCATCTCCTGTTTGACCACTTCCAATTTGCCCTGATCCATGGAACTAACATTCCAGGTTCCTATGCAATATTGCTCTTTACAGCATCAAATCTTGCTTCTGTCACCAGTCCCATTCACAACATTTAATCTTAAATAACTAAAAGTAAGAATATGTGGTAATACAGATAATCTCAATGCATCTGCAAGCCATAGATAATAACATTGCATTTTCCATTAGGAAAAAAGCTCTTATGTGATCAAGCTCCAAGAGGAGAGAAACCCAATCCCCAAGTCCCATGTTGAAAATCTCTTGTGGAACTATTCCTGGTACTAGGTCTTTATTAGTAAAGGCTTAATTAGCAAAACAGCCCATCCTAAGTAGCTCAACAGAATGAATTAATTACAAAGAGATAGATGTGCTGGAAAACTGAAGGATGGTGAGGCAACCAAAAATAACTAACAGTAAGAGACCACAATCTCTTTGGATTTGGAGAAGCCAGAGAGGGAGATGGTGTGATCAGAGTCAGGTACAGCTAGTGGAAATTGGAATTATGGTGGAGGCTGCTTGAGGAGGGCTGGAAAAAACGAGGAGAAGCAAGAAGTACTGGTTATTTTCCTTCCTCAGATCCTCCAAACTCCTTGTTGTGTTTATGTTGGCCAAAACCACCTAGAAACCTCTTGGTAAATGATCCTTAGAGAATTTGAAGGATTCAGTGGCCATCAACGCAAATTAAGCTAGGAGAAGTTCAAGAAATGGATTGAAAGCAAATGCGGGAATTAATAGGCACACTCATTGTCATGACCACTCTTTGAAGAAGACAGTAAGGAATTTGAGTTTGTAAGAGATGTCCAGATATAATTTTATGTTATTATAAAATTATAATAATTTTATTATATTTATAAAATTTATAATTAGCTAAAATCATTTCACGCTAGAAGGAAGAATGCTTCAAAACTTTCCTTGGTAATTAGTTACATGGTCTAATCACAGCTCCTTGAATCAAGAAGTTCTTAGTTCCATTTCTGATCCTTAATCATTTGAAACCAGTATCTATTATTCTTAGTTAAGAAAAATGATTATGAAACACAGCCGTGTTCATTTTTATCCTTTAATTCTTAGTATTGGTACAGTAGTACTTTGTGCACTTATCTGATGTAAGTGTCATATCTTAATCGATATTGTGGAGGCTCCCATTTTCTCTCTAATGCTTTTCCTGTGCTATCTTTGATTTCCTATATTGATTCTAAATTGCAGTATCTGCCTTTATGAAACAGACATCACTTGCATGAAATGTTTCAAACGTAGTTTCAGTTGGTCTGGTAACTTTGAAACATGGCACAGCAGACTTACAACAGCTCAACATAATCATACTTTATGACAAGCCGTCTCACTACTTTATAATGTTCATTAAAAGGCATGTGAAAGAAAGCTCATAGCAGTGTTATTTGTGGTAGCTCAAAACTGGAAATTATCCAAATGTCCATCAGTAACAGATAAATTGATTTAGCAACACAATTTATTGTTCAACAGTATGAGTGAATTATCTATAATGATACAAGGCATTATAGATGAAGTGAATTGAAAGAAGCTGAACATGAACGAGCATGTGATATATGATTCCATTAATATAAAACACAAGAGGAAAATACTGAATCTATGCAAATGGAAATTAGCATAGATTTCCCTTGATGCTATACGGGTAGTGGCCAGAAGGGAAAATAAGAGGGGTTTCTGTGGTGCTGGCAATGGTGTAGCTGTGTGTGAAAATTTTATTAAACTCTTCATCTTGTTATAGACTTAATGGTGCCCCCTATAAATTTATATATTGAGACCCTATAATTCTTAGAGGTCTCAGAAGAAACCAAACCTGCCAACACCTTGATCTTCTAACTTCTAGAACTGTAAGAAAATAAATTTAAGTTGTTTTAGCCACCCAGCCTAGTATTTTGTCTTGATAGCCCTTGCAATCTAATATACATGTGCTATTCTTTATATTATACTGCACTTTTAAAAAACTTACTATGACATGTATATCACTTACTATGTATTAATAATATTCATCAGAGTCTAGGATAATACTCTTTTGCCATATTGACAAATCTATAGCAAACCATATAGCTATTCAGACTAAGTAGAATAAATAAAAATTACAGATAGCTTCACTGCCATTTGTGTCAGATTTAGCTGATCAGTGAGTTTTGGTATCAAACAAACAAAAAAATCCTTCAGCTTTTAGAGCTCTGTGGATTTGGAAATGTGGATAAGTCATTATGGAACTGATCTACAATAATTTTAAAATAAACGTATGATAATGTCTATTTCTAACTGTCATTCTACACTGCAGTAACATTGGTCGCCTTCTAAAATAATCTTGGAAATTTCACATTGTCATTTGAACTCCAGGACCTTTAAAATGTTTTGCAGCTTGAATTAGAGCACAGTAAATATAAATATAGGGTCTTTATGAGGACTTAGGATCTACTGTGAACCTCATAGTATAATACAGCCAATATCTTAAAAAGGCCAATAAAGTAAGACTGAAAGAATAAAATAACTTATGAAGTACTGTGACATATGCTCTTGGAAATTATACTCCTATGAATCCAACTTCAATTCCTAGTAAAACTGTGATATTAACATAAAATCATATTGGGACTGCTAAATAAGTTTTAAAATATCATGAATAAAATTTGATACTTTCATAAAATTATAAAATGAAGCTGATAGAAAAATAAGACTTTTTACTTTTTCAGAAAGTCACTTGATGTCTCAGGGCAAATGTTCCGATCTTATTTCAGGCTAAAGGAGGCATATGCCATTCTGCTACTGCTGCTAAGTCTTTTCAGAGTCATGTCCGACTCTGTGCGACCCCCTAGACGTCAGCCCATTGGGCTCCGCCGTCCCTGGGATTCTCCAGGCAAGAACACTGGAGTGGGTTGCCATTTCCTTCTCCAATGCATGAAAGTGAAAAGTGAAAGTCGCTCAGTCGTGTCCGACTCTTCACGACCCCATGGATTGCAGCCCACCAGGCTCCTTCATCCATAGGATTTTCCAGGCAAGAGTACCGGAGTGGGGTGCCATTGCCTTCTCCGAAATATGCCATTCTAAGCACCAATAATTAATAAACCTTCTGCTAGTTTTATTTTCATCTTACGTGGTCAAATCCATGTGATATTGAAAACATTCTTAACTTTTTATTTACTGGACTATATGGTTTATAAATAAAAAATTTCCACAAATCAAATCAGCATTTTTAACAAATACCAAATGCCTGTGTGTCCGGCTCACAAACTGTGTACTTTGCATTTCCTCTGGGAAGTGAGACAGTGTTGAAAATATCTGTGAAGACTGTTCTATTTTAGACTTGTGTTTAACATGGGAGAATAATATTAGAAATCTAAGTTAAAGAAAATTTCAAGGGAGCAAACGACATTTTGAGGAAAAGAGATGATATTGTGAAGTTTTATCTGATATTTGTGACATTTTATTGTGAAGTTTATCTGCCCTCTTCAGTTCATACATGAGACCACCATTCTTTGTAACAGGCATCTTTGAATGGCAAAATCGGAGTGTATGTTTACAGCAACAAATTTTGGGCTCATATTTTAAAAGTTGAGCTCTATATGTAATATAAAAAATGTTGGGAGAATACATGATTAGGCAGAATCAAATAGCATATTCCTCCTGTATGTTTCATTTGGAACAGGGAAAAATTGACAGGAGTTGCCCTCCATACCATATAGATTGCTGATAACTGAGAAAGTTGTGAAGGCAGAGAACGTTTTCCATCTTGCACTGGTGAGAGAACAAACTACATATCTACAGTTGGTGTATTCCCTGTTGTGTGTACTATGTACTGTGCATTGTGCTGAGAATTTACATAGAATATCTTTATAAAATATGGATATTTAGAATAATTTAGTCTCTTGCCCATGTTTCCCAAGACTGTCACTGACAAATCTGAAATTTGAGCCTGGCTTTGCTGTCTTTAAAACTCATGGTAAGAATATATATAAGAGGAGGGGGGATATTTTTAAATAAAAAACAGCTTATGGTACTCTGGAAAAGACAGCTATGGAGTCAATTCTAGCAAAGTGAACAAGAAAGAAAATTCAAGTTGAGAAAACTCAACGTCAGGCACATTTGATCTCTAACAGAAACATTAGATCTGTAAGAGTAAATTGAATTTGAAATCTAAAGATAATTGAGATATTCTTGAAGGTAAGGATTGCATCCTGTTTTATTCTATTTTTTCTGATACTCTTTGGATATTTCATGTTCTCGTGGAATGAATCAACAGGTTATGAGTATTTCATTGGAATGTCAGGCATATATTTTTAAAAACCTCCGGAGACGCTAAATAGCAGAGAATTTTAATGTTTCCCTTCCTTGGGATGAAAAGCATTCTTGTTACTGTTAGAAATCAGAACATATTATTTCATGGTTCGATTCTCTGAGAAACCTCACAAAGCCCCAGTTGTAAGCTTCACTTATTTCTATATAGGTATCTAAGGTTTATCTTAGCCTACTCTGTTTGGTTCCTTTTCTTCTAGGTTATAATTTTGCCGTCTCATTTGTATTCCTAGTATGTAGAAGGATACTTGCTGTATGCTGCTGCTGCTAAGTCACTTCAGTTGTGTCCGACTCTGTGCGACCCCACAGACGGCAGCTCACCAGGCTCCACCGTCCCTGGGATTCTCCAGGCAGGAATACTGGAGTAGGTTGCCATTTCCTTCTCCAGTGCATGAAAGGGAAAAGTGAAAGTGAAGTTGCTCAGTCGTGTCCGACTCTTAGCGACCCCATGGACTGCAGCCCACCAGGCTCCTCCGTCCGTGGGATTTTCCAAGCAAGAGTACTGGAGTGGGGTGCCATTGCCTTCTCCGACTTGCTGTATAGTAAGTATTAAAACTATCCAAAAAAAAAAAAACCTATCCAAAATATGGCTGCTACTTTTTAAAGTATTCTCTTCCATATTTCCAGTCTATGGTATGGAAGAGGGGTAAGCATAAATCTCTACAGTACTTCTGATTTGAAATGCAAATATAACTAAAAGAGGAAATGAATGAATTTGCTGAAGCCCTCACTTTATGAAGGCTCTAGAAGAGAATGAAGTACAAAAGAGGATAGAAAATTCTGATAGTGTTACCAAGAGAGGGATCTCCCAGTAGAGCGACAGAGAAGGTGGTGCTGGGAATTAGAAAATCATAGCACACTGCCTACATTACAAGTATTTTAGAAAGTTGAAATATCTAGCTCAAGGGTATTAGTGGATCATATGTTAGACTGCAAAACAAGTCTTAGTAAATTTAAGAACACTGGAATCATATCAGTCATCTTTTCCAGCCTCATTGTTTCATGTTCTTGCAAATCTGTCCAACATTTAGCTTAATAGAAAGTGAATGAAATCTCATATCTGCGATCTCTTGGAATATCACACATCATAGAGTCTCTAGAAAACTCCATTATACATTCTTAGAAAATGGAAGATAAAATAGCAAATGACATCTTAGTATTTTTGTGAAATTAGTTTTGATTTATAAAAAAGTTTTTACAGGCCCCTAAGGAACTCAGACATCACTTTAAGAACTACTTCTGTAGCAAATATTTTAAATAATTTTCTGGCACTTTTCTACTGCTTGTGGAGGAGGTTGTAGTCAAACATGTTTTTCTCTATATCTGACTTGTTTTACTTAGCTCAATGCTTGTAAGACTCTTTCTTTGCACTTGAATTTTAGTAACAATTGAAGGCCCTCTTTCATGCAAAACAACTATTCCTTTATTTTTCAATGTTATTCCTGTTCTGTTTGTAATTTTTTTTTCCAGGAACACAATTGTATTAATTTCAGACATTCTCTGTATGTCATAGTTATTTAATCAAGAATTTCTGTTGATCTTTTAAATTTTCTATTGTAATATTTTCCTCAAGTCTGTTTGTCATCTATAAATTTGACTTTGCTGGCCGTACATTTCTCTTTGCTTCTAGTGTGTACTCATATTGGTCATGAGGATGTTGTAATCTACGGTTTGACGAGCACTGGTTTCTGTTCTCATTTTTGATCTTATTATCTTACTAATTTTTAAAAAAAATATTTTATGGAGTCAAAGGATGTATTATTTTCAGTAATTTTAAGAATATAGGGTATTATATCTTTCTAAAATGTCATCTTTCTCTGGAACAACTTTCTTTCTTTTTTTTTTTTTTAAAGTGGTCTGTGATTTATGATCGACTGCCTTTTTGTCTAAGCATGTAGTAGTAGGTATCATGCTTATGCTTATTACTCATAATGCTTATTACTTATGCTTATTACTCATATACAAATGAGAGGGGTTTTAAACCAGTTTACTGAAGTACTATTGAAGTATTACACAGGTAAAATTCTATATATACATTTAATGTATACAACTCAATGAGTTTGTGGATAAGGATGTGTGTGTGTGCTAGCTGCTCAGTCGTGTCCAACTCTTTGCGACCCCATGGGGTGTAGCCCACCAGGCTCTTCTGTCCATATGGTTTTCCAGGCAAGAATACTGGAGTGTGTTGCCATTTTTTTCTCCAGGGGATCTTCCTTATCCAGGGATCAAACCTGGGTCTCCTTCATTGTAGGCAGACTCTTTACCATCTGTGCTACCAGGTAAGCCATAAAATCATCAGTGCCATCAAGGCCATAAACATACACATCACCTGCCAAAAATTTCTCCTATTCCCTTTATCATCATCGTCTTTATTGTTTCTGTGTGGTAAGAACACTTAACATAAGATCTATGCTCTTAAAACACTCATTCTACATGTAGAAAACAGCATTATTATTAACTATTTATCTTGCACAACTGAAGCTTGTACCCTGTGACCATCACCTCCCCAGAAACCCTCCCCACAGCCCCTGGCAGCCATAATTCTATTCTCTGCTTCTGAAAGAAGCAGATTCTACGTATAAGTAAGATTATGGTGTCTCTCTATGTCTGATTATTGCACTTAGCATAATATCTTCCAGGTCCATCCATGCTGTTACAAAAGACAGAATTTCCTTCCTTTGAAATGTTGAATAATACTTCAGTTTCTCCTATTCCTCCTATTATCATTATTAATCTTATCATTATATTAATAGTTCATTGTATTGTGCATTTCAACATAAAAAGTCTGCGTACAATAAGTCCACAGCTACCATCTTCCTCAACAGTGAAAAACTAAGAGATTTTACTCCAAGATTAGGAACAAGAGAAAGATATCCTGTCTGGCCACCTCTTGGTGTTCTCTGATCCACTGACTTGGATCAACAGAAAAACAGGTGGGGGACTGACCATAAGTTTCTTTCTGTTCTGTACCTTTTTACCTTCAGCCTGATTCTCATGAATAACCATTTGGAGAGGGGAAAAATAGTATATCCATAGCAGTTCCAATTCTCAACTTTGCAGTGAATTTAGCTGTTTCTCGTCTAACTTCTTGTCCGTATATCCCTACTGCTTATATCTAAAGTTATCTCTTTATATTTTTCAGAAATTAGTTTTATAAAAATTTCTAGACCTAGAAATCAAAGTGAAGTATATATTTTATATTGATAAGATTGAATACACTGCATGTTTTTGTTTCTGCAAAAATTGTCAAACTACTGCATATGTCTTAAGGACAAGAATTGTAGTTATAGACACATGAAGTCTACAAATATTGCAATTACTGAAACATAGTGCTATCTTCTTATATGTTTCCTAAGTTCATTGCCAATGAGAAAATTATCTATCTATAACAGGGGTTAGAAAAGTATAGCTAATGGGCCAATCCTGATCATGACTTTGTTTTTTTATATAGACAGGTTTATTGGTACACGGCAACACATTGATTCACATGTCATCTATGGCTGTTTTCACTTATACAACAGCACAAATTACTAACTGTGACAGACCCTATGGCTAGCAAAACCTACAGTATCCATTATTTGGCCTGTAACAGAAAAAAAAATTTGCTGACCCCTGATCTATGAAAAGTGAAAATGAAAAGTGATTAAAATTGCACACTCTTCTTATGCTCTGTTGAGCTCTAAAAGTTTGTATATCTAAGAAAGAGGAGAGCTCAAGATTTAAGGAAAACTTTTTAATAAAGTAAAAACAAGTAGACCATTATAGGCAGATTCTAAGCATGCTGGGAGAGATGCATGTATGTTGGCATTAAATTTGAAAGAATTTTTGTGCAAAAATAGAATATAAATAAAAATGACTGAAATGTACAAATATAGCCAAGGTCAAAATGCAATCAGTGAGCTCTGAAACATCATCACAAAATAATTTTTTGTATAAAAAAAACCCAAATACCTAAATAAAAGGCACAAAACATCTCACATATAGGATGATGTTTCTAAGACTTTCCTTAAGTTACCAATGTCTTCTTAACAAACCAAAGCAAATCTTATTTCAGATGGAAAATATTTCAGAATTTTCCAAGATAAATAATAGGATTGTTTACAACAAAACACGAATTCAATGGAAATGACAGAATAAGCTTATTGTTTAAGGAAACAGAATATTTCTGCTCTTTAGAGTCTAAGTTTATAATTTATTCTTATTTTGCATGTAAAAAGCAGGAAAAAATGAAGCAAAATTCACATATACTTTATTATTAGACAGCCATGCACTATATGCATAATTTATAAGAACAGCAAAATATATTTTGAAATTCCAGTATATGGGTATCAGATTGAAGTTTCTAAAAACAGTAAAAGGCAACTTCAGTGTTTTTGAGAACAATGTTGAAAACAAAAGGCAACTTCAAGAGGTGTTAAATGCTATTGGTGATCAAAACTCTGAAATACTTGGACTGCAAATATATATATTTAGCACAATTAATAATGCCAATATCAAGTTGCAATTACAGAAAAAATATCCAAATTGAATATAAAAACATCGTAACCATTTACCAATGTGTTAGGAGGCATCATTCTGTTGTATACTACAGAAATCCAACGCAAACTATTTTAAGCACACACACAAAAAAGATTCACTGACATATAAATAAAATAACCCAAGATATTCCTCGAAGTAATATGAAATGCTGGAATTCTAGTGATGACATCAGAATTTAGACTATGTCTCTTCTCTGTGTTATATTTATTTTGCCCCCATAGGGAACCCTGGCTACTACAGGCTCATATGGCCTTCTTGTTCCACCGTATGAGAGCTTCTCTCCTTGTCAAGTTACAGAAAATATCCTAGCATTACCATAATTCCATCAAATTCCTAAAGTTTAAACAAGTAAAATCCTCAGTGCTGGCTACAGCCTAACAAATTTCATTATTTATGAGAATGGAAATTAGCAGAACCATTGCAGAGAATAATTTGTCAGTATCTGAGAGGGAGGAAGGATATTATGAGGAACATGAGTAAACTTTTTGAAGTCAAATAGCATCTCTAAACTTAAGAATCTCTGGCCAAAATATCTAATTTCTGGAATGTAATCTTAAGAAATAATCAGAATAAATATTTTATTCATCAAAAGATTAATCAAAACCTTATTTATCATTAGATGAGTTTCAAAGATTTTTTACTATTAATATTTTTCATTTATGCTTATAAAAAGTTATAGCCATCTAAAAACATCCAAAATATTTGAATTTCATAATGAATAAATAAATAATCCTCTAAAATAAAAGTTTTAATATCTTTAAATAAAACACCTATAATTTCAAAAATCAGAAACATTCAATAATATGAAAACTTTAAATTGTAGTATATACTTTCAAAAAATCATCATAGCATTAAATATTACATATCCTAATTTTTATTTTGCCATTTATCTAAATACCTAAACATAGGTATATTTGTGTTGCCTTTTAATCCAATTCTGTAGTGTTATTTCTTTTATAACCTCCTTCCCTCTTGTGGATTTCTTCTCCCCCTTTCCCGTATTTTCTGTATTCTTTTATACTATGGAGCTCATCAAACAGAACTTCTTTTCTATTTAGCAGTAGATTATATTCTGAGGATTTTTTCTTTATATATTTAGATTACCAAGTGCTTTGCCTGACATCTTTCCTCATACCAGGGCACTTTTTGCTCAAGGATCCTATGTTTTGTGTTATTTTTCTTCTTACTCATTATCAGTAAAGACAGTGTTTGCCAACAGAAAGAATGAAGCATTTTTTCTTCATCAGTCTTCACTCGTATGGTGGTCCATTTTCAGAGCTACAGTTGAACTGCTCAGTGGTCTATCCTGCCGCTTACCAGTTGCTGATTCAAAACAAGAAGTTTTCTGGGTTTGGTTTTGTTATTTTTGTTTTTTAATTCGAAGTTTCTGCACGTGTGCAGCAGTCATTTCCACGAGAGCTGAAAATAACTGTCGAAGGTGCTCCATCTTCACCTAACAGTCATTGAGGGATAGAAAGAAATATTTTGTTTTCCTGGGTTAAAAATTGACTCTCAACCATGTACAATGTTTCCAGGTAATCTCTGTACATTAGTCTGTTTTTCTATGAAACAGACTACCTCAGAATCTCAGTGGTTTAAAGTAACATTTAATTCCCTTGCTCCTTGATTCATTGGTCAGCTGGGTGGTGCCGCTTCAAGCCTGCTTCATCCTTGTACCTGGAACATGTCTTTTTCATGAGGACTGGTAGGAATATAAAAGGAACAAGTAGAAACAGCATATTTCATAAGATCTAGGTTTAGAAGTGTCACACTGTTGTTAACTGTGCACATTTCACTGGCCAAGGCATGTTACATGGCTAAGTTAAAAAAAAAATTGGGGCAAAAAAGGATACTTTGCCCATTCTAGTAAGAGCTACCTACTGCAAAGTCAACTAGGAACATGCATCAATTAATTATATTACAGAGAGGGAGTGAAGAATTGGTAATAAATTGGCCACACCTATCACGTTCTGTTTCATGAAGCAAACCCCGAGTTTATCAAGTATTGACGCATAAACAGATTTTGTAGTTAATAAATTCAATCTACTTTATAATGTATGTTAGTTTCACATTCTCTCATTAAATTATCTGTCCATCTGGGCTTTTTGCACTGCAAGTTTTTATCTTATTCTGTGTCCAATGGTATATCAGTGAGAAAATGAATGAGATCTTGTTGGAACTTGTTAGAAAGCCATAGCCTGAACTGATAACCTGAATTCTGTTTTGCTTTTCAAAACTAAAGTTGAATTAGACTTCTGTTTACAAAGAATACTAAAACAATTTTCAAGTTATATGTCAAAATATATAACTTTAGTCCTATTGATAGTACAAAGCAACTTTGTAAACTTGGATAAGCCTGGATTCTCTCTCAGGTTCAGTAGTTTCATCTGTAGAGAAACAAAATGAGTTATTGAAGTCAAACCTTGAATAACAGCATATTTTTCAGTAATGTAGTAAACAAAATATTGTGATCCCATAATACCCAGGCATCCTTTACTCTTTTCCTGTGAGATCTTTAGGACCAGGGTCTGTGGACTTATTCACTGTTGTATCTGTACTTAACACAGTGCCTGCCATAGAATAATAATATGGAATAATCATTTGTTGAATGCCTGAATGAACGGATGTATGAATGAAAGCAAAACTAAAAAAGGCAGCTTGAAGTATTACAAGAGAATGAATTTAGATCTTTATCATAGGCAACTGATTGTCTTTGTCCTTTAGGTCAAAATACATTGTCCTTTCAATTCTCCAACAGTACCACACTCTCTCCAATTGCAGGGCCTGTGCACCTGCCTGAAATGCTCTTTCCTCTCCCACCCAGAATTAATGCCTCCTTATCCTTCAGATTTCAGATCAGTCATCCTTTCAACAGGGAAGGATTCTTGCTAATGCAGTCAGCCCCTCTACTACATCCTTGCACCAGGCATCTGTCCTGTGTCATTATCACCGAAATAAAGTTCTATATTTATGTCTGTGATGGTTCATTTAGTAAGTGTTTCCTTCAGTAGACAGAAAACTTCAAAGGACAGAATCATGTCTGTTTTTTATTCACTAATCACCCAGGACCTAAAGTATAGTGCCTGACACACAAAATAAAAGTTTGTTAAACAGATACATGAATTCAAAACTCATCAGCAGAGTTTGTTCGTTTCAGCACTGCGTATACAGTTGGGCCCAATAAGTAAGACTTGTTTGTTAAATGAAAGGTTAGAATTGATTTTCTTTCCCAAGTTTGTAAACAGTTGTTAACTAGTATGCTTGAAGCAAATAATTCATTCCTACAATTAAAAAAATAGAAATAGTGATGGAATTAGAAAAGTCAGTGAGTGCTTAAGTGATTGAGAGTACAGTTTTGCTAAGAAAAATGACATTTACATAGTCTCAAAGTACTCCCCACAAAGTATTAATTATGAAGGGAAAAGGGAAACACAGTGACTTCATAGTAGATAAACTTTGAAGATAACCTTTTAACGATATGATCAAATTAATATCACATGCCTTTTACCTTCTGTGATATTTTGTGATGCCTTCTGTCATATATTCCTGATTCCTGTGATGTTCCTGACAAAAATGTAATAGATGAAACCGATCATAAACATCAAATTCATACTGAGATATTTCACAAGATAATGACATTTGTGTGTATAGGGAATTATGTAAAATGTTAGATATCTTGGTCTTGATCATTAACCAATCATTATATAAGGGAATGTTTTTATTTTTAAGGTTTAAAAATTGAAGGATTTAGTGGTAAAATAACATGTTTTCAATGGATAAATAAGCTCTTACTATATAGCACAGGGAAACATATCTAATATCCCATGATAAACCATAATGGAAAAGAATATGAAAAGAATATGTGAATATGTATACTGAATCACTTTGCTGTATAGCAAAAATAAACACAAGTTGTAAATCAACAATACTTCAATAAAAAGAACATGATTCCAATTGACACAAATACACATGATTTATTCTGCTCTCCATCTTAGACAAGACCCATGGCTTAAGGAATTTGAAGTAGGAGCAGAAACACAATCTACACTTTCATTCCTCCTTTTCTCTGCAACTCGCAAGAAATGATCAGAAGGAGGGAGATGATAATGGTTGGCTAATGGTTGAGTGTACCAGGGCTCACCGTATAGCCTCTTAACAAATCCTAAAAAGTAGTTATATCTCCTGTTGTTTGTTGGTCTCTTTAGAATATCTCTGTTTTTGGCTGGGGCCCCATCTATCTATTAAGGAACAAGAAATAGCCCATTTATTGTTCTGTGATATCTTACATCTCTAACATTCAAAATTGTAATTATATCCTTATATAGTGTGGGTAAATATAGATTCTTTATGTCTTTACAATATTGAACTCACTATTTATACTGACCCTTACCTAAACATCATTCCTATATATATATAGGAATATACATTCCTATATATATGGATAATCAAATTGTTATCCTTGGAACTAGAAATGTTTCATGAATTCTGTGCGTGCAAGCGTGCTCAGTTGTTTCCCATTCTTTGCAATCTCATTGACTGTAGCACACCAGGCTCTTCTGTCCATGGGAATTTTCTGGCAAGAATAATAGAGTGGGTTGCCATTTCCTTCTCATCAAACAAACATAAAAACAGTAAATCACATCAAAATGATTTAATCTCTCTCTTTTTACATATATATATGCATATATGTATATGTGTGTGTGTATGTATATATATATATATATATATATATATATATATATATATATACATGCTTTATACATGCTTTATTTTTAAAATATACAACCCAGGTCTGGTATTTGAGTCAATTAACTCTGCTACTAGAAATCATTATTCAGAAGGGTATAAAGCAAAGTTTGTGCTTCTCCATAGACATTACATATCCCAGATATTCTCATGGTCCTTGGAGAGCTGCTAGCAAAAAGTATTACCAAGGAGGAAGAAAGCTAAAGTCACTGAAGCATAGTGTCAGAGAGCTCTACATAAACAAGGAAAACAAAGATTTATAGAGTAATTGTGGAAAGAGAATATGTGGGTGTGAAGAATAAAACTGGCCCTGGAGGTTTCACTACAAATATATTACCATCAATTTTTCTGGAGAAGAGGTAGAAAATTGTCTGATGACATTAAAATGCAGTGCAGATTGAAAACAGCAAATGTGTAGGAGACCAAAATGACTCCCAGATAAAACTTCATCCCATTCATAATATTTATCTCTACATAGCTGTGAACCAGCAATTCTCTTGCCAACTGCATTTTCCTTTTGTAATCAGGTAATGTGTGTCATATAGACATCAAATTCCGCCCAGAATTAAGTTATGTGACTTTACAATCAAATACTTAATATTTAGGCAGAAGAGGTTATGTTTGTCTTACGTACAAAGAAAATAATGTTTCTCTGAAACAGTCATGCAATCATTCACTGTATAACATACAACAGCCATTGTGAAGAGAAAATGTGCTAAACAAATAGCTATTAAGGCAAGCAAAGTAATTTTCTTTGAATTCTACCACTCATAATCCCAAGGTTGTAAACAAGTAGCATTTTTTGTCTTGGAATACTTGTTTGTAAAATAAGACAATATTTAGGGTCATTTTTGTAATTTCTAACAATTTTGAAATTCTGACTTCAAATACTTGCAGAAAATATCTTTCAGAGCCTCTATTCCAGAGAGAAAAACAATCGATTTAAATTTTTTATGTCATTATTAGCCTACTACAAACAGAAACAGGTTTCTTCAAAATTTAAAATATGCAAAGTCCTCAAATGCTGCAGTTACCTTTAAATATGATTTTTGCCATTCTTATAACCTTACTTTTCCTTGTTTCTAGAGAAATAACTAGGGGCAAGTCTCTGCAAGGCCTCACTACAGAAATATCATGTCTAGGGAAGGGGGTGGGTATGTAGTTATTTTCTTTTCCTTGCTCCATCTGTTGAGGAGATCTATAAGCAATTATACACCAATAACAATAAAAACATCTACAGATAAAATATTGTTGTTTAGTCCCTAAGTCGTGTCCAACTCTTTGTGACCCCATAGACTCTAGCCTGCCAGGCTCCTCTGTCCATGGGATTTTCCAGGCAAGAATACTGGAGAGGGTTGCCATTTCCTCCTCCAGGGGATCTTCCTGACCCAGGGGTCAATCCCAAATCTCTTGCTTCTCCTGCATTGGCAGGTGGATTCTTTACTGCTGAGCCACCAGGGAAGCCCTGCAAGTCAAATATTTGTTTCTAAATACAACTCTCCACTAAAAGGAACCTAGGCTCATCAGGGGGAAAAAAACCTGGTTTTAGGGTTGAGGAAGGGAAGGTACATGAGAGTGGAACATTTTGTTATGCTAGAAAATAAGAAAGTGTTCTAAGAATGATGGGACATTTCAAAAGGACCCAGGGATTAGATTCAGGGGCTTATACTGGTCACTTTAGGAACATCAGAAAATAAATAATGATAGTAATAGATTTTAACTTATTCAAGAAACCATGGTCCAAAAGTTCATACTGATTTACATGCAAGCATGGATGTGTATTTTATTGAAGCTAAAATGTCAAGTAAAAATATAGAAAAGTCTGTTGCTATGAGACCTCCACTCTTCACAAAAGTCAAATTCAGAAGAGATAGAACCTGTGAAACTCTTTCAGAGTAATGGAAACTAAGGAGAAAGAATACCTAAATGTAACATGTGTTCTTGCATTAGATTCTGGACTAGAAAATATAATAGCTATGAAAAGTATTACTGAGACCACATTAATAACATGAAATATACTTATGGTCTCTGGATTAAATAACAGAATTATATTACTGTCAATTTTTATTTTGAGAGTTATGCTATGGTTATTAAGAGAACACCCTTGTTCTTAAGAAATAAACATCTAACATACCCACGGTAACATAAATATTTTATCTCCAACTTACACTTAAATAATTCAGAAAAATTTCACACACATAGAGAGAGAAAGATTATAAAAATTCAGTGAAAACAAAATATAAACAATTAGAACAAGCAAGAGAGCTTTATACTATCCTTTTAACTTTTCCTAAATTTTAAGAAGTATGTCATGATTTTAAAAATCAAAAAATATCAAGAATATAGACAATATATTTCACTATAATGGAAAATAATGAAACCCTCCCCTAGTATTTACAGTTGCTTCAGTTCTCAGTCTTAGAGCCAGTCAGTTAAAGGGGTGGCTGGGTTTTCCTGAGGAAGAACCCTACAATACCCAGCAAGTTTATGTAATACTGATCACTTCACATTTCCCTGAGGGACCTATGGCAGTTTACCAGAGTAACTGTCTCTTTGGGGAAAGAATGATCAGATCATTCAAAGGCTATTGCTTATAAGAAATGAAGTGCTACACACACACACACACACACACACACACACACACACACGTATATGTGTGTATGTACTTTTAAAAGGAAGAGAACGGGTAGTGGTGTGCTGGTAGGCTAACTCTCTGGGGGAAAAAAAGTCCTAATTTACAGTGTTTGCTGATTTCTGAGGCATATGTCCCCCACCATGGCCAATTTCAAGCTACCAATAATTTGACTTATGAATTTTTAAATTTTTTTCTAATTTTTCAAATGTTTTATTATTGAGGTATAATTGATGTAAGGGCTTTCCTAGTGGCTCAGTTGATAAAGAATCTGCCTGTGCACGAAGGACACATGGGGTCTGTGTCTGGGTCGGGAAGAATCCTGGAGAAGGAAGTGGCAACCCACTCTGATATTCTTGCCCGGGAAATTCCATGGACAGAGGAGCCTTGCGGGCTACAGTCCATGGAGTTGCAAAAGAGTTGGACATGACAGAGACTAAACTACAATAACTGACATAAACCACTATTAATTTCAGGTGTATAACATTAGGAATTAGATATTTGTAAATACAGCAAAATGATCCCCATAATAACTCTCACTGACATCTGTCTGCATACATAGTTCAAAGTGATTCCTGTGATACTTTTTAAAATTAAATTTTACTAGAGTACAATTGATTTACAGTGTTGCATTAATTTCTGCTAAACAGCAAAGTGAATCAGTTATACATATACATCTATCCACTCTTTTTTAGATTCTGTTCCCATATAGGTATTACAGAGTATTGAGTAGAGTTCCCTGTGCTATACAGTAGGTTCCTATCAGTTAACTATTTTCTATATAGTATTGTGTATATGTCAACCCCAGTCTCCCAATTTATCTTTCCGCCTCCCTTTCTCCTTGGTAATAAGTTTATTTTCTATAGCTGTGACTTTCTTTCTATTTTGTAAATAGATTCACTTGTAACATTTCTTTAGCATCCACAGACAAGCAATATTATATATTTGCCTTTCTCTGTCTGACTTCATTTACTATGACAATCTGTAGGTTCATATATGTTGCTGCAAATGGCATTATTTTGTCTTTTATGGATGAATAATCCATTGTATGGGAGAAGGAAATGGCAACCCACTCCATTATTCTTTCTTTGAGAATCCTGTGGACAGAGGAGCCTGGTAGGCTACTGTCCATAGGGTCGCAGAGTCAGACATGACTGAAGTGACTTAGTGTGCAAGCATGCATTGGAGAAGGAAATGGCAACCCACTCCAGTGTTCTTGCCTGGAGAATCCCAGGGACAGGGGAGCCTGTCGGGCTGCAATCTATGGGGTTGCACAGAGTTGGACACGACTGAAGCGACTTAGCAGCAGCAGCAACAATCGGTTGTATATATGTACCACATCTTTATCCATTCCTCTGTCAATGGATATACAGATTGCTTCCATGTCCTGGCTATTGTAAATACAGCTGCAATGAATATCTGGGTATATGTATCTTTTCTAATTATGGTTTTCTCTGGATATATACCCAGGAGTGGGATTGCTGGGTCATAAGGTAGCTTATCTTTAGTTTTTTTAAAACAAATTATTTATTTATTTTAATTGGAAGATAATTACTTTACAAGATTGTGATGGCCCCTGCCATACATCAGCATGAATTGGCCATAAGCATACATGTGATCTTCCCTTATGAAATCCCCTTCAACCTCCCTCCCCTCTCCATCCGTCCAGGTTGGCACAGAGCACCAGCATTGGGTTTCCTGCATCATACCTGAAATTTCCAGTGGTTCTCGATTTAGTTAGTTAGTGTTAGTCAGTCAGCCATTTCCCATTCTTTGTGACCCTATGGACTGTAGCCCAATAGGCTCCTCTGTCCATGCAAATTCTCCAGGCAAGAATACTGGAGGGAGTAGCCATTTCCTTCTCAAGGGGATCTTCCCAACACAGGGATTGAACCTGGGTCTCCTGCATTGCCTCAGATGCTTTACCATCTGAGCCACCAGGGAAGCCCAGGGAAGTTATTTATTTTACATGTGGTAATAAGTTTCAACGCTATTCTCTCAAATCATCCCATTCTCTCCTTCTCCTATTGTGCCCAAACGTCTGTTCTTTATGTCTGTGTCTCCTTTGCTGCCCTGCATATAAGATAGTCAGTATTATCATCCTAGATTTCATCAGTTCAGGTCAGTTGCTCAGTCATGTCTGACCGACTCTGTGCAACTCCATGGACTGCAGCACACCAGGCTTCCCTGTCCATCACCAACTCCCAGAGCCTACTCAAATTTATGTCCATTGAGTCGGTGATGCCATCCAACCATCTTATCCTCTGTCATCCCCTTCTCCTGCCACCTTCAATCTATTCCAGCATCTGGATCCTTTCCAAAGAGTTAATTCCTTGCATTGGGTAGCCAAAGTATTGGAGTTTCAGCTTCAGCATCAGTCCTTCCAATGAATTTTCAGGATTGATTTCTTTTAGAATGGACTGGTTGGATCTCCTTACTGTCCAAAGGATCCCAAGAGTCTTCTACAACACTACAGTTCAAAAGCATCAATTCTTTGGTGTTCAGCTTCATTTACACTCCAACTCTCACACCCATACATGACTACTGGAAAAACTATAGCTATGACTAGACAGACCTTTGTTGGCAAAGTAATGTCTCTGATTTTTAATATACTGTCTACATTGGTAAGAAATTTTCTTCCAAGGAGTAAGCATCTTTTAATTTCATGATTGCAGTCACCATCTGCAGTGATTTTGGAGCCCAAAAAGATAAAGTCTATCACTGTTTCCATTGTTTCCCCATATATTTGCCATGAAGTGATGGGACTGGATGCCATGATCTTAGTTCTCTGAATGTTGAGTTTTAAGCCAACTTTTTCACTCTCCTCTTTCACTTCTATCAAGAGGCTCTTTAGTTCTTTGCTTTCTGCCATGAGGGTGATGTCATCTGCATATCTGAGTTTATTGATATTTCTCCTGGCAATCTTGATTCCAGCTTGTGCTTCATCCATCTTGGCATTTCATATTGATGTACTCTGCATATAAATTACATGAGCACGGTGACAATATACAGCCTTGACATACTCCTTTCCCGATTTGGAACCAGTCTGTTGTTCCATGTGCAGTTCTAACTGTTGCTTCTTGACCTGCATACAGATTCTAAGAAGGCAGGTCAGGTGGTCTGGTATTCCCATCTCTTGAAGAATTTTCCACAGTTTGTTGCGATCCACACAGTCAAAGGCTGTGGCATAGTCAATAAAGCAGAAGTAGATGTTTTTCTGGAACCCCTCCCCCCCTTTCCGATAATCCAATGGATGTTGGCAATTTGATCTCTGGTTCCTCTGCCTTTTCTAAATCCAGATTGAACATCTGGAAGTTCACAGTTCATGTATTTTTGAAGTCTGGCTTGGTGAATTTTGAGCATCACTTTGCTAGCGTGTGGGATGAGTGCAATTGTGTGGTAGTTTGAGCATTTTTTGGCATTGCCTTTCTTTGGGATTGGAATGAAAACTGACTTTTTCCAGTCCTGTGGCCACCGCTGAGTTTTCCAAATTTGCTGGCATACTGAGTGCAGCACTTTTCCAGCATCATCTTTTAGGATTTGAAAGAGCTCAACTGGAATTCCATCACCCCCACTAGCTTTGTTCATAGTGATGCTTCCTACGGCCCACTTGACTTCACATTCCAGGATGTCTGGCTCTAGGTGAGTGATCATAGCATCATGATTATCTGGGTCATGAAGATCTTTTTTGTATACTTCTTCTGTGTATTCTTGCCACCTCTTCCATATATGTGCATTAATATATGATATTTGTCTTTCTCTTTCTGACTTACTTCACTCTGTATAATAGGCTCTGCTGGTGCTGCTGCTGCTGCTAAGTCACTTCAGTCGTGTCCGACTCTGTACGACCCCATAGATGGAAGCCCACCAGGCTCCCCCATCCCTGAGATTCTCCAGGCAAGAACACTGGAGTAGGTTGTCATTTTCTTCTCCAGTGCATCAAAGTGAAATGGGAAAGTGAAGTCGCTTAGTCGTGTCCGACTCTTAGCTACCCCATGGACGAAAAATCCTCCATCCATGGGATTTTCCAGGCAAGAGTACTGGAGTGGGGTGACATTGCCTTCTCCATAGGCTCTAGGTTCATCCAATTCTAAAAACTGATTCAAATGCCTTCCTCTTATAGTTGAGTAATATTCCATTGTGTATATGTACCACAACTTCCTTATCCATTTATCTGTTGATGGATGTCTAGATGGCTTCCATGCCCTAGCTATTGTAAATAGTGCTGCAAAGAACAGATGAACATCAGAATACATGTGTCTTTTTCAGTTATGGTTTCCTCAGGTATATGCCGAGCAGCGGGACTGCTGGGTCATATAGTAGTTTTATTCCTAGTTTTTTAGGGAATCTCAATACTGTTCTTCATAGTGGTTGTATCAGTTTGCATTCCCTCCAACAGTGTAAGAGGGTTCCCTTTTCTCCACATCCAATCTAGCATTTATTATTTTAGACATTTTTATGATGGCCATTCTGACCAATGTGAGGTGATACCTCACTGTAGTTTTGATTTGCATTTCTCTAATGGCACCCCACTCCAGTACGCTTGCCTGGAAACTCCCATGGACGGAGGAGCCTGGTAGGCTGCAGTCCATGGGGTCACGAAGAGTTGAACACGACTGAGCGACTTCACTTTCACTTTTCCCTTTCATGAGCTGGAGAAGGAAATGTCGACCCACTCCAGTGTTCTTGCCTGGAGAATCCCAGGGACGGCGGAGCCTGGTGGGCTGCCACCTATGCGGTCGCACAGAGTCAGACACGACTGAAGCGACTTAGCAGCAGCAGCAGCAGTAATGAGTGATGCTGAGTATCATTCATATGTTTAGTCATCTGTATGTCTTCTTTGGAGAAATATCTGTCTAGGTCTTCTGCCCACTTTTTGATTTGGTCGTTTGTTTTTCTGGTATTGAGCTGCATGAACTGCCTATATATTTTGGAGATTAATTCTTTGTTAGGTGTTTTGTTTGCTATTTTCTCCCAGTCTGATGGTTGTCTTTTCACCTTGCTTGTAGTTTCCTTCTTTGTGCAAAATCTTTTAAGTTTAATTAGGTCCTATTTGTTTATTTTGGGGTTTGTTTTCTTTGCTCTAGGAGGTAGATTATAGAGGATTTTGCAGTGATTTATATTAGAGAGTGTTCTGCCTATGTTTTCCTCTAAGAGTTTTAGGGTTTCTGGTCTTACATTTAGGTTGTTAAACCATTTTGAGTTTATTTTTGTGTTTGATGTTAGGAAGTTTTCTAATTTCATTCTTTTCCATGTAGTTGACCAGTTTTTCCAGCAAACCTTGTTGAAGACGCTGTCTTTTTGCATTGTACATTGTTGCCTCCTTTGTCAAAGATAAACTGTTCGTAGGTGTGTAGGTTTGTCTCTGGGCTTTCTATCTTGTTCCATTGGTCTATATTCTGTTTTTGTGCTAGTACCATACTGTCTTTTTTTTAATTTATTTATTTTTAATTGAAGGTTAATTGCTTTACAGAATTTTGTTGTTTTCTGCCAAATGTCAACATGAATCAGCTATAGGTATACAGATGTCCCCCTCCTTCTTGAAACTCCCTCACGTCTCCCTCCGCATCCCCCCTCTAGGTTGTTACAGAACCCCTGTTTGAGTTCCTTGAGTCATACAGCAAATTCCCATTGGCTATCTATTTTATGTATGCTAATGTAAGTTTGATGACTGTAGATCTTTAGTATAGTCTGAAGTCAGGAGGGCTGATTCCTCCAGTTCCATTTTTCTTTTATTGCTTTGGTTATTCAGGGTCTTTTGTGTTTCCATACAAATTGTGAAATTATTTGCTCTAGTTCTGTGAAAAATACTGTTGGCAGTTTAATGGGGATTGCATTGAATCAATAGGTTGCTTTGGGTAATACAGTCATTTTCACTATATTGATTCTTCCAATCCAAGAACATTGTATATCTGTCCATCTGTTTGTGTTGTCTTTTATTTCTTTCATCAGTGCCTTATAGTTTTCTGCATACAGGTCTTTTCGCTTTGGGTAAATTTATTCCTAAGTATTTTATTCTTTTCATTGCAGTGGTGAATGGTATTGTTTCCTTAATTTCTATTTCTGATGTTTCATTGTTATTGTATAGGAATGCAAGGGATTTCTGTGTATTAATTTTATATCATGTGACCTTACTATTTCATTGATTAGCTCTAATAATTTTCGGTGGCATCTTTAGGGTTTTCTTTGTAGAGAATCATGTCATCTGCAAAGAGTGAGAGTTTTACTTCTTCTCTTCTAATCTGGACTCTTTTGATATCTTTTTATTCTCTGATTGCTATGGCTATGACTTCCAAAACTATGTTGAATTATAGTGGTAACAGTGGGCAACCTTGTCTTGTTCATGATTTTAGAGGAAATTCTTTCAGTTTTTCACCCTTGAGGATAATGCTTGCTGTGGGTTTGTCATATATGGCCTTTTTTATGTTGAGGTATGTTCCTTCCATATCTGCTTTCTGAGATTTTTTTTTGTCATAAATGGTTGTTGAATTTTGTTCAAGGCTTTCACTGCATCTTTTGAAATGATCATATAGTTTTTAATCTTTCAATTTGTTAATATGATGTATCATGTTGATTGATTTGCATATATTAAAGAATCTTTGCATCCCTGGGATAAAATCAACTTGGTCTGATGTATGATCTTTTTAATATGTTGTTGGATCCTGTTTGCTAGAATTTTGTTGAGTATTTTTGCATCTGTGTTCATCAGTGTTATTGGTCTGTAATTTTTTTTTGTGACATCTTTGTCTAGTTTTGATATCAGAGTGATGGTGGCCTCAAAGAATGAGCTTGGGAGTTTTCCTTCCTCTCCAATTTTCTGGAAGAGTTTGAGCAGGATAGGTGTTAGCTCTTCTCTAAACTTTTGGTAGAATTCCATTTGTGATGCCATCTGGTCCTGGGCTTTTGTTTGTTGG